>JBBPCY010000156.1:12759070-12784088 GCA_037974405.1 Brachyalestes nurse | reverse complement strand
CTGTCTCTCTCTCTCTCTCTCTGTCCCTCTCTGTCTCTGTCTGTCTGGCTGTCGGTCTGTCTGTCTGTCTGTCTGTCTCTGTCTGTCTGTGTCTGTGTCTGTCTGTCTGTCTCTCTCTCTCTCTGTCCCTCTCTGTCTCTGTCTGTCTGTCTCTCTCTCTCTCTCTCTCTCTCCTTCTCTCTCTCTCCTCTGTCTCTGTCTGTCTCTGTCTCTCTCTCTCTTTCTGTCTCTCTCTTTCTGTCTCTGTCTCTCTCTCTCCCTCCCTCCCTCTCCCTCTCTTTACTTTTCTTTCTTTCATCGACTACATTCTCTCTTGTTCTTGCTCCAAATTTCCAGTATTTTCTTTTCCTCTTCCGCTCTGCTCGTTTCTTTTTTTTTTTTCCATCTATTTCGTTTATGCTTTGCCTCATGTCCTCTCTTTCCCTCTCCTCTGTTTCTTACACAGTCTGCCCCCTGTCTCGTTCTTTTCCTCATGTGAACTGCCCTCAGCCTTGTTTATGCTTGTGGGTCTCTTTGCTCTTTGCCGTCACTGTCAGCTGTCCCACAGATAACCTCATTGTATTTCCACAGCACAACTTATCAAGCAGCCACCCTTATTGTGAGGCCTTGGTTGAAAGGAGCCTAATGCCAGGCATATCTGTGCTTTTTGTCTGTCAAAAGTTATTTGGGAAGTGTTTTAATGGAGAGATTGACAGACAGTAAGTGAAGTTAGTGAAGGGAAGCCGTGCTCTTTATCGTCTAATGAGGTCTGCAGACTTATTAGCCAACATTCTGTGTCTTGCAGTGCTACGGCTAAACAGGAACATTTTCCAGTTTGTTAGCGTTGTTCATTCAAATAAAAATCGGATCAGACAATCGAATCAGTCATTCGTCTTTGTAAAGCCAGTGCAAATAGATTTATGGCAGTATGGGAGTGCTCACTATTTTTTCCCCCGTTTTGGTTCATTTTCACTTTTTTGTCTTTCTGCCATACACACAGACACACGCAGTAAGACATGGGCTGAGTCAGTACTTTATAATGTCTGTGGAAAGATGTTCTTCCATGAGCCAAACCATCATCTGCACTGGAGTAGAAAGGCCATCAGTTCTGCCCCAGCACATCTGTTTCAGACTGCCTCTTCTGGGTCATTTTTCTCTTAGGAACTTAACTTGGACATTGCTAAAATCTAATGTCATATGTTAAGCATAATTCTTTACTCAGGCATACAACTATGAAGGCCTCAGCCTTGGGAAAAGAATGGACTGTTTTAGGCCTGGTTCTATTATATTCTTTCAGCTGTACCTTTTCAAAGGCTAATCCTGACCTATCACTTTATTTTACATCTGGCTTGGTCAGACAGCTGATGTCCGAGGTGTGTCTGTCTACACCTGTATGTGCATATTTCAAAATTATTTTTATCTTCAGTACCACTTTGTGCAGTGTTCGATTAAGTTTTAGTGACTTGTAATCTGAGTATCATGTAGTTTTCTATCAATATCTTTTTGGGGTGCACCAATGATGAATTTATTTAGCCGATTACACTTTCTTTACAGGCACATTGGTCTTGAGGGCTGGCTTGAGTAGCATTTTACAGTCCTTGAATATTCATTATTCAATATAATCACTTTTAATGGACCATACTTTTAAGTATTTGTTGCTGCTTTATATATCTAGTCACTGTCAAGACTGTTTTAGTAGTCTCTGCTGGTGCACCGTATGTTACAATAGAAGCAATAATTGAACACGTGTGATTTCAAGCATCCCTCCACTTCAGTAATGCTGTGCAAAGCAATGCAGTTTGTTGACTCTGAGCTGAGAAGGATGGCTGAAATAAATCCCCCATAATTTTTTACCATATAGCAACAAACACAAACATTGTCCTTTTTTAAATTCCTTTCCTGGTGTCTACTTTAAATATTCAAATTACGTTGTGTCTTGAAAAATTCAAGCTTCTTTTTTTTCTATAAAGCCCTGAGCTCCCATTGTATGGCTTGAATGAAAATGACACACAGCAGCACATTTCCAGCACTTTCCGCAGCAACAGGAATAACGTTGTTTGCTCTTTTAGTCGGTCAAAGTGCCATTCTTAATTCTTAAATAAAAAAGCTGGCATGTTATTTAAAAAGGCATATTTAAATAACAATCAGATGAAATGCTACATTGAAAGTCTGAGGCAACAGGCTATTTAGTACAGTGAGTCATGCATCATTATGCAAAGACATGTCACAGGTGTAGCAGCAGCAATCAAATAAATTGCAGGTGCAATTATCTGCATTATTTTAGTTACATTGTTACATTTCAACAGAGATAATACATTGGCCAAATGTGTTGGGGGGGGGGGGACAATTATTCTGATTCTGCACCCCTAGTATCATTACATTCCATGGGACAGATTACGGCTATTTTTGTCAGTCCGTATTTCTGTTTGTCTGGTTAAATCTGGACAGACTTTCCTCTAAGCATCTCTGAAACACACACACACACACACACCCCTGTCAGTCAACTGTGGGTGAGAGGTCATGTCCCACAGTGCTTTGCAGCATCAGAGTTTGGGCTGACATGTGGCGCTCCTCTAGGGTTCTCTGTCTGCTTCTGGGTTATGATCATCTGTGTGAATGTCAAGGATCACATCCAAATAGTAATTTGTCTGTCTGATATCAGATCAGAAAACATTATTGATCCCGGAGGAAACAGCAAGATCAGCAAGACCTATGAAAACTAGCGTTAATTCAAGATTCACTTTATGGCCATAAGTATGTGAACACAGCTCGCAATTATTGAATTCAGCCGCATGCATTTCTGACAGGAACATTGACAGGAGACTGGGTCTTACTGATAAGCCCAGTGACTTTGAAGGCAGCGGTACCATAGGATGCCACCTGTGACTCAAGTTTGTTTATAAAATTTCTGCCATGCTGGCACGTCCTCAGAAAACTGTAAATGTTATGGAAGCATGAAACCAAAGCGTCTAGGGGCAACAACAACTAAGTTGCGAATTTGTAGACCATGCAAACTGACAGTGTGGGCTGCTGGTGGCCTAGTGGTTTGGACGTTTGCCCTGCGATCAGAAAGTTGTGGGTTCAAATCCCAAAACTGCTAGTGGCACCACTGAGGTACCCTTGAGCAAGGTACCATCCCCACACACTGCTCCCTGGGTGCTGTGTTCCTGGCTGCCTGCTGCTTCACTTAGTGAATGGGTTAAATGCAGAGGAAGAATTTTGTGCTGCTCACACTGTGTGCTGTGGTGTGTTCACATATGACAGAATGGTCACTTCACACTTTTTTCACTCAACACTTTACTGCATGTGTCTGTAAAATGAAAGTATGTAGCTGTAACGAATCGCCTGTATTTATTACTTGACTTACTACACAGTTTCATAGTGCCTGTGAAAGCAGTAACGTTGCGTCAGAAACTTCATTTAATGGATGTCTGCTGTCGAGCCGCTCCACACAAGATCACTATGTGCAATTCTGGTTTGGTGTAAAACACATTGATACAGGACAACACATTGATCTCAGTATGACTTCTGCATACAAAGCAAGGTCTAACATAGTTTGACAAGTTTAGTGTGGACTCCAGTGGCCTGCACAGACAACTGACCTCAACACAAATGAACAGCTTTGGGTTGAACTGGAGCATCATTTATGAGCCATGTCTTCTTGTTCAGCATCGGTGTCTGGCCTCACAAAGCTTTTGCTGAATTAACTGGCTCAAATTTGCACAGACACACTTAAAATCTTGTGGAACCCCCTGTCAGAAGAGTCAAGGCTGTTATAGCAGTATAGCTGTGTCTCTTCACTTTGCGGTGCCTTTGGGTTTGGAATGGGATGTTTGGCGAGCTTATTGTGATGGTCAGGTATCCAGACACTTTTGTTTATAAAGTGTATATTTCAAAATGGCGGCAGGCTTTAGGCTACCCCTCTGTATGTGTGTTTGTCCTGACTCTGTGCTTCAGTTGAATGCTGATAGCTGTAGCATTTACAGCTAATCCTAACTGCTGACTACTATAAATAACTCTATTATGGAGCCAAGCCATTCCTGCCATTCAGCAGGGCTGGGCATACAGGGGATTCTTAAATGTGTTTGTGTGTATGTGTGTGTGTGAGAGAGAGAGAGAGCATGCTTAGATGTGTTATTGATGTTCCTCTGTGGTTGATCTCTAAGGAAGCCAATTGAGAAGTTATGTTGTTGTTTCCCAAAGTAATGGCTGAGAAAGAGACGCCTAGAGAGAGTAAAGCAGAGCAGAGAAAGCGGAAGGAGTGTTTAAGGCAGAAAGGAAAGGGAAAGAGTTGGAAGGTCAGGAGCAATGGACTCTAATAGCCTTTCGAATGTCCAGCTGCGGCCACACACACACACACACGCACACACAAATAGGCAGAGAGAGAAAGAAGAGGAACATGTAAGTGTGTCCATGGGGAGCTTGTTCCATTATCCTTTCTGTGCTCCTGCGGGACGGAATGCTGCTCTGAATATCAGCATGACCCTCATACGGAGATATATCATTAGTGACAGAGCTGCAAAAGAATAAGAATATTTATAGTCAGTTATTCACATTAAGTAATTGATTATTGGGTCAAGTGGTTTAATTATGGCATGTAGTTTGACTTTTCTGTTTTCAAGTAAAATAGCAAATAATATAGTGTTTTTGCTGCATTCAGAGGTTTGGCATGGGGTCAGTGTGGTAACGGGGGATGAGGGGTTCTTGATTTGTAGGGGGACGTTGAGTTCATTTTAACAGCTTCATTAATGCCTTTTTACTGTACTGTAGTGATGCACAGGTCAGGGTTTTTCTTTATTTTTATGACCCACAACTGCCTAACCCGCTGTGAGAGCCAACCTGCCCCGCTTGACCTGAAAAAGTGTGTGTATGTGTGTATTATTAAATAGTAAATAGCTGTAGCTTCATGCCAGACTAGGCTGTGTGTATGTATACTGCTGAATTACAACAACTGAGTGTGTGTGTGTGAGAGAGAGCGAGAGAGAGAAAAGTAGCTTTGTGCTCGTATGGAGTGAATAGGCTGTATTGTTAACTCTCTGTGCTGGTCAAGAAAGGCTGTCTGTATGAGACTTGCCTTTGCCATATGCTAAAATAGACTCCGTGTTCACTCTGTTCAATAATATGTGCTACACACTGCTTCTGTGTCTTTTTGGACGGATGGTGAAGTTCAGCATGCTTGTTTATTAATATTTATTATATAATTCAACTCTGCATATTTATCACAGATGTTGGTCTCTCCTTTCTCATTTTTCTTTCTTCTGTCCATAGCAAATAAGAGACGGAGTCTGTATGGCAGTACCTACAGCCCTCAGATGAGCTATGGAAATCAGTACAGTCCAAACGCAGCCAACAGCCCGTACAGCAGCGGCTTCAACTCCCCTTCCTCCACTCCCTCCAGAGTGCCTATCGTCAAGCAACTAGTACTGCCTGGTAGCACAGGTACATGCTCATCAGTATCCTCTAGCAAATTTTAAACAGCAGGACAGTCAACTGGTGATATTCTTTAGTTATTTCAGAGTTCAGTGTTTATATTTGCTTAATTATGTGAGGAATTTAAAATACTTAGAACAGTAGTGTCAAAAATCAAATGTCTGTTTGAAAGTGGACAGTGTATATTATATTGTCTTATCTTTCTTTCTTATGTAAATGTTGCTGTGGAGCAATAGAAAAACCCAGCAAAAGCATCAAATTAAATCTAGCCAGTCACCTTGTTTATTGGTAATTTGTCCATGGCTTGAGGTCTTATTCAAAATGTCAATGTAATGGAAATAAATTAACCAAATGAGAATGTCTGTGATGAAACTGGATCATTTTATGGAAAAACAGTCATCAGATTGTTGTGAAAAATTCTTCTGTAATGTTGCATGAGAGCCATTCTCTAATCAAGAGTGCTGCACAGAATTCTCTCGCACTCTTTTGAATGGTTCAGAATTACTTTTTTAGCTCAGAAGAGCTGACCAAATACATTTTACTACTACAGCATCTAATAATGCTAGCAATTTAAAAAATAAATTAATATAAATTCCAGACAGTGAAGCTTATGTTGAGCCTTGTTTTTTAAAGTATAATGTGTTATTTGCATGTAATTGTTTTTCATTCATTGTTCAGAAATATGCACAGGTATCTTTCTTATTATATTAGGTGAAATAAATGTTTTTATATGTGTGTGTTTGCAGGCCATCAGCGGAGCTCAGCAGAGAGAAACCCCCCGGCTGTGAGCCCCCAGTCGTCAGTAGACAGTGAGCTGAGCACGTCAGAGATGGATGAGGACTCTGTGGGTTCCTCCACCACTTACAAGCTCAATGATGTCACTGATGTACAGATTCTCGCCCGCATGCAGGAAGAAAGTGAGTGGCTCTACTGCCTGCTTTGTTAGCCTGAGAGAATTTAGCCCTCTGTCTTTGGTTTGAGAGGTCTGGCTCTAGTGACACTTCATGCCATGTTTAACTCTATAGACTCACTATTTATTGCCTCCATCCCAGTCTGAGTCATTTAATACTATATATCGAGTGTCTGTTTATGCCAAATCCGATTTGACTTTCATTGATACCATTGATACTAACATTATTACCATTTAACCTTAAAAGGATAGATATGTTAAAATAGATATGTTAAAAAACAGATGTCACTTAATGTCAAAAGAAGTCATATGTATTCATGTTGCACATCGTTGACCAAAGAGGAATTACATGTAGTAAAATTAAAATTTTATGGTTAATATATTGTTCTGTTTATTTGGGTCACGTTTTAGTCACTATTTTACAGTATCTAACATACAACTTTCACATTTCCCTTTGTTTTCCAAAAGTAATCGTTTTCTCAGCTTTGAATGTGCTGTTTAGAACTGGTGTCCCTTCAAGCACTGGCAAATCTGTTGTTAATATCTAAATGATCTGTATTACCTTATTTTCCTGGATTTCTTGCCTAAAATACATCAGCACTCATACTGTGTTCAGTCCAAAAAATTACAGGCCTGGGTCTCAATCTTGGCATTATAACTTGGAAGCAAATGGTGTTTAGATTTAAATAGTTTCTGACTCTTATGATCTTGATCTTAAGATGAGTCTCTATCATATAAAGCATGTTTGGTAACTGGACACTGAACAATGAATAATGTGTTGGTTTTCTAACTAAAACTGAATGCATTGTTGATATGAGGGCTGTTGTGGTGCCAAATTTACAACACAGCAGTGTTTGAGTGTCATATTTTCACTTTTACATCGATCCATTATCATGTAATCTTCGTACAGAGACAAGTGGGAGTCTTTTCTAAGTACTGTTATTAGTAGCATAGTGTTCTTTCAAACCCCAGTCAGAGTGAGCAGTGGAGTTACCAACAAGACTAAAGGCGACCACACTGTGATGTGTCTGAGGGTGTTAGGGCCATGTGTATTCATCATTTCTTTAATACTTCAGGATGGAGAAATAATAGACCTATATGTTTTTAATAAGCTTAGTATGTTGTGTATCATTGAACATAAAATAGCCCAAATGAGGCTTAAGGCTACTGCAGAGAGCCGCACGGCCACAAATTATAGCAGCCCACATTTTACTATTACAACATTTCATTTATGTTTAATTCCTGGTCTGGAACAAACTACAAGATGCAGCCGAGGTAGCTTTTAATATTCAATTGGTCACTTTCCACATTCAATTGTGCATTTATTTTTAACCGAATATGACAATTATTTTTCATTTTTATTTTCATATTCCTGTTACACAATTGATTCCTCATCATTCAGGCACCTTATTAGTGTTGCTGTATAGTGAGCTTCCTACTATCTTTCTATAGGTTTGAGACAGGATTACGCTGCTACAGCATCGCGCCGCAGCTCAGGCTCCTCTTGCCAGTCTCTGCGCCGAGGAACACTCAGTGACCAAGAGCTGGATGCCCAAAGCCTGGAGGATGAGGAGGAGGCGCTTCACCCCGCACTGTACCACCAGCCCGTAACCCGTTTCAGCCCGTCTCCTCGGCCCTCACCCCGCGTCTCCCCTCGCCACTCGCCGCGTTCACGCTCGCCTGCACGCACGCTGGAGTACGCCCGGGGGTCTCCTCAGCCAATGATCAGCCGCCTTCAACAGCCCCGCCTCTCCCTGCAGGGCCACGCCCACGAGCCCCACACCAATGCCATCAAAAACGAAGGCAAGCAGCGTCTAGACCTACACACGACACGTGCTGATCTTAAAGGGGCTAATAATAAGCAAAGCAGATATATTCAACAGCTTTTTTTCTTGTTGAATTTCCACTTTGTATGTACAATTTCCAAATATACACAAAGTTTGGGAAGAAGGTAAAAAAAAATTGAGCTTTTTTGTGTTGTTACCACATCCGTATCTGATGTTTATTACTACCAGTGTCAACACTTTTGTTAATGTTGAACATGTATTATTTAGAAGAACTTTCTAAATATGTGCGTTTCTGATATCTGTGTTCTGTGGTGTGTGTGTGTGTAGAGAAATTGCGGCGCAGTCTTCCCAACCTGACACGCTCCAGCTCCGGCCCCACTGCTGAACCTGTCAAAAACAGCCGTAGCTGTGAGTCCAACCTGCAAGTGCCAAACGGATCTCCCCGACACCAGAGCCAGTCAGCCAGTGAGTACATAAAGAAACACTTCAGGTGTAGTGGGCCAGTGAAGGAAAAAGAAAAGTCAGTTTTCTAGTTGCAGAAAAGAAACACATATAAATACTTCAAGATGCTAATAACTGTGGAGACACATTTACAGTGTTCTGATCAATACAAGTGGATACAGGTGTTGGAGGTTTGTGCACATACCCACATAAACACCATAAATATCCTGTTTATCCTGCAGTTGATTGTTTACGTCTTTTCAGTATTTGTTGTCTTAAGAAATATGTAGGAGAAATGCCTAATAGATATGAGCACTTCTTCCCCATACTTACTGCATTCTCTGTGTCTTGGCTATGAGGGAATGGGATTTTATCTTATTTTTCTGTCCTCTTCCTCATTTTGGATCACACTTTTCTTGGCATTACTTTTAACTGAGCTCCAGTCACCTTTCTGTTGAGGATTTTGGAAATGATCCCCAAAACGCAGAAACACAAACTTTAATTTTAAACATCAAAATGTCTGTTGATATATTTAAATACATTATTGACATTTAAATACTACTACTAATTGAAAGTTGTTAGAAGTGAATATTAAACAAATTAGATTATGCATGATCACTTTAGCATTTTGGAATAAGGGTCTGTGATGAGGAGAACAGAGTACAAAGACCATAATCATACAAATATAACATTGATATTTTAAGGCTTTTCTTACGATACACAATATACATCATGATATTTCATTTTTGAGGTTTGATAAGTTGGAACAGACAAAAAAATAGTGCCAAAGAGTAGTTTTTATTCAATAGATTTTGATAGTATTCACAAATACTATCAGAATCAGAGTACAGTCATTTTAATTTATGATGTTTCACTCAATGCACTGACCTAAATCCAAAAACCCGGGATAATTTTGCTTTTTGTAATGAGCAATGTATTTCATGTTCTCTGAAGTACTGACAGGATCCTCAATATCCTTAGAGAAGCATATTGTGACAATGTAAGAATTTATTGCAGTAACAAATATCATATTGCCCACTCCTGTGTGATATAAGCATTCAAGAGAAAATGCATTCTTCTGGTTAACAGACTGCGAAAGAAACTAGATGTGAATGAGCATGTGTGCCTGCAAGATACTACATTGTAGGTACATTTTCAAAGAACAAGTTGGGATTGCCTCATTGGCATTATGTACATCTCTTTCTCTCTCTCTCTCTCTCCCCTCTCTCAAAACAATCCCTACTTTCCTACTCTTCCCTCCTCTATTGCATGCCGATGCTTTTCCACCCCACCCCATCCCTCTCTTGGCTGAGGAAATGGTAGTTTGGCTTTATTATTGGTGCTGGTCTCTGCTTGCGCTTTCTTTCTGGGTCAGATCATTCCCTTTTCTGCGGAGCCCCCTAGTGGCCGGTGATCCCTTGGCTGGGCTGAACTCGCTGTAGTCGAGGCATGGCTGGCTCACACAGCGACCTTTGCTTCATTGAAAAGGCTCTACACTGGCTGGCTGGCCGTCCTTTGGCTGTCTTTTTTTAACCTTTAGTTATACGCTGATCTTGGATCAGTGTCTTACTGATGTTTGCTGAAGGCCTGTGGTCAGTTTTGGGGTAAACGCTAACCTTATGCCACGTGTGAATCAGACAGTGATGTCTACTTGTTTCTCAGCAGCGCAGCATCAAAGGCTCTCCGGGCCAGCTCGCGCCTCCCCCAAACCCAAAGAGCGGCTGCAGAGCCCCACGTCTCTAAGAGGTAACGCACGACAGCCCCAGCCTGGTCTTACTGCCTCACACAGATACCGGTGCCCTCACCGCCGTGTTTCCAGCACTGTCCCCTCAGTGGAGTTGCTTTAAATTTTGCAGGAGTATTTAAATATTACTTTGGGGAAGCAGCATTCAAATATCTTCAGGTTTTACCTTAAATATTCAAACATTATTTAAGAAGAAAAACACAAGACTTGTCGCTTTACAGACTGAACTGGGGGGGAAAAGGTTCTATTGTATTGTTGCTTCTGTAATAATAATACAAGTATTATTATTAACACAAATATTATAATTACTTACTATAATTACTTTTTAGCGTGTTTCATTTTTGTCCAGTTGCATAAATATTACAATGGCAATTCAGGATCTTGAGCAATCTTGCAACCTGAAAGTGCTGACTGTGTGAACAGCAGTGAACGCTGTAGAGAAGTAAACACAGGAAACTGTGTTTTCAGCCATCATGATAATTATGTAGTCAACATTTGGTAGAGATCAAGGTTTGTAAATTTACCTGATCAAAGCTGATCTGTATTACTTTTCTTTTACCTTTTGGACAGTTAGCTAGCCAGCATGCTCTCGTTTTCTCTTTGTCACAGAACAATTTAGAACAGTAGGATGGTTTTCTGGACCACACCTGGAGTTAAAACCCGTACACTCGTCTCGAACAGTGAGTCTTAGTTTCCAGACTCTTCTTTCAGCCCTAAATTGTGGAATTATATGCCTAACTACACAATAAGCTATGCAAATAAATGCATTTTGATTACATTCCATTTACATTCCGCAGTGTAAATAAAAATGTAAAGATTTTAAGACAAGATTGTATCCACAACAATAAGTTTGAAGTATGTGGAACATAATATCTATTACTTGTAGTTTCTAAAGTTATGACTGTTAAGAAGTTTCTTTATTCTGCATGTTGTATTGTAGTATTTGTTCTAATATCAGTCCAGTGTCTTTCAACCAATAGCCTTTCCTAAGGCCAGGTGTGTGTTGAGGTGTGTGAGCAGAGGAACACTAAAATGTGCAGAGCAGGAGGTGCAACAGAAGCAGGACTATTAACCACCGTCATAGAATCACTGTGAATTCTTTCTTTGCAAATTCGACTCTAGTTCCCAGACACTTGGTAAAAGCCTGCTCTGCACCGGTTATTATAGAAAGTAAGCTCTTCAAACTCTTTACTAGAAGGAAGATGGAGACTGTTGGTACCCAAAGTTTAGAGTCGTTTTTATAGAATGTAATTGTGTGATTCTTTAGAAAAACAGGAAGCTGAGGCAACTTTCTGTTGTGGAGGAGTTTGATGCTGTGAGCTACTCGGTGTCGAACAGTTTGAAAATGCGTGGGGGGTTTCTGGAAAAACCGTAGAGAAGAAGTTATTGAGTGATGCTGCTTTTGTTTAAGAAGGTCCTCTGTGGGGTTAAGGTGCTGTAATTTTCAGGTGCTCTGTTAAAGTCACTGGAACGTGTGTCTGTGCTGCGGCATGGAAGGCTCAGCTGTTCCAAACCTGTGCGTGATTCTCACGAGCCGAAATGATAAAATAAGCACCATCACCAACTTCACCTGGGAGGTGAAGCACCATCACCTGCTGTTGCCCATGTCTTCTTCATTAATAACCATTTTTATCCCGTTCCATGTCTTACCATTCTTTCAGTGCTTTAACACTTGAGACACGTGTCTGTGGAAAGATAATTCATGATTTAGAATTTAGCTGTAGATTATTTAATGTTAGGTCAGCCTGATGTTTATTGTTAAATTCTGTGCTGCAGGGTAAAGACATGTATGCTTCAGGGGAGTTAATATTGTCAGTTGTAACTGTTACTCAGTATTTCATAATGTACATCCACATATACCCCTGGTCCACAGAAAAAGGACTGATGAAGAATGTCAATGAATTATTGATGCCAAAGTGAATGCATTGATTATAAATGTGATTTTTATGTATGTATGCTTATACACACTAAATAGTTGAGGCGTTTTTATCACTGTATGTTCACTTTGAATATCGGAAACTGTTCATCCGTTCGAGAACAAGTAACTCATTATTTTCATTGTATGACCCTCGTAAAGTTATAAATAAATGTATTAAAGTAATGTATACCTTCTAATGAAGCTAATATAGTCCCATAGAGTGTACTGATTTGAATGGAGAAATCTGTTTTATCTGATTAATCACAATTAACTGCACGACATAATGTGATTAATCGTAATTCATTACTTCAGTCGTTTAACAGCCGTACTATGAATGCATTTGAACCCAAGAATCTCCTGTTTCTATCTTTAGTTCATCTTTCGTGTTGCTTTGGAGAGGAGGGAGATTTCAGTGAGTATTCACTGAGGATCCGGCTGTTTTCCATAATGTAATATTTTATTGTGTGTGTGGGTGTGTGTAAGTGTGTGTGTTTGTGTGTGGTGATGTGATGTGGTTGGTCAGATTGTGCTCATTTTGTGGCGTGAATATTACTTTACATTTTACCACTAGAGGGAGTAGGAACTGCATAGTGGGGTTATCAGGAGTGCGCTAGCACAACACCCAGACCGAGACCACCGCAGCCCATTCATTATTTGCGTTCATTTTATAATTATTCCTCCTGAGTTTTTATTTGTTTATTTGTTTGCTTGTTTATAATGATATGCTTGTATACACTGGTGTGGTGCGTGAATCTGTGAATGTGAACTATTCATGCCCATGAACGATTATGTTCATCTGTGGTGGTGGAGAACATGTGGTTCCTGTGGTTCATGTGGTTCAGCCTCCATCCAGTGTCCATCAGTTTGAGCTAAAGGTTATCGCTGATTGATCTGTTTTTGATTTCTTTTTATCCCAGTTGTCTGATGTTTCATATGTTTTCACACAGTGCTTGAGTGCTGGGCAACTTTATTTGTATTCTGTTGAGACTCCTGATTGTAATTTCTCTGCCCTCCACCTTTTACACTGCTCCTGTAATTTAGTTACTGCATGTTGGTTTTTGTCTTCCACTGTCTGTCTCTTAATCTCTCTCTTCTTTCTCTCCTCTCATCTTCAGTCCCCTCCAGTAGTAAGTTGCGGACTCCCGCCGCCCCCTCGCCCCTGGCCCTGCGGCAGCCAGTGAAGGTTGTGTCTAATCCTGGTTCAGGCACGACCACGCCCACCCGCTCTTTAGCCCCGCCCCGCAGTGCTCTGCCCCGCCCCAGTGGTGCTCCTGCTGGAGGTTTACCTGTGCCTCGCAGCAAATTGGTTCAGCCTGTGCGCAGGTAACCACAGCTAAAAAAAAAAATATGCACACACAGACATGGTACATTATCTAGTGTCTGCCATTATGTAGAAAAAATATTTTATCATTTTTAATTAACTAGTTAGTCCTTAAATAGATAATTGTCAGGTAACAAATATTCATAACAATCCCCTAATTGGTCGATTGCTTAGTCATGCAACCCTTAACTTTTATGGACGTAACATATAAACTAGAGTGCCATATCAGTTAATGGTATACTCTGCTTTTACCAAAAAATAAAATGTTCTAATCAGTGAGAAAAAGAGTGGTCTGTTCAGCAATGTAAGCTTTTCTTATAGACTCTTCTTAAAGACATATTGCCTGCTTCAATAATTTAAATGTGTACTTTCAGTCCCACTGTCCTGACTGTGTGTATGTGTGTGTGTCCACTTTCTGCCCTACAGGTCTCTGCCAGCTCCCCGCACATACGGTGGCATCCGAGATGAGAGCTGGAGAGAGGGCTGCTACTGAGCATGCCCAGAAGCCTGCAGCACAGAGGTGGACATCCAACCTGGCACTTTACCAATCTTTATCTATAGATGACACAAACCGCTCAAGAGAGACGCCCTTTGCTTCCCCATACAATCAGCATCGTAAGGAAATCCCCATCCCAGTGGGATCACAAAACAACTGGCTGGAGATCAGAGAATGCCAAAGAAACCAGCTGCCACCAGGGGGCACTCTCACCAACCAAACAGAGCCTATACAGAGAACAGATCAAACCCAGTGCTCTTTGCCTGAATGCCTACTCTCTCTCTCTCTCATGAACTCTCTCTCTCTCTCATGAACTCTCTCTCATCGATCCTCTCCGCTTCTGCTCCCTGAAAAGGAGACCCTCGACTATCGTTACATTCATTTTCTCTGTAACGGGCCTGTTGCAATCTTGTGAGAGTGGAATAGTCTTTTAAAGTTATATAATGGTTGTCCATAATGCTTAGCTCGCTGGACCACTTTGGGGAAAATAAAAGTGGCAGTATGGAGTGAACCCATCAGTTTCTCCCAGAATGTCTTGCCATATCTATGTGACAATTATTTATTTAGAAATCATTATTTAAAAAAAAAGTCCAAAGTATAATTATAC
This sequence comes from Brachyalestes nurse, assembly GCA_037974405.1. Taxonomy (NCBI): domain Eukaryota; kingdom Metazoa; phylum Chordata; class Actinopteri; order Characiformes; family Alestidae; genus Brachyalestes; species Brachyalestes nurse. The sequence continues at coordinate 12,769,455 of JBBPCY010000156.1, read as the reverse complement.
TCAGTATTTTTTTTTCCTTTGTATTAAGTTCTGAATGTTAATGTTTAAACCTCAACTATAAAGCTAAGTTTCCAAAGCATTTTTCAGTGGATTCGTGGCTGGATATGTTCAAAGTGTGAGAACATTTTGTTTTATCACTGTGTTTCAGTTCAGCTATTAGATTCAAACCAGGGTTGAATTTTTTTTTTCTTCCAAGTGTACTTGTACAACTTGATGTAGAATCATCTCCTTGAGGATCACAGGTCGTGCTGTTTGTCAAATCAAGCAACATTTTCCAAATTGTGTATATATCGTATCCCCATTTGGCAGTCGATCCATTAGATGTTAAACGTGAACTGTTCAATTTGGTAACGAAAAAAAAAAGTTTGTGCATATTATAAACTTCGATGGATGACCATCAGTCTGTTTTTGGCTCAGGGGAGGGGTCATAAGATGACATTGTGATGTGTAGCGTGGTTGTAAAAAATAACTGAAAATATGTACTGAAAAGATGGAATTTTATCTTTTGGTGGTTGTCCCTATCTTCAGGTCTTTTAGGGTGGATTTGATTGAAAACAAAAGATTAATATAAAGAACCCTATGTCATGTTTCAACATCTCAATGTTGAAACACATGCACATTCAGATTCATGGTCCAGCAACATCACAAGAAAAGATGCCTTTAAGGCAAAGCATCAACCATTTTGTACTTTGAGGGATGGAGCCACACTAATATTCCAGTGAAAGAGTCACAGTTGAGACAATAAATACCGCAGTGGTTGCCAGTGCTTGAGCGGCAGTGGCACTTTAGATGCACAGTGATACCATCAGCATACGCCTGCGTTAGTAAAACTGCGAACATTTGTTTTAAACGAGTGCCTATAGTTTATGAAATCACGTTTTTCATGTCCTTGTTTTCATTTTCTAGATTTAATTTGGTGCCAAATCTATTGTTTTGCCAATATCGTTTGCTTCAGGGGTCTTCGCATTTCTTGCTTGACTTTTTTTTTTTTTTTTTTTTTTTTGCCTAATGTATTATTTGGTTTTGTAATTGCTTTGATAACATTTATATTTGCTTTTTGGAACAAAATGTATGTTAAACGCCTTGATATTTATGACTAAATGCTCTGATCTGATAAGAGGCTTATTTATTAAACAGAGAGATGCCTCTGCACGGTGTGAGGCAGAGTTAGTGGGATGCCTGAGCCTCATATAGGCATGAGGATGGTCGTGCCACACCATTTTGTGGACAGTTTTGTTAAAAAACTTTTATATCTCCACAAACATGATGCTCAGTTTCCCTCTGTGTTAATTCACATTTCAAATAAAATGTCTAAAAATGGCCCGACTCTCAGTCTGATGAATGCCTTTCAACAGTCTTATCCTGTAAATCAGTCCTCAGGTCCTACCAGAATGCTCTGTCCTTGCTACACATTTCAACTAAGCAGTTAAGAACCTGGTAAAGCTGTCCTGGGAGATTCCATGACATGATGTGACCTTCCAGGCCTCAGGTGAGGACCTCATACAACAAAGCATCAGAAAACATTTGAGCAAATTTTGATGGTTGCCTAAACACAGGCACTAAAATAAAAGTTTTTTTTCTTGAAACTTGAACTCCTAAGTTCTGCAATTATATTGTGATTTGTATTCATGCAGAATGTGGGTCAGCATCTGAGAGTTGTCTGAATACACACTGCAAGGAAAGGATGAACTTTTTGTTCAAAGGCATTGTCATGATCAGTGTCACAAATTAAATAGTAACCAATAAGTAGTTAAGAATCTTGTGTATTTCTTAATTTTATCGATCAGAACTCTTACATTAAAAAAAAATTCAAAAGATTTTTAATGTGGTCTCAGACTTAGTCACTTTGCTGCCCAGGTAAACAAGTGTTTGACTGCGTGAGACTACAACCCTAACCAAACCATTGCGTTAACCAATGAGAGCAACACGAGCCAAATGAGGTCAAAGAGAAGCTTCCTCGAACAGAGCTAGACCAAAACTTGTTGTTTATAAATGATCAACCAATGAGCAGTTAGTACAGTCCTGTTAGAAAGTGTTTAAATACTGCCATTCAGAAATACATGGCTAGGAAAGCTTATGTACTCCAGTATTTGACATTAATATGTTACCATTTATTACTTCTCTCGTTCATCATAAGAAAGAAAATCACAAAGTAGCTTTCAGGTCAAGAAACGGCAGTTTATTGTGTTCTACCTCATACGATATTAATAATAAGCCGTGATTTGCTGCCTGCTTTGCTTCTCATCATTATTCTTCCACAAAAAGCTTTCTCTCTCCTATTTTCTTTTCCGTCATGCTCCTCTCTCCTCTTTCTCCATCCCACTTCATCATCCTGTCTTCCTTCAATCTGCCAGGCCCAGCTCTTTGCGTGTGAGTGAAACGAGGGGTCTGTCTTTCAGCTTCTCAGGTGATGCGCATGTCGGCACGGATTGCACTGATTGGTTCTTCAGCCTTTTCCACAGATACTCCATCTTAGCGTCACAATGCCAAGGGTTCAGGTTCAGCTCCACCCAGCTGATCCCTAGTCCGAGCGTGCCTGGGCTCAGGAACTGCAACCTGTTCTCCATCAGGTCCAAGTACTGTAGGCGATCGAGTGTGTGGAAGATGGTAGCAGGGAGACTCTCCAGCTTGTTCTTCTGCAGAAACAGGTGCGTTAGGTTAGCATTGTGGCTAAAGGTCTTGGCATCCAGGGACTGGAGTTTATTCTCATCCAGGTAAAGTCTCTCCAGACTGTGAAGAGAATGGAAGCTGTCAGCTGGGAGCTGTTCCAGGACGTTCTGAGAGAGGTGCAGAGTCTCCAGGTGGCCCAGGTTCTGAAGCAGAGCAGTGGGGACCTTCCTGAGATGGTTTCCTGACAGGTCCAGCCAGGTGAGGTTGCTGTTGCTAGGCAACCAGTCTGCACTGGCACTGGTAAGCAGGTTGTCTTTAAGCACCAGGTTGATTAGTGGGGCATGATGGAACACCTGAGGGGGCAGGTCCCCTAACAGGTTACCTGTGAGAAGAAGAGGATGTATGAACACACCACAGCACACAGTGTGAACAATGTGAAATTTTTTCTCCGCCACCAACGAGGGGCACCCGGGGAGAAGTGTGTGGGGACGGTACCTTACTCAAGGGTACCTCAGTGATGACACGAGCAGTGTTGGGATTCAAACCCACAACCTTCTGATTGCAGGGGCAACTCCCAAACCACCAGGCCACCTGCTGCCCTAGGGGGAGGATGAGCAAGCCTAGATTTGCCATCAGCTGCATGGAATTTGTGTCTACAGTAAAGGCTACGGTAACAAGAAAAAAAAAGCCCACAGTGTCTGATGGATGCACATCATAGCCACTTTAGGTCACTACTACTACTAATAGCAATAAATATCATTAATAGATCCATGAAGACTGATATAATTAGCTCTCTCTAGGTCTAATGAGCAGACTAGATGCCTGTTCTTCTCACACAATCACAATCAAATTGTTCCAGTTACACATAATCATGTGTTAATTTAACTTTTTCTCTAGAGAATAAAAAAAAATAAGTGAAGGGTGCAACTATCTAAGCCTTGCCCTTATCATTTGAGAGGTCATGAGTTTAATCCCCAGCCAGGCATGACGAAATCCAAGAGGAGTCTTTTTGCTTTGCCTGGGTAGAAAGGATGAGCCTCCCTCTCCTCATCACTCCGCAGGCATCTGTTAGACAACTTAACAGAACTGGCCATTAGTGTTCTCCTCCAAGTGTGTTGAGTCACTGGCTAGCGGCAGCTCGAAAACATGTGGTGGAGCTTCATGTGAATTGGATTAAGCATGTGCTCATATATCATGTGATTGGCGGAGTGGTTGAAACAGGAGTGGTTGGAAACTGGGGAGAAAATTGGAGAGACCGCCTAAATTTAGGATATGATTATTCGGGAAACCAAATGGTTTTTATTGATTTAAGTACAAAGCACTACCTACTGCGTGTCTCCCGTGATGCTTGCGCAAGTGAGTTTCAACAATATTCGTCAGTCACTCTGTGTGTCAGTGGTTCATTAAGAGACAGCACCTCTTGTAGGAAGGCCAGTAAAAACAGCTTACACTTTTTTCAAAAGTAATCAATGCATAAACACCTTGATCTTCAATACCCTGGACCCACCCCCCATGAGATCTGGCCATGTTACAACTAACATATTTTGAATATCCTGTGTCAGCTGTGTCCTCTCTGACAATCCATCAAGTAAAGAATTAATTTGCTAGAACGCAAGGCCTCTTGTCAGTGCCAGTCAAATCTAAAAGTAATAAGAAGTGTCAGATTTTGAAGGATGAGCAGCATCAGATTGTACATGGTGCAGCCTGTTCTGATGACAACATCTCTGTCGAATTTCAGAAGATCCAGCTACTGGTTGGTGTAGATTGCCATTATCTGTAATGTCTGGTACGGTCAAGGATGTCATAGCTTCCAGGTATACTGTGTGAGAATCATTAATCATGCATATAGACTTCATAGTTACCTGTTTATTAAGGATATTTACCTAGCAGCATGTTGCACCGCTTTGAGCATCAGATCAGCATGGACCTGCCTGAGCATGGACTAATGCATTGTGAAGAAATGGTACGTCACAGCAAGAACATTCTGTTTGTATGTTCTTTCTGCTGGGAGGACCCGTTTCCTCCCATAGTCTAAATAAATGTTTTTGTCAGGCAAATTGGAGATGCCCGTTGTTGTGACTGCATGTGTGCATGTGTTTATCCGTGTGACAGCCCTGCAACGGACTGGCAGCCTGCCCAGGGTGATTCTAAACTTTCTGTCCTATTAGCATTGGGATTGGCTGGTTAGGATAAGTGGCTCAGAAAATAAATGTATCTGCAGGAATGACATGGTGGATTTCAGGCTAAAATGACAGTCAGCAATGATGTTCGAATACACTGTGCTGTTTAAATGTTCTTCACTCTGTATCAGGGGCTTAAATTTGCACCAGACAAAGATTCCCCACACTATCACACTGCCACCTTCAACATGTACTGCTGACACCAAGGATGACTGGTTCATGACTGGTCCATGGACTTCTAATGCAAAAGAATTCTGGATTCTTTTGACCAGCACAGGAGAATTTTCTATCCCTCAGTGGTCTAGTTTTGATACTCACACTGGAGAGACGCTCCATGGTCTTTTGCTTTTGTAGTCCATTCAAGATGAGGTGTGATGTGTGATGGATTCTAAGATGACACACATTGCATTTGCAAGGTGGAGGGACTGTTTTTTTTACGCCTTTGTTCCAACAGCGAGACTTTTTAGGTGAAAAAAAACAGCATGTCTAGCCAAATATCATGCAAGGTTGACTAAGGTAGCATGTTTTGCCCATTTTAATGTTTTATTGAAAACTGCTTCTGTTGAAGACTACTGCTATAGCCTGTCTGATTTGAACTTCACATTGCAGTCATGTGTAACTTGTACAGTGTACAATTTCTCAGTTCTTGTGGTTTCTTCCCACTTCCATCTTGGGGAGTTTTTCCTTGCCACTGTCGCCGTCACCATGGCTTGCTCATCAGAGATTTTCTTATTTATTTCATTATTTTTATTTATTTTTTTTCTCTCACACACACTCACATACATAATTTTCTCTCATTTGTGAAGCAGCTTTGTGACAATGACCATTGTTAAAAGCGCTATATAAATAAAATTGAATTGAAAAATTGAATTGAATATACAATTGGTCTGCAGTTTTGGTCTGGCCTAGCTCCTGAACCAATCAGTCCGCATTTCTAAATACAGCAACAATTTGAGCCCTACCAGAACCCTAAAGGATCGGGAAACTGGTCTATGGGATGAATATTTTACAGACACCCAGTGACTAAACAGTGAGTTCTGTGGTGTGAAGATGAGGCTTACATACAAAGTCACTCACCTGTGAGGTCTATGGTGTGGAGGTGAGGCAGGCCTGCAAGCATTTCTGCAGGCAAGCTGGACAGTCTGTTCCCCGGTAGGTGGAGCTCTTGCAGGAGGGGCGTGGCTCTCAGATCATTGATGGTGATGCTACTCAAGTTGGTGTACTGAATGGTTAGGGAGGTGGTGTTACCTGGGAGACTGTCAATAGGAAAATAGGACAGAGAAGCATCGGGACACACCACCTCTGTGGTTTTACTGCTAAAGTGGCAGGTGCACCGTTGTGGACATGAGAAGACGCCATGAAAGCTAGAACAGATGACCATGGTGATCACAGGGAGGAACCAGAAACCCATCTTCACAAGACTGCTGAAAATACGAAGACAGGTTTTCTCAATTAAACAGAAGTCCATTTGTAAACACCATTCTCATTGGCCACTTTATTAGAAACACCCATCTTGTCCTTCCACTCACTGGCCACTTTATTAGAAACACCTATCTTGTACTTCTCTCACTGGGCATCTTTTGAGCTCTAATTACTTAGGATGGATCTTAATTTTTCAATATTTGAGTTGTTATTAAATTGTAAAGATCTAAAAGTTTATTCAGATATCCTCATAAAAATATATTTTCTCTTGTTTTACTACAGCCAGAAGGGTGTAATGTACCTAAAAGCTGTTTGCCAACAGCCATTAAACAACAGAAGAAGCCAGGGCTTGTAAAATGTGTGCGGTGCCATTAAATTATTAAATGCTACCATACAAACAAGAGACAGTTACTGACCAAAGAAATGCTCTCAGCTAGAAACCTGGCATTGACTGTGCACCTACATAGTACAACAATAAAAAGTACAAGCTGGGTGTTCCTAACAAAGTGTTTTTCCTTGGCACTCGAACATAAAACTCTCTATAAATTATATGTAACTCAAAATGGCGAATCGTCTGTATTATGCAAGTTAAATTGTCATACCAGATCATTAAAAAATTATACAAGATTTTTAAGATTTTAAGATTTTTTTTTACAATTCTTTACACACTGGCAAAATAGAACAAATGAAATGTAATGCAGAGCGTATGAATGTTTTATTACTGTCGTATGTGTAATTTGTAATATTGAATAACACGGAACACACATTTTAATATTTATTATTTTAAAGGATCAACAAAGTATAATTATAATAGCATTAATATGTGAAAACACACAGAAACAGACCTTACCTTACAGATAAATGAAGCTCTCTCAAATACAGTCAGATCAGTCCCCAATTCTCTTCACTTTTAAATGTCTTGAACCATTTCAGCAGGCTTTACTGGAACATGAGACAGGGGAAAATCCATCACTGAGTAAATAACACAGCTCTTCAAGTCCTTTAGTCATCCACAAAAGAAGGAAAACTCTACTATTATGATAGAAAAGTATTAAATGATTATGAATGAAAGAACATTATCAGTTGACACAGCTCTAAAAGTAACTCACCAAAACAAAAAAATAATAATATTGTGTACCATATGTGAGTAAATAATGATCTTCAGAGGTAATGTGGATTCTGACCAGATCAATAACAGTGAATCATTCACAGAATGATTTCAGTGTCCTCACACATTGCACAATGCTGCACAACAAGTCTTTTACTTTCCTCCTTCTTTCAACATGAGCCTTCCACTTTACAAATTACTCACACAGTAAATTGCTGTACTAAACAAGATCATGACCTCTTTCCACTTTAGCGTTGTTCATTGGCACAAGGAAAGTACATGTAAGAAAGTGCAATCGTTTCAGTGCAATAAAGGAAACACTGTGTGTATTTCTTGGGGTGCAAAGAAATACTACTGCTGAATTCATCTATTTTTATAGCACAGTATTAGACTGAGAATGATTCTAGACATTTTCCAATAACGATCTGAAGCAACGATCAGTAATCATTCACAGAAATTATCTGTGTACAGGCTGAGACAGATATAAAAGAGAGAAAGAGATAAAGTGCACATTAGTAATAATATAATAGATACTAATATTCACTGTCCCAAAACTTCTAAAGAAATTCTGCTGCTCTCTCTAAAACATATTACACATGGTAGAGACTTGGGGGTGTTATTATATGGTATAAGGATGATTTGTCATTCCATCGATCAGAAACTAAAAAAGCATTGACATTTGATCCATAACATCAATGACTTCATGCATATGTGCAGCCTATATCACCTTTTTAGAATCTCTTTACTATGAGGACAATATTTTGAGTGTATTCATCATGAGATCGCACAGAGAAATGTCATGTTGATCTGAGATTTGAATGCTAAGACAGAACCGTATTCCAGCCTTCGCCGTCCCCAGCCTTCCAGGTCTCCGGAGTACTGAGCCTAAATTTCAGAGCTGGCTATCGCATGTAAGATCTCACTCTTCATCCAGAGACTCACCGGCAGCTGCCTGGAGGGGAGACACCTCGGTTGCAGAGAAGTTGGAATTTCATTTATCTTAATTTCCTCTGTGTCTGTTCCCATAGTTTCTTTAACCCAGCCTGTCACAGTTCATGCCCTGGACAGCAACCCAGTTAGTAATACCCCAGGCACTAAGGTTAGTGCTCCTGTAATAGTTGCCATCACGCCAGCTCACTCAGAATCTACTGTTTTTATTTGACCCAAAATCGCAAAACCAAGCTGTATTAGGTCTCCCCTGGCTATGCAACCATAGTAAAGTTGTCGACTGGAATTCTGGATCCTTACTGTCTTGGTCCTAAACCAACCCATACCAACTCCTGCTACCTCGATTGAAAGCCCCCATTTTTAAAGCAGTTAATAAATCCCCTGAGTACTCTGACCTAGCCAAGGGATTTAGCCCCACCAGGACAACCCGCGTCCCCCTCACCGGTTTTAGGACTGCCTGGAGCCACACCTCCTCAGTCACATGATTATCCCGTCAGAGCGTCGGTCCATGGAGGAATACGTGGCACTAAGCAGGGGTTCGTGTGCCAGTCCGTGTCTCCTGCTTCTATGGGGTTTTTTTCCTTGGAGAAAAAGGTTGGCACCCTCTGTCCCTGTGAGGGTACATGATGGTCCTGGTGGTTGTGGACCAGTTTTCTAAGGGATGTCAGTTTATACCCATCAAATCTTTTCCCTCTGCCCTCCGAGAGCTAAATCTGATAGTCAGGCTGAACGCATGGTGCCAGAACCTGTCAGATTCTTCCAGGCTTATTATCATAGGGCAGAGTATACCCAGAATTCACTGCACCACTGCATATCCTTAACCGTGCAAGGCTGTGGCCTCTCAGACACTGTACTGACTTTGGCCACATCCATACTGACTCCCGCGAGGCCGATATTATAGCCTAGGGAGGAGAACTGGTGGAAATCACACTTCTTGGCCTTAATGCACAACCTGTGCTGAAGCAAATAAGAGGGGACTTGCCTTACATCAACAATATACTACTCAAACGTTGGAATGCTTGGGGATGAGGATTTTCAAATGAAGTGGTGTGTGAGGGTAATTTTTTGGAAACTTTTACACTGTCTGTGACTATGTGTGATAATGGAACTCAACTTCCCTTTTATTATACAAAGCTGTGGTAGGCCTAAGGCTATTTGATGTTGTGACTGTGGAAGAACCAGAAAATGTGTATGTTCAACTCTGTGAGAGGACATAGATAGCAGAAGGGGAATAGTTATTTTGATGACAAGGGCACCACTGACCAGGTTTCCCTCCAGGGCAAGCACTGCAACTGGGTGGACTAGAGCAACCATAGTAATAGATAAAGATGACACAAGAGATGAGACACAGTTGCCAGCTGAACTGGAATCTAAAGGTGCAGAATTATTACATGCAGAAACAGAAGTATTACACGCAGAAATTAAAAACTGGTTTAGTTCTAAATGTTATTTAGTACCCCACTACCCCACTCTTTGACGTATCTTTCTCCCATTTAATCAGACATTGCTGCCTCCATGCCTCTCACCCCAGCAGTACACGCAGAGCCCTTGGTCTTTCTTCGACTTCCTGGAAGTAAAAATTAGTGCCTCAGACTACTTTGGCCTGGCAGTGAATGACCTTAAGAAAAGTCCAGCAGAGCTCTGTATTCAATTAAAAATGTCTTTAAGACTGACAACATGATTATTGTTGTACTTTACATTAGCGAAGTTCTACTTTCTGTCAGTAAAACAAGAATAACTGACCAGACATCCTGTAACTGGCTACAGAGAGATGACGGAGTGTGTTTACTGTAGGACAGGGGAGGTTGATACACAGGAGCACTTCCTACTAAACTGCCCACATATATATCATATAAAGTAAATATTTTAACACATTTGAACAACACATCAGCAATTTCAGGTCTTTGGGAGAAGTTATCAGTTAAACATTAGATAAACTGGGAGAGGAGCCTCAGCAAGATATGTATACAAATGTCATGCACTCCAGGACTGTGAGAAGATGAGAGATAGAGAGAGACAGAGATGCAGAAAGAGGGAGGGACATAGAGAGAGAGAGAGAGAGAGAGAGAGAGAGAGAGAGAGAGAGAGAGAGAGAGAGAGAGAGAGAGAGAGAGAGA
>JBBPCY010000156.1:12730314-12751072 GCA_037974405.1 Brachyalestes nurse | reverse complement strand
GTGTGCTGTGATATTCCCTCACCAACATGGAGGATTTGCCTTAAATGATCTTAAATCTAAATGTTAAATATGAAAAAATATATCTCGCACTCTAAATGCGAAACTTCACAGTTAGGGCTCGGTGACACCTTTCCAACGACCCCTCAAAAACCATTATTAAAACCGTTCACCTCGGACAAAAGTAACGGGACAGCGGGGTGTGGTGAACGGTTTTTGGGGGTTATTATGGCAAACGAGGGGTCGTTGGAAAGAGTTTGAGATATAAATAAATAATTGTTTACGAGTTATGACTCACGAGCCACAACACCCAAGTCTGAGTCAAATCTCAAGTCGTTTTTTGTGTGACTTAAGTGCGACTCGAGTCCGAATTTCTGATTCACAGTGAGAGTTTCTGGACTTTTTTTTAATGAGGCACAATTAAAAACAGCCAATCAAGCAAATTACAAATATTATAGACAAAGTAACAATTCTAACAGGTGATTCTGTCATTCTAACAGGTGAAGGAGAGTTAGAAAACATTTTTTATCTCTTAAGAATGTTTTTGGTGCTTACAATGTTTTGGGTGGACATCGAGGAAAAAAAATACAATAAAAAAAGATTTAACATTTGAACCGATATTTTAAAAAGAGCTGGCGGAGTCGCTGGTGTTGCCCTTGTGACAGAATCAGTGTCATGACATACTGATTTTCTGGTGCTCTCACCTGTCCACCAGGTGTCGCTGTGGCTGCTGTTCGTTACGCTCCTGATGCTCTTTATCATGACCGGTGTCATGCTGGGTCCTGAGCTGCTGGCCACCATCCCTCCTGCCGTCTATGTGGTGGCTGTGCTGATGCCTCTGACCGGTTATGCGGCCGGATATGGCCTGGCTGTGCTCTTCGCCCTGCCGCCCAACAGCTGCCGCACCGTTTCCTTGGAGACAGGCTGCCAGAACGTGCAGCTGTGCACGGCCATCCTGAAGCTGGCTTTTCCGCCCGAGCTGATGGGCGGCATGTACATGTTCCCGCTGCTGTACGCGCTCTTTCAGTCTGCAGAGGCCGGCGTCTTCATCCTGGGCTACAGGGTGTACCGGAGGGAGGTGCTGCGCAAGCAGGATCTGGAGCAAGAGGGTGAAGACGACACCAACATCACCTACAAGACGCTGAAGGAAGAGGACGGGCCGTTTGACGCAGCGTACGGCTCAGTGACCGTGAGTGACCCCAACACCATCGCTCTGGAGTCCCTGGGAGGGGCAGGGAGCCCCACACCTGTATAGGGCTTCATTCGTGTTACAAACCAACAACTGGTTAAAGAAATATGATGTATTCAGCAGGAGTCCAAAGACTGACACTAGTCTCAGTAAAAAGCCATTCCAGCCATTGCCTCATGTGGATCAGTGGACTTTGTATTGATTCTGTATTTGTAATGATTGGGAGCCTGGGATGGGAGGAAGCAAGTGCAGAGCCCGTTTATCGGTGGTCTCTCCAGAAATCATGGTCAGGGATCAGTATACATAGCATGGGTCAGTATACAATCAGACTGGGTTAAAATGGGCAAATCCAACACAGAGATCAGGCATTTAACTAGATCTGAACGATTTGAGGAAAATATCAAATTATTTATTAGAAATTAAAGTTGCAGACCTGTTCTTTTGGTCCAGAAGACTAGAATATCCACTTTATCTGGCCTGAGGCTTGAACAGTGCACGCAGAGTGCCAGACACCCAGTTGGTTAGGGATGTGGTATCCTGTAGGTACATACATGGGCATTTCCTTGATTTGTTTGGTCTAACTCCTCTACAGGCAGTTTACAGGTGCAGTTTTCAATCCTCGAACATTGTTGATAATATAGGTTATAATCAGCTATAAGTATTTCATAGAATTTTATTTTATGCAATAAATGCAATTGCAGCTCCTGTGCATGAAACTGCACTCTTTCTAATTGAGATTCACAATTAACAACAGTAATAATGTTACAAAACATAAAGGAGGGGTTGTTATTCGCTTTTTTGGAGATCTGAGTCACCGCTACATTAAATGTCTGAGCACTCCCCTAATGCACCATTAGTGACTCAGAGGACTCTCAGAGAGACTCAGGGAGGGGTGGGAGGCTTGTACTGGAGACGCAGTCAAAGCTAGGGACAAAGACCAGAGACGGACACCTGGCCTGACAGACATTTTGCATGCGTTCATGGCATCACTTGCTGCTGAGGTATTATAACATGCAGTGGGTAAAATTCCATCACCACTTGGACTTAAATGGCACCCAAGAGTCTGTGGAATCAGAGAATTGTCTGTAATCTCATCTGTGCTGAATCTAGAACAGTGCTGCCATGAGAGAAGCCAATTATATGGAAAAAATAAATTAAAAGAATTAGATTAATCCCTCGTCTCTGGCTGTAAATCTGAGCCTGGAGACTGTCTGTAAAATCGGCATCAACAATGCTTTCTTGAGAATCGGCATGTTTAGCTTAATTGATCACCATAATTCATTTAGCCTTCATGAGAGTTTATTGTTAATTGTTTGGCATGTCATTCAGATATACTCAAGAAAATGGCTCCTAATAATGGCTCCTTCATTGCCCACAGAGACTGTACTTCAACTGCTATTTTAGTTTCACATTCAATGCAGAAATAACCTGACTGTGTAAAGCCACTGACACCAACGATCTGTGCTTTTTGGTATGAAGGAGTCAGAGAAGTACTGTTATATGGTAATCGAATCTAACATGGCCGAGTTAAAGTCAACTTTATCGGGTGGAAACTGAGATCAGTGCAAACGCAGATCAGGACATGTTTCTCCATCCATCATCTACTATAAAACGATGCTGAGAAAAAGTATAATAAATCAAATGCAAGTGGTATGAATAAAATTACAGAGGAAATGAATGAATGTGCAATGGTTTTGTGTCTCCCCATTCCTGTATTCCTTCTACACAGTACTGTACTGTATTATTTCTTACTACAACATACCTGACCCAGCTTAAGAAGGAGTTGGAGTTGAGAAATCTTTCCATTTTAAATGCACACTAGGTAAAAACACCAAAAGCAGAGGGCAATGGGTCAATGTCCACTGACGCATTTCTTTCACTGACTGGTCTGTCCCTTAAAGTGGCCCCTTAGAGTATGATCACTCCACAACACAGCACACAGTGTGAACAATGTGAAATTCTTTCCCTACATTTAACCAAATTCACCAAGTGAAGCAGTGGACACAAGTGAAGCAGCCAGCAACACAGGGCCCAGGGAATGTGTTGGTGTGTGGGGACGGTACCTTGCTCATGGGTACCTCAGTGGTGCCACTGGCAGTCCTGGGATTCAAACCCATGACCTTTAGATCTTGAAGGCATCTCCCTAACCACCAGGCCACCAAGTTCCCCACAACAATTCCTACAAAAAAATCTCAATCAAATACCAACCATCACATTGTCTATTTCAATGGCCTAAATCAACCAAATGGGATTGTGTATAGCTTGTTGTTTTCTAAAGTACCTCAAAAAAACAGCTGTAGTAACAAAAATGAATTAATGAGTTCTCCCAGTAATCTAATGGTGGAGAAAATTAGAATCTAAACAGTGAATATTTAATTACCTCTTGGTAGTTTTGCCATGGCATGTATCGGCACAAATACAACAGTAACACTTCTAAAATGTAATTACAAATATTCTGTAGTTGTGCTTCGGTGGGATGTCTTTTTGTTTTAATCATAGTCCTGGTCTATATCAATGTCTACATCAATAGTTCCGCAATTCCAGACCCATAGTTCCATCTCTGCATTCCTCCATGTTTTCCTGCTCTACCAACACACAATATTCAGCTTGGAGCTGCTACACAATAACACCCACTGCCCACTGTTCACCAGAGCAGTTCAACATAACAGATATAAGCCGGGTATTTGGAACTTACCTTTAGCCTGCTACCTTTTAATATGAAGACTTTAATATGTAGTTGGTCCCCACTTCACAGTTATAACAGTTTCCACTCTTCTGGAAAGACTTTCCACATGTTGGATGAGAAATCCTGGCTCACAATCTCCGTTCCAGTTCATCCCAAGGTGTTGGATGGGGTTGAGGTCAGGGCTCTGTGCGGGCCAGTCAAGTTCTTCCACACCGACACTCATTCAACCAATCTTTATGGAGCTTTCTTTGTGTGCTGGGGTACAGTCATGCTGGAATAGAAAAGGTTCTTCCTCAAACTGCGTCCACAAAGTTGGAAGCATGGCCAAAATGTCTTGGTATGCTGAAGCATTAAGATTCCTTCACTGGAAGTAAGGGGCCACCTGAATTTAGTAATTAAGAGGTGTGTCCTAATACTTTTGACCATATAGTGGATTTCACAACGCAGGATTTGTCATTGAGCCACACTAAATGTGTATAAGTGAAGTGACTTTAACGCAAGTAAGAGAGTTTGGATGGTGATACTGACTGGACTGTTCACTTCCTTCCACAATTAAAACAGTGCTGACAACTCAGCTAGAAAAAAAACTCATCTGGGTTCTTCAACATCATAAGGATGAATATGTGGTGTATGCCAACAAAATCGAGGCCCAGTGCGCTGCAGAACATTAGTATTAGTAGAACCTTAATCATGTGTGCCCTGTGACCGATCACGGTTTGAGTTAAACAAGGATCATATTTTTAATTTATTTTATTTGACTGTTATGGATTTATTAAAGACAAAAACATGTTACACTTGACTTCTAGTCTTCTCTCTATGCTGGTCGTTTTGGTTTTATTTGTCCTGATTCGAAGACGTCGCTACCTGCTAATTCTGTTCAAATGATTAAACATTAAAAAAATACTGCTGCTGAGAATGAAGACGCAGAATGTGTCCCCACATTCATATAACCATTATTTCTTTTATTTTACATGGACATCACAGTAGCTTTAGACATTTATATGCAAAGACCACATGCACTGTGTCTGTTCAGTGTATGTTGTGAAACACTGCATCTTTCAGTGTAACTAAAACGTTTCATACAAGTGTGTGCAGTTATTACTTTTAATGTTTTATAATTATGTAAAATTAGGGCATCATAGTAAGAAGGTTCAGTATACATTATATAACATATATAGAACATATAGAATAATATGTGATATATGTGCACACCTACTAATCCCAAGACAAAATAGAGCCAAATTTGTCTGAATTATAAAAGACAGAAGTGGTGAAATGATGAGGTTAACTAAAAAAAAGAGCAGGGATTTTCATCACCGCTGCAGGTGGAAGCGCGTTCATCCACGCCTGGTTTTCATTGCATGTCACTGCACACCTGCAGCCAATCAACCAATAAGCTCTTCTACTTAACCCTGCCATGTTGAGCTCAACGTCGGCTAAGCGAGAAAAAAAAAAGGAACAAACGATGGCTACGTACAGAGATGAGGCCCTAGACACCTATCTCTACTCCTCCTATAATCCTTACTCTTACAGGTGCCCCAAGTTCAAGAATTGGAGGCAGAAGAGCTACTTCTCACCGTTTGGGGAGGGTGAAAGCTACCTGGACAACTATCACCGCGCGCAGCTCCGGTCCATTCTGTCCCAGATCAACCCCAACCTCACCCCCCGCCTCAGGAAGGCCAACACCCGGGACGTGGCCGTGCAGGTGAACCCGAGAGCGGACGCTAACATCCAGTGCTCGCTCGGGCCTCGCACGCTGCTTCGGGCACGCATGCGAAGGCCTGACGGACAGACACCTGGTGGGCAGACACCTGGTAGTCCCACCCCTGCAGGCAGTGGGCCAGGGGTGGTCCGGTTCCCCCGAACTCAGGCGGTCTACTCTCCCATTGCTGGCAGGGGGCTGGCAGCCTTCCTCCAAAAGGATGAAGAGGAGAAGCGGCAGGGAGGGACTGGAGAAAAGGAGAAAAGGGAGGTTGTTGGAGAGAGCAAAGAAGGCAGTGAGCAAGATGAACACAAGCTTAGTCCTAAGAAAAGCGTGGAAGGAAGTGAGCAGACTGGAGTTCTGGATGATCCGAGTAAGTGTGAGGCTGAGAGGAGTGGACAGGAGGAGTCCGATGCCAAGAGCAAGGGCAGAGTGAGGTTTCAGGTAGGATGCTTGGTCTCATCAGAATGTGACTTGATACCCCAACCCCCACCCCTTTAAAAATGACATTTTTAGAACGGATTCTGGATTTTGTGGTCACTGAAAATTGCATGAACAGTTTCAATAAGTGCAATATCAGGACTGGAAACTGGGTTAGGCCAAGAAGTGAAGACCCCTGGATTATAGCCCCTTGAAACCATGTAAGGTACGGATTCAGACTCTGGGCCTAGCAAAACTAACTTTGGTTCCAGTCTGATCTTTTCGTAGATGAGATCTTTTCCACTTTAGTTGTAGGGAGGGGCTCATTCTAATGAACTGATTAAGCCCTACCTGAGCCAGATCAGGTGAGTCGGGGCAGGCAGGGTGGGGAATCCCCAGGACTGGAATTGAGAACCTTGGTGTTGAACGTTAGGGGAGCTCAGGACCAGTGTCAGGATCTGCCTCAACTAGTTGTGCTGGAATATGGCAAACTAACCTCTGCCTTTTTGTCCTGGTAGTTTCTGGAACAGAAGTATGGCTACTACCACTGCAGAGACTGCAACCTGCGCTGGGAGAGCGCATACGTGTGGTGTGTTCAGGGCACGAGCAAGGTAGGTGTGCTGTTTGGCTTGTTGAGTCTCTTGCTATTGGACATGCTCCCACAACGTCCTCCCTTCTCCCAGGTCTACTTTAAGCAGTTCTGCAGAACGTGTCAGAAGGCGTTTAATCCGTACCGTGTGGAGGACATAACCTGTCAGGTAAGCTGGTCTTTAGTTTTAAAAAGTGGGTCTTTTGAAGCCTTTATCTTTTTAAAAATCTTTTCAGAGTTGTAAGAAGGCACGCTGCACTTGCCCCGGAACGGCGCGCCACGTTGACCCCAAACGTCCTCACAGGCAAGACCTGTGTGGTCGCTGCAAAGGCAAACGGCTCTCCTGCGACAGCACTTTCAGTTTCAAGTACATTATATAACCTACCCACCCCCATATGGAGGTTCCTGCACTGCTGTTTTGCCCCATGGCTTGGGAGAGGATCTACAGCTGGTCTCATGTTGAGGCTGGTCGTGGGTAGAAAGGCCTGGGACAGTACCTGATCCGTGTTGCTCAGTCATGTTTTGCAGGAACCACGTTGGTAAAATAAAATGGCAATTACAGCAACTCTTTGGTCTTGTTGGTCATTATAGCTGAAGTCAGGGTGGATGCTCAGACCTGAAGTGAGTTGTGGCTGATCTCCTTGGATTTGGTACAATGTTAACAGTGACTGGGTTTTTCCTGTACTTCCCAAAAATAACATTTTTCTGAGCTCTGGGTGAGCTTGAACCATTTCTCTTTGCTTGAGCTATTGGTTAAATAAAAGCAGTCATGGTAATCACTAGTTTAATCATCACTGTTTGACTTGGCCAAAGGGCAACAACTACAATTAGAAGTCCTGTTTGATGGGTGTGCTTCATTTAACTCTGAACTAAATGCAGAATGTTTTCAGACTAAGTTTAAGGGGCAGTTTTCCCCCACAGTAGTGCAAAGGTAACAAGACCTTGTGCTCCACTGCCCTGAATCTAAATAATGGTGTTAACTGGATTGTCTGGTCTAATTAGCTCTGCATTGGTGGTTGTGGTAGAATTCTCACCTGCCACCCAGGAGGCCCAGGTTTGATTCCTGGCCAATGCATGCACACCTTTTGGGGCAGCCGGTGGCCTAGCAGTTAGCGACACCTCTGAGCAAGGTACTGTCCCCACACTGCTCCCTAGGTGCTGTTCCTGGCTGCCTGCTGCTTCGCTTGGTTGAATGGGTTAAATGCAGAGTAGGAATTTTGTGCTGTTCACACTGTGCTGTGGTATGTTCATGTATGACAAATGAATAAAAATTGTGTATGTGAGAGTTTGAACTGCATAGGATGTGAACAGGATCAAGGCTGGGCACCCCCTGCAATAGTCAACAGCCAAGATGTGTGTAGGGCAGTAATAGAGAAAATTGTCAAAATACTGTCAGGCTGAACAAAAGTGCCTACTTCCAGTCGTTATGGTACACACTGAACACGTTTAAATTCAGTATTATAGTAGCAGGTCCCAGACATGTTCTTCCTGCTCAACTTGCCCAGCACATGAAGCTTAGTCATGTTTTAAAGCCCAGAAACCCATAGTGTGGAGTCCCCAGAACTGGGTTAGGTCTCTATGCCAATCCACCGGGCAACTCAGCCTGTGACAATGAAAACGGAGCATTCAGAGGAAGCAGTTGCTTCTGATTAGATTTTTTATTTAATCAGGACAAAAGAAGGCAAGTGAGTGAGATGACAAGGATGGGGAGGAAAAAGACATATAAAGGGAGGAGGAGGGAGGGGGGGGCATGGGATAATGCACCTCTAAATAAAAACTACTTTCTTCAGGTAAATATATCCATATATTCATTAAATAAGAACAGCATTCAAAATGTACCAGACAAGCAGCAGAGGAGTTCTGTGAGGAATGGATACAGTGATTTTTTTTTTCTTTTTAAATGTGCCACAATATTGTGACATCCCTCCTCCAGCACTGTATGTAAGCACTGGCTCGGCTGGTTTGTGTCCTGCAGTCGAGTGAAGCGAAGCACAGTGGCTTTGAGAAGCGCAGCGGAGACACCGCTCCATCAGTGCTGCCCTGAGTCCGAGATTGACCGCAGAGCCAACGTGGAAAAAAAAAAACACCAGCCCCAGTTTCTCCCCTCTCAGGGGCTTTTGGAGATGGCTCTCAGAAGACTGCGAGCCAACATGATCACAGTGGAGAGATTAAGGAATGCATATGGTCAAGCATAGCTGGGCAAAGGCAAGAGAAACCATCAAAGTGACTAGAACAGACCCCCCTTGTCCTCTGCTTCCAGCCAGACTTGCTTGTTAATAGGGAAACATTAAAGATCAGGGATTGCCTAACTATGATGGACAGGGTTGTTAGTGACTCTTACAGCTGGATTTTTTTTTCTTTTCTTTTTTTTTGCATTAGCTTCATACTCTCTATTCTGGTCGAACAGTGCATTACACAAATGTACAAGGGAAAAATACTGCTTTTACACTATACATTTTTTCTAAAATATATACAGAGTACAATAAGTTATTGATATTTCCATAATGAGTTGCAGCCAGTTTTTTGCACTTTGTGCATTTTTAATGTGCTAATGTGCATGTGTGTAAGAGAGAGAGAATGTGTGTGCAAATATCGGCATATGTAAAAACACACTCGCACTGCGCGCACACACACGAACACACTCCCCGTGCCTCAACACACACTGACAAATGAATCTATGGTTGTCTACAGGCAGCTACGTATTTGGTTATAGAGGAGTTTTGTTAGAGCAACCCAGTGAAAGCTAAAGTCTCTCCCCAATGCAGGTCAATAAAGTTAACCAGATAAACCTCTCTTTATACAGAGTCTGAGGGCCAAGCCCTCACTTTTCAATAAGACATTAAATATCCTAACATTTACAATCTAGGATTGTTAGCTCTAATAAAAATACATTTTTCAAAAAAATATTTCTTGCAGTGCTTTTTTACTTTCAAGCATGCATCTGAAACCTCTTGTTTTTGCATTTTTTTTTAATATGTACTTACTGATTTTGTGGTTATTGAGTAAAATGTGACAGGAAGTCTCCATTGTGACTTGCAAGTTCTCACACACTCCATGGATGCACTGTTTATGTAGCCACAAGCCATTTTACCAAACACACTTTGTTATCCCCCATGCTCAAACAGAGCAGGCATCAGCCATGTCTTCTACTGGACACCCCAGAGGTCATTCCGCCTCTAGTTCAGCATCATCATTGCCCGGCTTCCCTCCTACAAACTGTCCTCGAGCAATCTGGTCCTTGGTCCGTTCCATTTCTTTAACAGCTGAAATGCAGTGTTCTGTGCTGCACTGTTTTGGAGAAAAACGACGAGCAACAATGGAACAGGGAGGGATGAGGGGAGAGGTGGAATTTATGTATTCAGTTCTTTTAGTCAGTATGACCCTCACACACATCCTTTAGCCCTTTAAAGTGAAGTCTCCACAAATGCCCTAACCCCCCACATCCCCCACCCTCGTACCTCCCCATCCCAGATCAGACACCTCACTGCTACCCCTCCTGGAACCAGAACGAATATCCAGCCCATGCGCTCCCACGGGCCATCACAGTCCTGTGCTGAGGACCGTGCTGTGGGTGTTGATCTGTGTCTGGGGCGTTTGGCTGTAGATGAGGCTCTGGGGTGTCTGTGCCCGGCGTAAGGCCTCGCGGATCTGCAGGTTGAGCTCCATGAGGCGGGCGCTAGCCAGAGACAGATCCCTGCTGGGCCCTACCACAGCCAGGCAGCCGGTCTGGCCCAGCGTCTGGTGCCGGAAGTAGATATGCAGCAAAGTCTGCACTGCATCGTCCTTTTCACTTCCGAAAATGTCATTTGGCCACAAGCACCTGGGAGATAGAGGGGATGGAGGGTGGGTGAAAAGGGAGGAGAATAAAAAGGAAAAAAGAAAAAAAATGAATCCGATTCAAAGTCCCTCACCACAAGGCAGGTCACATTGTACACAATGTTGTTAAGACTGACAGGAGAAAATGTAACCGTGTACACAGATTATCATCTTGGTCTGTCTGAAGTAGGGTTCATGCTCTGAAGAACTGTGCTCAGCAGCCTATTAACATTTGGCCAGTAATGACCAGTAAAGGTTTCATCTCCTAGGTTTAGGGCTAACAGTTATTTCTACAATTGGTTAACAACTATATTTCTATAAATTGCGAATAGGTGTACTTGGAAAATGTATGGATGTTCTGATAAAAGGCATCTCCAATTTGTGTCTGTTAAACCGTACAGTCTTGCCACTTTAATGAGTGGAAAATCTCAAACATCCCTTTGTTGATTCCTCTTGCTTTGTTTCTCAATTGCACAAGTGATTTTCTTCCTTTATGATGCAGTATGAGTATGGAACTAAGACATAAGTGTCAGAAAGAGAAAGATGTGTGTGTGTGTGTGTGTGTGTTTTTACCTGAAGGCTTTGACTTGTGCAATTGCAGAAGTGAAGTCTCGTGCTCGTAGACTCTCAATCAGCGAGTGAATGGCCGTCTCTGTACTGGACTGAACTGCTTCTGACACGCTCACTCCCTCCTGTCCGTCACTCACTGACTCCACCTCCTTCAGACAGCTCTCCAAGATGGCAAGCTCCTCTGACATATTTGTTACCTACAAAACCACACCTATTTCTTACAAAAAACTCACGAAAGCAAGTGTCATTGCCTAAAACCCTGAGTCAACCTTTAAGAAGTACTATGACGTTTGTACACAGAAGCATAAAAACACAAACGGCCTGCACACACAATCTGTGTGTAGTCTATAGAGGCTGGTAAGTGTGTTAGCATCGATCTGTGATTAGTTGAATGGCTTGGCTCCGGGCCATATATGGAAGATCAGTCTCACTCCGAGACCATCTAATCTAGTTACGACGACAGCGTAAGAACTCTGAGCACAAATAAATCTTACAGCACACCCACAGTGCCACCCACACACGTTGCACCAACAATATATCTAATAAATTACATAAGTGACTAAGCAGTTCATTCCAAATGTTGTTGTGTGCAGGACAGCATGCAATTAATTAGTCTTCTTTCAGTTTTACAGAAAACAGACTGAAAAACAAGTCCATCCTATCATCGCAAAATCACAATGTTAAGAGCAGAGATATTTTAAAAGGTTTCAGGATTTCTGCTAATGATCATTTTTAATAATAAATGAATCTATAGATTGCTACTGATGCACACATCTAATAAGCAAAAAAGAATCTATAGACCAGAAAAGGGTATAAAACGGGCTATAAAATGGCTCTGTTGGCAAACTTAAAGTCATCTTTAACAATGTCATTTTAACAGGAACTGATCCGAATAGGCTGTTAAAAGAGATTTAGTCAAAACTACTAAACTCTGGCCAGAAGTCAGTCTGCACTGACCAGACAGAAGCATGTTTATTTTCTCTGGTTCAGCCAGGCTACTCTGTGGCACAACCACACCACCTAAATCCTAAAATGTGGTGCACCAAACATTACTTCAGAGATCCTCAGCCTGGAAGTTAAGGTTTAGGAGCAGATTTTCAATCCATATTTGCATGCATAACAGTAATCGATGATGTCAGGAGTTTTAGCACAGCATAAGTTATTCTTTCTACTTCATGGTATGAAACAATACATAATCTGGACATTACAACAGGCCGGCCGAGTAATCTGGTCTCATTTTTATACAGTGTTCTACGTCTTGATTGTCCAGATAAGGGGAGCAACAGGACAATGGTAAAATGTGTTTTTCTGATCTTTGACTAGGAAATATTTTTCTACCAGTAAATGGGTTCCAAGTGAAGTGTCACAGATATCAAACTTTAGCATATCGTAATTAAGCATCTCATCTATGTCTAGAAAATAATAACACTAAGCTTTGGATGAACACAAAACATACACACCTCAGCCTCTCTCTTTATGGTATCGACTCTGCTGATGAGTTTACAGTAGGCCTGGAAGAGCAACAGCAGCTGAAAATGGAGCTTATACAATCTCCGACACAACTCCAGCTCCTACAAGGACAGGGAGGGAGAAGGGCAGAGAGAGAAACAGAGGAAGAGAGAAGTAACTAAGCATCATTAGCCCTCACAAACACAAGCACTCCAGTATTTGTCTTCACTAGCATCAGCAGCATGGTCACAAGATCAAATGACAGCATGGATGAATGAATGAATGAATGAATGAATGGATTAAAGTCCAGGGTTAGAGAGGGGGATGAAAGAGTCAAACCCTGAGACGGAGCTCTGCAGCGGACTAAGCATGCTCACTAATCTTTAACACCAACCAAGATTAGTGAATGCCATAAAAGCATGCTATTCTTATACTTTCCATCTCCAGCAAAAAAACACCAAAACAAAACTCATTTAGTGAATTTCCATATGAACGAATGCTCCAGATCAAGAGCAGGGAAGAAGGAAAACAAGCGATGAACATGCTGAACAAGAGGAAAATGGTATTATGGCTTCTTGTCTATTGACATCCTCCTTTCCGTAACCCATGGACACACCCCATTCACTATAATCACAACATTTTCATTCAAATGATTCGTGCAGGCGTTTTTAATTTTATACTTTATTAGCAAATTAGCACAGAACTAGCAAAGTTATGGTTGTACATGTACAAGACCCATTTAGAGTAAGCAATTAATAAAGCATGTAATATGTATCTATAAAAAGTGTTAGGAGATACAAGGCAGAAACAGAACCATTCTAACTGGTTGAGCATGACTGGTTGTGTTTACGATGAATGGATGGAATGGTCAGTGTGTTTTGCCACGGCGACATGATTACGGAAAGGTCAAGAATACAAGAACCACTTACTGCTAGAATTTCCATTTGCTAAGCAAGAAGGAGAGCAGGTCACCAAAACAACAAAGAAGATAGAGAGAAACATATTTTAGTCAGTGCATAACCCCCAAACCACCAAGAGAATGCAGACGGATATAGAGAGATATAATAAGAGAAAGATGCAAGCGACATGAGAAAGCAGAGCCGAAACTAAAAACTCAGTTACAGCAATTAAAACAAACGTCACAAAAACAGACACTGTATCAGGAGAAATCTGGAGAGACAAAGACTTAAAAAAATATTTCATGAATGAAAGGTGTGCGAATGGGAGGAGACACAATAAATTGAAGTCAATAATTACTAGTGATGCACTAAAATTTCTGCATCCAAAAAAAAAAACTAAAAAAAACAAGACTTTACAGTCCTGGAACCAGTGTGAAAGTTATTCTTTAATGATTATTGATAAATAAACAAGAAATAATGACAAACATAGCATGTACCAAATGTTTTCAATCGAAATTTAATATTTGTTCTACAGCTTCGAAAATTTTTTTTATCTTAAATGGTGCAGCAGCAGAAGCCGTGCCCGTTTTTGGAATGGTGAAAACTTTCACTGAGCAAAAGTGTCCAGGATTTGTAATTTTGGTGGATCAATAGTTACTCCTACTGAACATTTCCTTTCTTTTCAAAAAGAAACACTACTGCTTTAGCAGAGAGGCTGGTTTAGACCAGGTGAGTGATGCTGTGCCACAGTGCTGATGCAACAATGGCATATGTTAGAGCCCACCATCTGATAATCTGAACAAACAGCCACAATTAGACATCAGGAATAAAGACACAAAAGGAGACGAAAAGCACAGTGAGGACACAGAACAGAGAGAGGACAAACAATTACAGACTGAAAGAGAGAGAGACAACAATAAAGAGAAGAGGCATAAATCTAACAAGAACCATTTCCTCATGTTTCACACTTGCTCTACTACTAACATGAACAAGGCCCTTTTAAGCGCTGGGCAAAGAAAAGAAAGAAAACAGGGAGTAAGGAGAGAGAGATAGAGAGAGAAAGAGTAAGCATAAAACTGTGTAAGTTAAGTATTTGTGTTTGCATTTGCAAGCTTTAGTTGAATAAATATCAGTAGATTTGATCTGTCCTTGTTTTGCTATGAAACTGAGCAAAAAGAAACAAAATGTACATAAATAAATAGATAAATACACCACAGTTGTCAGCGGTATTGGGCGCATGTGTAATACCTGAGCCTGAGTTGTGGGCCGATGGCTGCTGTCTTTATCTCCAAAAGTCTTCCTGCAGTTCTCGAGCCACTATTGACGCAGGAAGAGGGAGGGAAAACAGAAATTAAAGGGTGAGTCTCAGGTGACCAGAAAGAAACCAGGTCAAGAAATGATACAGCAGGACAGAACAGGATCATCCCCAGTCATTCCCATATGAATGGTCATTGTGCGGACATAAAGTGATGGTTGCATTTAAAAAGACAAGACTTTAAGTTTAAAAGACACTATATCTATTATCAAGGTCTGGTACTTTGTGTTTATGTGTATGTGCCTAGTACTATGTTTGTGTGTGGAAGGTAAATTTGATCAGAGCGCAGTATCAGGCAAATTAAAGAGGGTCTGTTTCAGGGCAGTGGCAGGCGGGGCTCAGTACTCTAGAGACATCGCCTATGTCTTATCCAATTAACATCTCCCAATTCTCCACTCTCAACGGGCCCCCACCACCTCTCCCTCCTCTTCCCTGTGGCTTGTCTGCCAAGATAACTGATTTAGGGGCTCAGTGGGGCTATTCTTAGTGCGGGAACATGAGCTGGGTGGGCGCTAACGGAAACCAGCACTGGCTAAAATCTACTCACGTCCTGAGATGATTTAATGGCTGCCCATGACTATGACTGTAACAGACGCCAGGGTGCTATTTATCTGCCTGCATGGTCAGCTTTATTCTCTCAGGCTCTCCTCTCCTCTTCTGTCTTCTTCTCATGGTTTCTGTTCTTGAACCCATAGGATGGCCAAAGCCTTCCAAAACAGGGTCACAGAGCTCTGAACCGCATAAGGGATTCTGAGGGTCTTGAATTTTGTTTGGGTCACAAATGGGATTTACAAAAAGAGGGTGTGGTTTTAGAGGGTTGCAGTGAATAGCAGGTGCATACTGTGTAGTGTTTTACAGTAAAAGTTAAGGAGGCATGCCTAGTACTCACCTGTTCTGCTGCCTCTCGCTTGCCATTGTAGGTATCCAGATGTTCCTGCAGCTCTAAAACACTGAACTTTAAAGTCTCTAAGAGGCCACAAGAAACCAGCTGCAGAACACACAGATGAAACAAACACAGAGCAATGCAGTCAGTATGTGAATAGTGATGGGCACTCTAACTACTCAATAGGCTGTAAAGTCAAAAAATAAAATAAACTAAAAGCAAAAATAAAATAAAAAGCAAAAACTGTTTAAGCACAATAACTTAAAGCCCATAAAAATTAGTTGTTGCTTCTTAGGGCCAATTGTAGGACTAGCTCCACTTACTAATATCTTAACCAACATACACTGATCAGCCAGAATATTAAAACTACTTGTCTAATACTGTGTAGGCCTCCCTTACGCTCCCTTACACAGTTCTGTCCATACTGTCGTTCTACCACAGCAAGCATTAACTTTTTCACCAATGTGTGCAACAGTAGCTCTTCTGTGTTTTTGGAACAGACAAGCTTTGCTGTCGACAACACTAGGCATCCTGTTGCCAGTTCACCTGCTCTTCCTTGGACATATTTTGGTAGGTACTAACAACTGCAAACTGGGAAAACCCCACAAGATGCCGTTTGGAGATGCTCTGACCCACTGGTCTAGCCATCACAATCAGACTATTGTCAAAGTTGCTCAGACCGTTATGTTCATCCGTTTAATTAGCTGCCTTATATATCCCACTCCTGAGAGGTGCCAATGCAATAAGACAATGTTATTCACTTCATATGTCAGTGTTTTTAATGTTGTGGCTCATTGGTGTAAAGTGAAGGCACTACAATGGTTCCAGATATGTATAAAAATATTCCCACTGTAAAGTGATACTCACAGTCTCTGCATCCAACAGAACTGTAGGGCACTGAGTGCAGGAGGTCATGACCTCCAGAGAGCTGAGGAATTGGTTTCCCATTCGCTGGAGCCCCTCACCAAGGAATCGTACTGAGGCGTGGGTAAGGGAGTCGAACTTCCTCTGCATGTGCTGTATATACACGTGAGGAGGAAAAAAAAAAGTTACACCTACATATACAAAGAGCTACATACATAAATTGGGAGATAATTTACCTTCTCTTAACAATAAAAAAAATGTATTTAGAAATAATCCCAAAATATTTCGCTAACATGAAACAGCTATACTCAAAGTATGTTCCTTGTTAGGATTTCTGTTTTTTCCTAAATAAATTTTAAAGTTTTATTTTCCACTATTATTAAAAGCGCATAATTATAATCTTGCATCAAAACTTGGCATCAGAGAACTTGTGTGATAAGTGCTGACATCACAAAATGAGTATGTTTATATATATATATATATATATATTGATTTATGCTGTGTTACAAGGGTGCTCATTTCCCACCTAATAAACATTTGTGTGTACACAAAAAAGAAAAAAGCTAGGCATGAGAGAGCTACATTATGAACTGGTGAGATCAATGAATACTGGCTATTAAAAAAGCCCATCCACATATGTTGCTGTCTCACCTGGAAGAGACGGGAAAACACGTGGAAAGTGTAGACGGCACAGGACCCGTCTGTGTCAGAAAGCATCTGGT
This sequence comes from Brachyalestes nurse, assembly GCA_037974405.1. Lineage (NCBI taxonomy): Eukaryota > Metazoa > Chordata > Actinopteri > Characiformes > Alestidae > Brachyalestes > Brachyalestes nurse. The sequence goes on along the minus strand of JBBPCY010000156.1, from coordinate 12,733,971 downwards.
TGACATGACAACGCCAGGCGTCCTCCTCGTCATCATAGGCGATGGGCTGGAACGCTGCCAGGATGGCGGAGAGAAAGGGCGAGGGGGGCGGAGAGCCCTGCAGCTCGGGGAAACCATCCACATCGCCCTCGTCCTGACTGCAAACACAATCACAACAAAGGTCAGATCTCTTTTCCCCTCTCTTTCTCTCCCACCTTCTCCCATCCTCCCTTTTAGAAGCGTTTTGATTTATTGTTCACTTCAATGTCTCTCCCTCTCTCTCACACACACACACACGAGCTACTAGAAGTAAACAACTTACGTCACCGAGGCAAAAACACGTAATGAGGAGCATGCGTTGTTTCTCTCTTGCTCAGACTCCACACTCTTCCCCTCACTCTCTCTCACTTCCTCCCTTGTATGCCCCCTCCCTTTGTCCTTATCTCCCTCTCGCTGCTACTGCAGATGTTTTACACTGCAGTGTAGTTTAAGTTCAAACTCACTGCGGCAGAATAGGAAAATATCTCTCTCTCGCATACACACACACATGCACGCATGCACACTTACAGGCCTGAGGGGCCGAAGAGCCTGATGAAACAGACGGAGTAGAAGTATCTAAAGCCCGTACTGCTGAGCGCTGTGAAGGAAGCAGTCTTTGTCTTCATCCTCATCCGCGCTTGCAGCTTTCTCTCTTCTCTGCATTCACTTTCACTTCTCTACCCACTTTCACTGACTGCAGTCCTCACACTCACTGCCTCTCTACCCTCAAATCGTCTCACATGATCTGACCAGCTCTATTATTTTTCCCTCTCTCTCTCTCCCTCTCTCTCTCTCTCTCTCTCCCACTCACTGTGAGCCGATTTTGCACTGCATTAGCAAACTGTGTTCATTACCCCCCCACCCCCGCTCTGTACACACAAACGCACACGGATGCAGTTCTGGATCTGTCAGAGAGATCCCTGCTGCACAGCGCACCACAGGGAGAGCAGAAAATAGGCCTTCGCTTCCTGTACTGCGCACGTGAACATCCACACACATGTAAGAACACGTGAGCTCCTCAGTTTTGAGGTGGAGGATCAGCTGGAACGCTGCCATGCGCTCTCTTCATCAATGACAAAGGACTCCGCAGCGTGCGTAGGTCCGTCCTCTGGGAGGGCAGATAATTGATAGTATCTGGCTCAGCTGTCTCACTTCTGCATCTTTACTGCGGTTTGGGGACTAATGTCCTCTGTCCAGGATTGGCCCACCTTCACATAGACTTATTAGACCCCAGCTAAAGACTTAAAGCGGGCCAACTTTCAAGGAGATGTCCTGGTGCCAAGACATAACCAAGAACAAGCGCCAAGCATGAGCTCGGTCATCACTGTTCTAATCTAAGTTGTCTAATTAGCCTCACAACAAACATAGCTATACGGAGGATGTCAGTCTTGGCACTGAGCTCAATCACTGAGCTCTAAATGCTCTGGAGACATACATTCAGCAGCGCTCAGTACAGGTTAGTGCTGGTCTATCATACAGTAAAACTGATCCTGATAAATATATTAACTGACCTGCAGTTCCACAGATGACTCAATTCAGGCTTAAATATGACTGTGACTACAGTTTTTTTTTAGCCATTTATCTATTTCCTCTGAGATCCACATAGAATATTTGACTAGATGTACAGAAAAAACAGCCATAATTCATTTTACGTGACCATCTTCCACCTTCATTTTATCCCTCATAATTAAATAGGCAACTGATTCTGTGCTTTTAGGACAGCAATAGTTAAACGGCCTCAGTTCTGACTGGCTAACTAACATGAAGGGTGGAACTAAACTGCTGTAAAATGAGTAAGTGGTAATACGTAAGTGTGTGTTTTCATGACATTATGTGACATCACAAATCAATGAAACAATGAAAGCTGTCTGATTTTGTCACTTAAAAACCGTATGCGGACTGCATGGACTAGGGAGTAAACGGCATGTTTGGTAATGTGAAGAGCATTTACATACTTAAAAGAAAATTCCCTTTTTCCATAATGTGGGTAATGATATGTGGTAGGGTCTCTGTGTACCATGTAAAACAAGTGTCCCACATGAATCAGATTCAAGAGACATTTAAATGCCATTACTTAAGTCACAGCCTGATCTGGGCATTTTATTTTTAAAAACAAAATTAGATTACAAAATCAGCCCTGTCCATCTGGCTCACCTGGACATGCCAGAGAAGTCAGCCTCCTCCTCCTCACATCTCTCGTCTAGCTCCTTCAGTGCCAGTGTCACATCCTCTTCACACACTGAGTCTGGAGCGCTGTCGGGTGCGATAGGGGGCAGGACAGTCTCGTCCTCACACAGGGACCCAGGTGGGCTGTCCACAGCCGGCGGTGGAGGGGGAGCCGGGTCCAGGTCGTCTGGAGGGTCCTGAGAATCTGGGCAATCCGTCAGGTCACACAGATCAGGAGGGTCAGAGGGCAAAGGGGGGGCACTGCAGAAACCCGTGTCTTCACTCACGCCACTGCTCAGCTCATCTGCTGCGGTCACGCTAGCATCCTGCAGGGCAGAACGCAGGGGCGATGAGGCAGGACTACAAAACACAAACTCACTTGTACCTGCAGGTTGAGCAGGTTTAGTTAAACAAAAACAAAACAAAACAAAAAACCCCAGTAGGGCTCAAACTAATTATAATTTCTATAAGTAACAAAATGATGGAAACCACAAACTCCAATATTTGTATTTTGAACAGTAAAACTGTGCATGTATCAGAGTATATTTTTTCTCCCCAATTTTAATCATGGTCAGTTCTCCCCTAACACACGATACTACGAAAGGGTAAAAGTATTTCATAATTCACAAATAACCAGAATTTTGGAATATTCAGAAATAGCCAAATGTTATTCAAAGCACTCTTCTGTGCACATGTTGTACTATTAATGCTTAAACCAAAGCATTAAACCAAAGTTAGATGGCTACACTTAACACGTCGTCAATTACAGACAACCCACTGGTGAGAATCAGGAAAGCTATTCTGCAATGAACACTTTCTCTTGCTGCCTGTGCCACTTCTGATGCCTTCTCGGTAGTCTCTAGAGAGCCGTTTCTGCCTACGGCTGGAGAAATACAATATTTTAGTGTGAGACAAGTTTAGGCCAATTAGTCAGAGGTCAGATCCTGACCACCACCAAGAGACACTTAAAAATGGCAATTCACAAAATGGACCTGCAATTCCAGAGGCACTGCTCTTATTAGCAAACATAGAAATCAATAAATGGAAGTATATAGTTGATTTATCACTATGTATTTACAATGCAAATGTGACCTCGAAACTACTGGCATCACAGATAAAGCACATGGTGATGCATGCCTGGACTACTTATGAATTTCACTCACACAGATTCAGCTGAAATAAATGCAAAGGAGTTAATAAGACAAATGGAGGATTTACAACCGACTCGATCACAAGGAGTAGTACTCATATTTAACAAATTCAGTTCTTGGGCTGATTTAGCAAGATGTTCATTCAACGGAATATAAATGCCTGACATAAGACGAAAAAAGATAAATGGCATTTTAATCCTGCAAGTCCCATTAAACTAAATGCAGGGAAGCACATGCCGTTTCGCTTGGTTACAAGACGGTCTATTACAATCTCATGTATTATTGAAAGCTACTTTGGCAGAGCGCTGTGTGTGTGTGTTTG
>JBBPCY010000156.1:12707399-12719374 GCA_037974405.1 Brachyalestes nurse | reverse complement strand
ATACACTCTTCCTTTAAAACTAAAATACAAAATGCAAAAAAAATGCATATACCCAATTACACAGGTTATACAGTAATAGAAAACATATAGTAACAGACTTTTCAGCATTTCTTTTGCTCACCTCAGCCAGGTAGGTGACCAGGTTAAAGGTGATGTCCGCGAAAGCATCATGCAGATATCGGCAAACCACGTTGATCCAGTTGGTGCTGTCTCGCGAGTAGCTGTGTGTAGAGTAGAGGCTCATCATATGGGCCAGATTGGCCAGCGTGGCTGACTTTTCATCCGCACACACCTTAGCGATGCGGTCTGCAGTCTCCTTGCAGAACACTGTGGGACTGTCAAAGTGCTGGATCAGGTGAGGCAACAGGCACAGGATATTCAAAGGAAAACCTGGTGGAAAAGAAGAAAAGTAGCATCAGAATAAAGTGTTTATCAAATGTATCTATTTCGAAAATCATATTGTTTTACGTTATTGCTAAATAAGTGATGTTTAATTTTTCTCTTGATAAAAATATATGAAATGTATTAAGTAATTTTATTGAAATCGTCATCCAAACTACAATATATCTGGAGTGTGTGATGATTTAGCCATTTGCACAACATGAAACTGGTGTCTCCAAGCTTCCAAAACCTGTTAGCTACATTAGCATCACAGCTTCAGTGCAATAATAAAGAAGGAAACTTGACAAACTATACATATCATGGCTTTATCTGGAAGTGAAGGAACATTTTGCTGACAAATTCAAAATGTGCTCTGACCTGCCACCTGGGAAGGGTCTACGAGTGTGTGTCTGGACACACTGATGAGCTTGCTGAGAAGGTGAATGGTGAGCTCCTGTGTGGCAGCTGAGGTAAAGCCCTTCAAAAACAGCTGCAGCAGGCCAGGGAAGTTGTACCAGCGAAGCTTGGCTTGCACCCTCTCCAGACGCTCTCTGCTGTCGGCCTTCTCCAGAGGCAGCTGGGCCAGAAGACGATTCAGCAGCCGGAGCGCCAGCAGGTATTCAAACTCATAGTCTGATTCCAGCAGTGAAGCTGCGATCCAGAACACTGTGGCCAGCAGGTTGGTGGGGTCTACTGGTGGGCCCGCGTCTCCTAGGGCAGCTCCTCCACCAACCGTGCCCCCTCCGCCTCCTCCCCCTCCCCCGCCACCTGGAACTCCGCCCTCCCGCAAAGACGATAAACTCCGTGTGCGGGCCAGGTTGCCGTGGCTACCACCAAGACGATCAGCTACGTCAAGGGTGTTGCTGCGGCGCCGATCACCCTTGCACTCGCCCATTAGGCTGGCGCGGAGGGAGTTGCTACGAGCATGGCTGTAGTGGATGTGGAACAGACCTCCGGTGCTCAGGTTTAGTTGGCCTGTGCTCTTTCTGTTATTGGCAAACTTGGTCCCCAGCAAAGGATCATGGGAGGAAGCCCTAAAGAAATTTGGAGATTAGAGTTGTAGTAGGATCTGGATAGATAATTTAACACTTTCAATTAACAATAACTGTGCATGCAGATGGTCCTCTGTTTATGCAAACAGTAACTGGTAGAAAAGTTCAAGAAGTATGTTATATAACAAACAATACATGTGTGCCACATGTGTGTCTCTTACAGTGCTGAAAGAATTAACACTTCAATGCACTTTTTGTACATTGTTTCAATTAACTCACAGGATATGTAGGTAATAATAATAATAATAATATCACAGAAGAAACATACAGATGTTGCTGTTGTGTGTCTGTGTGCAAAAACACGCCAAATTGTGTCTCACTGTGATAGTGCAGCAAGTAGGTCGTAGTTCTTCATGGTATCAGCCAGGGTATCAATACCGGCCTCCAGAGTCAAAAGCAGCTCTATTACAAAGCCCTGAGAGGAAATGAAAATGAGAACAACATGAGCAACAGACAAAATGTGAAAACACTACGATTAGATATGGCTTTCCTAATAATTGGCTAACAGGAGGGCCAGCTCCCACAAGCATGCATTCAAAACACCATACAAAAGAGTACATTCATATAACAGTTACTTCTTAAAATTTGCATTCTTTAAAGCATTATTAAAAGCAAGACTGTTGTCATTACCTGAGCCTCCTCTCCTGGGTCTCCCACAGTCTCCACCAAGCGAGAGAGCAGGTCTGACAGTGTGGACGCTGTGAGTGGTTGTTTCAAAGCCCTGAAAATCTGGAAAGAGCGGCCGGCGTAGTGCCGAGAGGAGCAAGACAGAGCCGTCTGCAAGGTTACCTCACTCAACAGCTGCTCCAACTGGAATCCTGCCCACAGACACAAGCATACATACACATCAGCTACAACTATTAATTACCATACATATGTTGTTTACTTTCAGGATATTAAACCCTTGCAGAAGGGGAAAAACCAAACAAACCTGAGGGAGTCTGTTTAAAGACGGTGACAACATGTCTGAGGAAGACGCTGAGCTGCTCGGCACTCTTGATGTTTGGGTTTTTAGGAGACATGTCCTCATGGTTCCACAGTGGACCTCGTTTCCTGTGAGGCAGCCAGTCAAATGGGGACAAATATGTGAGAACCAATAAACAAATGATCAGCACACAAAAGAATGGAGAGTACACAGCAGTTGCTAAGAGAGAAACATTATTTGTATATGTGCTCTCAACTTAATCACACAGAAAAGGCTGGGCACACACATGCAATGCAACAATACCCTCTCCTGTTAGACATGGCTGTGGACATAAGACAACACAAAGAACCTCAGCACAAACAGTCCTGGATCTTAAATGAAATACAGTGCACAAAATTTGACCAGGGCTGAGTTATACAAAAAATGTGGTGATGCGACACCTAAAGACATTCACAATGCACAGTATGCATTAATATTGTGTGATTTAGTTCGTTTCGAGGTTTGTTTTCTTTTAACGATAGGGAAAAGGATAAACCTGACAAAAAATTATCAACAGCATTATGGACAGTTTTAATGTGGCTAGGTGTTCACAGGCTCTCCACAACAGGTCTTAGCACCTCATTTTTCTACAGCATGCAAGCTGACAATGTTCTACATGCACAGATTGTATTGTATCTGGGCAAAAAACATATGCTATAATAAGGATAACTTGTCAAATCACCCACCGGTAAGACGATTTACAAAAACCTTTTCAGCAACTTCAAAGGCTGAACTAAACTAAAATTCATGATGAAGATATTTATAAAGAGGCACTCACCTTGAGCTTATAAACTCAATGAGGTTTTTAACTTTCTCATCCTGTTCAGCGGTCAGGTCCACTTCATTGAGCAGCGTCGGGGGTAGATGGGGCAGGGCTGTGCCACCCAGACTGATACTGGAGGAGGTAGAGCTGGAACTCAAGCCAGAGTCTGTCATTGGGGATGGCTGGTAGTCTGGAACCAGCTCTGTCACACCTTAACAAGAGAGGTAAACAGAACAACTACTACATGAAATGCAGAACAGCATAAATAAACTTGCTAGAGATTACTGATGCAACACATATTACTAGTAGAAATAAAAAAACCCGATAGTATCTAAAAGTAATATTGGTGAATGTACAAACCTGTGAGATTGAACTCCTGTGGTACAGGTTTAACAGTCAGAACTTTGGGCTCATGGTACTCTCGGTTGCGCAGTAGGACAGACGCCAGTGACTGGATACTGCTGTTGGTTCCCTGTACGACCAGTAGGTGGAGCAGGAGTCGCTTACAATGTTCATAGACCTCTGGGTGCTGGTGATCAAATCCTGTAGAGTGAAGCAGAGCTGATTAAGAACTACATCAAAATTATACACACATCTTTGTATACATAAGCACATACATATACATAAAATTCAATGCTATTTTGAGCTGTGTGTTCTATTGTACCACGATACTTTGTGTTAAGGTTTTTTTTTTTTTTTTTTACCAATGAAAATGGCGTGCAGTAGAAGGTGCAGGTAGGCACTCCAATCCACTTTGACTCCATGATCCACAATAAGGTCTGTTAGCAGGATCACAGCAATGTTACACCTGCAGGTTATAGAGGTTATAGAGTCAGTAAATAATTGGAATGACAAATATATGGATATTTATATTTCTGTGTGTGCATGAATGTACGCGTGTGTGTGTGTGTGTGTCTGACCTGTGAAGAGATACTCCAGGTGTGGTGGTCTCTGGCAGATAATCAACCAGTGGAGACCAGCAGCCCCCAGTGGGTGGGAAGGGGAGAGGCTCAGGCCGATTATGATCCATGACCTTCAGACGCCAATTAGCATAGACCGGCATAGAGTCACCTGAGGAAAGAGGCAGAACAAGAGTTTATTCAAAACTACAGAACTGTTACGAACTGCTCCAGTCCTATGACATCAACAAAAGAAAATCCTGCCGTAAACCTCTAGGTTACATAAACTAAAGGTTTGTTTGCTCACTCTTCTCCTCTTCATAGGAGCCTCCAGAGCTGCTGCTATAACGGGACTCCAGGCGGTGGTGCTGTCTGTTCAGATTGCTGTTCAGTCCACTGTAGATGTCTAAATGAGCATAACTGCATGCGAACACAGACACACACAGACATTGGCATAATGGTCAGCAGTGTGCAGATCACATTTAGAAAGGTATTTGAAACAAACAGGTAGAAAGTGTGGTATTAATGAACAGTGTATGCGTGCACATGTACTGCACAGGACATGATGTAAAGTCCTTACTTGTCATCCATGTTGGGATCTTTGAGCTTGTTGTCATGATGTCCTTCAGGTCCAGGAACCATAGTGTTACTGCTGGACGCAGTGCCTGTTAATAGAGACAAACAAATTGACCATAAATACAAGTGTGCAAAAACTAAAAATATGCATTCAGATCACAGGGTTTATATGTTGCATACCTGTGACAGAAGGGATTTTGTAGGATGAAGTGATGCGGTAATAAGGCGGGTTATCCATATGAGTGACGGCTGAGCTCACAGGGTCCGTCAGCTCCAGCTCACACATCAGCTCCTCCAGAAGCTGCATTGTCTTATCTCTGCCCAGGTAGACTACCACACGTTTCACCTGCACAAACAAATCGAACAATGTTACATTCACACAATGCACAACCTTCATCTGTAGCTGCACGTCTCTGAATTTTACCTAAAAATATTAATAGAAGTCCCTTTTGTCATTAATATTGCATGTTAGCTGCATCAACTGGTTAAGAATGAAATCACTTACATAAGGCAGGAGACTTGGCTCACTGTTAACTCCAGACATGCTGATGAGGAAGTGTAGAATGATCTTGAGATTTTTGGGCCAACTGTCTGCCAAAGTGGTCCATACGTTCTCAATCTCTGACCATGCAAATTCATCACCATACTAGAGAAACACACACACACAATCATTACAACTCCTCACATTCTAAATGTCTGACCAACCTCAACTGATGATCTTTTCTGTGTTATATGCTTTTAACACAGAAGATCTGGACACTTAACATTTGAATAGTTTTTTTGTATAAACACAGAGGTAAATGAAAAAGCTCATGAAATTTCATGATGGTGTGTGCGCGCGCATACCTTAGCAGTCATGAACATGAGGTTGTTGAGGATCATGGTTGTTGCCTGAGGTGATCCCCAGCCCTCTCCTCTGAGCCAGCGTCGGCTGTTCATCATCATCTCCCTTTTGTCTTCTTCCTCCTCAGGCTCCTCCTGACGCCGTGTTGATGGCTTGAAGTCCACCAGCTCCACATTATTCATCCAGGGAAGTAGGTAGTGGAGCATCACCTGTCTGCCACCAGGATGTGCTGTCTGGATCCTCTGACTTACCTCTGCATAAGGAGGTTACACAAATAGTTAAAAGGTCTCTTGGGCAAACGAACATTTGCATATGCATAGCTTTAACATTTTTGTCTTAAATGTCCTAATCAATGCACAAATGTGTGTGTATAAAAATACCAGAGAAAATAGGCAGTGTGAGCTCTGGGTATGTGCGTGCTAGCTCTTCACTAAGTTGGTAGTAGGAGACTGAGTAGAGGTGGGGCAGTGGAGAGGGCGGAGTCAAAACCCCATCAGCACGCTGGATCTCCAGTTTATGGGCGTAACGGAACAGCTTTGGCTCTAAGATCTAAAACACAGGCAAACAAAAAACAAATATGTATTCACTTTTAGATTATTGTCCTTAACTGAAATATCAGGAAAAAAAAACATACTGGTTTTATTTCTGTGCAAGATTTATAATTGTTACAATTAAAATGAAGCATAATTAGAAATATCGTTAAAGTGCTTTGTGATGAAACAATCTGAAAGTGACGATTCACCAGTATCTATTCTGTATCTATTAAATAAATATAGATCAGGGTATATTTTGCTGTAAAATAATACATTGTTGCATATTTATCCATTACATTTCATCATTCGAACACAGCATCTGCTCTTTACATTGTGAAAAGCTTTCCTAATGAACAGATCAAGAGAGAGTTTGAATAACTGCTCACATCCAAGCAAAGAATGTTTTGCCTTTTACTTAAAACCTACATTGGAGATTCTTGGACAGCAAAGACATACTACACAACAAAAGAAATACTACATAGCAGCTATATAAAGTGTGTGTGTGTTGAGGGTGTGTTTCACCTGAAGCAGCTGCATGGCCACTTCATAGATATCTCTGGAGGAATCTGCAGCCTTAAACAGGATCAGGTTCAGGAGCACCACTGTGTCAAACTGATAATCCCTGCCACAGACAAATCAACATACAGTAAACACACTCCATTCTGAAAGTATGCATTAGCAGACATGCCGCCAGACAGATAGAGATGAAGCCAGACAGACAGAGAGGCACGCAGACAGACGCACAGACAGTGTGAGCTGTACCTGTTGTGAAAGACGTTGGCAATTGCTCGGAAACAGCCGGTTGCAACCCTGCGTGATCCTGTGTAGCAGCGATCCACTGCCCAGAACATCAGATTACTCTGATCTGGGTTCAGCTCTAACAGTAGCATCACTGCCTCACAACCCAACTGATGCACCTGCACACGCAAATACACAAAACAGATCTGATTCAGTGAGCTATGCTCAAAGATGCTAGGAAATGCTTAACCTCTGCATTTACTACTGCACACATCAGATGAATTCTGCCTTAATGCTGCAAGCATAAAGAAAATAATCTTCGTTCATCATGCTGCTCGTCAATAACCTGCACTACACTGCTTGACCAATCTGCTTATTGCCATTATAGTTGTAAAAAGATGTACTGTTACTGTATATTATCATATTGTAGCATGTCACTGTTTTTACCACCCTTGTTTGCATTATGTTTAAATCTACAATGAAACAACATAGCATCTCATAAGTGTAATGTGGCCATTTTATAACGTGTGAACAGTGTGAAATTGTTCTCTTGATTTAATCCATTCATCAACTGAAGCAGAGGTCGGCCGACGACGCAGTGCCCGGGGAGCTGTGTGTAGGAACAGTGGTGTCAATGGCAGTTCTGGGATTCAAACCCATGACCTTCCAAATCACAGAGGCAACTCCCTAACTACCAGGCTACAAGCTGCCCCACTTATTGGGTACTCAATCATGTGTTGCTAAATGTAATTTTCTCATGAGAGAGCATGTTGTTTACCTTGCGGTCCTGTGAGTCCAGGATGTTGTCTAACCATTTGTAGAGGTATCCATCAGACGACAGACCCACGTTATCTGCGACTGGGCCGCAACACAACACAGCAGACATAGCCTGGTGAAAGTAGGATGGAAATTTTAGTACTTGTGCATGTCAAAATATGTATAAAACACTTTGTGAATCCACATGTCTTACTTTGAGAGCACAGTACTGGTGTCTGTTAATTTGCATGTTACGGTCACTGTAACGGTCGAGAGGAGTGAACATGATGCTGAAGGGTCCGGCCCAATGACTGAACAGCATGAACAAACTGTGTCTGAGAGACTGCTGAGGGAAAATGCTCCTCCTTTGGTGTACTGGAAAACATACACAAACATACATATCTAGTGTTAAGTGGCAAAGAACAATAACACTTCCGGAAGCCTAGGGTCACAATGCAAGCATTAGAGTAAAATTCAGGTGAAACAAACTATTTAAAGTAGCATGGTTTAGGTGATATTTGATGTTCGGTGTGTGTGTGTGTGTGTGTGTGTGTGTACCTGGCACGTTCTGGATGATGTTGGCAACCAGGGCACTGAAGTGAGAGCGGATGTCTCTGAGTGTATCTGAGTCTTTGTCGTTCTCAGCCTCCAGGAGCTGCCGCGTCAGATCCACATACTCCAGCAGTGTACTGTTCAGAGAGTGGCTCTCCCCATCCAGACCCCCACTCCCACTGCACACAGGCCAGCAGACAGACAGACAGACACATAAGGTCAGTCATAAAACTACTAACTAGAATGGAAGTTGGTCACCAATTTTACATAATAAATAAGAAGTAAAATTAAGATGCATATTTTAAGAGACCAGGTATTAGCTAAAGCAAGACAGGTCCACTTCCAGTTACAATGTTTTCTCCTATATTGTCCATCCAGCCTGAGACGGACATTACCAAAACATACAAGAGACAAAAAAGAAGACAAGCAGCAGGGGGCAGTAGACAACAATAAATCCTCACATCCTACAAACACTCCCAAGAAAGCAGGAACACTATCATTAAAATACATGATAGTTCTTACAAAAATTACTATCTAATAACGCATGCAGTATCTGAGTATTTATACAGCTTCAGTTGGAAGTTTTCCATTATTTTGCTTTAAAAGTATAGCCGATTGTTATTTTTGCAAAGTTCAAAAAAACTGAAGGTGGCTTCCTTGGGAAGAGAGCAAATAAAAACTATTTGCACACTTTCACAAGAAAATAAATGTTGCTTGACTACACAATTCTGAGTGACTGGCTGAATATACGCGAGGGGGATGGTATTTCAAAAACTGTTGGTGACAAAATGACCTATGACAAAAACTGCAGAAGAACATTTTGCTTTCTGGCAAAAGTACTGTCTGTGTGTGTTAAGTGTTCACAACGCTTGAAAATGAAATTATTTTATAGTGACATTTTTATGCTAGTAATAAAACCTTTGGGTAGGTTATAATCAATAATGAAGACTATAAAATGAAGGCTAATACAACACAGAAATGCGATTGGTAAAGGATGATAGTCAACATTAAGGTAGTTAGAATCAGAAAGAAATATAGAATTAGAAAAAAAAGATACCTAACGTTTCAAACTTCTGAGAAGTTTGTGTGCTCAAGCAAAGGGCTGCAACTAATGACCTACCAAGTAATTATTCAATAATCAATTAATCTAACCACCATGCTTTCCTTGGTTCCTCTCCTTTTGTCATCATCATTATGCAAAATGCTATCTGTGCGACAAGCAATTTCTTCTCTAATGGAACAAGAAAACAACACATGCTGTAACTCCAACATTTCCTGTAGGTTTGCAATCTGTTGGAGTGACTGCATGTATCATTATAACATTATGGAGGACTGCAGTTTTCACATAAATTCACCTAACCAGTGTTTTCAACTAATTACTGCAGGGCTAATTCAAGAGGATCAGAGGGAGAGTAACAGAAACAAAGAGTGGATGAGTAAGATGGACTTACATCTGGCTGACGACTCCAGAATCAGCCAGCAGCTCAAAGATTCGAACCAGCTGGACTCTAAGGATGTCACGACGCCGGCGCCGCTTCATATTCTATATACAGAGAAAGAGAGAGAAAGAAAACACAGAAATGTAGAATGATATCTGCTATTTCAGCAATTTCTAATTACAGCTGATCATGATGCAGTGAACATGACATTTCTCCTCACAGGAGTCGGGGGGGGGAAAGAGGTCAGCACAGGTTAACTCACCTCTGGCCTTCTTTCCAGGGCCTCTTTAATGATGGGATTCAGCTCCTCCAAGAGCTCTCTAAACAACACACAAAAACACCAGCATTACAGTCAAGTAACTCACGCTACACACAAATACACACACAACAATCAGAGACACTAACCTGAAGGCGACAGGGTTGGTCCGGCCAAGCCCCAGGACAAGAGACTCAGTGATGTCCATGCTCTCAGAGCGCATCATAGGAACTACATGTTTGAACAAGGAGGACGGGGACGGAATGCCAATAATCTGCAAACACATTCACAAACATTTTCTAAGGCCTTGTATTTACTTCTTTACATGCATCTTTAAAAACACACATTATTTAAAGAAAGGTGAAAAACACTTCAGATTTAATAGATTATTTTATGGTGACCCAATTTGTCATTTGTTGCTTAACAAAATCTATGGCCTTTACAAGCACCATGCTCCACCAATAAATGCACTCATCAAGGTTTGTGCTTACACAACAGTAGCAAAACACCAATTCAACCTCACAAAAATGTTACACACAATATTTGTCATACTTAAACAATAACCACTCAAAAAACCCCCCCACAAAATTACTCTTTAACAAAAACCACAAATGAGAGAGTAACACCTTTGTTGAAAAATGACCTTTACTAAAGTTAAGAAGACAATAGTCTTGCGTAGCTCGACCTTCAGACTGATGGCTGAAGATCTGGAATTCATAGCAGCTTTCTTTGGCCAAGGCTTGCCCATAAGGCCATTTTACTGACACGTCAAACAACCAATCACAGTTAGTTTTGTTCAGCGTCACGTTTCGGGGCGTAGAAATGTCCCCACAACAACAGACCGGACATCTCTTAAAGAGTTTATGCCGTGAACCTCGCATACTTTTGAGAATCCTACGTTTAGCTGATCTTGATAAATGCTCATTGTCACTCATGTAAACACGACAGTTTTTCTTCCGCAATCACACGTCTGCGCTTTGTTTCCCGGCGGACCGAAAATAAACGCGACACTCGTGTCCCCTGGAAATCCGATAAAATTCAACCAATCAGATGATGACTTCGACATTCCTGAAGTGTTTCCAGTTAAGTGTACCACATGCATCAGACGTTTAGCCAACGTTCCGTGGACGTGACGTCTGAGGCTGAGACTATGAACTCTGTGGTAAAGAGTAAAGATGGCCACTAGGGATCTGGTGTTAAACACCGATCAGTAGCTGGTTCTCGAGTGTGGAAACCCCCTCCTCCTCCTCACAAATCGGCCAAAACCCAACAGGCCACATCAGGACCAGCCAAATTGCTGGAGGACTCTCTGAAGGCCTGCAAGGTCGTCCACATCAAGGTGGAGAACACAGGATTAATCCATGCTGGGGAACACGGGCCTTTCTAAACCAGGGAACATTCTATTCACCATCGGAATGTAGAAAAAAGATTCAGGCGTAGGTTAAAGTCGGCTCCTTTCAGCAAATCAGCCAGAGCACTCAGTCTGACTCGCACCACAGTGAAGCCGAAGGCCTGAACAAACATGTTAGCACTCAAATTACCGGGCTAATCCTTCCTGAATTTTGCTGAAGCTTCAGAAGTGAAGAGCAATAGAAGGTCTGTCTGCACCATCATCAGGAGATCACAAGTAAGATCCACAGCCATCCGTGTCCAGGAGTCCAGGACATCTGTCATCTCACTCTCTGGGTGTGTAGGGTGGTCCGCCCTCTCCCCCATCACTCAGTATAACTGACCTCTCTCTCTCTGGGTGAGTAGGTTGGTCCTCTCTCTCTTCATAAATGCTCTACAGAATGAATAAACACACATTCCCACAGAAACTCCAAAATCTTGTGTATAGCCTTCCAACAAAAGCGGAAGCTGTTATAGCCGCAAAGGGGGACCAACTCCATATTAACGTGTATGGGTTTAAATGCAATGTCATAAAAGTCCCTGTTGGTGTAATGCTCAGACGTCCAGATTTTTTGTCCATTTAGCGCATATATATCACTTTGAACTCTCCTCTGGTCCTCACATTGTCCTGAACTTAAGTTAGATAAAATGAAAGAAATGTGAAGAAATGTTTTACTGTGACAGGCTGCAAAGTGTCTAAAGATACAAGGAGCCTAGATAAAGGAGTTCCCACCACCAGTATACTGATCACCGCCTAATCATCTGCTCCTGTTTCTTCACTGGTTCAGGACTTCAGTTAGATGGTCTTTGTTCTGCTTGAATGATTCATACGT
>JBBPCY010000156.1:12691996-12702713 GCA_037974405.1 Brachyalestes nurse | reverse complement strand
CACACACACACACACACACACACACACACACACACACACACACACACACACACACACACACACACACACAAAAAAGCTGACATAGGCGTACGACAAGGTGTCAGATGGGACTAATTTTAAACAAGGGAAGACTCTATGAATCTTTAATTACATTTTTGACTCCCTACACACTGTGCTGTCAAAAAGTTCACAAATACTTTTTGTTCCCTGCCAATCTTGGTGTCTGCAGAGGTGGCTATTCTCTTGCATACATTCTCTTGCAGAATTCAGGCTGCTCTATCACACATGGTTTCAGTTTAACAGCGATTCCAGGCTACTGTAACCTGATGGCAGCAAACATCCTCACGACCTTTCATTAACAAGGCCACTGACGACAATGCATTCGCACAGCTGGTGATAGAACGTAACTCTGGCAGCAACAGAGAAGGCCAAATAGGAAGGACAGGGTTAACTTACCAATGACCTTGGCCTCTTCATCAGTGAGGGTGGTGTTGAGGAAGATCTTTTTGACCCGTAAAGTGTTGCCAGAGGGTAAGATGACTCCAGTGGTGGGCATGGGAGGCTCACCATCCTTCTGTTGAAGGCTGTCTGCTATCACCAGGAACGCCCTTAACCCAATATTCATTCTCTGAGACAGGAGAGAGTTAGATGAAAAGAAGTTAAATAAATGTTTTGCTATGAATGAGCATGTTAGGGCCTGTCTGATTATCAGCTGACTGACTGCATGACTTAATTTTTATGAGCTTGTATATAAAACTGTTCAGTCTTTGAGGAGTTGAAAGGTTATTTGTAAACAAGCCAGTCTATCACTGACTCAAAACTACCGAACAAGCAAAGAGAACCAGCAAATCCCGAAAGACAATCATAGTTAAAATAGTACGTGCTGCTCCACACCTCTGGGTTGATGGCGAAGGTCTTGTGAGACTTGCCCACGCACAGCAGGTCATAGATGATTTCTTTCATGGCGAAGTCTAGTCTTTCCTACATAAAGAAGGACACATAAAACCATAATCAGCAAATTAGCAATAGCATAGAACATTTTGGTATCAACATGAAAAATGATTGTGTGGCATAGTGTAGCTGGGCTTTACCTGAGCGATGAACTGAATGATCTTTACAAAGATGTTAAGTGGTGTGTCCCGGGGGACCACACTGCGGGAGCCCTTGGGAAAAAGTGCTGAAACAATACTGAGGAGACGACTAGAAGAGAAAACAAACAGTAGAGGCTCAGCACGTGATGTAACAGCATTTACTCTGTAAATAAGGTTTTGTTATGATACCATTAACTCTCTATTTCCCAGAAAGTGTGATTATGTCCATTTAGCCAAACAATCTGCAGCTTTATGTAGAGCTGAACAGTTCGAAAATACCAACATGAACACAAAAACGTCTTTAAAAACACTGGGTGTGATTTAATCATGCAGTTTATTTGGATGCCAATAAATTACACATGTACTATTGAGCTACCATATCAAGCAACATTTTTACAAGATTTTTAAGTGTTAGGGAATCCAAGCGGAAGTGAAGTGAACAACACTGGTTTTCTCACTACAATGGCACTGATGAATCACATTTTCTAAGCACATGCAGATGCACTTATTAATGATGACGGAAATATATTGCAGGATTACTTTTTTCCAAGACTTTGGGAGGTGTAGCATGTCCTGTCCCTTTATGTAAATAAAAATATTTGTATAATATATTAGATACATGGAATGTATCTTTTTCAACTGGGTGACATGGGAAAGTATCATCTTTTGCATGTTACAACAAAACTAAAATGACCAAGAGCTTCATAATCATTTTTCGGCGCAATATAGCCAATATAAGAAATATTTTTTACAATTTAAGCAACTATTTGGACACAACTGTATGTATAAATCTAGTGTGCGCATTACCTCTGTGTGGTGGTGTTGCTTTCACACTTGATTCTGATAATGTAGACCCACAGCAGCCTGTAGAGTGACTCCAGTGCTACACGAGACATTTTAGGATCTTTGTTCTAAAAAGAAGAGACAAAACAGTTAACCAGCCAACAACATAAAACATGACCAGCAGAATTACAAATTCCTCCAAACGTCCTTAATGTAGAAACTGATCTGAATCAGAGGAAACACATGAGACGCACAATTCATGCAAAAATGTTGCTGATTCAGAATTTTCAACCCGAGTCAAGCACTCACTCATTCACAAAAGACTTAATGAGGAATGTGATTCACAACACTGGCTTATGAGCCAACACATCTGATGATTGCAGCATAAGCTGCATTGATCCATAAAAAGATATGATTCATTAATCAACTGCTCAGTGAACTGAAGTAGAAGATTCATAAAACCTTGGCTAATGAGCCTGTGGGCAACCAAAAGCTTTAGAGAGAAGTCAGCAAACTGGCCTTTGTATGCAAATAAGGCCAAATGAACAATAATCTATGCTACAGTCCACGAACAAACACCTATGGGAATATTATAAAAAGCCAGATTGTGCAGTCCACAATTCTTTTTGGGTTTGAGGATGCTTAGGAGAACTGACCCATAAAGAGAGGCACCGCCAAACAAGCTCATGTAGAAGACAAGGTCAATCAGATGGCCTTTTAGAAGATTCAAGGCCAGCTTCTCTGACGGTTACCACAGCGACTCACCTGGAGGGTCTCAATCTGCTTACGGATGCTGTTGTTTGACGGCATCTGGAGCAGGTGAATGTGTGAGAAAGACCAAAACAAAAACAAAAACAAAAACAGACAAGACAGGAAGTGTGATGGGATTTGGAGCGAAACATGCATGTTAAAGACAAAAGCAAGAACTTAGGAGAATAACTGCCAGTGACATGCAAAAGCTGTACATGAGATGTGTGTATAAACTTTATACAGGAATGTTTTAACAATTCTCTGCATATTTATTGGTAAGCTATGAAATAACAGATCAGGGAGATTCACTTGAGTTTCTACTGATGCTTTAAAAGGATAAGCCTTTTTCAATCAAATCTCTAACTGCATCTGTAGAAAACGTCAGTTACCACAGATAGTAGTTTTCCTGCATACACACAATCTAACTGCACTAAGCGTACTTCGGTTCTTTAACAGAGTACAGGGAAAAGCATTAACATTTTTATACGTGGTGATTGCATATATGCTGCAGTTAGAGATTATGATGAAAGAAATATTGAAGTTGGTAAAGGGTACTCGGATGAGCCACAGATATAAACTACAAACAAAGCCTAATTAAAGTGAAGCAGAGTCAGTTTGTGTGGACAGATGACAAGAAGGATGGCTAGTATTTGTAAGGACATGGCAGGAAAGGTGGCAGGAAAGGTGACAGTTTGGAAGCAGGATAAGGACATAGCAGAACTGAGAAGGGAGAGCATGGATCAATTAGGAGAGGAATTAACCCCACACTGAGATTACAAATCCCTTAAGCCACAGAGCTACACAAGCCCCTACCCACCACTGCTGCTAACTCTACTTTAACTCCTCAGTTGATAAATTGATTTTCTTCCTCAAAGGAATGTCCAGTATCTGAATAAACCGGTGTGGGACTGAATGACAGCTGAGATAGGAGAGACCTCAAACTAGAGAAACAGGAAGGTTGATGAGCTTAGATCAATCACTCATTGGACTTAATCATCAAGGAACCATCAAGAATCAAATGGCACAGAAGGACACCCAATCACAGCACTCACACGATCAACTTTAACATCACAAAATCAAAGGAAAACTGGAGCAATTTCTCCAGTCCAAAGGAAGAACAAGGAAGTAAAGGAACCCACTCTGCAGAAAATGAAGCACCTATTAAGCAGCCCAATCATTTTCAGCCTTCAGTCATAGTACAAAACCAATAGATAAATACACAAATGTGTAAACACACTCATACATGTATATATCATTTCACTGACTCACCGTGTCAAGTTCAAAACATTTGTATCCCTTAAGTATGCACACATCCTATATACAGGTAAGAAGCGTATTATCTTGTTCGCACTAGCATTATATTGTGTTCTAATGTAGGGATAATCAGTTCCAGTCCAGTCATTTGTACCAAGCGGAAGCCCTCAGGACTAAGTTTAATATATCTCTAAGGCTGACCTTGTACGGTACAGTCATATTAGCAACTTTACTAGATTATCTCAGTGTCATCTTTATTCAGAAACTATCAAAAGGTCAGATATACAGATGCAGACTAAGCAATTGTGTAACATATTTTCTTACAATAATAAAATAACAGGCTGAGGTGCGAATTTGTAAAAAGTAAGTCTACGCAGCTAACTGGCTGTGTGTTACCTTCAGGTGAGAAAGGCAGTTCTGAAGGAAGATGTGCCAGTTATTGAGGAAGAACTGCTTCTGGCTGACACACAGCAAACATGTGACCAGAGGATACAGGGCCTAGGAAGAGGGAGAGTGAGAAGGGGAGAGCGAGAGAGAATGAGTGAGTGTAAAGTAAATGAACAAGAGTAATATTTGAAAGCAAGCAAGAAGGTACATGAGAGAAAACACAGTGCAGGCTTTACCAGTGAGTGCTTTTTTCTGGAACTGAGGTCAAAGGTAGTCTGGTAGAGCATCTCCACAAAGTTCTTCAGACAGGGCACATTCACTTCATTCTTTACCGCCTTCAACACAAACATACATGCCAAGTCTAACTTTTAATAAATGTGGTAAAGATCAGACTGCATTCAAAACGTAAGGTAAACATCCTGTTAGGAGTGATATCAATCAACAACTCTTCTTCTCTGTGACTAAATTTGGAAGTGGTTGC
Organism: Brachyalestes nurse; assembly: GCA_037974405.1. NCBI lineage: Eukaryota > Metazoa > Chordata > Actinopteri > Characiformes > Alestidae > Brachyalestes > Brachyalestes nurse. The sequence goes on along the minus strand of JBBPCY010000156.1, from coordinate 12,697,967 downwards.
AGAGAAGAGCAGAATAATACATCCACTAGTCTATGGCAGTTGACTAGTCGGCTAGAGGTGAGAGCCTGAAATAGATGAGCGATAAAGTGCAGTGAACAGGCAACATGAGAGAACAAATAAGTTATTTTTTCATCTAAACACAAAGTCCACAGTACTTTACTATGGTGGAAAACTACAAAAATTGAAATTCTACTGCAAGCTGTGTGAACTGTGCTGAAATACAGGCCCGTAAGAAAGAGGGTCTGAAAAACTGAACAGTTGTCCTTGCTACCTACGGCTGTAAACAAAACTCAAAAATAGCTACAATTTATTTTTTTTACTTAAAAAAAAAAAAAAAGGATGAGTTTACTGGTTTGCAGAGACAATTGCTTAATACTTGTTTTTTTAAGCCAGATTTTTTAACCCCTACACTTTGGTAGCCTTTCAGCTGTCTTTGAGGGAACATTTAAAAATGATTATGTGGTGGTTGGGCGGTAGTTTATACTGTGGCTGACATTACTTGTGAAATTCTCAGTGCTAGTGTACAGATTGAGTAATTGCAAGTAACAGAACTCAGGAGATGTGGCAACACTGAGATAGGACCGAACATCCGCATCTGGCATTAATAAGTCAAATTTTGTGGTACCGCTGTGGAATGTGACTCCCTCAATATAAAACATTTTATGTTAATAGCATAGAAAGCATGTTTTATGCAGAACACAGTACCATGTACACAGTTACAAACGGTAGTGCAATGTAGCAGGTTTAAGTCAGCAGCGGTGGTCACAGAATGTGATGCATTAGAGGGGTTCTAAAAGTACTTACAGCAGCTACAGGGATGAGGATCTCCACAAATAGGCCAGCTAGCGCATGCTTTACATCCTTGTCTTTCACTTCCAGAAAATACTGGGCACATTCCTGCATAAACACATGAGAATACCATTTATTCCAATGAAAAATGCATAGGGGTGTGTGTAATATCATTCCGTGACCAACATTCATAGTAAGTAAGGTTTTCATGAAAACCTATGGAAAGGTGGCAAGATAAGGTCCACTGTAAAAAAAAAACACGACGCAATAAAAAACAGAATTACGGGGCTTGTTAACTGCGGCAAACATATTGAGTGCGGATTTTTACTGCCTGTATCAGCCTTAATGAAAAAGCATTACTCTGCACTGGCCTTTTGGCAGAGTGTGGAAAGTCTTGAATGCGGCTGTGAGCGCACACACACAGTTACTCAAACAGTTTTATGAATGCAGGTCTTCAGGAGGACTTCAGACAAACAGTGTTTACAATATAGGTGTGAAATATACCCAAACACAATATACTAGTAAATACACTGCCATATAATGATAATTCAATCAAAGTGAAAGAAGCAAAGAGACAAGAATCGAGAAATTATGCTCGCCATCTCCTACTTTGAGTGAGTGAGTGAGTGAGTGAGTGTGTGTGTGTGTGTGTGTGTGTGTGTGTGTGTATGTGTGCGTGTGAGTGTGTGTGCGCCAACCTGCATGAACTGGAAGGAAGCCTCAAAGTCTTCCACGGGATACATTTTGACTCTAAAGAACTTCATGCCCATGATCAGGCTGATGATGCTCTGCACCACATGAGGACTCTGCTCCTTCTGCCGCAGCTCTTTTAACTCTGTGATAAACTTTTTACGGACAGCTTGGAACCTGCACAAAACACACAGCATGGATGTCAGGGCACCTCTGCAACTCCATCTGTGGAAGTTTGTAAGTTTGGTTGTTTAAATAGTATGCCACTATTATGTAGATATACAGTAGTGGCCAAAAATTAAGGCCCCCTGCATATTTTGCAACACTGCAATATGTTTTAAAAATGTATGGAGTAACATACAATTAACACCACGTAAAATCAATATTACAGTTTATAATTAATTTACTTTGTTTTCAACCGTCACTCCTACATGCATGACATTAAATTCTCAGTATTTGGTGGGATAACCCTGGATTTTCAGCACAGCGTTAATTCGGGATGGCATCCTTGCGAACTGTTGTCTTACGTCTGCGGCCACAATTTCGGCGACTGTGTCCCGCAGAGAATGATTTCAGGGCATCCTGAACGGCACATCGCGGAATTTTCAAACGATTTGCAATGTCGCGCTGAGAATATCCTTCAGCATGCAAAGTTACTATTTGACCTTTTACAAATTCACTGGTATCTGGCTTTTTACCCATATTGAAAATTAAACAGTAAAATGAAAGTAAAAACGGAAGTAAACAAAATAAAACCGGAAGTACGCAAAACAGCACGAATAACAAACGGTAGAAACTAAATATAAATAGAAATAATATTTAACAGTTTTATTTCCAAAACAAACCTCCGGTGGCCTTAATTTTTTGGCCACTGTATATGAAATCACTGCTTCAATACCCAGTAACAGTGTTGGGCCAATATTAGCAAAAAAAATGCTGGAATCTATATCAGAAAAAAACTCCTAAAAAAATACAGAATTGCTTGTAGTGCAGCAGAGCTTTGACTAAAACACTGGCCCAAAGGCAAATACAGCCTAAGTATTTTTTGTCTGTGTCCGACCAGACCTGACAAAAAGCACTGCGTTTTGTGCCTGAACCCGATCTGGCCTACGCCATCAAATTCTGAGTCTGAAACGGACAAAAAATTCATTATAAATCCTGACAGGCCAGCTCTACTTATTGTACATTAACAATAATTACAATCTTTAGACAAGGTATAAACAAAACATAAAACAATACAAAGTAATATGCAATACAAAAAAATTAAGTTTAAATCATTGTCCAATAAATGTACTCCTAAAACAATGTTTTCAAACATCCCAGCATGAATAAACACTTCATGCTGCACTGTTCTCACACAAGAACGGACTCCAAAAACGAAGGCGATGAGAACAGGGAGCAAGAATAAAGTAAGGACAAATGTGGAAGCAATGGAAAATGCATGGAAGAATATGTTACACATATATGGAAAGTAAAGTTATTTGGACAAATATTTAAAGCCCTAAAGCAAATTAAAGCAGACCAGTACAGTCACATGTGGCCTAAAGTCAAAATAAGTGAAATTAGTATGTGGTTAAGCATTATACAATAATCACTTTATGCTTTTGTTTTTGGTGAACAATTTAACAACATTTTAAAACGCTGCCGTATTCCGCTATGCTGTCCGTTGACGGAAAAAAAAGATCAGATAATTAAGGCTTTAGTAGCGGAATTGGAAAAGAAAAAGTGCTAACGTGCCAGCAGTCCCGGTACGCCTAATGAAGGTCTGAGACTACACAAAGACTGTTAAGACCCACTGGCGGCAAAAAAAAAACAAACAAAAAAAAAAACACACTTGCAAACACCTTGGGTTTACAAGCAATTCCATTATCACTATAATGTACTGTACTTGTTTCAAGCTAAAATACTTTAGACACAGGAAAAGGCTAAGAGAAAAGAAGAGTGAACCCCTATGTAAATCAGTTTCTATCAATGACTATTAAAGTGCTATGTTCAATTAGATTAGGGTCTGAACAGGCAATGTTGTATAACTGTGTGTTGGAGCATTAGTATGCATTCAGACTGAATTATGGTACTGTAAATGTGTCTGGAGCTACTCTAAATCACTGAAGACCCCACACTTAGTTACCAGTTCAGCAGTGTGATGGATTCACCACCAGTGTAAAAGGTAGTGTAAAGCGTGACTGCTTTGTTTGCTGTGCATTTCAGACATAAATGATGCCTAACAACCGTTAGAACTTGCATTTACATGGTGTTTTAATTAAACCATGTGAGCTACAAACACAATATCAAAAAGTAAAACCATCTTCATTAAAGTAAATGTGCACTTTTGAGTAAAAAAACGTGCGCTGAAAGTAATCAATGGCTAAAATGAACGAAAAGGACTCACTTAGACTGAGTGAGGACTCCGATGACCTCAGCATACAGATCTGCAATGATGTGCACATTGCCAGTGTTGGGACCAGAGTACCTTTCAAAAACACAACAGGCCTCGCAATTAAGATACATCCACAAGCTAGTCAGTGAAAGTCATCTACCACCATTGGGCTACATGTTGAGTCTAGACACATTTGGATGTAGTTTCTTTATCATCATGTACAGGGAAGTACAAGGAACATAAGAAATATGCTGAATGCTAAGCAAGCACCATTTATCATAATTTTATCAACAGTCTCATTTGCTATCTGGGCACATACTTCCATGCACCCCTTTTTATTAGTATTTTTTTAAACAGAAGTGATGAAATGAGTCTTTAAACACAGAAATCAGAAATACATTTTCAACAGTACTACAGTTTTTTTCCCCCACAAAAAAATTAAATGCATTTAGAGACATTAAGTGATGTGTTTGTTGGCACATACAATGTTGTTCCTTGCAGATCTATTTTTAATGTAGGACCATTTTGACAACTGCCTGCTCCAAAATAAAGGCCTATGTTTGTTGTTTTTCATGTCAGTTAAATCCCACTTCCTGTCAAAGTAGCTAGGTCTTGGTCATGCTGAGACAAAACATAACTGACATCACTTGATATATTTATTAACTCTGGAGATAAAATTAGATTTCTACGGAGAAAGTGTGTTGGAGAAAGTGTATTCAGCAGAAAAGGGTAATAGGCACACAAAGATTTGAGAATGTGCTTCCATAAGAATACATATATGGTGTGTGTGTGTGTGTGTGTGTGTGTGTGTGTGTGTGTGTGGCCAGAATTACCCCTCTTTGTGTTTAAAGTGCTTAAATGCCAGGTTAAGAACTTCATGGACTAATGCATCTGGCACAGGATGAAGAGGAATCTAAAGTAAAAGGAAAAACAAAAAACAGCACAATCATTACTATATACAATAACAGAAATCTAAACTGGTGGCTTGGCAATCTGATTGAAAACTTGTGTATTGCTATCAAGCTCCTTCAAAATTCATATTGAAGTCATTTAGGCCACATAATGAAGACTACATATACCATACAGAAACTGCCTCACCTGTTTCAAAACTTCTACTGAAACTAAACAAAAAATGAAGTCTATGGCTAGGTCCCTCCTCTCCAGTAGGTAGTCTTTATCCCGGTGCTGTTCATCCCTGAAGGAGAAAAGCAAATTATTTCTCTTATTAACATTGTCACTAACATTAATAGACGTATTTTATTTTAATACAGTTCACTTTAATGACAGAGATAATAAGACATCTCAGAATAGCTGTGTGTGTGTGTGTGTGTGTGTGTGTGTGTGTGTGCTCACCCTTTGGACTTGGTGCTGGATCTGGGTCTGTACTCGTAAGACTCGTCCTCAGTGCCGCTCTGTCTTCGGTACCAGTCAAACAGTGTCCGCAACAGTGAGGGCAAGCAATGTTCTGCTATTGAGCTCATAGAGCTTATTAACTAAAAAACATGAAGGCAAACATGCATACAACACACACACACACACACACACACACACACATATTACTCTTATTCTTGTATTATTCTTGTATTTTTTTGTTTTACTGGCGCTACAAGTGCCAGTAGTTGTGTCGCAGTTCTTCAAATAAATGAATCAATTAAACAACTGAATAAATAAATAAACAAAACAAAACTCAATAGAAAAAACAATGGGAATGGGAGTGTGGGTTTGATCATGGGGGTTGATTTGATCATGGGGGTGGGTTGTGGCTAGGGGCGATCTTTGAAGAATCAAACAGACAAATAGTTCCCAGTGAACAGTTAATAGAAAACTCCATCGTTAAGGCATATGTTAACTTAAAATGCTGAAAGGCATTTGTGTCCAAATGAACCACAACAGTGAAGAGGGTTTGTTACAAAAAGTGACATGACATCAGTGACATGACTGGAATGTGCAATAACAATGAGCAACTGACCAAAAAACGTCTAAAAGTGAGGTTGGGGAAAAGCAAAGAGAAAATGAAAGAGGGAGGGAGAGACAGAGAGAGAGAGAGAGAGAGAGAGAGAGAGAGAGAGAGAGAAAGAAAAGAGAGAGAGAGAGAGAGAGAGAAAAAGACAAACA
>JBBPCY010000156.1:12651391-12670952 GCA_037974405.1 Brachyalestes nurse | reverse complement strand
TATATATAAAATGTTTAAGTCAGAACAGAAACTGAAACAGTAGTGACACTGGTTTATTTACTGTTTATGCTTTCTTTAAAAAAAAAAAAAACCTGGTTGATGAGGGTTCTTGCAGTATTAATGATATCCATGATATGTTCAGAAAATCATATCACCGTGTTGCTTACGCCTACCTTCAAACATTACATTTTCACATGAACACTGATGAAAGCCAGACAAGATGGAACGCAGCTTCAGCTGCAGTTAGTAGATATGCTACAGGTTGTAGATGAAGTCAAAATGATTTGGATGCATTATACGACAACCTCTATCTGGTTTAAAGCCAGTTTAAGCAGAGAGCACCTGCCATTAGTGTTGAGTGTAAACTCATGCACACTCCCACTACCCAGAGCCTTGTGATTTAGCAATGCCTTTAGCAATGTCAGAGAAAAATTGAGAAAGCAATAAAATTCTATCACACTAGCTTAGTCAAAGATGAGGTAATGTGTACTTTCTCTATCAACGAGTTTGAAAGACTTCAGATAGTGTTATCTAACTCAAACTTCACAGCCTCAACCTTTCATCTCAGGCAACACACCAATATATACACACAAAAACTTTAATATGCCACACACCTTTTGCAAACTAACACATTCAGAATTTATTCTAAACTGTGTGTTATTTCCCCGTAAGACCAGCGTAACAGTCCTGACTGACAAGGTAACAACAAAACATAACTGTGTACTGCTAAAAAAAAAAGTAATAGCCAAGCCGCACAAAAATGACAAGCTTCAGGTGCCTTGAGCATTATTCACACAAGGAGGCAATTCTGAGGCCATGAAATTTTTACAGCTTCTTTCTACAATTCCCACCACTGTTTAAAACCTGCTTTTTCTCTCCCCCCCGCCACTCTCTTCCTTTTCTACCCATCTGTACCTTTGGCGTAATGTCGGGTCAGTCGGGGTGGTCGGAAAGGTTGGGTTGACCCCTGTGGGTCTTCCTCGATGGTTTGTCCCATGGACAGCAGGCTCAGGCGCTTCATCTTCAGCAAGCGAGGGCCTGTCTCCCGTGGCAACAGCCCTCCGGGCTCCCCAAGCCCTCCACCATCGCCGGAGATGACTGTGGGGACAAGGCTCCTTAGGAACTCCATGTGTGTGCACTTTCACTCCAGACACATAGTCAAAGCACCACGACCCACCACCTTCTCACAGGAAACGACGCTCCCGTAAATGAACAGCCGCCCGGGCATATCTTGAGCCAGGTCAAAACCTTCAGAGTGACTTTGCCCCCAGTCTATAGATGGCTGCAAGTCTTTGTTTTAGTAGACAGAAAATTTGAGCTCATCTGAAAAGTTCGCAGCACAGCACTTCAGTGCTCTGTGTCGTATCAGTTACGATCCAGAAAGTTAAGAGTGCAAAAAATCAGGATCCATTGCTCATATCCTCTGGCTCCTGAAGCACAAGCGATTACGTGCACCGGAACACTTGACAAGCTACATAGCTCGCTTTCCAGCTGTGTTTACTGTCCCTACAGAATGAGTCAAGCTCACCTGTGCAGTCTCTCTATCTCTAGAGCCTAGCCTTACCACCTGAGGACAAACAGGACAAAAAAACAAGCAAGACACGACTGCAGGTCTTCCTCTTTCTCTTAGGCAATGATGTAAGGGTGGTGGGCGGAGTGGCACAGGTCGGGTGCCAGGCACTATCTGGGTGGAGTCAGGACATGTTCAACAGAAGATAACACATGTCTGGGCTAACAGCCAATAAAAACTCAAACTGCTAGCCCCGCCCAATCCTACCTCTTCTCGGGGGATGAGGAGAGGGAGAGGGGAAAAAGAAAGAGAGAGAGAGAAAGAGCACACTCATTACAGTGTAAAGAAGGAGGGCGTGGCACCTTCCCTGCGCCTGCACACACCGATAACTCCATGACAACCCAGAAGATTAGAGTTGTATACTATACAGAATGCATACACAGACTGACCCGTCCTGCTTGACCTCTTTTCTTTTCAAAAACACCGCAACGTACATGTTTTCTATAAATGATGCACACGCTCAGTTTCAGTTTCACTTTGGTTATGTACTGTGTTTCACATACTCAACTCTCCTTAACAGCACAGCAGTCTGTTTGTTAATACTGACAACTAAAAACACTTCTATGTGAAAAGCAGTTGTACGGTGAATGTCAACCTTGTGATCTATCAGATAAATGCATATTTTGGCTTCTGTGTGTATGCTTACATATACAAAAACACTTGTATGTCATTACACAAATGGCCAACTCATACTATGATATGAACATACAAATCCTACTGGATCCTTTCTTAATTTTTTTTCTATTTTAGTTTACAGGATAAACTGTAAATCCATTTGCTGAATCTTTCAATTTTTTATAATTTTGCATTCATATAATTTTAGATATGAGCAGGGGGCGCAGTAAGGCTCTAAAACCTACTTTGATATTATTAAATAGCTACCTACAAAGCAAGCAAGTTGTTCATATTTGGCCGTTTTGAGGCAGAGAGGTAGTGATTAGGCAATGATTATAATAGCAATAATATAATTAGTTCTTAGTTTCTTCTTTGGTGCATGTCTGTTCTAGCTTGTAAAAACAAAACAATTATTTCGGTGTAGAGCAGAACACTTCACACTGTAAAAACGTGATGTGATATTTTTGGTATATAACTCTTAAGGCATGCTACATGTGCATGATCAATTTAATGCAAAACAGACAAAACAGACCATTACATCAAAACCAGCATTCTGACATCATTTGTACGCCGCTGTGACAAAGCCGTGTAAACTTATACAGGACAAATCAGAAGAAGCTTAGCTAAGTAGTTGCTGGAAAGTGTTTAGGTAATGCGGGAAAAGTTCCTTTTTAGTCAAATCAATGACAGGGTCCGTCCTGGGAGCCATTTTACATAAAAGCAGAGCTGATTGTGCTGACTCACTGCTACACATTCAAATGAGCCCCTGCTTTCGCTGACACTGTACATCGCTATAACGCCACCAAACTCTGTCTGCCCAGCCCCCATTCAAAACAATACAGCACTGGCAGCTTCACAATGCCACACGCACAAACTCCCCCGAATAGCTAGTCAAGCACGGACAGGTGCGATGTTGCTGAACACCACAGGAAACTTTCACTCTGAAGACTGAAATACTAGGATGAGCAGGTTTTGAATGAGGATGAGCATGCTTCACATCACTTCCGTCTTTACTTCTACTTGAAGGCAATGAATATTTCATCCTTACGGACTGGTTTAATCCGCTGAAATCCAAAAGATAACACTGAGATTACACAAGAACAGCAGCTGAGAAGACCTGACACAGCAAAAACCTCAGGTGCTTTCTGCCACCTGGAGGAAAAAGTAGAACTGCATGGGACTAACAGCATGGACATATAACCTACCTGAATTACATGCAGTAGAAGCATGGACACTGGAATGAGGCAAAACAGAGGGCATTTGTATTTTTGTATGAAACTACTGACACATGATGTTTATAAATTACCTTAGTGTTTTAAACTATACACCAGTGTGACATTGTTATTGGTTTTGTGAGCAAAATATAACATCAGGTTTAAGATTTTTATTGTCATAGGTGCATAGGGGTGTGTGCACATGCCTGTAAAGTAAAGTGTCTCCTTATAGTCATGCGTGAACACACCAAATTCTCTTTCTGCATTAAATGCATGAGTCCCTGGGATTCGAACCCACAACCTTCTGATTGCAGCGGCAACTCCCTAACCACTAGGCCACTTGCTGCCCCCTGTGTGTGTGTGTGTGTGTGTGTGTGTATGTGTCTTTGTAAGCATGCCTGTGTGAGCCCAAATAGGCATAAAATATATTGCAAAGGTAAAATATACCTAATATGTTTCATATTAAGACAGTCATAAGACTTCACAAAACTCATTTTGTTTCTGTTTACGTCCTGTTATGTACAGGAAGTGTTCGTTCTATTCGCACATAACTGAAATGAACTGAAACAGTTCCTTGAAAAATGCAAACCTATCTGCCAATAGAATAAGAAACTTTCACTAATAAAAACAACAGTAACTGAAAAAAAGATGTGAAATAAGTTAATCCCATTATGAAAACCATTAGATATATTGAGTTGTTCTCACTTGCCAAACTATCTATTTTTGCAGTAAAAGACTGTCCGTATGTGTGTTAGAAGACTCTCACAGGAAATGCTCACACCCTCTGTGGCGTGTGAAAATGTCAGTCCGATGATGTAACGGCTTCAGTTCCATCCTTCAACGTGTGAACACTGCTCAGCGCACTCATGCTTTCCGTACTCTGTAAAAACTCACACAGCTCCGCATGATACATATCTGTTAGCATAAAACACTACCACAACATTCAGCAACGTAATGATGTTACATAAGCCTTTAAGCAGCAGCAGCAGCAGAAGAATGAGAAAAATGAGCAGACAGTGTATGTGTCACTGATCTCTGAGCAAGTCTGCCCTCTAGCAAGAGCTCAGGGCACTGCCCCCGATGGGCTTCAGGCCAAAATCTTTAAGCCCGCCCCTTTCCTTTCAGAAAAGCAAGACTGCTTAAAGGGTATTTCAACACAGGAGGTAAAGAGAGACCTAAAAGACCAACGAAACAAGGGCCTTCCTTCCAACACACACACACACCAAAAACCAAACTGACAATTATGATCTCTCACTGCTCTACAGTCAGGTCCACTTTGTGGGTCTGAATGGATGTGTAGGATTGTTTTAACCTGCTCATCAAGGTCAAGACCACAATCATGACCAAAAATCAAAGGAGTTCTGGACACTGGCAGAGCAAGAGAAACGGCTAAACAAACAAAAGAGAGAGAAGGGAAAGCAGAAAAGAAACAGTCAGACAAAGAGGTAGATGATAAAGTAAGTGGGTAGTAACATGTTTGAGAAAAATGAGGAACAACTTTGTTTCCTTATTTCCTATTCTTGAGCCTGATAAGACTACTGCCTGGTGTATCAGTGTTTGTCTACATGTCTTCAAATAAACATAACTCGTTCAGCAAGGAGACCACCTCTGAACTAAAAAAACAAAACAAAACAAAACAAAAACCAACCATGTGACAATTTGCACACAAGATACTGATGTTAAAGAGTTAAAATTCCAACAACCAATAATGAACTAGCATAACTATGCTCAATAAATATGCTCAAAAATCAAACAAATGCCAAAAGCTAAATTATACGACTGGCAGGTCTCTATTGTCACAGTTTAAAGTCAAACAGCACCAACACATCATACCCACAGTCAATATTTTCAGCTGTGTTTGTAGGGCTCTGAAAGGAACATCCTTAACTTTTCTCTTACTAGAAACCTGACATGGGGCCTGTCAGCCCATTTCAAGAAATGGCAGAGTGGAGCATTTTTATTAAATTGTTTGTGCCTTCTTGAGTGAGATTTGGGACATTTTATACACAAACCGGGGCACTAGCAAAATATTAAAAAAATCATTTTATCCTAATCAAAACCGAACCTACAGCGGTGTATATTAGCAGTACATTAGCGGTGTACATTTCCAATAAACTGTATTAGAAAAAAAAACTCATGAATGCTCTTGGATTAACTTGCAAATTGACTGTTTTATAGTTGCAAAAGTGACATTTGTGTAGATTTATTACATTTAGAATGTCTTTCATACATTTTACTTTTATAACCAGTTTTCCCCCCTCTTGTACTTGCATTGGCAAAATGTAAAATATGGGGGTTATTTGCAGGTAAGCGAGTTGGAATGAGAAGAAGCTGTGTGGGGAGTGATGAGTGCTGTCTGTGCACACTGCTGTGTTTGTGTTTGGGTTCTGCTGGGCATGTGGCTTGGCCAGGCACGCCGGCAGAGTGGAACAATAGTCCCGTGAAGGCAAGACGGACACCCGCAGCCCTCACACCCCTCCTCTCCTCCCTGCCTCGATCCCAATCAGCGCAGGAATGTCAGAGAGGAAGCAGCAGGAACAATACTCAGCAATACGCTCTCCCACACCACCATCAACACACACACCGCCCTCCAATACACACTGCTTCACAAGGAAAAACAGGAAAACTACCCAGCACCCAGACAATGAAGTGAACTTGGCCGATGAAGTGAGCGGGGCTGGCCAGTGTTGATCCGAGTGACAGATGGCTATTATCGGAGCACAACGGCACAGAAAGCCACAGAGAAAAATCTATGCGCTGATAAAAACGTCAAGGCTAGAGGAGCCCTCTCGAAAGCACTGAGCCATGACCTGACGTGCAATCCTCTATAAATCCTCTATATAAATATCAAATATTACCCGACAAAGAACAACTAATGATTGCTCCAATCTTTGGCGATAAATGTGCTGCTTACATTAAATCAAGTACAGTAAATTTTCCCAAAGCGACCAGGTGTACCTTTCACATACCATATTAAAAGGAGCTTGCACCAATTACTGTGAGTATAGAATTAATAATAAAAATATATATTTTTAAAAAGCACAAAAAATCACTAAAACATGTAAATAATAAATGACATGCACATAAAGTGATTATATTTATATACATAGATATATCTCTCCCCTGTTCTATTCCAGGTTCAGGTGTCACAATATTATTTTGATAGTCTTTGGATACCTCATTTATTTGTCATTTATTATTTAAAATAACCTGGGACACACTCCCAGCATCAATCAGACTTGACAAGGTTGATTACAAGTCTGGATCTGAAAATAATCATTAAAAAAAGTTAAACATCTCTAAAGACTCTTACACTCAGTAGTTAACTAGTGAGGCATGGCTTTGATGTGGGCAATGAGGCATCAACTGACGACACAGAGTCTGAGAGCACACAGGCGCAGAGCCGGAAACGCTGCTCACTTCATCCACACTTAAAGCACACAAATTGTTTTGTATTCTGATGTGTCATCGCAGGTGTGATTTCACCATCGCTTCCGTGTAAGACCAGAGGAAGCCGAAAGCCCAGATTACTGTGAGAATCACTCCCACAGCGCTTAGCTAGAACAGCTTTACTCAACACACACACACACACACAGTGCTGTAAGCAAGATAAATATACCTGTGGGCCATAGAGCGACAGTGGAGAAGGTGGGTCAGGTAAACGGTCCAGCAGTCTTAAATCTTGTTAACCTGGGAAAAAGGAAAACAAAGGATGATGAAGGCAATTTGAAAGAACCTAGCGTGAGAAAATGTGGAGGGTTTCCATGCATTTACATGTCCGTTTTTCATATGAAGGGGAAAAAAAACTCTAATTTCACTCCTGATTCAAAACCAACACCAAAAGCAGTAATCCCATTCATTTCTTAGACATAATCAAATTGACTTTCTAAATACATAAATAAACAAACTTCAGTATTCATTGCTAAGATGACTAATATTGTTTACAGTATTCATTGCTAAGATGACTAATATTGTTTACAGTATTCAAACACAAAAAAAGTTTAAGTGTATGTTAATACTGAAGCAAACCACAATTTCAGGAATTAGCTATAGGTAGAAAAGCTATAGAAAAAAGCGCACACAAAATAAAATTTAATCTAGTAAAAAAGATGCTCCAACAGGTATGTTAAAATGAAGTATAGCTTAAACTACTAAAGAAATTTAGAACCATCATTAAACATGCAGCAATAAAAGGAGTCCAAGCTAAATACAGCTCACATTTAAAAGTACAGTTAAGTTAGGATTTGAATGCCCATGTATTCTGCTGACAAGCATTATGCCACTTAACCACAACCAGACTCTGTGAAATTCTGTTTTAAAAGATCCAGGAACTTTCAGACAGCCCAATGCTTTACCACTGAGCCAGTTAGCCAACAATATCACAGTCTGTTTGTGATGTGGCTATAATGTGCAAAAAAGTCCATTTGTTTGATACATATTTACTTGCTGACTACACAGTTTGTTTCTAGATCAACACAGTACATGGATATGAAAAATATCCAGAGCAGTAGGTCAGTTTTCTTTTCAAACTTAAAACAACTGCAGACAAATGATAAGGTTTTTCACACAAATATTAACAAAGTAACACAGCAGGACTTGTTTGTATTTATTAGTGTGAATAGAGTCACTTAGAGGACAACTGATGTGTTTGAGATTGCCTACATATTGTATTAAAATTATATAATGTTTGACCAATGATCAAATGACAAACTTTAACTGGCTTAATTGTTTTAGTTATTATTAAGCAATCCTAAACACTTCTCACTATAGTAGGTCAAGCAGTATCTGAGAAATTGCTGTTTGTATTTTATTGTCCCTATGGACTAACTGCCACCAGACAAGTAATCCTTAGCTGTAGGCATGTTTTAGCGCTCCACTTGAGGCACTAAATCTAACCCCAGTTTCCTACATGATGAAATCAACAGTCCAATTAAACAGAATTAATATTATTACAATAAATGCTGCTACTTAAGAGGTATTTATTTATGCCCAAGCTCAAAATCAGGTACTGCATTAACCTTCAAACCTTACTAGAAACTGGACAAAACATTAAACAGGTTCAGTTGATTTCTTTACATGCCGAGCCAGAGGGATTTAGCTGCATGTAGCAGATATACTGTTCGTAAATGTTAAACGTTTGATGATTGTTAACATATAGGCTCTTTAGATTATTTTATTCATATACCAAATCACGACACCAAACAAGGACTATTTGGGGAAAGAAATGTTGTCATATGCAAATTTGCTCAAAATCAAGTGCGTGCAGCTTAATAGTCATTTAGACTTTGTTTGGTTTGAGGAAAGGAATAATATTCCACAAACAATAGCTTTAGGTATAGTGGTTTAGGAGCTAAAGGTCAAATAGAAAAAAGTTGTGCTCTAGCGCCACCTTAAGATCAACTGAGCCGCAATTTTGCTATCCATCCGTGGAAATACCATTCACGTTTCATTACAACTGGCAGGCCTGTCAAATGCCTGCTGAAAGCCGATTTGCTAACGGCAGTCATTTTTAAATTATTTTTAAGTTATTTCATGTCCACTTGTAGATAAGCTCAAAGAACAAAGAGGCAAAATTTCAATTAAGTGGACAGGTGACAGACATGCTACCTGAAAACTAGCAAATGTTGGAGACAAAGTGTTAAATAATCTTAGAAGCTTTAGTCAATGATGCTGGAAGTCAGCCAGAAGGATTAATTGGCTGGCTATATTTGTTTCAGTTTCAGATATTTCTTCAAATTCAGGATCTAGTGATTATTTTGACAGGAGTGCATTGAATACCATGTTAAAAACAAACAAACAAACAAACAAGGACTACTTGGCAAAGTAGGTCTTGCATAGTATAAAACTGTCTCTAAGCCTTACAGTTCAGGAATTTTGGACACAAACACAAACAGCTTTGCTGTAGCACCACCATCAGGTTGGTGTTTGGTGTTTTGCTCCGCATACTGTTTCAGTGGAGAGAGAGAAGAGGAGGAGGAAGAAAAACAGGACATAGAAGATTTAAAATGTATTTTTCTAAGACCTTAATGAAAATTGCTATTGTACATTAAATTAAGACTTCCCCAAACATATTACAGTTCATATTCATATTCAAAAACTTGTACTGCACTACAACAAAAAAGAAGTATCACTTATATTAAAAACACACACACGACAAACAAAGCCAATATCACAGGCGACCAAACAGAAGTATAGTGCATATTTAGCAACTGAACACTAACTAAAAGTGGAATAGGATGGTTCTGCATGTGTGCTGGAGCTAACTGTGGCATACAAAGCTGACTTCCAACTTCAAAACAACTTGCCTTGTACAGAAATTGAGCCTGATGAGTAAGTTTTTGTTTTCGTTAGTTAAGCTTAAGTTACATTAAGAGCAGGCATAATCTCTTCAAGGCTGTTTAGCCGTTTAATGCCTTCAAAGAATGGATAAGGCCGAAACCATAAATAATAAAAACTTTTATAGACTATTTAACGCTAATCTAAGTTTTTTTTTTTTTATTTGAAGACTTTCTGCAGTGCTTGCTACCTTATTTTCAGTTCCACCTTAAGCAGGGAAGCATACATTTGGTGATGTGTAGGCACCAGACCATCACAGCTGCACAATTTAAGGTGGAAATGAAATATCTGGACCCGGAAAAGGCTATTACATGACATGTGGCGTCAGACTTGACTACTTGACTACTGTTATGCTTCACATATAAGATTTGACTTTTTCCAGCATTCCGAGGGAATATGGGCTCGATATTGATGCTGTAAATTTGGCCAGGACATCCCAAATTCTCTCATTTAATCCATTTTAAATAATGACAGAGACTGTAGGTACAGAAAGCTTTGAGGCTACTACTAGCTGCTTGACTCCTGCAACAGTGTTTTCCAAGCTTTTTTAGTCTTTTTCTGAAAAGGAGCACTGCAATTTATCATGTTCAAAAGTTATTGGACGGACACTCTACACGACATCCAGAGATAATAAAACAGCTACACTGATGCTAAAAACCTGCATGAGCCTCTTTCTTCACACAGAAAATCGATCAGGAACTGTTAAGTAAATAAAGAATTGGACCAATAAGCAGACTTGATAACGTCATTGGTATCAATAAAGTCTTAAGAATTACCATACTTATGCATGTTTAAACGAAAAAAAGCCTAAACATTACCAGTAAAGCGTATAAAACCATGTCTAGGGGTGTGAGTGAAACAAACGTAATGTTTCGACCAACTGGTGAGAGACTAGAAATCCTTAATAAAACAAAACTGAGACTGTGAGTAACAGAACAGGTCCTGTTTAATGTAAAGTGTTGATAAGCAGTATGCGAAACACTGAATAAAGACATTGTACTCGTTTGTTTGCGCTGTAAAATCTGGAAGTACTGTTTCATTGGTGTTAAATTCTAAAACCGCAAAAGAAACATTTTTTGCCATATTGCCCAACCCTACTTTGCTTCATTTTTGGACTTTTCCCAATTCATCACTGTTGTCTAGTAAACACTGAATCTTGTCAGACTTGGAGAAAAGGTGTGAAGCCAGTAAATTAATAGCCACCCGCAGAGTTTTGCTCAGGTGCAGGCACTGGGTATATCTGAGCTCAGAAGCTGTTCCTGCCCACATCAGGTCAGGCCGCCGCAGTCAAACAGCAGTCAGGATTAGAGGCTTCTTCCTGGGCGTTAATCTCCAGATTACACCCTCCCTCTGACTCTCCACCCAGACAACCATCCCACCATGCAAAAGCCAGTTACATAAGTCTGCTCGCACACGCATACAAACAAAATAGGCCTTGGGCTGCCAAGACAAAAACCACAGTCACCACCAGAGTCTTATTTATAGGAGCACCGAGCATTAGGCGGTATCTCTACATCTCATTAGCTATAATTACTTCTGCCCACACCCACGAAGCACTGTGACATTGCAGTGCTGTTCCAGGGTCAGCTAATGGTGCGTGTTGATCATCACAGCTTCCACAGCAAATATGCAGAGAACATCAGAGCCAAGATGAAGGCGCAAAGCCAGTGGCAGCGATGAGCTAACCAGGGGTCAGCAGAGGTCAGGAATAAAGCTACAGACAAGCTGGTTCATTATGGCTGACATTCGCTTCCATACGAAGCCTAAACTGTTATCTAGAAGTGTTAATGCTGCAGCAACTATATTGTGTTTTGTCAATTTACAGTCAGTTTACTGCAGAATCAATATTATTTATTAGTATATATTATATGCTAATATATGAAATTATATTATACGCTATAATACTCTGCATGGTGTTATGATAATAAACAGTGTGTGAAAGTATGTTTTTATTTTTTTCAGAGTCTGTGCAGGATTTAAGTTAGAAGCTAGAATCTCTAAAGTGTGACACTAAGATTGGTAGGATTCTACAGTATTAGGCACATTTGAATGAAAATTGTACAAAAGCTAAAGAAGAGTTGCATCTTCCATCTTTAGATGACAAAAACACAGTTTACAGTACATAATTCCCATTTATCTTTTTTGGATGGTTGATATTAGCTAACTCAGACAGCCAGCAAGATCCTCTTTTACACAAAAATACCTGCTACCTCCTAGCTTTAATGAATTACTAGGTAATTATTATTATTACATTATATAATACTGAGTCAATTATCTTAAAAGCGATGTTCTCCAATGCCTCCATTACATAAGCACACTTTTTTGATCATTTAAAATATCTATAACTAAAATAGCATGAGGAAGCATTAACTCGGATCTACACCAACTTCATTAGGGACACTTACCCTGTATCTATCCTTATTGTCCATTTTAGCAGTACAACTTACCATATATGCGTTCTCTTTAGTTTACAATTACAGACTGCAGCCCATCTGTTTCTCTGCATTGGTTAGCCCCTTTAACCCTGTTCATCAATAGACCATGCTAGGACCACCAGTGAGCAGGAATTGTCTGGGTAGTAAATCATTTTGAGCGCATCAGTGACACTGACAGAGTGGTGGTAAGTTAGTGTGTGTGTGTGTGTGTGAGTGTGTGTGTGTGCTTATGTGTACTGCTGGGGTTTTTAGACGCATCTAACCTGTTGGTCCACATTGCAGTTGCAAAGTTACTGAAACTACAACAGCACTACTGATAGTAATCCACTCTACACAGTGTGTTCACACACACTTCACGGAAAACTGCTAAGAGTGAAATCTTTGAAAGAAGCAGCATATAGAGGACAAGATAATACATGCCAATTTTACAGCTATTGGGAAAGTCCCCGCATGCACTAGACTTTCTAGCCCACACCTGCACACGCACAAACGCACACCTCATGACTAACAGTCGCATCAATCACCCAAAAACAACAATCCTGACTGAACTCCCCACCCATGGAGTAGTTTACTGAACTTGGAAAGTGACCAGAAGTTAAACTATAATAATAACATTTTCTGAAATACCATCGGCTGAACATGCAAACCCACATTCGCAACCACAGTCTGCCTCCTTAGAACACTGGAGACACACATGCATCTCTCACTTCCTGTGCAGCTCAACATCTCAGAGGAAACTGACACAAAAAAGAGTTAAATAAATAAATAAATACACGCTCACATTTTTAACACTTCGATCTAACACACAAATAACTGGATACACCATGATGAAGCCTCATTTTGGAAAACAGCAAGTGAGCAAAGGACTGAATGGATCGGACATTTTTTTGTTTAAACAAATCCTTACACCAACATTTTACATCATTTTTGACCAGTCATTTGCATTTCTCCATGCACAGTGGTTACATGTGACTACATGTAAATGCTACATGACTCTCTTCGCCATTTTCCGCGCTCTCTCCCTCATATACACGCATATATTCACACTACGCTTGCTGCCGGAACAATAAAAGTTAGTCCTCGCTCACACTGTAAAAGAAACTGGATTATTTATCCAAACCTGACGGGACATGACTGAGAGTCACGTCTGACTATATTAAGTTCCTCAGGCTGTATGATTCTTACATGGTTTAAAACTCACATTTAGCAATAAGCTACTGCAAGGAATAAAGTCAAGTGGCCCCTTGTAGTCACGTGTGAACACTGCAAACTGTGAAATTCCTTCTCCACATTTAACTTGGGGAGCAGTGTGTGGAGACGGTACTGTGCCCAAGGGTACATCAGTGGTGCCATAAGCAGTCCTGGGATTCGAACACACGACCTTCTCATCACAAGGGCAACTCCCTAACCACCAACCCACCAGATGCCACAGCGATGTTTTGATTCAGAAGCGGGCGCTCTACCCATTGGGGGCTACAATCGGAAGGACCATAAGGGCTGCAGCACAGATCACAGAGACTCTGGGTAGGGACCAAAAGGGCATTTCTGGGCCAATAACTAAGTAATAATAAACATTTGGTTCTGGCTGATACAATCCCCAATCCCTATAAATACTAGTTGTAGTGTTCTTGTTTATATAGTGTTCAAGCTGTGCGTTGAGCAGCGGTGGTATACACTCTGTTACCACCCATTTTATCTACCCATTCTCTGGAGACTTTATGTGCATCAGTGCTTGCACAAGAAAACTGGGTCCGCTGTAATTTATTTCAATGATCAACAACGATCTATTTATTCCAGATTTTTCTATTTATATTAGTCACTGACACAATGTGCACCTCATAGCGCTAGTACAGTTTCTGCTTCCGTTGAGTAAAAAGTTAGTCATGCAAACAAAAAGCTGAATGTTTTTAAAAAACGAATTTATGCATGGCATGCTTCAGGCCACCAAAATCCCAGGTGTACTTTCATTAAAAAGTGTGTTTATTTAGCATTTATAGTCTCAGGGTTTTCCGAGAACGCTTCACAAACCATGATTAGAATATAAAGGGGAAATCCGATTTTTAAAAATTGCTACATGATGTAATGACCAAGATGAAGTCATTCAGTATGGGCTGATGTGAAATGCTTCATTCTCAAGAACAATGCGGAGTCAAACCTGTTAACAGTGGTAGTGACATGAACCAGACGTCTAAAAAGTTTACATTAAGTTTAAGGCCATCTTGTTTTTGGATCTGTTGATACCTTGATACATTTAACATATAAAAGCACTCAGAAGACACTTGCAGGTTCACTGGTCCTTCTGGATAATAATTAGAATGGCTATATTTGCACTGTACACATTGCAATTCCTAGTTTCTATCAGAATTACTGTGAAGAAATCAGATTGTTGAAGGAGCATAACAAGAACGTTTGCTGAAGCTTCCTCATATCATGCATGTCTAACACGCGATGATACAGTTCTTCTTCCACTGTGTTTGTCTGCACACTTTGCAACCAGGCCTGAAAAAATAGAGGAACAGTGAGTCTAATTTCAAAACAAAAATAATAAAGCTACACAAGAGCATTTCAATCTTACTTTAAAAATGGGTGTATTACAGATGTTTGGTGGGTGTCATGTTGTGGTTTTACTGTAATATTAATAGGCAGCCTAGTATATCTTAACTAAAGTGGATTAGTTTTAAATCTAGTAAAAAACTATTTACACACCCAGAAGGTCAGATGTGGATGAGTAAGTGGTGCGATGGGACAAAGAGTAATACGTAGGTCGTTTTTGTAGGTTTAATGCCTTAACTGCTTTGACTTCACTAAACAACACCTGCCTTTGTGTAATCTCCATTTATACAAACCGTAAGCTTCAGCGGTTTGGTTTGATATTTAACCAGTTGTAACGGACTCCTATCACGTACACTGGCAGCGGAGGAAAAGGGGTCAAAGACCAAACAGAAAGTACAGGCATCCAATCTCACATGAAAACAGCCAAAAGAATGAGTCACATAAGTGAGACAGAGGAGGATATTAAAAAAAAAGAACTGATTGTCTTACAAGCTGATGTATGAATGGTTAAAATATCAAACTTGGAATGAGGTATGAATGCACACATCCACAAACAAGAGCAGTCGGGGGGGAAAAAAAAGGTGGCCACAATGTCAGAACAGTATACAAAAGCAATCCTTTTAATGAAAAGCTTGCGATAGTCAAAACCAAAAGCCTGAAGGAAACCCATGTTTTCCAGTAACACTAAAACAGACCTTAAATTCGTTTACCCAGCAATAAATTACCAAACCATGACAAACCACTGAACTCTCTTCGTCTCACACAGCGCTGTTGCACTTGAGTTCTCAGCCTAAAGCGGGGTTCCTCACACAGCTGGGTGATTTTCCTGCTCTTAACACAACTACTAAACCTGTCAATTAACAGATTAGTTCAATCTGAGCAGGAAAAAAAATTATCAAACTATGCTGGACATCAGACCTCCAAGACTGGAATTAAAGAGGGGTTGCTGGGACTCCCTACTTAATCTGTCCTGACATTTCTTACTCTGAAACAGCCCTAAATCATCCATTTCGATTCTCAATATCACTACATTTAAACATTAAAATGTGGCCATTCTCCTCAAGCACAATAAGGTTTTTTCGCTTTACAGTTGGCTGAATAGTTAGTGAGAGAACAGGCTGAAGCTAAGGTGAGAGAATAAGGACTGGTGAGAGAAGAACCTCTGCTGTGTTGCTGTCCTCAGTCATTGCTGAGGATGAGTCGTGTCCCTCACTGCATTAATAATGCACTGTGTTCCAGTGCAGACTGATAGAATTTCCCCGCTGCAGGTCAGTTTAGAGCTGAGTGGACTCGCAGGCAGCACTGCAGCGCTGCTCCGGGGCCCCCAGGAAAAATACATTCAGCATCAGGTCCCATTTCCCACCTCAGCACAGCGCGGGACAGCCGTGGAGGTAAAAAAAAATAAAAATAAATAAAGTGTGCAGCAGCACGACATCGGACTGGACAAAATGGATCACAGGTTTGAGTCCTCCTGGAAGATTCTTTTAAAAAATGAAGAAAAATAAAAACATTTTAGGCCTAAATGGTCTGCTTGTACCTTTGATGACAAAATACATACACGCTTACACAAAATGTGTAATTCATATTCAAGGAATTCAACAGAGATACGATTTTATCTTTTCCAATACAATGATGACACTGAGCCCTTGAGCATCAGCTGATACCGACAGCTAGCCATTTTTAAAGCTTTTATAGAAAATAAGCCATTTTTAATGAAGGCACTTCATCTACAAGCATGTCATCAATAGGCTGCATGTGCCTACTGTTGTCATCATGGTTCTTTATGTTGAACTACAATCTACTGTGATATTCCAGTATTACATTTGTTACAATTTTTACGACATGTTTGATGCGACATCCAATCCAATATTTCCTGCTGGTACCAGTAAAGGATATTGGGTCAGTGCCATTGCAATAGTTCAGGGAACTCAATGGTCATATCTTAGTACTTTAAACGCATAATTTGTGGAGCAGATCATTTTTCTCCTCTCTGTCAACATTAAATTACAGTTAATCTGGGTCAGATGGGTCAGTAATCCGCTATACCATTTCATCAATTCACATGGATGACAGAGTTAGAGAGCTGAGGGCTAGTCATTTTTTTTCTACATTTACTGTTTACTATACATGGCTATCACGTCTGTCTGAAAGCAACAATTCACCCAAAAAGTGAATTTATTGATGTCTGAAGTTTGATTCTTTAGTTCAGTACTGGAACATCTAGGTTAAACTTTTAAAAGAAGTAGTTTATTTGTGTCTCATACACACAGGGCAGTGAAATGTAAGGGTGATATTTTGGTTGACAGACTTCTTTAACATAAGCCTTGTAGCATTCGACACCAAACATGTTGGACCATCAGCTACATTTGAAGTAAGAAAAAGTGTAAATAACATTTCTGGTTATTCATTCCGTTATACATTATAATTAATACCCCAAATGGCTATTCATGTACTTCTAACCAGTATGCAACCAGGGTTAGCATCAGGGGGAAGGGTTCTTATCCACATTACAGTCACATCGGATTAAACATGCACACCCGTGGTCTCCAGATGCAGCACAGACACACATCTGTACAACAGAGTCAGCCATTAGTATCTTATCCTAGCCATTAACTGCAAACCAAGCAAGGGTTTGTTGGGTAATCATGCTGATTCTATGAAAGGAACCTGAGTTGCACCACATTGCAATTTCACAGAGATACAATCTCTGTTCCACAGCTCTTGATGTTCAAGCGGACGCTGAGACACATTCAACTTTTTGCTTGCCAAACAGGCAGAACTCAGTGGCTTCTGGCACCGTAGTCAACGTTCATCAAAGATAGCATATGAAAATCTGGTCATGTGCACAGTGTCACATTTACCCAGCCTGGTAACAGACCGTCGTACGTCACCAAACAAATGTACAATTACACAACATGTAAAATGGCAAAGGAGCCCGGGAGGAAAACGCTGACCAATTATTCAGGCTCTGTGACAGAGATGAGGACAACAACCAGCTCTCCATATTAAAAATGTCTTTGTAAAAACAAGTTCCATGAGGCCCACATGCATTTGTTAGCCACCTACACTAGTTCGACAAGCCCCGCTGCTCCAAGTGCCTTTTACCCAGTGTCAGACACCATAAGACACAAAAACAAAAAGCCCTCATTGTGCAGAACTCTTCTCCCCCCCCCTTTTTCATCCCTTACACCCAGGCCAAGACAAAAAAGATTCAAGAGGAAGGAATGAAGAAATCCTTTCACAAGAAGCTGCACAAACATGTAATAGGGCAGACAGAGAGAGACAGACAGAGAGAGACAAGACAGACAGAGACAGACAGACAGAGAGAGACAGACAGAGAGAGAGACAAACAGACAGAGAGAGACAGACAAGAGGCACAGACTGATACTGTATGGCGTAGTGTGCTGAGTTCAGCACATGGTCAGTTCTGCTCCCATGTGTGGCCCATTTCAAACTGTGCGGAATGTGCACAGCTGGACAACAAACCTCATGTAACACAGGCACCCTCTGTCATTACATAATTATACAAAAAACAGCACAACAAGGGTGCAGTTATTAATCAATTATATCTGATTACTTTAAATGTACTTCTAAATAAACTGCTGGTTATAATTTGGCATTTTATAAGATGCCACTGTATATTTTAAATGTTCTTATTGTGCTCTCACAGTAAGAAATAACATGTACGACAGACATAACCACTGATACTTTTTTAAAGTCTTTTAAAAAAACTTCTTGGTTCACGTGTGATTATACTAATAAGCTTTAAAATATGCCATTTTTAAATGAAGCAATTAACTTAAGTAGGCCGTCGTGCTTAAACTATTTAAACAATCCTACTCCCACAGGAAGAAAGACATAGCTAACATGACTTCACAGTGTGAATGTGTACCGTCTGTTTCTTTTTTCGTCTGATATCCAGTCCAGTCAATTCTGCTGATGTCAGACTGACACCAACAACTGGTGACTGATTTCTAGTGAAAAAAGAAAAAATGTCACTCATTTACTACTGACAGCAATAATATGAGGAACATTCAAAACGTTTCCGCATTTTTAAAAGGCTACTTATAAAGAAGTTCGAAAACAAATTACATCACTTTTCTACAGCAATTTTCCCAGCATCGAACCAAAATGTTTTTGGTTGAGCACATAGCCACTGATGCACCACTGCTTTCACATCAGCATCACATGAAAATCTTCTGTCCCTTAAAGCTTCTTCGAGCGGTCCAAAAAGGTGGAAATCAGATGGCACTAAAGTCTCAGACTCGTCCAATTACTACTCTTCCAGCCTCCATCGTTTCCAATGAAAATATAAAAGTGCAGGATCTTTTTGAATGTCCCGCGTAATTCAAGTGACAGCCCTACGGATTTGCTTCTAAGATTGTACAGTTACTGAAATTGAAAGGGTGGGAGGTGATCCAGTCAGAAAACATTAAACACTAAAGTGTACGGCAGAGACAATCAAGCAGCAAAATACATTAGGAAAGGGCTCTGGGCGCACACAGCAGCCTCCCCTTATTGATGACAGAATATTCCCACGAGACGATTACCATATTATACTGGCTCGTTTATGAAGCGTCACCTGCGGGCGTCAGGCTCGGTGACAAGGAAATTTCCTACTGTGAAACAAGATTTGGCTAAATGGAGCAATTATAGGGTACTGTATGTTGTTAAGCTGTTATATTTAGGGGCGGGTGGGGTCAAGCTGGAGTCATTCTTCTGTTCTAGCAGATAAGTATGCAAAGTGAGTGCCACTGTAAAAGGCATGTTCAAAGGTACAATAACAATGTAGGTTGGGGGGGGGGGGGGCTATGTTCTATGAGCAAAACAGTGGGTAC
>JBBPCY010000156.1:12634389-12651291 GCA_037974405.1 Brachyalestes nurse | reverse complement strand
CACACACACTCACACACTAAAACCAGACAGACAAAGTCACAAACCTGTTTATTTCCGTGATGTACAAAACTGTATGCATTCCAGCACCTGCGCGGATAAACCTAGTTTATCCTTAACACAGAGATTATGCTTTTAATCAGAGTTTGTCCTTTATACAAACACACCATGACAGCTGATGCGCCATGACTTCACTGATTTACTGAAGATAACACAATAACAAGCATCTAGCCTCCTATCACTATGACACCAACCCCCTTAATTTTACCCATTTAAGGAAAAAGTGCACAGACTAAGGCTGATTAAGGGTTAAACTACTGAATGTTCCCCTTACTTTTTAAAAATTGCCCCTTAAATAATAGAACTTCCCGAATTACCTGAACATTGTGTACATTGTGTTTAGTTGTGTATGCAGTTTCCCCTCTCTGATATACTGATGCTCATTCAATGTTCTACTCTTCTCTAAGTCATCCAACAACTGATGTAGTTTTATTGATAATTCCTAGTACTTTTATTTTTCTCCAAGACTAACAGTGTTATTTGTCAAACACAAATAAAACACAAACTCAGCTAATGCTGATGATTTAAAATTTGATTTAAAAAACGTGCGATAAAGTAATTGTCGGCGTTAAGTAAATAATGCGTTAACGCGATAATAACGCGTTAACTTACCCAGCCCTAATAAAAACATAAACAAAAACAAAAATGACATTTTTATCAGGCCCAGGAGACCAGCTAACAGATATTTAACGTCAACCTGAAATTAGAACGGACCCTTGTACAGATATATTTATTTATTCATGTATCATATCATTAAAATACATATTGTTTTACTTGTCAAAATGGTATAATTAATTTCTTTATAATGCACCACACACACCTATTACTGAGGATGCTCTGGTACATTTTTTGGATACAGAAGGAAATTCCGCAACCAGCTGCCCAATCTGTCCAGTACATGCATGCAGCTGGCTAGCAATGAAACTACTTGCAAAGACAACTGTTGACTGTGATCGTGTATGCTTTCCACTCATGTTTGTTTTTTTTTGTTTTGTTTTTTTTTTAATACGGGGAACATATCCCAGGATTTAAGAAGGCATACTTTGAAGGCAGACAGCATATACTTAACTCAAATAATGTTTATATTTAAATGATGAACTGCAATGATCTGTTTGTTTTAACCTAGATGATGGGACTCATAAACAACAATTTGTGTTGATGTAGACGGTAAGGTCGCCTATACATCTTTTGATGCTGGTCATTTTCGTGCCACATGTAGCCTTTAGCTGCTACCATCTGGTCAGGATTGTTTTTTTCTTGCGGAATTCTCAGTTTTGCATACTTCTGTGAATTCGCACTGATTTCAAAACGTCAGTGTAAATTTCGCACTACTTCCTGAATAAGCCGCAGTGATTTTGATTGATATGTTTGGGGTGTTTGCAGTGTTGAAAAAAATCCTTGCAAGGCAAAGGGACATTAAATTTGTCAGTGAAAACATTTGTTGAACAAAATAAAACTCACTTTGCCAAAATGGGAACTATGGCCAAAGGGGCAGGTACCTTAGCACTTAAAGCCACCCCCCCACGCACACACACACACACATGCTTTCTATACAGTTTTGCTGTGTCATCTTATATTGCATAATCTCCAGTAAACATCTCTATGAAAAAGCCTGAATGCCTCCCAACACTTTGCAAGCACCCAGCAACTTTAAGTTTATAGGGACTGGTTTAAAGTAGCAGCACTGAGAGGAGGTTCATTCATATTTGATCCTTTTTTTATACTATAGTGTTTAGGTGAGTCATTAGTTATCATCCGGTCCAACACCCAGCAATTTTACCAGAAACTTCAGGATGTCAGAAATGTCCAGAAATGTCGGGAAGCGCTGCTTTTGGCAATGTGATGCCAACATTAATCAGACTAATCCCAACATTAATCCAAAAACCAGTATGAACTCTGAACATGATTATGATCTGAACGTTGAAGGCGGCCATGGACTCGCCCTCACCTCGCTACACCTCTGTGATGGATTACAAAGATTTAAAGGTGTGGTTTATCAGGAATGCAGGTAAAAGTTGAGCAGAAATGAACATGGCTGTTCAAATCTCATGCTAACAAAGGAGTGAAGACAGACAAAACAAAGTGGCTGAAGACATTGGCTGAAAATGCCATTTTTGTGAAATCAGCCAAAATGACTGTCAGTCATGTCTTTGCCAAGCACGCATGAAGTCCAAGTCACAGGACTGGAATAGTAACAGGAGAACTCATATTCACAGGATTGGAATAGTTACATAGGTATTGTGGAGTGGGCTTTCGTAGAATAAAGTCTAAACACAAGCGCATATGAATATTAAATACTGCTTCTGTTTACCTTAATCAGTTGTGAAAAAAAATCAAAACATTAGTTTGACTACTACAGTTAAGTAAACCCCAAGTGAGAGCAAAAAGTGTTATCAGGGTGGAAAATCTACAAAGAAACTGTATCAAAATATTGCTCAGTTATGTATGTTACTCACACATAGTAAAGTTGAAAGTAAACCTTTTTTTGCCAGAAAGGTAAATGGGAACTTCTGCTAGTGGTGCAGAAACTTCTAGTCCTGGTACAAAGATGAATTAGCATGATTGTGAATGTGCTTCTATATTTTAATAACAACAGCTAAAAATGCAGCTGTTCAGAAAAAAATAGGAACATCTCTGTGTCTCTGAGATTCATAATGAATACTTTGAGTATGTAAGAAGTAAAAGGTATGTTTTTTCCCTATTGGAAATGTAATAAAGTACACAGTTTTGGTAATGTATGTATTTTACAACTGTGGTATGTATGGACCATCAAAGTGTAAAGTAAATGTTAATAAATGATGCAACCACTAGCAAAGCTTTGTTGGAGAATTTCCTGTATGTCTTCATATTTAAAACCTATTTAATTTTTTTTATTACTATATAAAACCATTTTGCTAGAGGTTGTTTTTTCCAGAAAGGGGCAGTACTTACAATACGGGGGGTGGGGCAGCGCTTCCTCATTACAAGAGATTGCATGAGCTACGCTGCTGGAAAGGGCCTGTTTAATGTTTACACATGGAGGGAGGAGCCAGACATGTTTCTGATGCATGAAGCTCTGAAGAGGCTTAAAAAAGGCTCAAACACAAGAGAAAAGAACGGTGGAAATAAGAGAACTGATAGACTACAAGTTCTGTGGGACCAGGAGAACCATGAGCACAGAAATTCCAGAGAAAGCTGAAGGGGCGCAGGATAGAAGGAAAGCAGGCTGGACAGTAAGTGGGAAAAATGTGCATAGACTGTGTGTTTAAAAAAAAGAAACATTTGTTAATGGTGGTTGAACCTGAAACAATACAGTGATGGGGGAGGAGCAATGTAACCGCACATTTCTGCACTTTTATATTCATTTATCTCTTATTGTCTAATTTTATATTTCTCTTTTCTATTTCCATGTGACCGGACAGTTGAAAAGTGCATTTTGATGCCTTGCATGGCCCTTAGGACAGCTAACAAAGATTCTTTGTGTTTAGAGTAAGGCTGAAAAGTACTAATAGCATTCAAAATCACAATATTTTCTCAGGACACACTCGGTGTCCAAAGATTTGTGGACACCTGCTCATGTTTCTTCTGAAGGGCACTAATAGGGAGTTTGTTCCCACTTTGCTGCAGTAACAGCCTCTATCCTTCTGGAAAGGCTTTCCACCTAGATGTGACATTGCTGTGAAGATTTTATTTCATTCAGCCACAAAAACTGTAGGGAGGTCAGGTACTGATGTTGATTAGTTCTGCATCCCCAAGGTGATGGACTAGTGATCAGTGTTGTTGTGCTGACACTTGGCTATAGTGACCTTAGGCCAAAGCACCATACTCTATTGGCACTTTTCTATGGAGATTCAATTATAGCTGTGTACCTGTGTCAGGTACAAAAATCTATTTAGCTTTAGTAAATGGCACCTAGGAAAAGACGACGGAGTTTGATTGGTATTACGATCCAACACTTAACAGAACTTTACAGAAACAAGGTCTGTTTTTCATAATGTACAGAGCACTTTCTTTCAGTCAGTGAGTAATCTCAAAGGTTGCATGCTAAAAGACGATGTACCATGAACCAAAAAAATATGTTAACGAATGCCTCCTCCTAGCTGACCTTTAATTGTTTCATTCTGACCTGTTTTTCTGTTAATTACAGTGTCCTATTGCAGACAAAAATGTTTCCAGAGAGGACCTGAAGCAGATCTGGAAGGAATGCCATGAAGAGAGTTTCTGGTACCGAGGTAACTAACACACACACACACACACACACACACACACACACACACACACACACACACACACACACACACACACACACACACACACTCACTTATATGCACAATATCATTAAATTTCCATTGACTTTTTGACAATTCTTTCACCTCGGAATGGGACTACAAGAGTAATCAAAACAATGTTAGTTGTAGTTGAAAAAAGTTTTCAGACTAATGTACTGAAAAATATATACATAAAAATGTTCTTAGTAGGTAGTAGCAAGAACATGTACTGACTATATATATATATATATAGTATGTCTAGAAAAAAATAAGAGACCACTGCAAAAATATTCAGTTTCTCAGGTTTTATCATTTATAGCTGCAAGTATTGAACTGGCTTTGCCTTAGTTTTTAAGAACTGCTGACAATATTTCTCCCAATTTCAAAATAAAAATATTGTTCTTTAAAGCATATTTCTAAAGGAAATTACAGTACATCAAAATAAGAGAAATGATGCTGCGTTTACAGAACTTGAATAGCATGGAATGGTTGTTGTACTCACAGAAATGCTGATTTAAAAATAAATTGGTGTCTCTTATTTTTTTCCCGGTGCATGTTATATAGATATATATGCGTAATATGTAAGAGCAGAACTAAGTGAGATGTTTTCTTGAATCTACATGTCTTTCTCTCCCCAGCTCTTCCACTCTCTCTCGGAAGCATGGCTGTTACTGGTGGCCTGATCTATAACGGTAAATATCGCGTCTCTTTACCAGTCACAGCACTGTTTCAGAGTCACAGTATCATGCAGTACCGGGGCCTCATGAAAAAGTTAAACAAAGCAGTTTTCCGACTTATAGAAAATTTGCTGGTTGGGTCAGGTTGCTGATTAGTGAACATTTTACTGGTTGGCTCTCTTTAACGGGTTTGCGGGTCATTAAAAACCCTGACCAATGCATAACTAATATTCACCTATTCAGCAGTTTAACCTCACCCATTCACAATGTAGCTATGAGGAATATTTAAGTACAAGGCACACCACTGAGCAGCCATTCGAAACTGAGGCAATTTACATATATCAGTCTTAAAGGCACAACCTGTTTAATTCTGACAGATAAAGAGTGGATGGAAATGGGTTCATGTATAATTGCAACTGAATTGCATCATGCCACTGCTCTGTCAGGGCATTGTTCATAATGGCCCACAATCTCAACAGTGGTTAGAAACTGACTGGTGATGAATGTGGAAGAGGGTGGCTGGGAAATTAAGTTGTGCTTAAAAACAGATGGGCAAACAGTATTTTTTTGTACACCTATACTTATAATTTAAGTGGACCTCAAAGGGTAGAGTGGAATAATATAGGGGAGTGTGTATGAAAGGACAATAGCTGGTTCTTAATGTGCAAGTGATAATATGATCAGTAAGCAGGTTCAGGAATTCAGGAAGGGCTTTAATCAGGACTGCATGATCAACTAATACTGACTTCATTTTTCTATTCAAGTGACCTAATTGTAAGCGTATGTAAGGGGAGTTTTGACTTGCCTCCAGTAGACCCACATGCAACATGTTTGTTTTCAGGTGTTTGGAAACAATCAAAGCGCTTTGGACCATTCCCTAAACTGGCAGGTAAGTCCCTTCATAAGAATAGGAAAAAAATTAAATATGCAGCTCGACACCAAGCTAATGATTGCTTATTCCACACTTTACACAAATGAGTCGCTTTATGAGATTAACCTTGTATTTAGTTTACATTTATTGTCCATTTTATCACTTACCATACAAGTGCACTTTACCCAGAATGGCCCACTCAAAGGACCACTAGAGAGCAGGTATTATTTAGGTGGTAGTTCAGCACAGCAGTGACACTAACATGGTAGTGTCACTTTAGTGTGTTTCTGTTGATCACACACAGCAGTACTGAATACTATGTCTACTCACTCTCCACTCTCTTAAACAACTGTTGTGTGTGATCCAATCTGTCCAGAGCACACACACACGCACATAAACACAAACACTAACACTAACATGACCATTACTGTGTCAGTGTCACCGCTGTGTTGAGAATGATCCACCACCTAAATCATTTCTGCTCTATCAATGCTGCTGAGAAAAAGGACCACCTAAAGACCACCTTTAATGGACCACCTTTAACCTTTAATGTTAACAGCTGATAAAATAGATGAGTGCAGATACAGGGTAGGTGTACTTAAGAAAATGTCTTGTCAGTGTATATTTAAAACAAAATTGATGTCCTGTTGGTGACTTTAGTATTTTAACTAGTCATGTAATTCTCCTCATACAGCTTGTATTGACATTCAGGGCTTCTGTTCAGACTGAATCCTTGGACAGTTATTAGTGCAGAGAATTGTGTTGATATGGCTTAATGATTACTGCATTACACTTTGATCAGTGCTGAGGTGTATGTGACCTGTGTATGTGACCTTTATATCATTCCTCAGTGGCAGGTATTCTAGGTTACGCGATTGGGAAAGCTTCTTACATGGGAACATGTAAAGAAAAATTTCAGAAGATAGGACTGGACGTCAATAATGGTTTTGGCCCAGGCTGGGGTCCAGGCTGGGGTCCAGGCTTTGGACCCCCTGGTGTTGGCGGTTGCAGACACAGGTGAGCAGTTATAGGAATTGTATTATTTTTTGACCATGCTTATTTTGACCAGCTTTGTTTTCAACTCTTTTCCCCTTTTGCATTAGAAAACATTTTAAAAAACAACCTCAACATGCTAAACACCTGAGTATAGTCGACCAATCGAGTAGATCATACAATCACTTGAATCTCATTTGAACTTTCATCAGATACTACACTGGTACACCTTTAAGGGAACCGTCTGTGCCTGAACGATTTGACCTCACCAATCAGTGAAAACAGACCTCCATAGGACCACCCCTGAGTAGATATCATTTGGATAGTGAGCAGTTATTAGCATCATTTGGATGGTGAACACTTCACCAGCATAGTAGTCTGTGCTGCGTGAGTTGAGAGTCAGCCAAAAACAAAAATGTCCAATCCACAGTAGTCCTGTGGTCATGAAGGTCTAGAGCAGGGGAGTCGAACTCTAGTCCTGGAGGGCCGTGGTCCAGCACGTTTTGATGATTTCCCTGCTCAGAAACACCAGGTTCACCTCTCCGGTTAATTGTCAGGTTTAGTGAATGTGGAGGAAAACCATCAGACTGTGCTGGACACTGGTCTAGAGGCTGACTGACACAAACTACACACATAAAAAGATTAACTGTAGTCTCTAACTGTGCACCTAAAAAGTGTACAGTTTTTGTTTTTGTTTTGTTTTTTTTTACAAAATGTCGGGGTTATGACTAATGATGTTGCGTTAGAGGCCGTTCAAAATTGTGATGGTGCTGTCGCATGAAAATCAAGAAAACTCATATATATTTAATTATAACACGCTTGGAGGAGTACGCTTTGGCGGCTATCATTATACTGAGTAATGAGGGCAGAGGGAAAGCCATCTCACCCACCCAGAAAGAACAAGTCAGTTGGACCCCTGGTCACGGATGGCTGCAGCATCACTGGAGATCGAATTTGTGATCTCCCGGTGATAAGTTAGACTGCTGTGGCATCAATATTAGCCCTTGGGGCTACTTTAGGCTTGCACTACAATTTGTTAATCCAATACGTTATTTGGCAGTTAGGCATCAGCTAAAATTTCATGACCTGTGACAGGCCTCCTCATTACATTGTTTATCTTTTCGCAGACACTGCAATCATGTTTGTCAGGAGTGTCAAAAACTAGAAAAACAAGAACCCCCCTCTCAAAGTTGAGGTAGTTTCACACATATACTCATTTAATTTTTGTAATATTTTCTAGAAAGATGCATTTATATACGTGTCATAATCCATGTGTATGTTTCTATTAAAAGGCACCAGATATCTACGAATCTAAGAATCTTCACCACAAGAGGGAGCCAAAACAGAAAAGAAATGTTTTACAGCGTCATAACTCTGACATCATTATCATGTAGTACATATTTTGTAAAAAAAAAATAATAATAATAAAAAAAAAAAACCTGTACAAGACAATAAAAAACAAAGAGATAACAATGGTCCAAGACTTATCTTTTTAATGTTAACTTTGTGTGAATTATAGAAAAGTGGAATGACACTTTCATGCTTTTTTCAGCTATATATATTTATATATGTATGTATGTAGGCCACTGTTTACTCCAGGCATTTCTTTGAAGAATCTCACTCTATGTTTCATCACATACTTTAAAAGCCTGATACTAATTATATCAAAAGGTTTACTCGGGGTAGCTCTCAAGCACCTTTGTATTTAACATTAAAGTCTTCATGTTATGGCCTATACTAAAAGTAAAATGGCCCCTTGTAGTAACATGTGAACACACCACAGCACGGCACAAAGTGTGAAATTCTTTCTCTGCATTTAACCCATTCACTAAGCGAAGCAGTGGGCAGCCACTGATGAAGGGCGCACAGGGAGCAGTGTCTGTGACGGTACCTTGCTCAAGGGTACCTCAGTGGATTCGAACCTACAACCTTCTGGTCACAGGGGCAACTCCCTAACCAGAAGGCGACCAGGGGCCCCAAAATGCTTCAAGTTAGTGCTGGAATTGTACATCGCCATTCAGGGGCCTTTAGATGGCAGGTGATAAGATGAAGGCAGTGAGGCGATACAAAACGGGGCGAGACAAAACCGTTTATGTAGACGGGGGACAATAACCTTGTCAAAAGGGACAATGACCAAACAGACAGGTGCTTGAGCATCTAAAGATTAACTGTAGTCTTTACCTGTACAACTGTGCGGGATACACATGAACCAGCCCAACACACACTAACGTGCCACCTCCGTGTTGATTTCACTGCCGAGAATGGTCCACCCCCTGAAAATCCAGTTAGCCATGGTCCAGGCAGGATATGAATTGGGTGGGCAAATGCAAATCTAAACAAAAAGAAAGAAAAAAAAATCATTTACTGATGCTATTCAGTCTTTAGAGGGCAGTAGTGAGTAATGTTTGCTCTGCTTCTGTACTGCAAAGTCGAGCAATGTTGAAAATGTCAGTATCAATTTTCCCACTTTTACATTGATGAGTGGAAAAGTCAAAATGCTAGATGATACACTTGTGAAAAACTCTAAACTTGGCATTGAAGGTATATATACTTGATGCACTTCTATGATATCTTTGTGCTTTTTGGTACAGCAAAGAAAAATCAGGTCACTTGGAACCTCCATGCTTTCTTATTCCATGTAGCAGGCTTATCTTAGACCAGTCACCTGAACAGAGTAATGTAGTACTTACTAGTTAGTTTACAACTTGAGTTTAGCAATTCAAAATGAACAAGACGTGTTTTCAAGGCTTGTGTATGTACTGTTCTTCAACTTGTTTCCCATTGGATTTACAGCAGTGGTCACACAAACTCTCATACTGGAGATTTACCCTTATGTAAATACCAGGTTTTTGGTGCATTTTAGCCTAATTGTGCTGACCTGTAGAGCTCTAGGACTAGAAGTGTTGACCTCTGTTGGTACAGTCCCTCCGGATACACTACAGCTTTTTATGCTAATTGTCAGGTCAGTTATAAGGGATGTATCTTTCACAATGAAAGGCAGAAACACAGGGAATGGAGTTTGAGGTGGTGTAACTTACTCTCAAACTCATAGACAGAATAAGGGGACCTATTTGCCCACTTAGCTTTTCTGTACTATTTCTAGAGTGCATTGTGTCAAATTAAGCCACAGCTTCAGGTCTGCAGCTTCTGCACATTATGCATGCTATGTTGTTTCATTGTATTTTCAGGGTGATTTCACGGATAATTGCTGAAAGATTAAGCCCGGTCCTGACCCAAAGTACTGTACTAAGTGTATGACATAGAGGTCTTCAATGGTTTGCTGTCTTCGGTCTTGGTCTATAATGTGTTACACTGCATTCACATACATAGACATTCATATGAGGTTGGTCCCTCCCTTTGCAGCTATAACAGCTTCCACTCTTCTTGGAAGACTTTCCACAAAATTCTGAAGTGTTTCTGTGGGAATTTGTGCCCAATCATTCAGTAGAGCATTAATGAGGTCAGACACTGATGCTGGACAACAAGGCCTGGGTAGCAATCTCCATTCCAGTTCATCCCAAAGGTGTTGGATGGGGTTGAGGTCAGGGCTCTGTGCAGGTCAGTCTAGTTCTTCCACACCAAACTCATCCAGCCATGCCTTTATGGACCTTTCTTTGTGCACTTGGACACAGTCATGCTGTAATAGAAAAGGACCTTCCCCAAACTGTGTCCACAAAGTTGGAATTTAGATTGGCCTTCACTGGAAGTAAGGAGGCCTAGCCCAAATCCCTGGAAAACAAGTGTGTCCCAATATTTTAGCCCATATAGTGTAAATGTGCTGAGCCAAATTAATTTGTGGATTTTGGCATATAAGCGTAGGGCGAGCAAACCCCGATACTAGGACCTAAATATTGATAACAACGTTTCTTTCATTAATGGTCCATCATCATGCGTGGCATGTCTAGCTCTGTGGAGTCCCCTCCCACTGTGTAGTTGAGGAATATGGTTAACAATCTGGGGAATCATTTCATAGCCTGTTCCTTCGTTATCTCAAATCTCGACGAAGCAGAAGAACACCTCGGGGCAGCAGTGGAGGAAGGTTCTCGTGTGAACATCACAGAAACCCAAGAACACGGTACGAGACGACGATAAACAAAGGAAATGAATATTTATGGGGAGATGTGGACTCTGTAGTAGTCGTTATGAATAGGACGCGCTAGTTTTCTTCACCTTTTTCCACAATTATCATTGGTCATTGTTAGACGTACTTTTGGCATAGTTCAGATTTTTTTACATATATATTTTTGTGAGGAGTAACACA
This sequence comes from Brachyalestes nurse, assembly GCA_037974405.1. NCBI lineage: Eukaryota > Metazoa > Chordata > Actinopteri > Characiformes > Alestidae > Brachyalestes > Brachyalestes nurse. Next base: position 12,640,185 of record JBBPCY010000156.1, on the reverse strand, counting down.
CTCCATCATAACTTTCTACAAAAATATCTGTACGGAAATGGATGCTCACGCCCTACAGTAAACAAAACTGGCCGCGTAGACCAATCAGGAGGCGACATTGGTTTGATAGACGTGAACTCTGGCCAATAGTAGAAACGCTAAAAGAGGCAATCGTGCACATAGAGGCCAATGAGGTGTCACCTCAGGGCGGGTTTTCTCCTTTGCACGAGGAAACGGTCATAGCTGATTGGTCCATAGAGGCCCTTCAGCCAATCAGCATCTCCGATAGGCTGGGCTTCGGTGGCCCTTAGGCTTATCACATTGCTTCTAGGGTGGGTTTCGCGTCTTTGTGTGTACTAAAAGTGATTGGCACTTCATACAGCCAATCAGGTTGTTCTAAAGGAGTGGCTACGAATCCAGCCATCCACCTAAATCATTCGTGGGCATGGGGAGCGATGACATGTCCCGCCCCCTGGCCGGTCTGCAGCTCCACACAGATACAGTTGAGTGTTTCATAAAAATGCACTCAGATGCGACAAGTAAGTACAATAGTGTCTTAATAGTGTCATTTTTGCAACCTTGTCGACACGGGTCGCCAGCTGCAAACTTGTTGCACGACGAAGAGCTCGGACTTGTTTCTCGGAGCCGCTTTTGCTGGCGTTTGACGCATTTTGTGTTGTTAAACTAGCCGAGGTCCAGGCGATAATACAAATCAGGGGAGAGACTGAAGCTCGCCAGGCTCTTTGTATTTGCCTGTTTGTCGCGACAAAAGGCACTGCTTCAGCTCAAAACCTCGCCAGCATCGCGTTCCTTCCTTTTTCGTTCAGGTAATCTCTAGGAGAACGCAATCCGAGCAAGGTCCAGCAGATCCCTGTTTAGACAATGCACTTGTAGTCTTAATTATCCTTAATTCCTCAGGGATCCTCCAGCTTCGGCTAGCCTCCTATTACACTCGGCTGCAGAGAACAACGTCGCAGGAAATTGTGTAACACCACCGTATTAGCGCTAAATAGGTCAGTTTTTCGGGAAAACTGCGGAAAATTACAGGGGGTGAAAATTGTGACGCAGTTGTGTAAAAATTTTGCAGCGCCTGCCCTCGTCTCGTGCACAAAGTGTGTGTGAGCCCCCTCTCCTAAAGCCCCTCGTAGAGTAGCTATAAACACATTGATTTAGACTTCTTCGACTAGGGGGACGCGACGCTTTTTGTAGCATTTGGATTGCATTCATCAGTTGGGGTGAGTGTCAGGAGAGGGGTGCCGAATAAAATTATTTGACTCGGGTACTCTGGGAAATGTAGTTTCTGTAGTCGACGGAAAGCGTTTGGATTGAGAGGCGAGCTGCGTCATAGGGACTACAGCCCCCATAAGCTCGCGCGCGCTGAAGATACTTTGTAAACTCGTTGCAAGTTGTGTGCGCGCGTGTGTGTGTGCGCACTGTTATGCTAGGTATGTGGTCATTTCGGTGGCATTCAGCCCGAGTGTGTGCAGGGGTTTGATTCGTGCAGTGTGTGACGCTCTGTGGTGGTGGGAATGATTTACAGTGTGTTAATGCGGGGCAAATGTGTGGAAATGGACGAGGAGTGTCTGTGTGTGCAGCCTTTTACATCTGCTCCTGTTCCTTCTGACTGCGTCACAAATGTGTTTACATTGAACTGTAATAATAAACGCCATGGATGCACTTTTTCTCTGTATGTTGCCTGACGCCCCGCAGGTTTGATCCCCGTCCTGTTCTGTAAACACACCATGATGTCCATTCCTCTGTGCAGTCAATCATCAATCCTGATTTCAGTGTGTGGGCCGCCATCACCCTCCCTGTTTTCCTGATTCAAACTAAACCGTGTGTGTGTGTTTGTGTTTTACCACTGGTGATGGCACAGTTACCCAGATCACTAAAGTCAAAGCTTAGACCACCTGTCCTCCTGTTTTGAAGGGGGACCTGTCTTCCTGTCCAGCTGGAGGACCTGTCCTCCTGTCCTGCAGGGGGACCTGTCCTCCTGTCTAGCTGAAGGACCTGTCCTCCTGTCCAGCTGGAGGACCTGTCCTCCTGTCCATTCTTTACTTCATGATACCGACATTGAAGTTTTGAGGATTGGCCGACACTGATCCTGCAAGCTTTAAAATGAGCTATTTTTAATTGAAGCACTTCACTCGAGCACCCACAAAGTAGGCTGTCATGCTCAAACACTACCAACCCTCATACACAGCTAACAACATGACATGGCACAGTGTGAGTGAGGGCTATTTCAGGCTGGGTGAGTTACAGGACTGGGTCAGATGTATTATTTTGTTCCCACTAATGTGACCCCAGCCCGATACTGATACCTGTCAATGCGGATATACCATATATAGGCTGGACAAACTAGTCCAGTCCAGGACTTATAGTATCTGTTGCCAATGTCCCAGAATCTATGCCTCTGCGGTTTAGAGTTATTTTGGTGGCACAAGGGGGACCCACACAATACATATGTGTGTGTGAGTGTATGTATGTATGTATGTATGTATGTATGTATAATTATATATGGCAGTAAGTAGCCCAGTTTCTGACTCATGGATGAGTCCTTCATTCTATTGGCTGGCAGAGGGGCTTTGACCCAGAGGGCAATGCAAACGCACTGGAGCAGATGGCTTGCTTCCACACTATGTATGATGTGTGAACGGTTGAGGATGTGCGCATGCTCTTGTGCATACACAGGCCAGTGAGCATGCCCAAGCATGACCCACATTAGTTGCCATTCATATAGATTAATTAGATGTGTGTGCAGGTGAGTGAGCGGTAGCTGACATTTGCGATGACTGATCCTGCATTTCTCTTTCTCAGATTTTCAGCTGAACTCCCACTTGTCCACACTGGCCAGCATCCACAAGATCTACCACACACTGCACAGGCTGGTAAATACCCATCCTACTCAACGTCTACACATCCAACTCGCAGTATAATCTCAATGAGTCAGGAGCCATTTCTATAAACATAACCTGGAGTGAAGTGCACCCTAGCATATGGCTATCATAGCAAGCTGCTTGGACTTCTTTATGTCTGTAGTTCATCAGACGGACTGCTGTGGCTGAACTGAAATGAGGGTTGCTAGATTAAAAGTCAAGCTTTGTTGTTCTTTAAGCTTATGGAATGAATCAGTCAGACCTAGTTTGTCCTCACCAAGGAAAATTCTGACCTTTTTCAAAAGTCTGTTATCAGTTATTTTGGTGGAGCGATGTAGGTCTCCAAACCTTTTAGTGATATGGAAGGATGTGAAACCTCTTTATTATACAGGCATGAGTATCTGTGTGTGTGTGTGTGTGCTACTGGAACAGGATAGAGAAAGGATGATCAAGGATATAGCTGACTATAAGGGAACCGATGACTTGCCATGGTTTGTCATGAATGAGTTATTACTGTCTTTCAGTATATTTGCTGCATAATGTGACAGGGCTTTTAAACTGAAAGTGAGATAAAGAGTTTAAATAAATGCCAGATTGATTGGCCAGTAGTGTAGTTCTGTGACAGAAGATGAGAGGTTTGAGTACTTTAGAGCTTCGTTTGTTATATGATTTGCTGTAGGCTCATGGGCTTTTGCGTTATTTTTGTTTCCGGCCCTTAAGACTCTGAGTGGAGAAAGCAAGAAGCATCTGTAAAGGTTAGAGATTTAAGAAAAAGAGAAAGGCAGCCTCCTACTTTTCCTCTCTCACACACACACACATACTTTCCTTGCATGGCAGTATGTTAATGCAGTTGGCAGTCTCTGCGGCACCACATTTTTTCTGTGTGTGTATATGTGTGTATCTGAGAGAGAGAGAGAGGGTGAGTGTATGATGGTGTTTCTTTCTCATCGTAGAACCTGACTGAGGACGTTGGGCCAGACACTCACGCCACAGGTACTGATGTCACCAATTGCCCACTTTAACCAAACCTTTTACTAACCTGCTTCAAGTAGGGTCCACTGACTGAATGTGTCTGTTGGTCTTTCTGATTTCTGTGTTAGCCTGCTGCTCCAGAGCCATGCCCCCTAGGAAAAAGAGGAGGCCCACCGCAGGAGACGACCTGTCTGCTAAGAAGAGCCGCCAGGACAAGTACGGCTTTCCGTCCCTCTCCTCTGTATTTTCATTCATATGCTCATTCCCTCACAAACTCACTCATGTAGCCTTCAGTCTGTTTACACGTATTGTCCACGTACAACCCATTTATCCGTCAGATTATCATTTAACAGTTCAAGCTAGTGCAGGTCAAAATATGTCAGATGTGAGTAGACGAGTCTAAATGGTAGAGTTTCCTGAGGTCCTGCGCATTTATTGCCATCTGCAAAACAATCCTGACATTAAAGCGCCAGTATTTACTGGCTTGTTTTATGCTATTATGAACAGATCTCTGATGTGAGAAAAACTGTTCACTTTTGAGGACTGAGTGTTTTAATGCTAATAAGTCTGTGTTTACATCCATGATGCCAATACAGGCTGAACTAGTACATTTCAGCATAAAACTAGATCAGGGATCCAATAACCATGTATTTCAAGTTCACATTTGGTGATGTTACGATAGGTAACTGTACTAACGTCTACATTTTGTTCATTTTACTGTATTTGAACCAGTTTACAAATAAGTGTAGTTGTCTGTAAAACTGATCCATGCCGATGTGGTCCCAATTTTTGTATTCATGTCGGTTTGGCATCAGCATGTATGTACTGGGAAAAATATGGATTTCACAATTAGCATACAGTTTCCACACTGGTGTATAGCTGATAACTGGAAATCATAATAACCAGTAAACCACATCTTCAATAAAACTATTGGAATCGGTTTGTGGCAATCTAAATTTATTTTGGCCGGTTTTTAACTTTGTATACAGGGGGTCCTCGAGTTACGACACAGATCCATTCCTTTGACAGTGATGTAACCCGAATATTGGTGTAAGTCGAAACACACCCTAGCCTAAGTCACTTACCAATCCTAACACAGTTGAGAAATCATAAAAAACACAACTAAGCCACAGAAAAAGGTAAAGGCAAACTCCCTCACTCATACGCAGTGCTACTGTGTATTCTTCCGCCGCACGCAACCAAACTAGTTCGCCCGCGAACTCCGTAAGTACGAGGCTAACGTGTAAGCCGAGTGGGAGTGAGCGATGTAAACTCGAAACGTCGAGACTTTTGTAATTGGAGGAACCCCTGTAATTGTTATTAGTGACACAATCTTCTTGTTAAATCAGGCCGTATTTAAAACCAAATAATATGATTGTAATGCGTTTAAGGATGTACATGGGTGTGTCTATGTTTTCTTGAGGGTGAGTGGATGTGTGACCTCTTACTGTACTTGCCTGTTGGTTCCAGCGTTTACAGAAAACAGGAGCCCTCACATATTCAGGAGGCCGAGGCTTTCTCCAATAAGAGATGTCTGGAGTGGTTTTATGAGTATGCAGGTAACCTCTTCTCCTCATGATTTTAAATCCTAATCTTTTTTAGTTTTTATTCATGGATGAATATGAGCCTTTTTGCATCTGTTGAAACCACAAAAATTAAAAGTAACATAGAGAACAGTTTGAACATGTGTATAAGCGACATACACATGATCATAAACTATGATATACACTGCCCTCCATAATTATTGGCACTCCTAGTTAAGATGTGTTGATTTGGTTTTTAATAAATTCAGATTTGTTCTAAATAATATAGGACCACAATAAAAAAAAAGGGGAAAATCCAACCTATAATTCAAGTGCATTTATTCAGTGGGGAAATATCCCACATTAAGGAATAATTCTTTTACATCAAATCATGTGTGCCACAATTATTAGCACCCCTGATGTTAATACTTTGTACAACCCCCTTT
>JBBPCY010000156.1:12612737-12628845 GCA_037974405.1 Brachyalestes nurse | reverse complement strand
CTGTCCTCCCTCCCCCTTTTTTCTTTTTTTTTCTTCCTGTCTTTGTCCTTCATTTTTTTCTGTTTTTTTTTTCTCTCCTTCTGTTCCCCGGTCTTGTCTGTCATAATATGGCTTTTTATAATAAAAAAAGGGAATTTAAAATTAAATACAGTCAATTAATTAAAAAAAATAAATAAATAATTTCCAATAATAATAATTTAAAAAAAAAGGCTGTGAATGATGATAGCACAGCTACACATACACACTGTTGTGTTATTTGTGTTACTGACAGGCCGGGGGGGAAAAAAAAAAAACTGTTGTCAAATTCTACACTGTATGGACAAAAGTTTTGGGACACCTGACCATTACACCAACCAGGACTTTAATGATATTGCACTCTTTGCAGCTATAACAACTTCCACTCTTCTTAGAAGGCTTTCCACAAGATTTTGGAGTTTCTGTGGGAATTTGTGCCCGTTCATTCTGTAGAGCATTTAAGAGATCAGACACTGATGAAAGAGAAGGCCTGGCCAAGGTGTTGGATGGGGTTGAGGTCAGGGCTCTGTGCGGCGAGGCACGTTCTTACACACCAGAACTCATGGACATTGCTTTGTGCACTGGGAGACAGTCATCCTAGAAAAGGTTCCATAGAAAAGGTTCGTCCCCAAACTGGGTCCACAAAGTTAGAAGCATGGCGTTGTCCAAAATGTCTTGGTGTGCTAAAGTATTAAGATTGTCCTTCACTGGAAGTAAGGGGCCTAGTCTAAACCCTGCAAAACAGGTGTGTCCCAGTAATTTTGTCCATATAGTCTATATATAACATTTTCAAACATTCACAGAGTAAAGGTTAACCTTGCCATTGTTCAGCATCTACAAAACATGTTGCTTCTTGTTCATTATCAATGAGATCTATGCCACCAGAGTGTATGACTGGGATTTTGTGTGTCGTATGTACAGGTGGTGATGCTGGTGTTGGCCTGGAAGCTTAATGCCCAGAGTATGGGCTACTTCACCCTGCAGGAGTGGCTCAAGGGGATGGGCTCATTGCAGTAAGACATACAGACTTTTTGTCTGTGCTCATGTATACCCTATACCTCTAGATAAGAAAAGACCGCATTCTGCCTTCTCAAATCTCTGTGATGATTTGAGGTGCTAGAAGAAAATAGGAGAACATAATCTGCCACCATAAAATTTGAGAATATTTTTTCTTTCTACTATGTTCTACTATGGTCTTTTTGACTCTCAAATGCCTATTCTCTCTCTTTTTCTCGGCCTTTAGATGTGACTCAACTGAAAAACTCAGGAACTCTCTAGACTACCTGAGGTCTATCCTCAACGATGCCACCAGTTTCAAGCTCATTTACCGATACGCCTTTGACTTTGCCCGTGTGAGTGAATGCAAGTCTCTTTTCTTCATATTCTTCATCGTATCCCACCTAGCAGTGTCGAATGCAGCAAAAACAGATATGTGTGTCATAGACTGTTGTCCGACTTGGTCCGTTACTGTTTTGCAACCATTGTGACTCCTACTTTTAATCGAAAGACCACATAACAAGTGGTTCTTTCTTTGGAGTTTCTGGTTCTGTTTTTCTTTAGCTGGTGTCATAGAGGTAAAATCTTACTCAGTTTGAAGTGTACTGAGACGGGTCTGTATGGATCTTTGGACAGACAGACCACAGTGCTATACAAGCAATAGCCTTAGAAAGCACACACAGATAGTTTGATATTTAAACCTTTGACAGCTTGAAACCTTTCACAAGTCCTTGAAAAAGAGCCCTTACAAATGAGACTTATTGAGAGGGTGATGTGCCTGTTACTTGTGTCCATGAGCAAAGCCAGGCTGCTACACTTCAGTGCTTTTAAAAGATTGCATTTTTCGGTAGGAGTGCTCTGAAGGATCATAATGGTGTTGGTATGGGTAATGGAATTTTCTTCCATTTACAACCACCAAACAAACTGAACTAGCTCTTTTTGTCTTTTGCTCACGAAACGTTGCTCTCCTGAATCCTTTGGTAATGACATAGTCATAATGGATTAAGATGACCTTAGATATTATTGTATGAGTGTTTCTTCTTTGGTTATCTTTATAGTATTCTCCATGTCCAAAAGTATCCAAACATCCCTTGAATTAAGCAAATTAAGCTACTTTAAGATGCACATATCGCTGAAAGAGGTGTTAAATTGCACATGTATAAACTGTATGGACAAAAGTATTGGGACACACCTGTTTTTCAGGATTTAGACTAAACCTTCCAGTGAAGGGCAATCTTAATGCTTTAGCATACTAAGATATTTTGGACAACGGCATGCGTTGTGGACACAGTTTGGGGAAGAACCTTTTCTTTTCCAGCATGACTGTGCCCCAGTGCACAAAGCAAGGTCCATTAAGACATGTTTGGATGAGTTTGGTTTGGAAGAACTTGACTGGCCACACAGAGCCCTGACCTCAACCCCATCCAACACCTTTGGGATGAACTGGAACGGAGATTGTGAGTCAGACCTTCTCACCCAACATCAGTGTCTGACCTCATTAATGCTATAAAGGATGAATGGGCACAAATTCCCACAGAAAGACTCCAAAATCTTCTGGAGAGCCTTCATAGAGGAGTGGAAGCTGTTACAGCTGCGAAGAGGAGACCAACTCCATAATAAATTATATGTATTTGAATGCAATGTCATTAAAGTTCCTGATGGTGTAATGGTCTGATGTCCCAATGCTTTTGTCCATATAGTGTAACCTGTATAATCTCCATAAAAAAGCATTCCCAATAGAATGAGAATCTCTGGAGCAGCTGCACATAAGCCTAAGGTCGATGCTATCATTTCTTGAGGGGTATAGTGGAGCAGTTCCTTGGTCTGGTGGAGTTTCATCCAGGGCCTTTGAGATGAGTTGGAGTCGCATTTGTGATCCAGAACTAATTTTTAAACATCAGTACCTGACCTCACGTATGCTGTTGTGACTGAATGCAATACCTCCTTACAGCAGTGTTCCAAAGTCTAGTGTGAAGCCCTCCCAGAAGAGTAGAGGATGTAACCTCTGTAAATATTCCTTGCTAGTCCTCTTGACTTCAGAAGAAACATAGGATGAGCAGGGTCAACACATTTTTGGGCATATTGTGTATGACCTCTAATGTCTGACCTCTCTGTCTTTTGTTAATTTCCAGGAGAAGGATCAGAGGAGTTTAGATTTAAATACCGCCAAGTGCATGCTGGGACTTCTACTGGGAAAGACCTGGCCACTGTTTCCTGTGTTTAACCAGTTTCTAGAGGTACGGGGCTCGTCCTTTACAGTATAAGATTCTTTACAGTAACAGCTTTCTAACTCTCCACTTAAAAAAGTGATTTCACAGATGCTTAAAATATCTCAGCTAATGAATATTCAAATTGGAATGTCTCAGTTTTGCAATGCTTGGTTCAGAATTAAATTATTTGAAATGCAGTTGCATCTCATTTATTTTGTAATTTAGTGTGAACCTGTTTTTGCTTGTGGAAGTGTTATTTCTTTGTTTGTGTACTGATGCTATTCCATAGCCCCATTCATACCCAGTTTGCCTCTGTTCAACATGTGTGAGCATGTATTTGCCTTTCTTTTTCAGCAATCCAAGTACAAAGTAGTAAATAAAGACCAGTGGTGCAATGTTCTAGAATTCAGTAGGACCATCAACTTAGATCTCAGTAACTATGACGAGGACGGGGCCTGTAAGTCAAACACTTACATCTACATAATTAGAGCATACAAACACAAATTACCTCTCACCATAATTTCTCTTTCTCTCTCTCTCTCTCTCTCTCTCTGTGTCTTTCTCTCTCTCTCTCCACTTTTCTCTCCCTCTCTCTTTTTTTCTCTCTTTCTCTTTCTCTCACTTTCTCTCTCTCACTTTCGCTCTCTCACTCTCTCTCTTTCTCTCTCTCTCTCTCTTCTCTCTCTCTCTCTCTCTCTCTCTCTCTCTCTCTCTCTCTCTCTCTCTCTCTCTCTCTCTCTCTCTCTCTCTCTCTTTTTCTGTTTTTCTCTCAGGGCCAGTGTTGTTGGACGAGTTTGTGGAATGGTATAAAGACAGAGAGATGTCATAGCGACAACTTCATTGCCTTTACCACCGACATCTAGAAATTAATTGGCCACAAGCACCATGGTGACGATGACAGAAATGGCTTAGAAACAAAGGTCCACAAAGAATCAAAGCATAACAAACCTGACCCAGTTGGGGCAAACTGTAGGTGTCCTGCCAGTTAAGAGTGTGTGTATGTATGTGAGTGTGTGTGTGTGTGTGTGTGTGTGTATGTGTTTGTGAATGAGAGAGAGTGCGAACGAATGAGTGTTCTGCAAGGCACCAGTTCACATGTTGCCCTTCTCACCATTCTGATGTGTGAGTCACCTCTGGTAATGTATAGGAGAACCAGCACCTCAGCCCTAACACCCCAGCATGCGGTGCATCATGGGAAAGCACACAGTCAACCTCAGTGTAGCTCCCTCTCACCCTACTGTGACGTGTCAACCTACTGTGAATGTTTTAATGGGTGTTTTAAGAGGGTTCAGATACTCCACATGACAGGCTAACCCAAAACATGTTCTTTTTCACCCTTAGGGATAAAACACAATGCTGGTGTGGCATAAATGCACATGGCCTCATTCATCAAACACAATCAAAAAAGTGCATGTATGACCAGAACTCACAATTAGCAGTTATCAAAACTGGGTTCATTGCTGCTGATGAATTCCACCTAAAAGTACAATGACAGGACACCAGATATTTTCCTGTTTACTACATTTTATGGTAAATACATTGTTTGCCACAATAGAAGAATAATACACTTTTTTCTCTAAGCAACAGAAAACCCATCCATGCTGGATTGGAGTGGTTGTTAAGGTTTATAGCTAAATTTTGAATATAAAGGTTATAAATAGACCCTTATTTCAGAATACTTTGTAAGACATGCTCTTTCATTGTACAGTATACTGTAGGCCCAGTCTAATGAACTAAACTTTATATAGATTAATTGTATTTAATCTATATTAATTAATTTGATTTAATCTATAGTATTTATAATACTGTAGTATAGTATTTATAATACAATATATTCAGTGCTGCTTGTCTTTTTTACTGTTTTGTCAACAGGAAAAGAGGACATGCAAAACATTATATATTTGTTCAGCATATAAACGCTATAATATAATTAGGCCATGAACACATTTGATAAATGAGGCCCGTGCTTTGGAGAGAACACATTATGTTCCTTTAATTCATTTAATTTCTCTTCATTTCTGAACGGCACAGAGTGTAACTCTATGTGTTATCGCTGGTTGTCATGCTTCCAACATTGCCTATGGTGGTCTCCATACTGGAGGAAGGATGCTGGGAGGAGTTACCCTAGCTATGCTGTATAGAATCTCAGTCTACACAGCATAGCTCTGAACATCAGACTGCTTCTGTAGTTCTTTAGCACCTGGCATTAGGCATGAAACAATATCTGTAATGGCTCAGCGCTAAAGGCGTTTTGTGTCCTTGTTTTTATAGTTGACTTAATTGGATAAGTTGTGAAATAACTTGCAGATCTTTAGGTATGAAGCAAAATGAATTGCAGATGATCAGTAATGACCCAGATCTGATGAAGTGCCAACGATAAGATTGTTATCGAGTAATAATTTAGTTGATTAGGTGGCCACTCTTCTTCCATTTATAGGCCGACTCTGTGTTTTCTCTACTGTGGTTAGAGATTTGAGATATAGCATGGTGGAAAAGAGCAAACGCCTTCACATGATACCAGTGAAGTTAACATTTAAAGGCAGGTAAGACTTGCCAAATGTATTTGGATCCTGCCCCCAGCATGCAATTCTCTAGCCACCTTGGGACTCTAGCCACAAATGAGTGTTGAATTTCATTTTTCACTTACTCCTCATGCTGCTTTCACTCTTTGGAGTCTTCTTTGAGACCCAGATTTGTTATTGTCCCGATTTGGAGGACAATTTCATTGACTATCGTGTGCAGATTAGTGACTTTAGACTGGAGACGCTTCTGTGCTCCATGATTTAATGCCCTCCTGTGGAGTCTACATAGATACAGCCTCCAGTTGACCAACTCCAGTAGATCTCCCTTAAAAACGATGGTTGCGAGTGTATAAGATCATTCCACATTCTTCTCCTATTGTTCTAAACAAGTGTTCCTTGAAGAGTTACTCATGTATTACATAGATGAAACGTTTTAGGAGACTCTTGAAGTGAAATAATCTTCCACAGCAAAGACTTTAAACCCATTGTGACTGTTGCATAGCAACCACTTAACATTCTAGTTACATTTGTAAAATGATCAGTTTTGTCGCTGGCTGTGGTCTGAAGCTCACGTCACTGGAGTGAATCAAAATGTACCTGCATGCTCCCATCAGAGCTGTCTGTGAATGAATGAGTTTTCCTTTTGGTTTTTTTTTCTTCCTTTTTTTGTAAATTTTATTGTTCTTTTATTGTTCTTTTTTGTACAGATATTTGTGAACTTGTGTTTATTTTCTCCCCCCAAGTCATGCAGTCATAATGCTTTATAAAAATCATGGTTGTGTGATGGTATTTAGAGCTTAAACACACCTGTAACCTCATCTGCTGAGATGTTCCTCTTTGCATTACTTTACTCTCCCACCATTTTCACCAAGTGCTAAACTCCCTGACAATATTGTGGCATTCAAGTTCATTGTATCATAATAACCATAACATTTCAATGCCACAATAATGCCCAGTGTTATTTTGACATTTAAAAATGTTTTTCCTAGACTATACATAGTCCCTCGCTTAGGCGCTACGATATTATGACTGTAATCTTGTTAAATATGTTATTTATATTTAGTTAAAAACTAAATTGCGACTAAATTGAGACCAAAGTCTCATTGTCTTTGGTGGCCGTGGCAGTCTAAAAAATAAAGGCAATAAAGGCTTAAAAATACGATGCAAATACATAAATGACTGCACTTATAAAGTGTTAGAGCGTGTTTTTTTTTTTAAACAAATCATTACGAGCTTTCTTGCAGAATAGTGGGAATGAGAATACTTATAACACAGAAAGCTGTTTCCTTGTCTGTTTTTACAAAAACACATTTTCAATTGAATAATCGGATGGGAAAACATGATCAGAGGTTCATGACTATGGTAAAAATGACTTGCTGAAATGACTTGAACATAGTATATGGCTGGAATAACTTCATCTTTCCATGTTTTTCTATTCATGTAATAAATTATACTGTATTAAAGCGCTGAGCAACTCGCATAACCTCTGCACACGTCTAGAGGTTTGACATCTTCGGGTTCATGGTGTTGGTTGGTGATGCAACCTTTGTTTAGCTGAAGGATATCGGGTGGTGACCCCAAAAGTGTGAACTATTACGGAAGGGTTAAATGTGTATGCTAGAGTTAGGTACAATATATTACCAAATTTTATGTGATATGGCAACAAACTCACTGTGATGTGCATGCTAGTTAGAGACCATACAGTCTTAACATTGCCATAGACACTTTTTGTAGGTTCTTTCATATAGCTGTCTGTGCCTCTGAACGAAGAAGGGTCTGCTTTGAAAGCGTGGCGATTCGAGGCGAAGAAGCAGATCTTTTTTTTTATGACTGTTGTTTTTGGTGGGAACGTTGGCTAATGCAGGGGGCTGAACAATCTCATCTGACTGTATATATGTATGGATGTGTGTAAATGTGTTTGTTTTCACTGTAACCTATCTACGTTCAGTATATAAAGGGGTTTATTAACGAGTTGTTGTGCCATTTTGATCTACTACACTATTTCGTCAGTGATCTTGCATTCTCATGGTGCTACATACGTGATGCTATCAAAGAATGCAACATTCTTTGTTGCTGTATCTGAACACAATGACAGTCTTCTTAAAGTGCTGGACGATAAGATAAACAGCAACGAATTTAAAGGTGTCTTCCTTCTTTGATTTATTCAATGTGAAGATCGTGTGAACAATTTTAAAGACAAATGATAAAAGTATTACATAAATAAATAAATACAGAAATTAATTGCCACAATTAAGAAAGATCACAGGAGTTCACTATGTGCGTTTGCACATTTTGTGTATCGGAAGTAAAGGAAAAGCAGTCTACTTTTTAATCTTTTGTTAGTCTAGAGTCAAAATGCTACAAAATCAAGACACTATAGTTTGCTATAAGTAGTGTGCTTAATTGCTTCCATGCCTATGTAAAATCAAGCTTTCACACAATACATATTAAGTGTTTAAAAAGTGTAATCAAGCTACTTTTAAACATCACTGTGATACTTATAAGTCCCAGGGTGCAGAGCTGACTTGTATTTGAGGGAGGAGATACGCTTGGCAGTTATACTCTCGGATCCTAATGTGTTTACATCCGTGCGGCCTGCAGTGTTCGCAGGTGAAACACTACGGAGAGTGTGTCCTGAATACTGTGGGATTGAGTTTTCATAACGATCAGACAGGCCCTGGTTATCACTTTCTTGTGATGAGAGGGAGTGGGAGGTCAAACTGAACCCATCCATAGCTCTCCTTTTCTGCTGAAACAATAACCTTCTTCGTTCATGCCGTTGACGGGCTTGAGAGCTGTCTCTAAGGTACTCTCTGGCTTCATCATGTCCAGGCGAATTAGGGGGTGTTTCTTTAACTGTTTGGTTTACATCCTGAATTGAAATGCCTGTGCGTAGACTACTTCTTGGCTTGGGGGTTTGATCTGTGTCGGCGATTGACTCAGAAACTCCTACTGAAGTTGAGAATGGAAGAGATCTTGTGTACATGGGTAAGTTGTGAAAGGAGAAGTCTTTGCTTTCAGTGCCAGGGGTTTGGGAGGCACCCAAACTAGACAAGCTTTCATCTGATATTATCCCAGACTCTGGTGTAGATAATTCAGGCTGCCCATAAGGATCTGATTTTGAGAAGAAGAGTGTCCGTTTAGGCCTGGAAAGTAACCTACTTGCTTCTGGTGCCACTTTCATGGGAGATGAATCTTGCACTGATGAAAGAGTCTCTAATTTATGTTCATCCTGTCGATCAGACGTTGTAAAAACGAGAGACCTTTTTGGCCTCTGAAGTGTATCAAAAGACTCTCCTGTATGCCTGAAGAAATCCTCTCCCTCATCCATTGTGACATTTACTTCAGAATCCCTTAAGTCTGCTCTTTCATCTGATATTTTGGATACCAGAGTCTGGGAGTGAGGTTTAGATCTGAACTGAATGTACCTACTTACTTTGGGTACGCCTTCGAGGTCCAGATATGCACCAATTTGTCCAAAGAAGTCTTCTGAATTTGTGGTAAACTGGACCTTATCATCAAATGAAAAACTATGTCTTCTTTCTACTTTTGCTGTTAACACAGGCGTCATTTCCAGAGGATAAGGATCAGCCTGTGTGAAGTGGACATACCTTTTCACTTTTGGTAAATGATCAAAAGATGCATTGATCTGTCCGAACAATTTATCTACACCTTTTTCTTTTTGATATGTCGAACTAGACAGCTTTGATTCTGTGTCTGTTGTTGTGTCTGAGGAGTGGTATGGAGTTTGAGGTTCAGACTGTGTGAACTGAATGTACCTCTTCACCTTTGGCACTCCATCTAGAGCTATGTCCATCTGCCCAAAGAAGTTGTCTTGGTTGTTTGTTTTGGCCCCTTTTTTCGGTGAATAACTGGAACTTGTTAATTCTCCTTTTGTCACTAATTCAGCTGTGACTCTTTCTTTGTTCAAAGATGGGGACTGTAACTGATTGGCAAGTTTAGGTTCAGATTGTGTAAACTGAAGACTTCTCTTTACTTTTGGTAAATTATCAAAAGGTAAATACATTCCTTCAAAGAAACTGTCTTTGTTGCTGCTTGGCCTTGCTTCATTATCAGATGAGGATCCTGAAGAATGAGGTTCAGACTGTGTGAACTGAATGTATCTCTTTATCTTTGGAACTCTGTCAAGAGATGTACCTATCGGCAATATTGTCAAGTGTGCTTTGGTAGCTGTACTGAACTCTTCCTCAGCTACATGACCAGATTCCGTGACCCTTTCTGGATTTAAAGATAACAACTGATCTGATCTGTCACGGAATGTAAACTTAAGGTATTGCTTTAACTGTGGTATTCTTTTCACTGATGCGTCTATATTTGTAAAGAAGTTGTCTTCCCCGGGTGCTGGGTTGGCATCATATTCAGCTGGTATGGTGACTCTTTGGCTGTTTACAGTTGATGATGGATTTGGAGGGTTAAATTCAGTTTGTGAAAACTGAATGAACCTCTTCACCTTTGGCACTCCATCTAGAGCTATGTCCATCTGCCCAAAGAAGTTGTCTTGGTAGTTTGGTTTGGCATCTTTTTCCGGTGATCTGGAACTTAATTCTCCTTTTGTCACTAATTCAGCTGTGACTCTTTCTTTGTTTAAAGATGGGGACTGTAACCGATTGGCAAGTTTAGGTTCAGACTGTGTGAACTGAAGACTTCTCTTTACTTTTGGTAAATTATCAAAAGGTAAATACATTTCTTCAAAGAAATTGTCTTTGTTGCTGCTTGGCTTTGCATCATTGTCAGATGAGAAGCCTGAAGGATGAGGTTCAGATTGTGTGAACTGAATGTATCTTTTTAGTTTTGGAATTTCAAGAGAAGTGTCTAGTTTCCCCAAAACATTGTATTTGTTAATTGGTTTGACATCTTCATGCGAAGAACTGATTGTTTTTGATTCTGTTTTTGTCAAAGGTTGAAATTCAGATTGTGTGAACTTAATGTATTTCTTGACTTTTGGTATTCCGTCAAAAGATGCATCGATTTGCCCAAAGAAACTGTATTTTTCAGCATCTGTTTTGACACCATCTGTGCTTGCATGAATTATTGGTTCTGTCTCAACTGAGGGAGTACACTGGGTCGGAGAAAGTGGTTCGTGTTGTATGAACTCAATGTATCTCTTCACTTTTGGTACTCCATCAAAAGATGTATTGACTTGCTCAAAAAAACGATCTCCCTCATAGGTTGGACTGAGCGCCTCCTGCGATGAAGGATCAGACCGTATTTTTGTCACCAACACTGGTGTAACATTTTCTGCATGTGAAGATTGACTTGATTGAGTTTGAGTTGAAAGCTGAGGATCACTTTTTGTGAAATGAAGGTACCTCTTCACTTTTGGTACTTCATTGAGAGATGTTCCCATTTGCCCAAAGAAATCATCTCTTGTTGTGGCTAGACTTATCTTATCTTTAGATGAAGAATCAGATGCTCTAGATTGTGTTTTAGGATCTAACTCTGAAAGCTGGTGTTCAGATGGTGTGAACTGAATGTATCTTGTCACTTTTGGCACTTCACCAAGAGTTGTACTTATTTGCTCAAAGAAACTGTCTCCTTTAGAAGCTGGACTGTGGTCATTTTCAGATGAATCTGATCGTACAGACTGTATTTCAGTCTTTTCCACTGGTGTGACACTCTCTTTCTTTAAAGATGTTGATAGGGAATGAGGTGATTGTTGAGGCTCAGATGGTGTGAACTGAATGTGTCTCTTCACTTTTGGTACTCCATCGAGAGATGTACTTATTTGCCCAAAGAAAAATCCTCCCTTGGTAGCTGGGCTGAGCTCATCCTCTGATGATAAATCAGATGTCCCAGAGGGTACATTTGTCACCAGCTTTGGTGTGACTGAAGATGAAGTTTGAGGTTCAGACACTTTGAATTGAAGGTATCTCTTCACTTTTGGCACTTCCACAAAAGATGCTCCCACTTGTTTAAAAAAACAGTCTCCCTTAGTGGTTGGGTCAAGCTTGTTCTCAGATGTTGGATCAAGTCTCCCAGACTGTACTTCTGTCAACAACTTTGCTGTGACCCTTTCTTCATTGAAAGGTGTTGGAGATTGAGCTGATAGAGAAGGTTCAGACTCTGTGAAATGAACATATCTCTTTACTTTTGGTACTCCACTGAGAGATACACCTATTTGCCCAAAGAAATTCTCTTCTTTGGTGTTTACGCTTACCTCCTCCTCAAACAGTGAATCATATTTCCCAGACTGTAATTTTTTCTCTGACTTTGGTGACACTGATAAAGATTGATCTGAAGATGGAGTCTCATATTGTGTGAACTGAATGTATCTTGTTACCTTTGGCACTTCACCAATTGTACTTATTTGCTCAAAGAAACTGTCTCCTTTAGAAGCTGGACTGTGCTCATTTTCAGATGAAGAGTCTGATTTCCTAGACTGTATTTCAGTCTTTATCACTGGTGTGACACTTTCTGTCTTTAAAGATGTTGATGTGGAATGAGCAGACCGTTGAGATTCAGATGGTGTGAACTGAATGTATCTTGTCACTTTTGGCACTTCATCAAGAGTTGTACTTATTTGCTCAAAGAAAAAGTCTCCTTTAGAACCTGGACTGTGCTCATTTTCAGATGAATCTGATCGTACAGACTGTATTTCAGTCTTTTCCACTGGTGTGACACTCTCTTTCTTTAAAGATGTTGATAGGGAATGAGGTGATTGTTGAGGCTCAGATTGTGTAAACTGGATGTACCTCTTTACTTTTGGCACTCCATCTAGAGTTGTACTTATTTGCTCAAAGAAACTGTCGCCCTCAGACATAGAACTGTGCTTGTTCTCAGATGAAGAATCCGATTTTATAGACTGTATTTTAGTCACTAATGCTGGTGTGATACTTTCCGTCTTTAAAGATGTGAATGGCCACTCAGCTGAAGATTGAGGCTCAGACTGTTTGAACTGAATGTATCTCTTCACTTTTGGGACTCCATCAAGAGATGCACCTATTTGCACAAAGAAGCCGTCTCCCTCAGAGGCTGGACTGAGATCATCCTCAGATGAAGAGTCTGATCTCACAGGGTGTGTTTTAGCCCCAGATACTGGTACGACCCTGTCTGTTTTTAAAGATGCTGATAGGGAGTGAGCTGAAGGCTGAGGCTCTGACTTTGTAAACTGAAGGTATCTCTTCACTTTTGGTACTCCATCAATAGACGGACTTATTTGCCCAAAGAAACTGTCTCCCTTAGAGGTTGCACTGAGCTCATCCTCAGATGAATCAGTTAGCCCAGACCCATTCTGTGTTACCCTTTCTGTCTTTAAAGATATTGATGGGGACTTAACTGAAAGTTGAGGCTCAGAATGTGAGAACTGGAGATATCTCTTTACTCTTGGTACTGGATCCAACGTAAGATCAATCTTTCCAAAGAAACCTTCTTCAGAGGAAGAATTCAGGCGGGACATCTTTGAATCACATCCTGCCTCCACAACAGGTGCAGATCCATGCTGAACTGGAGACTGAGGATCAGAGACTGAGAACAGAAGAGATTTTTTAAGTTTTGGAAGTGGATAAAAACTTTGTCCTATTGTTTTAAAGAAACTTTCTTCACTTGTGTTTGGTTTGACATTATCCTCGAGAGCCACTATTTCTCTGTTGATGGATGAGCCTAAGAAACCCCCAATATTTGTTGTTTCAGATGGTGGTTGAACAGCCTTCTCTTCTGTTTCAGATTTACCTCGGTTAAACAACAGTGTACTTAGCCCCAGTCTTTTAAAGCTCTTTCTTTCTCCCTCACTATTGGTCTTCTCCTCAATATCTGTGCTGCTTGAGGAATTGTCAAAGTTGATATCAAGGATGCTGTTTGGGTTTTTGGCTGGAATGTCATACTCCCTGTTAACTTCAGGTTCTTTTATCTGAAGTCTCCTAGGGTAATCAGCATGTTCATCTTGTTCCTCATCTTCACTGGAGTTATAGGCACCTGATCTATCTATCCCCAAGACACCTGTAGTCTTTTGACCGGTCCTGTAAACAGGATGCACATGGTATTGTCTAGGTTCTTCTTCATCGATAGGAAAAATATTTGAAGAATCAGAGGACTCATGCACTGTAAATGGCCCGTCATCAAAACTATCCCCTCGAGTAAAGGTCAAATGTACATCTGATGGATCCAGTGTAATTGTGTCTTGTCTGAAACGAGCAGCTGTGCTTGGCTCATCAGTTAAAGCACCGTCTTCTGGAGTAAAGAGCTGATTTTCAGTGAGGTCATCATCTTCTGAGTGTGGATCATTATAGGTTTCTGATTTGTCTTCATCTTCTGGGTTTACATTGTATTCTGTTCGTTCTCCTACAGTCAGAGCACTTTCAATCGAACTGCAGGAACTACGTTTATCAAACTGTTTATCCACAGACATTTCCTTTTCAAAAAGTGGAAAATCTAGAACAGCAACTTGTGTAACACGGCTGCTTGATCTTGGGGACTCATCAGGGAATGAAAAACTCTCCCCACTATCATTCCATAAATCTGGGTCCAGATCATCCACATTCTCTTCCTTCTCTGAAAATGGGTCAATCGTAAATCCTAGTACTGGTGCCTCCGGATCTATGTTACTTTCTCTATCTTTATGTATAGTGACTACATGAAAATCTACACTTTGCTCCATTGACTCCAGTCCTTGGGGCAATCCTGAGTTAGAGGATACAGGTGAAATGCTCCTCTCCTCTATCTCTGTGGCATCCTCTGGGTCTGGAATAGGCTCCAACTCCATGACTTTAGTAGATTCAGAACTGGGATACTCACAACTTGACTTAGGGTCTGATGCTTTTGTGTTTGCCTCTCTCAAAGGAACGTCCTTGTTCACCTGTAGTGAGCTGCAGGGAATGCTTCTTTCCTTGAACCTTAGATCCTCCAACTCAACACAAGTTTCATCATTGTTTGTCAAGGTTTCACTCCCTTGTGTGTCATCATATGATACATCAACCTCTATACTATTCTCAGAAGAGCCGTCTAACTTGGCATCTTCTACAGTGACATAATAAGGAATACTGTCCTTTACTTCTGTGACCCCCCCAAATCTCACTCTTGATCCCACCCGCACTTCTTGCACTTGCTCATCTGTATCAGAATATCCTTCGTTCACGTATTGATTTTGTTGAGTTGTGGAAGGCATGGAGTTTGTTGATGATGGTGATGTTGAATCCCTCTTAGTTCGAATTCTTTTCCATAATTTGTCCAGAAAAGGTCTTAGCAGAACTCCAAGGACAAAGGCTACAATGAATGTAATGAAGACAGAAAGGCAGACAGCTAATACAAGGTTAGACTGTGTCGTGGCTCGGACATTCCTTTGCATATTAATGTTGTCTTCTCCTACAGACTCGTCTAAAACCTTTTGGGCTTCTCGTCGAAGCCTTGTGTTGTGGATCCTTTTACGAACATGTAGATGAAATATTGACACATCCTTTTTTTGGGATCCTGAGACACAGACATAAAGTCCTGCATGCTGCTCAGTGACGTTCCTGATAAGAAGGACTTGTTTATCCTCAGAGACTTGGCCATTAGGTGTCCACCAACGAGACTGCAAGACGTCAGATGAGTCTTAAGAAGAAAAAGAAAACAAGACAAGGATTTTATTTTCTATTTACTACATGAGATAATATAGCTGAAATGACTTTTCTGAGTCCTTTTTGAAAAAAATGATACAAAAGTCAGTTCCACATAGCTTTATTCTTTCTTAAGGATTAAAGATAAAACAAGCATAATAATGAGTACCTTTGTTGACCATTGCACAGGAAAGCAACAATTCTGCCCCTTCATCCACAGTCACCTCCTTAAGGACACTTGGTGGGCTGTATGCATGAGTGGGACAGGAAAGATCGGATTCCTCCAGATCTATCAGATTCTTTCCAGCATGATGAGCAGGAGAGAAACACACCACCTTCCATGCTGCATTATTCTGCTCGTTGTCAAAACTGAGCCATCTTCTTATTGTCTTCGAGTTACAGTCACACCTCCACCTGTTTCCAGAAATGCCCACCAATGCATTCAGATTCCGTAGAGACAGGTAGGCTGGCAGAGGTATGATGGTCAGTAGGTTATGGCTCAGGTCAAGGACCTAGGTGGTATGATGGATGCGTTCAGTATTAATATTTTCCAGCAAGTGATGCTATAACATTTTACATGTAGTTTTTAGTTGGTTAATCTTTCATTTTATCTTGACAAGAGTTGACTAAGTTTGAATGCTTTTAATTCATTTGATCATTTTGTTGATGATATATGCAGCTCTGGAAAAAAATAAGAGACCACTGCTATGTATTTTAAAATCATCTCTATGAGTGACAACCATTCCATGCCAGTGTCTGTTAAATTCCTACACAAGCACCTCATTCTACTTTATGAGGGACTGATTACTGATCA
>JBBPCY010000156.1:12585985-12608248 GCA_037974405.1 Brachyalestes nurse | reverse complement strand
GTATATCATTGAGGTACATTCAGTGTACACATTTAAATCAACTACATTCAAAGTACTATGTTTAACCTTTTTTCAGCTTGTACAGTTTCCTGAGGTGTGTTACCTGTAGATTTGACAGGTCTTTAAAGGCCTGTGGGTGGACAGTGCTGATGAGGTTATGATGGAGATGAACCACTTTAAGATGACTACACCCAGCCAGGTCAGCGGGACCAAGCTCAGAGATCTTGTTATGGGAGAGATGAAGTACCTGCAGGGCTTTTCCACTGCAGAGCCCTGGGGAAGACAGAGGCAACAAAAAAGATATTACATTAGAAAACTAAATAGAAATCGATTGATATCTGGATTGCCTTTGTTAACTCAGCCTGCCACATTCACACTCTATCAAGCTGGTGGTAGTGCTCTGACCAGGGACACATCGTACAGTAAGTTATTTATCTAACTTGACAGCAGCTACTGTTGTGCCCCTGATCTAGGTCACAGATTCCTGAAGTGTTTTCCTTGTTTTAAAACACACCTCTGTGAAGGATAGCAGGATTTACCTGTAGTTTATTATCCATAGATATATAGGACAGGTGGTCAGAGAGAGACCAACATCAACTCTTAAAACACTCGCATGCATAACTTTAAATATACACTGCAAAACGTGATAACACGAAAGGTATGCAATAAATTAAGCAGTCAATTAAGTTATACAACAGATTACTTGCATAGTGAATTGCTCTTTTGATGTTGGCGTCGTTTAATGTTAATGCCCGAATTTACGTCTATGGTGAAACCTGAATGTGGACACATTTAATCAGCATTACCCAGAAGTCAGGATTAATGAAAATATCTAGATTTCCTACACTTTGCTTTTTCCATCTTTTGAAATCTTATAATGATGTGCAGTTGTTTTAAAGTGAAAGAAAAGAGACAATAACTGAAATGACTAATATGACTAGTCATTAGGTGCAATTATAATGTCATGTATGACTGAATGACTTTTTTCCCGCATTACTCATTTTCCATTTTTATTAGGGGTGTTCTGATTTGATACTCATTATCCATATTAGTCTGATATGGACCAAAATCAGTATTAACTAATCAACATGCCATGAAGAGATATACACAAATCAACAAGCCACGAAGAGATAGGCACCCAAATAGTGTACAATGTGTCTAACCAAGAGGTACTAGTGATTTAGCAATGTATGCAAAACTCCATAACAAACAAATCATGAACTATAACTTGAAATGTTTAGGGAGCCTTTCCGGATTCAAAGGGGACCCGGACAAATATATTATTAACAAATATTATAACTATTATTAGAGTAGGAAAAAAAGTTTTGGATTGGTATCAGTATTGGCAGGTCTTAGTTCTGAACATGAAAAAGTAGAATCGAGCCACCCCTGATATTAACGAGTAGAAAGTTAGTCCTTTTAATTATTTCAAGCTGAAAGAATACTAATTAAATGTGGACACAATACTTGTGTTACATTAATTACACAGGTCAACAGGTCAAAATCATCAGAGATAAGTTTATGTGGGTTTTGTGTTTAGTTTTTCCCTATAATCATCATATGCTAAGCGTTTTTGAAGAAACAGTGGTATATCTATGCCACAGTGTGCTCCTATCTGACTTTGCACTGAAAATATTGAAACAGTTACTTGATTGGTGCCTGCGGTTTAATAAAAACTGCATGCAAAGTCTTTTGCAAATCTAATATTACTAATAATTCAAAAAGTTGATGTGACTGAAAAAAAACTGAAAGCAGATCAGAAATCAGCATGAAAAACTGGTTTAGAAAAGTGTGTTATGGCGTTGTATGATTACAATTTTTTGTTGTTGTTGACCTGTCTTATTGGTCAGAATAAGTAACAATAGTGGTGCAGTAGTTATGAGTATAACTGTTTTATCTTTTAATTATTTTGTCCAAACTACTTTTTACTCGAATAATGCCCATTCAAATGACCTTTTAATGCAAAGGACCTCATAATGCATACTGTTTACATACAGCTGCATCTTCATTTCTGTAAATGTTCACAGAGCTTGTTGCTGATGCAGCAGTTTTCAACCACGGTGGTCTGGCTGTCAGTGCATGAGCAAGAGGGAGAGAAATGGAGAAGTCTGTCGACTCTATTTTGAGCGCTGTATTGACTGCTGAGCAGAAGCGAGGGTCTGCTGCTCAGGGATTCATTGGAGAAGAGAGGCTGTGCACTGACTCACAAACAGCTGAGAGATGCTGTCATCTGTGTGGTGTCTGAGCCTACTTTAATAACTCACATTTCAGTACCCCACACAGGCTCAGGGGTTATCTTTCAGATTATTCATCTTACAAAACAATGGGTGGGTGACACTGGTAAGCAAAACAGAGGCCCTTCATTTCTAATAAGGATGCATTCTTATCTGCTCACCATCACGGCTTCAGCACACTGCCTTAAGAAACAGAGGCGTAACACCTCAGGTCTCTTATCAAGGATGAATCTGAGACTAGGGTTCCCAAGCACTGTAAGCAAGATCTTGGCAGGGATAGAGATATTTCACTGATACTCGCCTCAACACTTGATGGCAATGATCTTTTAAGCTGCTTTTGAGGAAACAGATCCTTGACATTCAGCTTGTAATGACCAGTAATAAGTAACAAAGGCTGATCTTTGTCATGACAACAGAGGGTCTCTTTGACATTAACTAACACAACTGTGGAAAAACATGGAGATCTCAGGAGAGACGCTCAAAAAGTGAAACCTTCACAGGAAATAAAAGCTGGTATGTCCTAGAGCAAGTACTGACCTACTTACTTTCTGTAAAGGAAAACTGATTTGGGTACTGCATCTCTGACATAAAACCCTATATATAACTTGTAACCTTGAATTTTACACATCCAACTGTACAGGCATGCAATGTATTAAATTCCCAACATAAATGTGTTATTACTCAATTTTACTGACAATTTTAATGACTGAGAATTGAAGTTAAGGGGCATCCACAGATCCCCTAATTATAAAAGGAACAAGAAAATAAAGCAGGTGGTCTCAGCCCGATGTCATCATGTCCCAGTAAGGGGCAGCCAAGGATCAATGAGTGTTTACATACACACTAATGATGCCATTATTAGCTGATTTCAGCAGTTACAAGTGGACATTCAAGCAAATTAAAGACACCTATTCAGCACATGCACTATATGGACAAAAGTATTGGGACACCTGTTTTTAGGGTTTGGGCTTTAAAACTTCATATTAAAGTCTATGTATTTGAATGCAATGTCATTAAATTCCCCATTAGGTGTAATGGTCAGATGTCCCACTGTGTTTGTTCATACAGTGTCTCATATTTTAATTACTTTTGATCACACGTCGTGTTCTTCTTCAGTGGGTTTTTGGCAGGCTCCAATCAATTTTAAAGTTCAACACTTAAACTATATAGAACTATCTTGTAGACCTTGAAGTTTTCATTGTGCACATAAATGTGTTTTCATAAATTACTGCCAAATTTAGATTTTGTGCATTTATCTGGATTTTGCACTCTCATAAACATACTGTGGAGGGAACCAGAGTATAGAGGACACACCTATTTCAAGGGAAATTACCTGCTAGCTCTGAAGACAGATTAAACATACGCATAGGGGTTATATCCTAGAAAAAGTATTCACTTGATATCTTGCATTGCTTGTCGAGTCCCTTTTTTCTATGCGGAGCTGCTTAAGGTGTGTACCATCTCATCATGTGAGCAATATCTTGATTTCCTATTTCAGATGCTAGGAAAGCCACTAAGCTTATTTCTGTAGTGCCTTCTGAAATACACAGAAACAATGCTACAACTTGCTACAACTTCAAAAACTGGTGTTTCTTTTTCAAAAGGCTATCACAATAACCATGATGAGTGTGAACACAATAACTGTGGTATCTCTGGAATCCATTTAGAACTTTAAACACAACCGTGCCTATTTTTACAACCCCTAATGAAGGATTGGAATGTCTATGCCCATCCCTTTTACTCAGTGGGTGGGCCATTTGATTGGCTGACAAACGATAGTGATTCTGAAGTGACCATAGTCTCAGAGCAAAGGTCTAGTTATTACTATGTTAAAGGGGATTTACCAAAGGATAGAATGTGTAAATGTGTTTTGGTATATATTATTTATGTTGCTGTTCACATATTAAATGTGATATTCTGTGGCTGTCAGTGAGAATTCATTTCATCGTTACACGATGGTGAAGTTTCTGATGCATGTGAGATCATGAATAAAGTCCCCAGGCCAGTCTGCCTGTGTGTGAGGGAATGAGTGATGTTCTCACCTCCTGGTATTTGTTTTAGTTGGTTTCTCTCAGCAGACAGCAGCTGAAGATCAGGTGCCCACGACACACACCGCTCTTTTCCTTCAGCTGGAGTCTTGGTGCTTTCCGCACCTTTCCCCAAACACATCGATAGACTCTCCAGTGCATTATTCCCCACCCAGAAACGCTGAAGCCCTCTCAAACGACGAGGCCAAAGAGGAAAAATAGACTGTAGGGAATTATTGGATAGGTCCAGGGCTGTGGCAGTTGCTGGGACATGTGATGGGGCCTTGAACAGGCCAGACGAAGAGCAGTTTATCAGAGTCCTCTGACACAGGCAGGGGGTTAGACAGGTAGGCATGGGGGAGAGTGTGTGTGCCCCCCATAGTTGGAAATACAAGACCACTATACAGGGCACTAAGCTGGTGACTGACATCACAGCAAGCCCTATACAATATAAAGACATGACATATGATGTGAGCTTAATTAATACAGAAACAGTATATTACTTTTTTTCGTGGACATTAAGAACACACACAAAAAAATCTTTTTTACATTTACAAATACAAATGTACATATTTTGTAAGGGTATTTATCACCTGATCTAATATAGCTAAATATATTAGATCAAATATTATTAAATATTATCTTATCTTATTACCTAAGCACAATTTGACAGGTCCTCTATAATTTGGCCAGATTTCATACTCCACTTTTTCTGTTTAAGTTAAAGGTTTGACTTCAGCTAAACATTTATAATCTGTTGGCATTCTATATACCAAGATGACAACAAATTATATATAAAAAGTTATAAAATAAATCATGCAGTAAGCTCATGATATACCTTATTAAACAGTCATCTACAATCATTACAATATTAAGGTGGTAAATTTGACAGATAAGTCATTACAGTCACTAAGGTCAAACAGAAAGAAACAAAACACTTATACCAATAAGCTGAGATTAATTGCAGTTTAAAAGTGCCAAGTTAAAAGAAAGACTTTGCATTTACCTCTGACAGTGCTCACAGGTGTCAGTTCAGATTGAATTCTATGATACTTGCTCAGTTATCATCAAAACACTGAGGGACCCAAGAATCCGCCTAAGATCAAAGTCTGCACAGCATTGCAGCTGAGACACATATGACTGACACACACACACACACACACACACACATCCCTGTTAACAACTTGCCACAATCATTCACATAACTAAGTTAATATCTTACTCTGGCTTTCCTCCTCTTCAGCGCTTTCAGAAAACAGTCATCACAACAAAGAACATTTTACAATATTAAATTACAAATATTAAAATATGAAAGTTTTAAAATATTCTGATCACAGGAGTGTAATATATACATACAGTTGATGTAAGATGGTCCACTTTATGGCCCCTTTTTTATATCTGACACTATAAAACATAAACACCAAACCCTCCTGCTGTAGTTAAATAATCAAGGGCTACACGTGCTGTTCAAAATTAATCCAGCATTTATTTATCATTTTTAGTTCTTTATTCATTTTATCCAATGCAAACACTGTAATGAAAAAAGTGATGTTCTTCCCTTTCAAAATCGAAGCTGCACATTCGTCTGTGCATACACAAGGATGAAACCAACAGAATTTTGACCAAAATAAAGTAACAACTTAAAGGCGATGGAGTAAATGACTGTCAGTCAAAATGCATGGTTATCATTTCAACACTTCAAGTTCAAAGCAAGAAGAAAAAAAAACATCAAATAAATACCACACATGAACACTGACACCCAAACAAAGTGTTATATTGCACAAAATATAAAACGCAGATATATCATTGATGCTTTCTACTTTCTTATGTTATCAAAAGATATTATTTAAATCACAACACGCGTTCAAATCGCTGACAAGAGTAACTTCATTAAGCTGAAGTGCAGCCATGCTCGGTTTTTCAGCACGAAGGAAATATGTTTTGAGAGCTGTATGGCACTCAGGAAAACTTAAACTCAACTGGGCACTTTCAACACAAGACACCTCAGATGAGAAGGTTACATTAATCAATATCAAATGATATTAGCAACTGACTTGCTATGATCTGATGCAGACTGAGAACAGGTGTAATGCAGGCGCTCAGCCATGCTTATTCCAGTTCAGTGTCTATGTTTGAAACAACTGAAAAACAAATATTTGGCACAGAGTCATGATGACATGGACATCTTTGTGAAAGACGGTGTACACACTGAGTCAAACACAATAACGAAGCACTGCAGAAAGTGTTAAAAACTTCACAGCAGGTATTTTAAAATAATATCTCTCTACTCTAAATCTGTCCGGACCTAATGTCGACAAGGGTCTTTGAGAAACTGAGATGTGATTTGTTTTAGTCACAAATTAAATATATCACATCAACACACTTTTGTATTTCAGTTCTCTTAACTGAAATTTGCCAGTAATGTATTGATGTAAAACACATTCCTCATGTAGAAATAATCTACATATTTAGTTAGATAACAGGTAACATTGATACATTTTTAGTGGCTACTTGGATAGATTTATATAGCAACTAGCGTGGAATAAACCATTTTTCCTGAGGGATGCCTGTATTACTTTTAGCAAATCACAGTAACAAAGTACATGTTCAAAAGGAAGGAACTGATTTGTGCCGTTTAATATTCGAGAAAACTAGCAAAATATCTGTCTTAACTAAAGCTCCTGCTAAAGCTAAAGCTACTAAAACTCTGCTCGCTCTGGGTGGGTTATCTGAAGGACGGATACTGTGGATGGCTGTATAGACACGACAATCTTCTGAGTGGTAGCTGGAATCAATGGCAGCAAAGTGACCCAATCAGATTTCAGTCTATTCAGTTCCAACACCAAAGTCGCCACACAAACCTGCAGAACTCAAAGCTTAGCTGGATGATTAGC
Source organism: Brachyalestes nurse (assembly GCA_037974405.1). NCBI lineage: Eukaryota > Metazoa > Chordata > Actinopteri > Characiformes > Alestidae > Brachyalestes > Brachyalestes nurse. The sequence goes on along the minus strand of JBBPCY010000156.1, from coordinate 12,601,093 downwards.
TGCCAACATATATCTGTGTGAGTATATACAATCAGATGCACATATGCTATGAAGGGCTCTAAGACCCCTGATCAGTCTTAACTTTAGGTCCACAGAGGGATAGAACTGGTTATAATAAGGAAATTCTACTACATTTTACCTGTAATTCTTTGATTGAGCAAGACTTGAATTTTGTGACAGGAGGGCTAATTTCATTTTAAACGTACAGCAATTCCCAAAAGTATCTTCTATAAAACGATAAAGGTATGTATAGGCTTGGTAAACACCACTATAAAACTGCCCATTAATTAAAAAAATATTACATGTAGTGAAGGATAAAGGGAAAGCAGCTCAATTGCTGTAAAAAAATCAATGAGGTAAACTAAAGTCACTTGATAGTTCCTGGCAATATTAAGTGAGATTCAGTCCAACTATATAAAAACGAAAATCTTTTTATAGAGATTATTCTCTGCCTCTAAAATGTCTTATTCTGATATTGATTCCAATCCTCAGGGTTGGGGAAAACATTAACCGGTAATATCGTTTTTCACCCCACCCTCCCACCACATAGACTAGACCCACCCCTCACTAATCATGGTATGAAAGGACAATACATTATGATCTTCCTTTGACGTTGGCTGTAATGATAAAACAGAGAGAGCTCTTTGGCCAAATACTATGTAATAAAAGAAGGAGTGTTTGTGTATGATAAAGTTTATGGTTATGATTATCAAATGAATGTGTGTGAGTCTATGTGCAAGTTTGAGAAACCAATAGACTCTGTGTCTGTTTGAGTGTGTGATTAACATACATAAGGCAAAACGGTTTGTCAGTATGCATGTGTGATTTTAAATAATCATGCCCATGGATGGTCTGTGTAAATATGTCTCTGTACGGAAGTGTAGCAAAATATTACTTGCCTGTTATTTTTTTTTAATAAAATTAATTACTTGATCAACAAAAACCATCAGTTCAAATGTATCTATTATTGTGTCAGCAGTGATTAGTTCCAAATATGCATCATGATAATGATTTTGATTTTTACAGAAGCTGAAGGACACACTAAAGTTCATGCAGTTCTGCCACAGTGTATTTATCTAACCTTTTTTCACTCTAGGTTAAAAATTATATATTTTTTTAAATAAGTGAGACGGTTTATGACTGTTTGCATTTCTCACAATAAGGACAGAGTGTATGTGTATGTGTGTGTGTGTGTGTGTACATTTCCAGTGGTATTGCCCATGTCTCAGTGTGCAGCTCCACAGGGGTTATCTGAGGTTTGGCAGCCCATGTTGGAGTATTTGACCTGAACTCTGAACAGGGTCCCGTCTGCACACATACACAGCTTGTACCTCTCCCGCCCCTCATCAAAGTACAGCTCGCCCGCTTCAGAGGTGCTTGGAATTCGGGACGGACTGAACATCACTGAGCCATTCAGGACGATGCTGTTCTCCTGCAAACGAAAGCAAAAACACGTAAAATCTCTCCTTTGAAGGAGATATTCAATGATAGATACAGTTTGTATAAGGAAAAACAAGCTATTCTACTTTAGAATACACACATACAGTCTAGAAGTAATAGTACAGAAAAAAGTCTGTGTTATCACTATCTAATTACACTTCACTGCCTGTCAATTTTTACATACATACTCATAGTCATAGACAATAGTAATACTCAATATTTTAGTAGTAATACTCAACATAGTTCCATAGACATCTATACTCTTTGTAAATAATGACAGCACTCACAGCTTTGAGTTCGATATCACCACCCATCCTGAACTCTACAGTCTTGCCCATGATGAAGACGCCCTCATTGCCTCGAATGATGGCCTTGCCGTCACCTTTGATCATGAGGTCAGAGGACGCGTTGCTAGTGATCTGTTAATGCACAAATTTTTAACTTAATCTCACTAAAATACAGAGAGAAGAGTAGGTATTTTTTATGGATAAAATGTTGTTAAAGCCCAAGGAAAGTGCACTCATGTTTTTCTGAGAGTATTTGATTACACCCAGCCATGAGTGCATTCTTTTGGCAATGTTGTTTCTATAGAAATGATTTGGGCTGTGTGTTTATAATTGTCTGTATCAGCAATGACTGCAAGCCACATTAACTAATAAGAAACAGTATCTGGTTAAATAGTACAAAGGTACAAGTATAAAGGAAGTTTCCCCTGTTGAATGTATTTTTCCTACTTTATGTTACACTATGCTTCCTGGGTTTGAAAATTATACAGATAACTTTATTGGGGTAACAGCCCCTAGTGATGGTAAAACTAATTTACTGCCAGTCTAAATAATAACTTTATTCATTATTTTCATGCAAACCCTAGCAAAAGACACTTGTACTCATACATGATTAAATCAGATTTGACACAACAGTTCTCATCATTGTGTCTGCTCTTATGTAAGCTTCAGTGTGAGGTGCCATTGCAAAATAACTAGAAAAAATGTTTGTGTTTGTTTTGTAAAGATAAAAAAGGGCTGGCCTTAGCTTGCTTCAGCCTTTCATAGAAAACCAGTGACACAAATTATAGCGGGAGAACGACAATGTTCAGGGTTTAGCTAACATACCTTGGTATAGAACAGACATAGACTACTTAAGCACTGATGTAGGTCTCTCTGGATAAGAGCGTCTGCTAAATTTAATTTTAATGTAATTCAATTTTTAATTTAATTGAATTTAATTCAATTTCATTTCATTTGCCATAAACGTAAATGACGTTAAAGTGGTATAGCATAATTATTCAAATTTTTTGGCCCAACCCTAAAACTTTATTAATGCACACTACAAACGTCTTCGTAATATTTATGATTAATTAACATTCAGAAAAAAAAATGTGTATATGTTGCGCTGGAACTCACCCTTTCTGTGGAGGCTTTCTTTACATTGAGAACCTTGACCTGCTTTGGTAGGTGGAACTCGTGGTTGTCGAAGTCTGTGCTGAAGAATGTAGTTTGAGTGCGTGGGTCTGTGAAAGAAACACCTAAGTCACTGGTGATAGACGTCTTGTCTTTCTCAACGCTGAGCCTTGTGTTGCCCTGCTGAAACACTACCTACACAACAGACGCACACACATGCAAGAACAGCACAATAGTGATGTAAATACATGCACTGATCTTCATGTAGTAAAAATACAGTTATAAATTACATTATATATTATATATATAATTATATATGTTATACTGTAATAATACACACTATATGTTCAAAGTATCCAGACACCCCTTCAAATCAGTGAATTTAGCTTCTTTAAGGTTTGCCCATTTGTCACAAAGGAGTGCACAACCACTCATCTCCCCACAAAAGAAGTGAAAATAGAAGCAGCTACACATGAGTCTGAAGTCACCATGCTCAATGCGGGGGTCATTTAGGGGGGTTTAAAGCCCCACAGTATTAACTGGTGAAGTGAGCTGGAGTGGGGTTTGAAGTCTTCATCGATCAGTACCTCACTAATGCTCTTGTGGCTGAATGCAAACAAATCCTTACAGCAATGCTTCAGCATCTTGTATATATGCCTTCCGAAAAGACGTTACTGCAGCAAGGGGAGTGGGGGACTCATTATTATTATTACACTACACTTAAAATAAAAAAAAACATTGAATAAATAGGTGTCAGTAAAAACATGTTGTAGAGTATATAATAGATACATGGTATATATATATATAGTAAAATATAAAGTGTCCAAGTAAGGAAGGTTAATATATTTAGGAAAATATCACGGATTTAGTTCCCAGTGGCTTAAAAAATACGTTATCGGCAAATGCTGACCTGACTGACAAAAACATTACTTGACTTGATTTCATAAGAAACATTAGATGAGTAGTTTTCTACAAACTTTTTAACCTATAATTAATTTGCTGCATTTTAAACTTCATCCAGCTATTTAGTCAGTTCTAAATATGTGTAAGTGTAAACCAGCATCATGATGCATGATCTGAAGGTGAAGATTCAACTGCATTCATTTTGGAAATTTAGAATAAATCATGGATCAAATCTAATAACGTTATACAATAATATATAATCATATTTCGTGCATTCGGTATAATTATTCCTACAACTAAAGATGAATTCACCACTGTCTAAAAGGGGCCTTCAGACTCACCGGGTTGTTGTTGCCAGTGATGACCAGGTCCTGGTCCTTCCTCCCTCCCACAGTGCTCTTGTGTAGTGGGTGGACCACACCCATGTCAGCCTTTTGCTTGAAACGCAGTAGACCACTCTCATGGAACTCCATGCTGTCACAACCATTAGGGCCTATCCGAATAACTGTCCAGATCACCAGAGTTATCTGATACAGAGTAAGAAAGAGAGATTGTAAAAGAAGATATTAAAGTAATTCGATGAGACTTTCACATGGAAAGAAAATTGCTTTTGGAAATGATAACATGGCATTTTCTGTATGTATCTCATTTTTATTGTTTCTGCCCTGCAGCTTCACTTACAATGAGGTTAATGAGAGCGAGCAGGAACAGTAGGACAACGATACACACGGCAATGTTGCCCTTTCGGCCCCTCAATCCTGTCTTGTGCAGTCTCTCCTCTTCTATGGGGACATAGCCAGCCTTGAAGTTACTGTTGTGCTCCTTGTTAGCAGTCCTCCGCTCAATGGCCTTTTCTCTCATTGTTTTTTTCACTGGCCCATTTGAGCTTTCCTACAGGTAGAATATGTTACATATAAGGAACATTCAACAACATTTAACATTTAACCATTCTGATTTTCTGTCAACAATAAGATATTTCAGTTCTCAGATTTTTCATAATGGGTTTGGTGAGTCATAAAAAGTCTGACCCGCACACCACTACCAGTTAGGTAACTCAGTCAATATGGTCTGCAGAATCATTTGCTTTGGTTTATATTATATTGTTACTTTAGGTCAAATTTGACAACAAAATAATTTAAGTAGCAAATAACCTGTCAGAAACAGCATGACCGTATTATTAAAACAATATTTAATAATTATAAGATATTACTTTGTGAACTGTAAAACTGTGGCAGGCAAATCATTACGCAAACATCAGGTACGTGCTTACATTGTAATATAAACATTTAAAAAACAATACAGTAATTATGCATATTTGAATTTATTTAGATATAGTGGAATATATAAAGGTAAAGTTCATGAAATAATGTAAAACAATGTTTTTTCATTCATTGAAATGTAGTTATAATAATAATTTTTTTTAGTGTCTCTCTAAAACTCAAGGTCACAGACAGACAAAGAGCAGCATCTCAGTTACAGAAACAGAAATGGGAAATACAAATACACGACATGGACAAAAGTATTGGGATGCCTGTCAATTGCACCAACAAGGTCTTTAACGACACTGCATTCAAACGCATAGAGTTAAATATGGAGTTGCCCCCCCTTTTGCAGCTCCAACAGCTTTCACTCTCCTTGAAAGGCTTTTCACAATATTTGGAGTGTTTCTGTGATAATTTGTGCCCATTCATTCTGTAGCGCCAAGGTCAAGATCTTTCACACCAAACTCATCCAACCACGTCTTTATGGACTTCATGCTTTATTCACTGGGGCACAGTCATGCTGGAATAGAAAATGTTCTTCCCCAAACTGTGTCCACAAAGTTGGAAGCATGGCGTTGTCCAAAATGTCTTGATATACCGAAGCATTAAGATTGCTCTTCACTGGATGTAAGGAGCCAAACACAAACCCTGAAAAGGGTACTTTTCCATTTTGTTCATATTGTGTATAACGTTAATAAATTTAGGCACAGAAATGACAGTTCTGAGAGAGGACTATTCCTAAAGGAGACACAGGGGGGAGCTTTCTCTCTGACTCCAGCCTGTCTGCCTGAGAGTAACGGACTAAAAATAAATAACACCCTCCCGTTATTTTTTTCTGTTCAGTCGTAAATAAATAACATTATAGCCCTTGACCTTTAGGCTCAACACAAATAAGAATTTGAAACTATCAAGACACAAAACGACATCGGAGCTGAAACAGTTTCTTATTAAGTCAAATTTTCCATAAACGGTTCAGTCACGAACGGCGTAGAAAACCACAAAGTCAAAAGGAAAGAATAATGCACTGAGCATGACTATTTTGAGAAAGGTCCTGCAAAACACCATGAATATTTTTTAATTAATAACTCTGTGTTTTAAGGCAGAAACAGCAATAAATTAGTGTATTTGGATTTGAAAACAGACCTGCTCAGACGCCATGTTTACCCTCCCTCTCTGCGTTCTGACAGCAGGACCGAGGGTTCGGAGGACAGTACCACTCAGAGACAGGGGGCAGTAATGCATCACACACACAGACACATACACACATACGCACTCACACCCACACACACACACACACTCGAGAATGATACCAAGCCCTAAGGTTAAATCTGTGTCAATATTAACCACTCGACGGTGCAGCACATATGTCTCTAGAAATCTTATAAATATTAAGATAACCCGTCAGATTGCAGATGGTTTAGTCCCTTCCATAGGAAGCGAATAGTTCCATTGCTCTGTCCCAAAAAGGGAAATCCAAATAAAGCAAAACCATTCATCCACAGACCACCAGAGGGTCCTACGGGCTGCCAAGTTTAATGCACTGTTTTATAAGATTAACAAACCAAAAACCAAAAATAATTACAAAATATGTAGGTTTTACTTTTCTGAAAACAAAATGTATATGTAATTATATATTTTATATATGATCATATATACATTTTGTTTTCCAAATATAAATACCATAAGCAATATGCACTATTGTGCAATGTTCTTATCGGGTGCTAAAACATTATTATTATGTGCAATATCTTATTATGTGCAATAGTCATGCCATCCGAATATCACTATTCATGTCATTATTACTTGTGTACTACTGATCTCTACTAAATGCAATAATACACTCCTAACTACAATCTGTGTCATTAGAAAATTGCTTAACTGTAAGTTACTTATCTGTAGTATTTATTTTTCTGGAGATTTTTTTTACTGGATTTATTTAGACTTTCTATTTTATATTGTTCTTGTCTCTGTCTCTCTGTGTCTTTGCAGTCATAACATAAGCAATTTCCTCTGGGATCCCTAAAGTTGGCTGATTCTGAAATCTTTTTATTGCTCCACTGCTCTCTGTGACCCTCACTTTCTTTTTTATCAACATGTAAAACCAAAGAGCGGTTAACTCAAGACAGAATGTGATGGATCTGCAGAGACTGGGTTAAATAGACAGTTTAAATGTTCATGGACCACAAATAGGAAGATTATAAAAAGGTGTATTGACTTAGGGTAACTGAAGAAGATGCATGAGCATAATCCACTGTCTCCAAGTACAATGTCCTCACTCACTTTTAAAATAGACAAAGAGGCACCCAAAGGTAACAGAACTGCACAGTAATCAAATTTTGGGAATTTCATAATCTACGGTCAGCTTCCATCTCCATGAACAGAGGCTTCTTGGAAAAGTTCCACGAAAGAAGCCTTTCCTAAAAGTGAGCCGCAAAATTTAGTCTCGGAACTTTTGTTCCTGCATATGATGATCGATGATTAATGGTGCTGTTAGTGGTCCAGGGGCTCTAATGAATATCATTGTCTTAATTAATCAATGTAACAAACTACCAAGAGATTTCAGCCCAAAATCAGCCAGTGAAGGCACAAAGAAGGAGGTGGAAATGTTCTCCATGGAGTGATTAAGTGTCAAGCAGCTCAGTGTTGTTATTCATCAAATATTAATGTGTGTGTGTGTGTGTGTGTGTGTGTGCGTGAGCGTGTGTGTGAGTGTGTATGCGCGTGTGTGTGTGTGGGTATATTGTATGTGTGTGTGTGTTGTATGTGTGTGTGCTTGTGCGTGTGTTGTATGTGAGTGTGTGTTTGTATGTGTATGTGTGTATATGTATAGTATGTGTGTGCGTGTATGTGTGTGTGTGTGAGAGAGAGAGTGATGACAGTATGACATTTCAGCATCTTATTACATCACAAACACGGTTCACGCGCGTCACAGAGAGAAGGTTCACGTGCCCTAAGTTACTTCAGTAAGGAGTAAAACTCTCTTCTGCCTTCACCCACAGATTCAGGACAGGAAAAACAGCACCGTTGCTACAACTAAAGTGCGTCCGTAGCATCCACTGTCAAGGGCAGGAACTGTGTGTGTGCGCGCGTGTGTGTTGATCCCTTTCACAAAGGGGGTATAAATACGAGGCGTACTCTCTCCAGATTAACTCCCACTGTGGTTTGCCCTGGGACGTCCCAGCAGGATTAAGGGTGCAGGCTAAGTGCAGACATGGCAGATACGTTGCGAAGGCTGGTCAACACATCCTCATACAGCGTTCTGCAGCAAAAACTGGAGGCCTGGTACAAAGACTATCATGTAAGTCCCATGTAATTCACGACTGATCAAAACTGGTGGGCTCTTCCACACACTCCTGGCGTCTCTATGCTGCAGAAGCTGTGGCTAGCTCACCACGTGTAAACTGGGGGTTTTACGCCTATTTCTGTTACCTGTCACAACTGAGGAAGTTTAACTCGATAAATGAGGCTAAACCTAAGCTGTCCAGTCTCTCTTTTGGACAGAGGGCAGTGGTCCTAAATGATTCGCCTCACTGCTTTGTGAAGTGCCTCCTTGGTCATGAGAGTCTGGTTTAGTTTGTTTATTATAAATAGACAGAAAATATGTGTATATAAATGTATGCCAAATTTCCAATATGTGCTCCCTGTTGCAGAATAGAGTAAAGGGAGTATAACTGAAAAAGTATTGCAACCACAGAGGATCACAAAGCCCGTAGTTTTCAAAGGAATGTTTGTTTTAGCTGCAATGATTCTGCAGCAAAGTTTGGTTACCATGGACGCCAGTTGCCAAGGCAACGGTGGAGCAGTTCCTCGTGGCGTCACAGGGAGCATGCTCGCCCCCTAGTACTGGCCTAGTAATAAAATTCTGAATGGGCCTGAAGTTGTAAAATTCGCTGTCTGCTGTGTCCATAGCCCCCAACATTTTACCTCTCAAAACAGCCAAGCTAACACACGGTGTAATAAGCTACACGATATGGACAAATGTATTGGGACGCCTGACCATCACAGCAACAGAAACTTTAATGACATTGCATTCAAATACATAGATTTTAAGATGGAGTCGGTCCTCCTCTTTGCAGCTATAACAGTTTTCACTCTTCTTGGAAGGCTTTCCACAAGGTTTTGGAGTTTCTGTGGAAATGTGTGCCCATTCATTCTGTAGAGCATTTATGAGGTCTGGCACTGATGTTGGACAAGAAGGCCTGGGGATGTTGTGAAATCCATGACTGACCCATTGTGTCTCTTGCAACTCATGTGGGTAGCTGTAGTCTTATAATGTTTTGTGTTAAGATAAGTATGGCCATTACTGTAACACTTTTCCCAACTTATGGGTGCAGAAAAACCTCCTACGATCTTAACTGACTGAAAAGTAGAATTATATCGGTTATCTTGGGTGACTGCAGGTGATCTCATGTGACCAGAACCTGAACCGTTGCTGTGAGTTAGTGGAGCTCACCTCTAAGGTCCAAGGGCAGCTGTTCACTATCCTCAACCTCACTGCACAAGAAGGTAGAAATAAACTTTAAAACACACTCTCTGTGCCACTTTGAGTTTTTCCTCCTATTTCACCACTTCTGTCCCTTCTTCCCATTTTGTGACATGTTTCTTTCCTTGCTTTCCCTTATGCACTGCAATTCCAGATGTTGCCTGATGTTCTTTTTCAGCTCCTTAAAACTAAAATGTTGTCTTACCCTATGCTTTTGTTTTTAATTTATTAAGAGAACTTACAGACATGTTTTGGTTTGGGCTGTCTGACTCTGAGATTACTTTCTGTCTCAGGCGGTCACTATGCAGGAGTGGACACCATTAAATCTCGCTTGTTGCCATGGCTTGGTACCTGCTTCACCACGGCAAGCTCCTCCGTCTCCCCAGACACCAGTCTCAACCTCCTTCAGGTTACTTCACATCTTGAAATATTTTTGAAATGTTAGAATCAGTCATTATCAGTCACAGCATTCACAGATGCCATTCCTCGAAAATGAACGAGAGAGTAAAGAATTGGTGTATTGCGTTTATTATGAATATTCCACCACTCTATGAAGAACGGAGGAACACATCATGCAGTGTATTTTTTTCTGAATGGACCAAAATATCACAGTGTATCAAATTGTAGTGAAATCTGAGATTTCACGCATTGTGTCTTTTCCTGAAGAATCCTTACTGAATCTAATCATTTTGAGGTCACAGATTTACATTGTAAGTGTTAGACTATAGAAGGTCCACTAAAATTGGAGCTTGCAAACAGCAAGTCGTCAATGCTTATTGTTAACTGACATTAGTAGCTGATTAAAAACGTGGTTTTCTGTGTTCGTTTGTTGATCAGGACAACATGGAGAAGGAGCGGAAGATCCGAGAACTGTCCTTTTCTCATGAGAGTGACATGCATAAGATGGAGGACCAGCTGTGCTCAACGCGTATAGAGCTGGACTCCATCAAACAGGAGTCAGTATCTGTTCAGTTTACATAGCAAATGGACCACACTTCAAAAATCAGATTTAAATAACATACCCAAACCATACCTAGCATGCACAGTGTTCTAAGTGTTTTGCCTTTGGTATGTTCTCAGACTAGCTGATGCTAGGATTGAATTGGACTCCACCAAAAACAAATCAGCTACTACCCTCCTTGCCACAGAAGATGAGATCCTGCACCTCAAAGCAGAGTGAGTTACATCTATTTTGCCATTTGAATGCAGATGATACATTGTAAACTGTTCTGCATCTTCACATGCATAGAATGTAGAATTATAATGGTAGAGATTTGTGGAGACTGTTCTGACTATTAATCCACTCATTAAGACATGATATAACGACTTTCCAATAATACTGTTCGCGGGTCCAAGAGTTTATCATGTTGCATTTGCATTTTCTTACTAGTTATTTTTTGGTAAATATTTATGGAAAGAAGAAGATATTTCAATAAATCTAACTGCATTTTTTTGCCTAATATAATGTATAAGGTTTTGTTAATTTGTTTTTTACTTGGGTATCTTTGTTGTCTGACTTTTTAAGCTTTGGTGACACAAAATATGTTTTAACGTCTTATTGCTGGTGTTATGAACTGTTATGAAATAGTAGGACAAATTGTACTTGAAGCTTTAGCAATACTGAAAAAGGTTTTCAGTGGAGGGGAACATGCAGAATAGACACAGCTAATGGGCTGTGCACTAGTACGTCATAGATGGAATGGACATTTTTTAATACAGAGCCAACTTCAGCTTATTCTGACGTGAGTGAAAATAGACATTACAGAGATTATTAATAGAGGGAGTGCTATTCATATTGTTTGGCTAATGGCTAGTACATCACACAGGAAATGGCTAATACATCACACAGGGTGTCAGACTTAACAACACTGATAATCATTTTGTTTTGTTTAGATCTTCAGAGCCCAGCAGAATTCAAGAACAGTTTTTTTAATTCCTGACACTGGTTTAAAGAAAAAAAAATACAAGACTTTTTGGTGCTAGTTTGGTAGGTGTAGCGAAGCGAAGAGGCAGAGAATAAAATGGAAAATAGTAAGATATCGAGCTAGTTAACTGTTTTAGCTAGGTGATATAGGTCATGAAAAAACCCTACAAACTTATAAAAACTGACAACAAACACTAAAATAATAAGCCAGAACACTAATAAAGAATGAGATTCATGTTGGTCTATTAAAATTCGATTGAAACAAGCACTTAACCACAAGGATAATCACAAATTTGGAAGAAAAAAAACACGTTTTCAACTTCCTTTCTTATCATGAATGCTAGGTAGGTGAGCAGAAATCCCATCAGACTCCTCTGTCTCCATGTCTGATTCACATTCATCCTGTTTACTATTGTTGCATTGTTAACTAATCAATTAACCAGTTCATCAACATACTGTGTATTTTAACTGATTCATTTTAATTGAATAGCCATTATAGATCTAGTAGAATCACAGGTAGCCTAAATCTGCACTCAGAGCTCTAATGTCAGTTTTAAAATATATAATGCTAGTCTTTATTATTAAATGTTCTTTTTGTGCCTAGCGGTGAATTGATTAGTGCACACAAATGCAAGCACATACACAGGTCTTCCGATGATCATTTTCACCATGTTTCAATGGTAATATTTGTAGCATGCGTTTGCAAGGGTAGTATTATTTGTTCATGGCATAGTATGTGTTATGATGTGTGTGCACTTTGTGAATATAATTATTAAAGGATCATGTATTGTCATTAGAATAAAACCTTCATTGGTAATGTTTTTTGTATTTTTAAGCATGCACTGAGATATGTTGTTTTGAAGTCTGGGCACTTCCCAGTCCAGGCTTGTCACTGTCGGAGCTGAGATACGTGTTTAAAGTTATGTGTCTGGGTGCAGGTTGCGGGCGGCCTATGAGCAGATGGATGTGTATAAGAGGAAGCTGGATGTGCTGGAGGACTATGAGAGGCAGGTCAGGTTACTGCGAGATGAGGTCACCTTCCTCACTACGGAAAAAACCATGCTACAGGAAAGGTGAGTTACACACGCACGCACACATCATACCAGGATACCCATGTCTGTTCTTGGAAACCTTGCACTCTGCTTGGTGAAATTTGTTTTCTAAATGTAGTGGATCAGATACACTGTATGGACAAAAGTACTGGGACACATCTTAGGTAATATCAGACAAACTTGCTTGTTTTCTGACACTGTAAGACATATTGTCATCTACAAAACTGGATGCAGGTGTGTCACATATCAGCTACTGAGTTTAGTCTGTTTTTTTATTGATGGCCTCTTTGTTTACACTGCAGGACAGATCATATGTGATTTTTAGACTTGAGCATTTCAAGTTATGGTAAAATAGGTATTCAAGATGTGTTAAAAGACTGTTTTGTGCTGCCTGTTTGAAAAAAAAACACCTTTGAGATTACCTGGACAGTCTGAAGCAAGTGTGTGATGACTGAGACATGCAGTTTGAACAGCTCTATACACAAATATACTACTTGTAGGATGTATTAGCCTTGCAGCTCCAGTGTAAAACTAAAGAAAACACTAAAAATGTCTTGGCTGATCGACTTCATTTGAGGTTTGGAGAAGATTGGTTTTTTTGAAGAGTGTTTATCAACACATCTACCACAGCTAGTCACCATACAAGAACATCTCAGCTCAGACGAGGGTGAGTGAACTGTACAGAGCAGTACGTAATGAAGATCTCTCTCTGTCTCTGAAGGCTGGTGAGGAGTCGTTCCCCCAGTCCTCTTTTGCCCCGCAGGAGTCGCACCAGCAGCCCTGTAAGGAGTGAGTCTCCCACTCGTGCCCAACTGACCAACTCGTCCCGCCACGCACGGCTTGTGTCCCGCTTCTCTGATTTGTATGCAACTGAGAGGCTAGAGGCCCAAAGCCTGCTGCGCCGTTACATCGATGACTTGGAGACAGTGCAGAGAATCATCTTCATCTCTGCTGTGGTATGAAACCTGTAGGGATGCTTCTGACAGCTACTAGGGCATTATGAGCACTGTCAGCTCCTTCTTTCGGTTTTTTGCTTTAATGTTTTGTGAAGTTTTATTGATAGATTAGCTTGATTTATAAAACAGTATGAGTATTTTTTTTATTCTGTCATTGCCTGCACTGCAGGAGATCCCCTTTTACATTCTTACTTAAGCCGCAGAGCAAATAATTTTTTAAGGGTGAGGAGAAGGTTAGGCCCTACACAGTAACAGATTTACAGCCACATTAAATAATTTATCACTTACCATTTCGAAACTCTAAAAAATACAGTTAAGAGAGATGTATCAACACATTGCAGTACATTAGGGTTACGTTTATGTGGGTTTTGTAGTGTTTTTCATGCTGATTTCAAATCTGTGTTTGATTTTTCCCCCACGTACAGTTTTTGTGATGAGGCTAGTTATATATTGCATGATAGTTGGTATAATTAGCATATAATTATCATATGCTAAGCATTTTTGAAGAAACAGTTGTAGCTGACTGACACTGATCATTATCTGTGCCACTATCTGACTTCACACTGAAAATATTGAAACAGTTACTTGATTGGTGCCTGCGGTTTAATAAAAACCACTTGCAGGTCTATTGCAAATCATATATTACTTATAAAATCTAATATTACTCACTACTCACATTGATGTGACTGAAAAAAACTGAAAGCAGATCTAAAATCAGCATGGTTTAGAAAAATTGTGGTTGTGGTTTCTGATGATTACAAAAAAAAATTGTTGACCTGTATAATTATTAGGCATACCAGCCAGTAACCACAATAAGTCTGGTGGATAAATGGCATTACTTACAAATATTAATGCAAAGGGTGCACCTGAATTGTTTCATAACAAAGTCTTTGCTTTCTAATTTTTGATGATATTTATTTAAACATTGAAACTGTTATATTTTAAATGCATACAAAGTAAAAAAAAACACTTCTAACAGTTATTTTAGATTTTTTAGATTATAGATTTTTTTTGTCTTGCACACCCCCTAGAGGCAGTCCTTGCACTTCTTGGTGCCACAAAGGTTTTGGAAAACCCTGCTATACAGTGTTTTGCGTTGTTGCACACATAGAAATGAGTAATATTTTAACTTGAATTGTAACGTGTCCAATAGGAGTCGTTCCAGGCTGCTAAACTGGCCTTCCGGCAGTTTAAGCTGCGTGTGAGGAAGACTCTCTCCCCAACACACGTGGGTCCTGAGAGCTTGGAGGATGCAGTAGTGGACTACATCGTCCGAAACATTGACCTCTACGATGTCCAGACAAGTGTTAATGTACGTCCTCTGCCTTGCCTACATTCTTTTTGATAAGTATTTGCTGTTATATAACATTAACGTAAGTCTGCCATAAACATGTTTTCCGTGAATGTTATTGTCATGTTGTCACAATATAACAAGGTCATATCCTTACCCATAATGTCTGATGTCTGATGTCACATGCTGGTCTAACATCATGACATCAAATAGTATACAATTTCATGACAGTTACCAGTAACGGTAACAACACTGTTATATTAATGCGCATAATCTGTCATGACAGCAGAGGTGGACAAAGTACCTAACTTCATTACTTGAGTGAAAGTACAGATACCACTAGTCAAATGTTACTCCAATACAAGTGAAAGTCATACAGTCAAATTTCACTTAAGTA
>JBBPCY010000156.1:12564632-12583912 GCA_037974405.1 Brachyalestes nurse | reverse complement strand
TGTGTGTGTGTGTGTGAGAGAGTGAGAGAGAGAGAGTGAGAGAAAGAGAGAGAGACCAGGACTCTCTGCCTGTTTGTGTTTAGTCCCAGAGTTATGATCCGCAGGTTCACGGCGCCAGAATCTGGTTCAGTGTCCGGAGCGCGTTCTCATAGATGACCCTGAGAGGGAAGAAACCAAGCAGAAAAGAAGCTGCAGTAAAAGACTCGTGGATAAAGGAGGAATGAAAGGTTAATATAAGTGGAGAAAGTGTGGAAGACTGGATCAATATGAAGGAATGTGCTCTGATTCTGCAGCCAAGTCACATGACCACAGCAGTCAACATTCATCAATGAGGTAAATAATACAATTCACATTATAAAGCAGCAGCACTGCATTAATAACCCCATACAGTCCACTTCATATTCTTCATCTTTTATTTTAAGCATTCTAAGCTTTTGGTTTGACTTTTAACAGAAGAAAGTCTGTGTTTTCCTCCTGCAGGAGAACAGTTACTCAATATTATAAAGTATTGAAATAAGCATTGTATGAATACAGCATTGTACTACAAAGTATAAAGTACAAGTATTGATCTTTATTTAAACATTTTAATTTTGAGCACACTCAGCTTTGCTTTTGATTTTATCTTAAGAGTTTAACTAAATATCGCTCAGGGTGTTTCCATTTATATATATATATTTTAAGCAAAATATCTATAATATAAAGCATTTGCATCGTTTTCAATACAGCATATTATATAAGATTGTATTACGCAATTTAAAGTACTCTTATCGGACTTTATACTTATTCTGAGCATCCTAACGTTTGAACAACACGGCGGTTTTATATGAATTGTGTTGTTTGAAGGTTTTTCTCCTGTAGGGGAGCAGAGCTTTCGAGATGTTTGAACACAGCACTTTTAATGATGCAAACATGGGAACAATGCTCTGACTTCTTTAACTTCTCACTAAAAAAACATTATTAAAAAGTGTATCATTAAAAGTGTTGTGCCAGTTCACACTGAAAAAGAACTAACAGACGTTGTCTTTTTTAAACCTTATCAAACTAGTGAACATGTACAACTCTAAAACTCAAACATCCAGTATTTATCTGTACTAAACATCACTATCCTCCTTTTATAAGATTATTTCTCATGTGTATTTCTGCCGAGGCATCCGGACTTGCAGCACCGTGTTCGCCTGCTACTAAGAGTCGATTCTTTGTAGGGAATCAGAAGAGTCGATTTGCCAAGTTGGGCTAAAATATGAAACTATAGATGATAATAAGAAACTAAGAGCCTTTTGGGAGAACCGGCTCTTCTTTGGGAGCCGTGCCACAAGAGCCGGCTCTCTGAGAGAAGCTGAACTTCCCATTACTTTCCTGTGCTGTTCATTGAACGCGTTCAGGCACAACACTGCCAACCAGAATCTGTAATAAGCACAGTTCATCTGTTCAGTGTCTTCACCTGTGATTTGATCTTCCGTTTTAACGCCACTGTGTCACCCAATGTTTTTTTTACCACATGTGATTCGCTAGTTATGCTAGCTTATAATAATTTAGAGAGTTTCACTAGCAAAAGAAGAGCCAATACAGCTCTTTATAGAGGGATACTGAGCTG
This sequence comes from Brachyalestes nurse, assembly GCA_037974405.1. NCBI lineage: Eukaryota > Metazoa > Chordata > Actinopteri > Characiformes > Alestidae > Brachyalestes > Brachyalestes nurse. Next base: position 12,582,318 of record JBBPCY010000156.1, on the reverse strand, counting down.
GGCCACTGGAAAAGTCACTCAGACATGATTTTTTACAGGAATGTTTCCACTTTCCATTTGTCAGGCCTTACGCAGTAACAGAGATGTTAGGGGTGACAAGATTGGCCTTCAAATTAGCCTGTAATTTGTTGGACGAGTGGCTGGACACAAAAACTGCCAGTGCTGCTGTAAAGAAGTGTCCCTTAGAAAAACACATTTTAATAGAAAAATGGCTAAGACTAAAATAAACATTTGCATACAAAAATGAACTCATTTTAACGGCTTCATGAGGCACCAGGGCATAGTGCCTTAGATCATGGGCTGTCATTTGCACATCGTAAAAAATGAAAAAAAAAAAACAAAACAGTAATGTAGAGCAAGGTAAGAAATCGGATATTTTATACACACGGTTCACTGAGGAAACTGAACTAAGGGCTTTGTTCTCATGGTTTCACTCAGTGATGAAGGTCAGTCGATTTGACTTCAATTTAAATTACCCACAGATTCCTGGAAACCATTACAGAGGTGCTGCTTTGTCTCAGCAAAGGAAAAAAGTGGATTTATGTGAATGAAACGCAGAGTGAGGGTAAATGAGGAGGGAGGGGATTAAAAAAAACTATATAGCAGAACTGGAAGAACAGCTGAGCGTAAAGTCCAGAGAAAGGGAGGAGTTGTGTGTTTGTGTAGTAATGAGAGACCAAGACGCACTGAACGAGATCAGATTAATTGATGCACTGTTTGCGACAGGCTGTTGTCCACTCACTGAGACTGACAAGCAGTAAACACTCATGTTGAGGGAACGTAATGATAGCTGTTTCCCCAATTCAACACCCTGTTGGCAAGAAGGGTTCGGCATGGGTGCCTATATGAGCGCCTTATAAGAAACACATGGGCAATTAAGAGTAACGGGAAAAACAGCAGTGCATTAGTGTGTGATTTGAGGCTAAAGAGCAGAAGTGGGGTGGCTGTCCAGGTGTGAGTCTCCCTCGGCCTCACAGCACCCCTGAGAGCTGCTATTAAACAGGCTGTTTCTATCCTTGCACGGAAAGCGCATACTGGAAACCAGGCTTTCTTCAGAAAAGAACAAAATGAGCCAAATCTAGCCTACCAGTTTGAGCAAGGGAGAAGAATAGAAAAGTTTGGGAGTAGTGAGCGTCAAGATAAAGAGAGTTTTGCAATAGGCAAAAGGGGGTGGGGTAGGGGGTTGTGAGGAGGTGGGGTAGGGGGTTGTGAGGGAGGGGGCGGGGGATTCAGTCCTAACGGGCCTTGTCACATTTAATAAATACACCCTCTCCCAAAGCAATGCCCTAATCCTGCCCTCCCAGGGTCCACAGCTAGACGTCCAATTGCAAAAGTTTATAGAGCAGCTGCAAAAGCACTCATAGTGAATCAAACAGGCGCACACATACTTGTTCGTTTTACTGTGTTAGTGAGTACTCCCATCTAGCTGAGTATTCCCCTACAAGTATACCTAACCATAACCATAACATCACTCTCAAAGACTTCAGAGAAGTACACTTTTTTCCAAGTTTGTATAACAGCTAGGGTTTGGAAAGGCATTGTGTGTTTGCACAAGAGAGGTTTGTGTGTCCTTTTCTCCTATTGTTTGAAATTGCACTGTTATTTCACATGCATTGTATTTTGTCATTCCAGTGTTTTTGCAATTTTGCAATATAAATGAAAGTCTAACATAAATTATTATCATCATTATTATTATTGTGTCATTGTAATTATTGCTTCTACAGAATTCTCATGTTTTCATCCCGATGTAAAACATGCCTTTATACCACTGAACTGTTACACAAACTTGAACCCCCCCTCTGCTTTCCTAAAGCCTTCCATGTGTGTATACCTCAAAATATTACACACTGCTTTGCAGGAGTTCTGCTGGTGACCTAGGGCAACATGGCTAGTGAGCACAGAGTAGTTTGATATTCTTAGCCGCTGCAAACATGATCGCATTCTCAAAATACCATTTACTCAGCAAGAGAAAAGCGGCTTTATAAAACCTTCCCTTCTAAGGCAGAGATGTTCGCAACAAAAGATGGCAAAAGTGCTCGCTTTATTAGAACACACCTATTTCTTTCAGAAACAGATTACTTTCTGTGTTCTGGCAACACGCTGACACTGCATGCGTGGGTCAGAAATCTCATGAATTAACTTGAAATAATCGATCTTAGCAACCCTGCGTAGCTGCACTTTATAAAGCGAGCATGGGAACCAAGGCTGAAGCAGCTACAGCACAGTTCAATAAAAGCAAAGGGATCAAATGACGAGCCGGTGGGGAAAAAAGCTGCCGAAATAACAAAGGGCTTTATAAACCACTGGAAGTCAGAAACCAGCATTTAATCAGTCGCCTTAAAATGCGAACGCAGACAATGCTATAAAGTGGTTGCTTTGGCTAAGAACTTTTGCGGCATGTCTACTTCTAGCCCTTGGTTTTGTTTTGACATCCACATAAAAAAACCTTCATGATAACATTATTGCACCAATCTCAGTGTAGCTCACATGGATCTGTTTAATTTGCTGCTGGAAATGACAGATCCAAACACTTAAAAGCTTTATGGCCAAACAATAAAAGACCCCGCTAAAGCTGAGCTGTGAGCTTCGTGTTGTGGTGGAAGAGGCTAATTTTAGGGGCTGTGGTTGAGTCGACTGTTCCGGATCCGACTTTTCCCAGTGCTGCATTGTAATGAGTGAGAATAAAACCCATTGTGCTGGTTCTGCATGTGTTGCTGTACAGAGGCTGTTCACATAGAGACACAGATACACACAGTTTTCTGATGCAAAAGGCATTTCCTCACAGCAGAGCTGGGAGCCCATCTGTGTGGTTATTTATGTTCCACAACGGAGCGTTGGGGGAGCACAAGCAGGACGTTATTGTTATGTTTCCTCTCTCTAGGCCTGGAGAGAACACTGGTCATGTGTTGCACACTGAATGTGCACTAAAGGCTGTGGATACAGCTGTACACCTCTTGATGGCAGTCGTACTCCACGACATAGTCCCACACCATTCAGAAACCAAGCGAGAATTTTGCACACAAAGTACTCCCATATGAAACCATACAGAGTGCATATTTTATCCTTTTAAACTGTTCATCTTAGTTATTAATGGTAGGTCCACCTTTAACTTAGCTCATGTTCCTTGTCATATTACGCATGATTCATCATATCATTTAAAAGACAAAAGACTTGTTTTTCTTCCATTTGTGATTGAAATTCAATAATAGTAACCAATAACTGTATTTTTCACCACTCCCTTTCTATCACCCTCACCTCTCGTCAAGTGAAATACTCCACACCTTCACTACAATAAAACTAGGCTGGACGTAAGCATGAGGTGAGGTGCTGGAGCACAAATTGAAACATTGTAGGTCAGAGATAAAAAAACTGCATGATATTACATGTATGAATGGCAATAAGTGAAACATTTTACCAATAAACAAGTAGCATGTAATTGGTTTAAATTTTAATATTCATTTTTTTCTGAATAATTCAGAATCTCCACAAGGGGCATTATTGGCAGCACTCAATTTGCCTCGCTGAGAGAGACGAAACCCACACAAGCAGGAGCTCACAACATATGAAATAGATTATTACCTAAAGGTGCTGGTAGTATAATATGTGATTTTTAAACATTGAAAGTGAATTCTTAAGAAGGAAATAGACTAACAAAGGCACTTTTTCAGCAGGCAATCAATAAAATCCCAAATCGGTGGATTTAACTCAATCACTGCCCCTAAACTAGACAACTTTTACTTTGCATCTTGTATTTTGTGAGGCCCTGTGATTTGCTCCACAGTGCTTGGACTGGTGGACTACCACACTACCATACACCAGGGTTGTCCAGTTTTACCCATAATGGGCCCATTTGGCTGGAGGTTTTCATTCCTCCAACAAAGCATGAATATGATCAAGTGTGTGAAGTATGATTCAGCTTGAATAGTATGAAACCCTGCAGACACAGTAGTCCTTTGCAGTTATGATCAAACACCCCCGCCTTAAACAGTGGAGAGAACTTGGGCGGTGGGGAAATACAGAGTGAGAACAGGTCAGAAGTAACTAACTATGCATAGTTGGCTAGAACATCCATGGGCACTAAAACCTGAATTAAATGCAGATGTCTACACCACATATAAACACACTTGTACAAAGGTCTCATACATTTGCACAAGATTAATTTCTCCCAGCACCTGTGACAATATTGTTGAGCTAATATATAAGTTATGAACTTACAAGAGTGAGGTGTGGACTTTCATTGGTCATTAGGGGGTTAAAGAGGTAAAAGGTGTAAGCACTTTTGGTATTTTCAACATCCATAAACAAACAAACGCACAAATATATGATAACTTTGTAACAGAAAAGTTATTCATTCTTATTTTTAATGCAACTTATAAAAAATGATTTCTTAAATTTGATAAAATCATTTTGGAACATTTCTTTTGGTCCATTCCTCATAGAGGTTTCACCCAATGTAAAAGCAGCTGTTAAAAACCAATGCAGATTAGCAAACAAAGTAGAAACACATGCACATCCACACACATTTATGCACCAATTTCTTTCTAATTGTGGATTACACTGTACATTTACTTAACTCACCTTTAACTTTAACCTTAGAAGCAAAAAACCCCACTTTCCCATGGGAAAGAACAAAATGTCCCCAAACTTTCATAACGATCATACTTTACTCATGTCCAATAGTTCATTCATAACCACACACACACACACGCACACACACACACACACACAGACACACACAGAGACAGAATATGAATTTAATGCTCTGCATCCTCTGATGCCCTTCCTACTCCCCGCACCACTTTCAGAAAGCACTCCAGCTGACTGCATCAGAAAAGCACTTCATTACTCTATTCCACAAACTCTCATATTCAATTATGTCCCTCAACATACACAAACACACCATTTGCAACAAGCAACCGGATGTTTATAATGTCTCTTGATGACTAGGAGGCTTTCAAACACAGTGAACATGCTGCTATTCAGTCTTTTGCCTATTGAGCTATTGAGTGCTGCTAATGTCTTAGTGAGCAGTGCCTGAGGAGTTCTTTCCTGATGTCATTTCCTGGGGAGTACAATAACAGCACCTGACTAAACTAGGGAGCCGGCTTCCCGAGCCAGAGACTTAAATTGATTACAGAGGATGTTTACTTTATTAGTTGCCTGGTCTTACCGTAGCATGTGAGAATGAAGTCTCCCTGACGTCAAGGCGTAAGCCGTGCAGGCCTACTGTATGACATGCCAGTCACATACTGGAGTGTACAGACAGTTTCGGTCCTGTGTTTGGGACTCATCAGAGGAAACGCTGATCTCAGTGTTGATCTCTTTTGCACAGCTTGTTCACGTTTGTATAATATTAGCTGACTCTGCCAGGGTTTATTCACTGCTAGCCACATTTGCATTTTCCCTTATTTACCCTTCTTGTTCCTCTGGCATAAAGGTATCTCAGTGGTGACACTGGGAGTCCTGTGATTCAAACCCATGACCTTCCAATCACAGAGCAGAGCCCTGACCACCAAGCCACCAACCTTGTATTCAGGGATCCTACCAATTTACATCCCAGTTTAGACATGCCCAGTTCCACCCGCTAGCTTGGGCTCCCCCAATTACACAATACCACCAACACTGGGAGGATAAAGTCTAGCACCTGCTTTCTTATGTGAAGTACCAGCTAATACAAGACTCAGCTCAGCAAACTTTAAATAAAACACTGAATGTCAGTTCTGTTATCTAGCTAGCCAAGTACACTGAGTGATGTGGGTAGAAAGGGAGAGCCATCTCATCCACGTAGGCTGACCAAAGCCAGTTATGCTCTTTTAGACTCCTGGAAGTGGATGGCGGTGGCATCACTGGTCACTGCACTTGCAATCTCTCAGTGATAGACCAATGATTGTTAACCTAAAGGGGTCTAAGGGGTAAAAAAGAATACTCTGAATGAAAGATGTTCTCAGGACATGGTTGATATATTCACAATAGTAGTGGTCATGTTCAGTAGTTCAGTTCAATAAATACTGGTTGACAAGGTTGAAAAGATCCTTCCTGCCTTTGACCTGTGATAAGTCAAGAGCACCATCTGATCTACAAACCAACTTCACTTGCCAGTTCCTGCTGTCTCTATCTTTGGTGAAATGCAACAATCAGCTCAGTATTTTACATTGTACTCATGCTGCTTGTATTAGTGGTGGCCTCGACTGTTAGGAGTCTGGTTTGCGTTAAGATTAAATACCGAAATGTTTATTGAAACATGGGTATAAGCCACGCATGCACACACTATCATATAGGCACGTACACACTACACATCTGTAGCCCTAAGTCTAGCAGGACAGGGACCATAAATTCTGCCCTGGTGTGTGCTCTTTTTTAGCATTCCCTAGGGCACCGCAGCCCAGAGTACGATGGTTCCCCTCCCTCTGCTAAATTAATTTCACTGCTCAGGCTGCTAGCGAGATGCTGAGCACAGCTGCCATCAGACTCCAAAAATATTAATGTCTACTGAGGCTAGCACCTCTAACCCCCCCGACCACACTCATAAACCTGTCTCTTTGATCTCCACACACTCTGCAGATCTCTGAGGTCGACCTGGACGTCTTTTAACCACGGGTCTGACATCAGATTCAGATTTCAGCTCTGTGGCTATACATCTAGCATTTGGGAAACAGAAAACTGGCCTTGGATCAGTTACGTTTCTGTAACCCTTCCTCCAGACAGTCAGCAAGTTTCCCTCGCAGCCAGCACTGTACCAGACCGCAGCCATAAATATAGTCTGCAGCTCGGCAAATCTACTCTATGGCCGAATATATAACATTATATGGACACTGTCAAAGCAGAGTAGTGTTTTTTGCAACTTCCACCATTTCTATGGCAGTTTAATGAATAATCTGTGACTGTGAACGGGGTAATGGCTGTTTTCTACAGCAGTATGCCACGGTAGGGAGTTGTTTCTGGCACATGATATGTAGAATGCCAGACTAAAACAAGGTCAGCATGAAAACCGATTGCCATTAAGAGCCGGCAAGGCGAATATGAGCATAGCATTAGAATAGAAACAAAACGTTCTTTTTTGTTTTGACTGGGATCAGTTGTAATGACCCAAAATCATTTGTTTTCTTCTCCCGTAAACTTACCTGGTACAAGTGATGATATACTGTGAAATAGCATGCCAGCAGCATAGAGATCTGCCCATGCAGTACATAACAATATATCCTGTTTGAGGTTAATATGTTTTTACCTTAAAACAGAATATGTGTTCTAAAAAGTTTGGAATTTTTGAAAATACCAAATATCATTTTCATAAGAGTAAGATCTGCTGAAGTTATCATCATGGCTATGGGCACAAACAGAATATAAACTTGCACCCAGCATTTTTGTCTCACAAACAAACGAGGACCCAGAAATGACACATTAAAAGTGAAAGCATCCGCTCAGTGTGGCATATCAGCACACCTCACGGCTCCCTTGGGCACTTGGCCATTGTGGGGAGAGTTTCTGCATGACACCCTCTAACTCAGACAGCACCCACATTCAGCAGTTACGGTCAGCAAACAAGGTCAGCGGTCACAGCATTGGTCCATATCAATGGATTCTTTGACTCAAAGCATGTGGCTACCTTGGTGGTTATTCCAGTGAGAGAGGATTAGGTTTAGGGACTGGGAGGATCTGGGTTCCCAGGTGCATAAAAGCTATGTAAAACTGAAGAATAGTGTGTGCGCGTGCTTGTCTGTGTGTGTGTGTGTGTTTGTCCTGGGTCTTGATGCCCTAAGAGGACTGAACTGACCTCTCCCAGTCTGCACACACTAATGGATTCTGTTGCAGTTAATGCTGCAAGGCTGGTCTAGCTTTACAAAACAATCAAATGAAAAAAAAAACCACATGAATAATGTGATATGAAAATATCTTAATTTAGAGTGTGATTCCAAATTATATTTATTTTGCATGCTTGCGAATGGTCACACAATACAAAATAAACGTGTTAATTTTGATCAATTAATCACAGAAAAAATAATGCGTTAAAAACTTTATGTTAATAGCACCACGTGACTTTGAGCACCCGGTCCGTTCTGGCCACAGGTGATCTGTAAAATGAAGATGAGAATTCACTGCTTGGCCCAGTGAAGTTTAAAAACGGACAGATGGGACGGTTGATCGGTGTATCGTTATCTGCAATTCATGCAGTAAGGAGTTTTTGTATCATCGGAGAACATCAGGTCTAAAATAGCTATCACATCAACACAAAGCGTTTAGGAGCGATCCGACCGGTCCAAGCCAGCCCAGCCTGAGACCAGGCTTGAGATGCCTTGTATGCATGGACACCAGAGCCATTTTATTAGGGGGCGACTTTCAAAAATCATTAGTTTCATCCTTCAGCTCATCCAACCAGTGATTTGTATGAGTGAAACAAGCGAGACGCCGTGAGCAGCAATTTAATTTAGATTAATTAATCAGAGAACTTGTAATTAGATTCATTATTTTAATTGCTTGACACCCAGAGTTATTATTTAAATATTTAATATACATATTATTCTATTACTTTGGTTGAAAAATCAAGGTAATGTAACATTGGAAAGTTTTCATATTGCCCACTTTCAGTAAGCAGCATCACTGTAATTCACTGTTAGCGCTCTGTAGTGTCCAAAAACAGGTCTATATTGTATTTATGTTTGTATATTTTGGTCTTGGATTTTTATATCTCTTATGCTTTAAGGCTGTTCAACACTAAGTTGTTAGCTTGGGCATTTCAGAGCTTTCAAGGTCAACTCCTATGTCTGGTGCGCAAGCAAAGCTTCTTATATTCACTGATTCTAAAGAATTCACACACATGCGAAAACTGACAGACTGAGCCAGACTGAAAGAAAGACATGCTGAATGTGTTTGCATAGCTGCTGGGGAGACGTGTGTGTTTGTGCATGCATGTGTCATTAAGATGAATAGCTTGTCCAGCAGAAATATATGTTCAGCTGTGTACCATGTTTCCATGTCTGTTTTCTGCATGTGCTCATGTGTGTTGGTCTATGTGTGACTGCTGACATCCACACAGACATCAACATGTGGCTTTTTTAAAAACATTTTTTAAAGGGCTTTTGTGTATTTTTGTGTATTAGCACTTGTGTGTCTAAATGTATGTCTAGCTGCAGAAATATGTGTCTGGTTATACTGCATGCTTTCCACATTAATCGAATATCATACATCAACACATTGGTGAAAAGAAACAATCTCTGATTTTAACTGGGAATAGTATAACATTTTTCAGTCATGTACATTCACCGTAGCACATATTTTCAGTGAGTGTGTGTGTGTGTGTGTGTGTGTGTGTGTGTGCATGTGTGTTAAAGCTTTATAGAGCATGTCTCAATAGATCAACATGCATATATATGTAAACTAAGGCTCTGTGGGTACCTCTGTGGGTCATAAGTGCCACTGCCTCACCCCATACTAATCTCTTAAAGTGGCTCTGAAAAAAAACATATCTCTACTTAGACATTTTGGGCGACTTAGACTCAAAAGTTTGATTACATGCAAGATAATGTGGTAAATGGTTGTGCATTTTGATTGGTTGGTATGTATAGTAGTTATAGAAATCAATAATTATAGAAACCATGCCCACCATTCAGCATTTCTTCTCCTTTACACGTGGCGTGAGCTTAGCATCAAGAAAATAACTAAAACAGGATCTGTTTGACATCAGTTTAATCTGAGCTGTAACCTCCCAAACGAATAAACAATGCTACTTTTGCACACTTGTTTTGCAGACACGCCAAGCTTGGAGAAGGAATGGACAATATTAAAAGAACACTGCAGTACTTTCCTACCTAATCTCCTGCATTTGAAGCATACGGTCCATTACCACATGCATTAGTTTCCCTGAGTTTAGTAAAAGAACAGAAAACCTGCTGACTATAATAGAAGACCATGTACAGATGCCTCGGTTGATAGACTGTGTGTTACAGATGTGGCAGATAGAGATTAGGATAAAAAATCCTGGATTAAAGATTTTTGGACCAAAACACGTCTTGCTCCGAGCAATGACCGGCACCGTGCCTGAACAAAAACACTGAAGGGTGGGGTGCTGCTTTCTCTGGCTCAGTAAGAGAAGCAGCAGGAAAAGGTACAGCGAGGAACACTTTTGCAGCTGCAAAACAGCGACCTGACCAGTCCACTGAAATCAATGTGTGAAATTTGTGCCGATTTTTAAATGTCTAGTAACACCAATGAATAATTTCTTGGAAGGCATGGAGTCATTGTCCTTAAACACTCTCATATTATCAAATCCTGTCACCCACACTCTCGTAGAGATGACGAAATTCATAAGAAACGTTTCCCCCTCTTCAATCCGTAATAATGTTTTATAGCTCCCAGTGACTTTGTCAGGCCAGCTTTGGGACTTCATCTATTTCCTGTTGCTGAGAGATGAGGAGGATTCAGCCAAAAGTCTTCTCTGCTTGACTGCCTCGGAGAGAGGATATCCATTTCCTCTATTTTACACTCCAAAAAACCCATTAACGCCCTTCACTTAGGATTGTTTCTTTACAGTCTTGACCTTATTAGCTCAATGCATAAAATTTGCTGCTGGCTTAGAGAACTTCAGGACTGACGGCAGTACTCAACCTGGAATCGGACTGTCACGTAAAGACGCCTTTTGGACAGATCATAATGCAAGACCTGGAACACAGTGTAATGTATTGTGTCTGTCATAATACTCACCACAAATATGCTGTTCAGAATTTGGGAACATCTTTTGATATAGTGTTTTACAACTCTCATGTTCATCAAAGTGCATTTTCTTTTAATGAAGAATTGATAAACAAAAAAGGAAATCCATTTATGTAATAGGGTACTTCATGTACATATTTGAAAAGTTTGATCATAACGTCCCTGAGAACTTTTTTAAAAGTTTATTTTTAAAAATGAATTACATGAATACATTAATATGTCAAACGTTATTTTTAACTTTGACATATATGTTTATGTTAATATTGTGTCTGAAACATTGTTCAAATTTAAATGTGCTTGGTCAAAAGACATTATGTAGGTGAATGTGAAGTATGGAAGTATGGTAAATAACAAAACAAAAGTTTCTGAATTATTTTCACCTTTTACTGAGTGTCCTATACACACACCTTTTTCCATAAATTCCTTTACGCCCCCATTGCTGATATAGGCAGACTGTTGTGTTTACACAACTTCTGTAATCTCCAAAGAAAGGCACTGCCAATAGAATGTGAGGCCGTAAAGTAACAGGACTGGGCTGTGGAACAGGGACATTGTGTCTAACGTGATGGAGCTCCATCAAATACCTTTAGGATAATTATCCAATCCCTGACTTCACTAATTCTGTTGTGGCTTAATGCAATCAAATACTCATAGCAATATGTGAGGAGAGACTCTCTGTTAAAACCTTTAATACCTGTCATTTCAAAGGAATGGATTTCATTGAATGAGTGGTTGTCAACACACTTTTTGGACACATTGTGCATTTCTTCTGCATGTAGGATTGATTGGACAGCTTGTTTTTTTAAGAGGTTGTAAAGGAGTATTTTTGAGTGCTACTGGAGACACTTGTATGATTTGTATTTCAAGCATTTTGAAAAGCTAGATGTTACAAGCCTTTGACAGTGACGGTCTCCTTGACCCTGGTCAGTAGTTTGGGTTCAAATTCTAATGTCTTTTGCATTTCAAAGCAACTAAAATGCCCATAAATGAAAATGACTGACATTGTTCAGAAGAAGTTGCCGGGACATTTAATACTGACCTATCAGAGCTCCTAAGAAATCAGAGATTATAACAGCACTAATTACAATGTCCTGGACGCTACGGATCCCACAGAGGTCAACATCAGATGGTATCTGGTGACCTAGTGGTTAGAGCATTTGCCTTGCAATCGTGGGCTCGAATCCCAAGACGGCTAGTGGCACCTCTGAAGTTCCCTTGATCAAGGTACTGTCCCCACACTCTGCTCCCGTACGCTGTGTTTTCCCGGTTGCCTGCTGCTTCACTTGGGTTATTGGGTTAAATGCAGAGGAAGGATTTCGTTCTGTTCACACTGTGTGGTGTGCTCACATTTGACAGAACAGCCACTTTCACTTCACTCGCTTCACTAATCATCACCTAACAATGAGATGAAGTGCTGGTACTGCAATGACATGCTGCATTCAACAGAGGGCGCTGCAGGCTGATAACAAAACCAGGACTTCCACCGCACTGTTTTATGGGAAACAGTATTTCATATTCATTTATGATGCCTGTCACAGCTTTAAACATGTAAATAAATAAATACAGTTAAAACATGCTGGTAGGTTGGTGATGATTTTTACTTGGCTTCTGTAGTCCTAGTGGTTTCTCTCTCACTGTGACCTCATTGACAGTTCAAATACATTTTTTGCATGATCTGACCACATCCCACTGTTGTTAAAATGCAAAGTCAAACTAGCCTTTTAAACTGTAGGCTTATTATTCCATATTAATTATTAATCTAATGACCTCTAAGCTCTAAATTATAGAGCAATGTTAGCATGATAGGACAAAAGTGACAGAATTTTCCCTGCTTTTCTTTAAACAGCGGATAATCACACTTGAAATAATATCGTTATTCCTACCATCAAAAACAATTTTGAATTAGAATAATTTGATACTCCAACCATTATGGTCACTGACATCTTTGTAGTCGTATTGACTGTAGTAAGTCATGCAATACGATGTTCAGTCATGTGATATTCAGTTTATCATGTGTATGAAAAACAGCACTACACTGAAAAATAGTGAGATAATCTCTTAACTGAGCATGTCCGATCAAGCATTTGCTTGATTATTACACACACACACACGCACACGCACACACACACACACACACACACACATACACACACACACCTTTTCACCCCGGAATTATCTGGAATGTTGCGTGTGTTCGGAAAGAGAGAATCACTCCAGTGCTGGCCACCAAAGGAGAAAGAACAAGGCATGGAACAGGTCTTCCATGGAATAAACGTGATTAATTTCCAGTTAAGCTTCCTTACCTCTGCCTTTGAGTATCTACAACCTTTTAAGTCACACATCATGAGCCCACTCTGACCTTGCAGACGTCTGAGTGTCCTCCAGAGGGTGTGCTGGCTAACAAAACAAAATGAGCTCGAGATCCACTCTGAGGCACTCCAAACAGCTGAACTATAATGAGGACAACTTGTAAACAGTCTGTCATCTGCATGTGTGTTCCGAGGAAGTATGAAGGCCCTTACCGTTACAGTTTATCTATTTTTACTCATTGCTCCCTCACTCCTGCTGGGCTCTGGGGGCTATTTTTGGGTGTGTGAGTAGGCTGGAGAGCTGGAGGAGATAAAACTCTACATCAATGATAAGCATGATGTAGCACTCCCATAGGGCACAACGAATAAGGGTGAAGTGACTCATTATAGCACTCACAGACTGAATGGCTTTATTTGGCTTAAACATTATGTTTATAACTCTGGAAATGTTTTCCAAGGAACACTTCAGACGTTGAGGTTACTATTTTAGGATTTCAAACAGAAGTTACATCTGCACTCCAGAAAGCATATTAAAACTATTTAACAGTTAGTGCTCACCATTACTGACACACACACTTTCATACAGCTTTTATTCAGCTTATACAATCTCAATAGAAAAATACTACAAAAAGAATGGGATGCTCTGGAACAGCCACACCTAATGCCCCCATGCACAATGCCAAATGTCTATTAAAGTGGTATAAAGCCCCCCAGAACTGGGCTGTGGAGCAGTGGAATTGTGTTCTCTGGAGTAATGGAGCTCCAGCCACCTCTGAGATGAGTAGAAGTGGCATTCATTATTTTGAATGAATCATCCAACATCATGCTGTTACTGCGGCAAGCTCCCCAGTTAATACCTTTGATTACAGAAGAAATGTCGTATGATCGGGGGACCAAATAAAGTCTATGTATTTGAATGCAATGTCACTAAAGTCCCTATTGGTGTAATGGTCAGATGTCCCAGTATTTCTGTCCATATATGTAGTGTTTTTCATAGCATTTGGAACAGAACAATACAATTTGTTAGATATGCACATTATTATGACACAACACTATAATAAAACAATAAAATAATGATAAAATAATACTTCTCTGGAATATAAATTCTGCAACAAAAAGTGTAAAACACAAGTCCAGGAGAACATGTGTTTGACACTGCACTGGACAGATTCAATGCACAATCCATCACGTGCACTGCAACACGATGTGTGCTCCAGCGATTACAACATATACCCTATATACAGTTTCAAACAGTAAATGTCTAACAGACAAACAGATAGCGAACCCTGGGATTTCGGAAAAGGTGGGAAATCTAATACCTATGTACTGCCAATAAGAATGATCCTGTTTGACTCATTTGAGGAGATGTGGTGGCTGCCAGGAAAGAATACAACATTAGGTGCCCTCTCACAGGGCACCTTCACTCCATCCTGAGGGTCTCAGCAGCTCAGATCTTCATCTTCAAAAAATCAATACAATAAAGAGATTCCAGGCATTCAGCTCAAGCTAAGAGGTTTAGAAGACCTACCTTGAGGAACATTCAGTGAAAGTGTCCATTCTGTCGTACGTGAACAGCACAAAATTCTTCTTCAGTATTTAAACCCATTCACCAAGTGAAGCAGCTGGCCGGCAGGAACACAGCATCCGGGGAGCAGTGTGGGCATGGTACCTTGATCAAGGGAACCTCAGAGGTGCTTAGCAGTCTTGGGAATCAAAGCAACGACTTCCTGACCGCACGGCAAACACCTTAACCACTAGGCCACCAGCTGCCCTGGTATAACAGTTGTCTGTAGCTTACGAGGCCTATTATTGTTTTTTAAATTTTTCGATATTTCAAGTAATAGTTTGAGTCATACAACAAGCTTCTATATTTTGCTGTTTTTTGAATATGTTATATGAAGCTATTATATGAAAATGAAATGCAAAAGCTTAGGCCTTCACCTTCCTGAACATCTTAATGAAAATAGTTGAGTTGAGAGACACTCATATAAAACTGCTCTCTATTACTAGTTCCGATCGCTGCATGTTCCCGTAATTGGAGCCATTCTACATTATGTCATGTTAATTAAAGAGAAGACCGGCTGACATTCCAGCACGTAGACAACACTAATTGTGTACAGGAAACCTCCAATTCTTTACACTTATCAGTGAGCGTGTGGGGACAGCAGTGTGACCGCATTTTTAATAGAAACAGCAGAAATCTCATGACATTCCTGTGAGACATAACTACGGCCTTAGTAGGCTTTGGAGCAGAAAACATAATGAGGATTGCGATGACTGCACAGATCCAGCGATAATGCCCTTCACTAATTATGGTCACTACGTACTCCTAGACAGACCGGATACAGCAATTACCCAGTGAGAGGGTCAAATTTCAGGGAAAGTGACATAATTCATCTGAGCTACTTTTATAGTAAACTACAGGGGATGCTTAGGATTCCATAAGGTTAGTTTCATTTTAATACGGAAACACTGTGGTAACTGGGCTCTATCAGAGCCGATTAGAAAGAAGTACAAGCTCTTCCGATTGTCTGCAAAGGACACAGCGTCATCTTAGAGTAACGTCATGTGTTTCAGAGTCGTTGGCTTCAGTCTTGCAGTCGTCAGTATCATTCAGTGTCATTCTATTGTGCTAAACACACAAAGAAGTTCAGTCTCAGGTTGCATAATAGTGATACTTTATGCACAGAAATCATCCACCTTGAGCATAAGAGGTCCCCTTCTTGCAGTATTAGCAAAAAGAATGAATGTGCATTTATATTCCCAAAAGGCTACAGTAGAATAATGCAAAATTAAAAAAAAAATCTGGATGTAAATATAATTGTATATCTATAATTGTATATAAATATATTTGGCTGTAGTTGTGGATAGGGCTACCAATGGTCAGAGACATTTTGCTGATTTTCAAACTCCAACAAAAACAGTTAGTGTACTGTTAGTGTACTGCTGAGTTGAGTCAGGTGTGTTTGAGCAGGAAAATCACCAAACTCTGCTGGAATCTGGCCTTCCAGGGACAGAGTTCCCCATCCCCTGCCTAAGCCTGTATAATGGTTTGCATTTTTGCTTACAAGAAAAGAATCAGCTCACTGTCCGCTGGCAGCGCTTGTAACTAAAACCTTGTATCTCCCAAAGATAAACTTATTTCACAACTCCATATAGGTTCATGTAACAGGATGTAATTTCTTTGAATCAGTTTATTATTAAATGTTCACAAAAAATAAGAAACTTCTTTAAAAAATGGGTTCAAAAGAAACAACCGTGTGTTCATTAGGTTTTGTTGAGATGGCTGTAACACATTTAGATGCTACACAGGTTAACCGCCTCTACCAGCTCCAATATCTTCTCAGTTATCTTTTTTTACCCATTTTTACAGAAAGTGAAGTGGACAGATTGTGTGAATAAGTGAAAATTAACATTTCCTCTTTCAAGCGTACCCTCTTTGCAAGGCAGTATCAGGTGCTGCAGTGCTGGAGTCTTCCAGCGGCAACATTTTTTAGGTTCAAGGCCAAATCAGTTCTCATTATCAACACAGTTCTGGGAAACAGCAGCATCGAAGCCAAATTCTTTACAGGAATAACTTTGTATTCATGCGCAAACCACTTGCTTTGAATGAATCATTATGATTGTGGACTAAAATTGTAGAAAAAAGCATGGCCTACATTCTCCCTGGGGTAATGATGACAGAGAGGGTCACAGACAACTTTGGAAACCTGGGGCCACAGGGATGAAGGGAACACAATAAGGAGAAACAGTTGGTGGCCATATAGCGCATGCTTTTATATTTCTTATGGCATATAATCTATACGTTCAAAAGACATTCTCGCTCCCCTGCTTTGTTTTATTCCTCTGGGAAGGCACTAGAACATTGCTGTGAGGATTTGATCACAATTCTGTCAAAAGAGTTATATTGAGCTCAGGTACTGATATTGAAAAATTCCTTACTATAACTGTACAATTGCAGAACACAACACATGCAAGATGCAAGTGTTGATGTTTTATAGACTTATGTTTTGCTAATGCATGCCTACATTTTCTATTCACAGCAAAAAACATTGTATCAATGAGTTAAAACACATTACTGATATAAATGATTGCTTTTCTTATAGTGTCTTTCACACATTCTCAGATTTGCTTTGCTGTGTCTTGCTGGTGACGGCAGCATACACTCACACAAGCAAGAGAATTCTAGGTAGCCCTTTTATTTGACAAGAAGGACCTTGCTTTGCATTTTGCGTGTGTGCCTGGAAGGCGGGGGAGCAGGGGGAGGTTGTAAGGGGTAGTCCAGTTCCGAGAACACTATTGTCTTTTCATGAAAAGTGGTGATTGGAGTGAAAGATGCATAGAAGCAGAATAAAGCACACATGAATGCACACATGCACGCAGTAATATGCTGAATACACACTCAGACATAATCACTCAAGGACATGGACCAAGCATGAGGTTATTATTGATTCTCATAAGACTGCGCTTACCAAGAAACAGCGCTTCACCTTCTTTCTCTGACTCCCTAAGACAGCAAAACAATGGATGACCAGTAAGCCTACAAACACACAAACACACAATCAAACACACACACACACACACACACACACACACACACACACACACACACACACACACACACACACAGATAAATAGGTAGAGTGGCAAGACTTGTGGAGTGTATTGTGCAC
>JBBPCY010000156.1:12554220-12564532 GCA_037974405.1 Brachyalestes nurse | reverse complement strand
CGCACACAAACACACATACAAACACACACACAGAAACACACACACAGTAACACAAACACACGCATATACACACGCGCACAGAAACACACACATGCACAGAAAAACACACACACACAGAAACACATACGCAAACACACACACACACACACACACACACCCCTTTGTCCTTGTAGTGCGTAACAAACACATACTCATGTCTGTGTAGTGTATATGAAATCACACCATACATACTGATCACACTGATCTGTACCTCAACCCAAAACGAAGGACAACACAACACCTACAGTACAGAGTGGCTACAAAACTGGATCAAACCAGTCTGATCGAGGCTGTGGTAGTCTGCTTTGGGACAACACAAAGCTGAGGAACTGAACCGGGGTGGAAGGGAAGATTTCTTAGTTGGCCAGATCAATAGTGTCCAATAGGATTGTGCAATATATAATTCCTTTATCAGTACTACAACACTGGGCTTTGTGGCGCAGATGCCATAGAAGAGTGCAACTTGAAAATGAGTCTCTAACCAACCACTGAATGTTTTATCGTGCGCTCAGAGTATCTTGCCCAACCACAGATCGCTCTGATTGCAATATGGTATTTTAATAATTAAAGTACCACCTTAATGTTCCCCCTAAGTTTTTCAAAGTTATCATCACTTATTTAAATATTTATTTGCAATATTTATTGCCATGTGATTCTTTTTCTCTATGTCCTTTAGACGTAGTGTATAATAGGACCGGAGGTATTAAGGTATATTCCTATTGGACAGTCTTCACTTTTGGTTGAAGCCAGCTCAATGGGAAGTCTTCCCTTGCGAAATACACCCCATGTTAGAAAACTGAACATGCGCATCCAATACGCAATAATTAAAACATTCCGTTCATACACACCTCGGTACTCGATTAAACTTAAAACGAGAACTACAGGAAAAATAGGAAAGACAGACCCTCTCTCTGGCCTAAGTTACCCAGGAAGAGAGCCTATTTCCAGGTCATAGCAGCACCAAGGTCTCCGAATGAAGGTTCAAGCTTCTAGGGTCAGCTTCTAGACTGGCCTCTCTGGTTGACGTGAACACTACAGAGTTTCAACTCCTTCAAGCATTATAAAAGTACCATTAAATACGCCGTTGTTTTGATGCCTCGGTAGTGTTTGTTGCCGTCTTTGTTGCCGTCTTTGTTGCCGTCTTTGTTGATTCTTTTTTTTTTTTAAAGTGCCTTCAATATGCAGGTGGACTGACTAAGGGTCAGTTTAGCAGGAGATAATCTCACCAGAGTGCAGCGACAACAGAGAGAGGAGAATTCTGGCGAATGTAGTGTTGGCAAAGGTGAGGTCTGGGTGCTGTTGGCACAGGCTTCAGTGAAGGGTCCTGAGTGGGGGTGGGTGAAGGGGGTGTAGGGCTGGGGTATGTGGTCAGTGACTAAATTATACTCCTTCCTTTTCCTCACTCCCTCTCCTCCTTTAAGCACCCCACTTGCACTTTCTGCTCTCTTTCTCCTTTGTTCCTGCTGTCACTCTCTGGACTGATAGAACAGGATGTATCCTGACTCAGAGTTCTTTGAAATGTCAGAAGTCAAACCATAGAACTCTTCTATTGCCTGTGCATCGATTTTCTGGGAAAAAGGAAGAGAGAGAAGGAGAGAGAGAGAAAACAATATTAACACAGAAAGAGATCCATTTACCAAACCCAAAGAAAGGACTAGAGATAAGCATTTTACCATTACTGCTATTCAGACATCCACATAAGCAAATGGTATTTAAATGTATTGTTACGAATCAAAAATGAAAACATAGGTCGGTAAACGTGATTAGGAAATGATGTGTGTTTAAGAAATTGATAGTTATTTATCTGTGTGTTTTAAGGATGCATGATTTAACACAACTTACACTGTACAAATTTGTAATTTTTGGTTTGAATTTCTGTTCCCTTGCACACAGTGGCAACAAAAAAGTATCTGGGAGCGGGATCCCACGGGACCCAACGCAAATCTCGTGGGATTGGGCAGGTTTAAGGCTGCCGTGGGCGGGAGCAACCGAAACGGCGGGGATAAAAATAGACAGCGGGTCCCAAAATTGTTAGCAGGATGGAGGATGCAGCTGAAGTTGTCAATAAAATTAAGAAGGGAGAATATAAAACAAAGCTAAAGATGGGGAAATTAGAGAAAAGATGGAAAAACTTTACAATTGTAGCAGACAAAGAAGGTAAAGAGCTGGACTTTGTGTGTTGTGCGAAGTGTGGCAAAGCGCTAGTCTACAACGGGCACAAATCTGGCACTTCAGGATTGAGGCGACACATTCACAGATAAAACAGCAATTCTCCCTGCACAGGTCAAGCAAAAGACTATCAAAAAAAGAAATGTGCTCTAAATACATTCGGCTTTTACTGACGTACTTCAGCAAGGTTTTAACATTGCTGGTAAATACGGTAAGTTTAATGTTAAAGACATTCTGCCTCATCCAACAACTGTATCAAGGCATGTAGAGAGAAAAGCTCAGGAGGTGCAGGCTTCCGTGTCAGCGGAGATAAATATAATTGAAAAATATGGATGTGCTATTACAGCGGATATATGGAAGGAAGATTACCACAAAACATCACTCATATCCAGCACTATCCACTACACGAATGATGACTTCAAGCTGATCTCGTACTGTTTGCGGCTGGGAATGGTCGGAAATTCAGCAGGAGCGGGATTTTAAAAATAGTCCTGTGCAGGGCTCTACTCCATTCCATTAAACTACTGGTAAAATTTAAGTACGTTCTTTAGGTAACTTTGGGCAGACTCTGTATGTGGAGAAAGCCTTGACAATAATTCCAGCCAGACTGCAATAAGGGCTTTGTAAAGCACAGAGGTGGAAACATCAATGTCTGGGGCTGTTTTCCTTACAGCGGTGTCGATGTTCCTTGGATGATTGGAATAAACAAATGCCACTTGGTTTGACATTTTGTTTCTTAACACAATGAATATTCATTCTAAGTATGGCGTGAATGTCCAAATACTTTAACATTGTGGCTTACATGTCATGTCATCACTTCACTTAACATGATACACAATATGAGTTGCTTGTGTCTCAGATTCTATGTAAAAAATGTGTCATACCTCCACGATGTCATCATCAAAAAGCAGCCAGAAGCCATGACTCTTCACTATCGTTATATAGTGTCCTCTATTTGGTCCACTGAAATTACACAGATAACACACAGTCAAACACAAAGGAAATGTATGAGTGGGTGTGTGTGCGTGAAAAAGCATGAACATGTCTAGGTGCATTCACTCATGTATGGAAAGTGTGTAGTCACTAATGTACCCAAGTGCACAAAACAAACTCACAAATGTTCAATAAGAGTGTTCAGTTTGTCTGTGAACAGCAACACGACACAAAAATTGTGTTTCTACAAACGTATGTGCGAATGTGCCCAGTCTCACACCTGCCACAGTGCACCACCACAGCGACAAGGTCGTACATGCGGTCCAGGTTGACGGCGTCTCCGGACGTGTTGAACAGCCGCAGCTCGAGGGGGAAGACTACGCGGTAGCTCAGCTTAGTGTACCGGTGTAACTGCTCCATGTACTTAAAGCGCTTCAAGTGCAGGGCCAAGATCATAGGAAGCTTCTTCACACGCATGCTGGAGAGACAACACACACTTATGATTAAAGACAATGTTTTAGTTTGTATTATTATTATCTGTATCAGCATTTTGAAGCATTTATGTCTGCAGGGTTGCAGATTTTATCAGCAAAATTCTAAACATCTGTCCAATATTCATCTTTTTAAAGCAACTGTCTGCTAAGACAGATATGATTATAACTATCCATTCTGTAATAAATTACAGAGCTAACACTACATGCTAGCTTGCTTCATATTTAGTATTTTTAGATATTTGAAGTAATTAGGCCGTAGCAAGTACAGCCATGTAAAAAATAAAAGACCACTTTTCTCATTTTTTTCCTCATGTAAAATGCACAGGTTGCTATTCTTTCATGAACTATTGTAGTGTAAACTGTGTAAAAAAAATAAGAAATGCCTCTATAAGTGCAGTAGTGTTTGTAGAGCAGCTTTTCTATGTACTGTATTCCAGCAGCTTCACTCCTGATTCACACATGCACACACTGTGCTCTTAACATCACTATTTTAATTGTTGCGATTATAAAATAATGTAAGAGTGTTCTGTAGTTTAACATTTCCAAGGTATAAAAAAATTATTTATATGTAAAAAAGCAACATTTTCCATGGCTGTATGGAACAAAAAATTGTGTATGTAAAACATACACACATGCGCACACACACAGAGCTTATTAACTGAGTCATCTTTACGAAGACAGATGTATATTAGTGGTAACTTTGATACATTGACACAAGTAGAATACATAAATTCACTGACCGTTTCTGAGCCTCTTGCTTGCTGCAACAGGTTTCACAGTAGTATTTATATTCACTGCACAGCGTCTCTGTGTTGCTGAAGTCCCTGTTCACATATAAGAGTCACTATAACAGGGCAATATGTAAGGATGTGATGGTTTCAAATGAGTTTTGAAACATCAACAATCCTGTCTGTAAAGTGGGAGTGGGCCAGGAGTAGGGCTGGGCGATTATACGATCACAATTAGTGATCGTGATTAAATTTCTGGAGTTTGCAGAACTTTGGAAGTTTGCACACCAACATGACATACACAGAAACTGACCTATCTCAGAATTTTTATTCATCAAAGTCAAACCAATTTTTATTGCATATATTAGTTTCACCATAAAACTGATAAGTACAGATATTGCTGCACCTCTATGAGACGCTATGTGTAGCATAAAGAATATGCTTAGAGTGTGAAATAACCAAAGGAACTGAAGGCAACCCGTTTGTGGGAACATTATTATGCCAGAAAAGGATTGGCTGGCATTTTTGATCTGGAACATTTTTCTTAAATGGAAATGTAAACACTGAAATCTTTGTTTTCTCTATTTCCTTTCAGCTCAGAGATCAGAAGCACAACGGACCTCTGAAGTCCTCACTTTGTAATAATCAAGTCCTAATAAGCAAGTCCTAATAGAGATTCTGGCATCGGTCAAGGGCTGGGATATATTAGTAAACAATCAGTTCATGAACAAAGCAGTGGCTTATAGCCACATTCTGAAAGCTTGATAGAGGTGCCAAGCTACCATTAGGACCATTAAAATTGCTACGCTACCATTAGACAATCACTATTTAGGGAGGGGTTTAACGTAACACCAGTACTGCAGTTTCTGTAACTTAACAACGAGGGCTCCTCTGCTCAAAATGTAAACCACACTGAATCAAAATACAGTAACAATGACTATTATTATTGAAAACAAATCTTTCTCCATTTGGAATAATGGACACCTTAACCATTTCTGCTTATTTTCAGAGATTCCTTCAGAGTACACTAAGGCTTTTTGATAAAACAAATAGATAATCTGATATAACGTGTTATTAACAGGCTGCATCGGTAAATGTATGTTGTTGGCCAGTTTGTGGGTGTTTCTGACCCAGAGTGTGTGTGCATACCTGAGACAGTGCGTTATTGATGTGTTTTGCTCGACGTCCACAGACAAATCCAAGAAGTCCTCGTCTTTACTGCTAACCTGTAACAGATAAGTCAGACACATTTCTGGTGAGTGTGTGTGTCTTTATATTCTTTTCAGAGAATCATGTAAAACTGTCCAAGTAAAAGTATCAGCATCAGCTCATTACAGCCAAAAAAAACCCTCACTTTTGTGAATTATAAAATCAGTAAATATGAAATATAAACTGCTGTAAAAAAACCCCCCAACTATGTCAGGGATGCTAAATGACCAAAATAATTAGCTGTTAATAATCTCATTATTTCATGCAGTTGCATTTGTCTTTTTTCTCAAAATGTGACTTTTTTCAATGTTATCAGTGGACAAAATAAATGTCATCAAACTGTCTTTACTTATAGTAACTTGATAGCATTTTCACATGAACATATCATTTTCATGGCATGAATGCAGTTTCCAGTATCATCACAGATGTCTGGAGGAACAATAGCTGCATGCTTGATCACTCTCATTCTTATTCATCCAGCTCATGGATTACTGTTACAGTGAAGGCTCTTGAGGGAAACAGTTGCTGCCCACTTTGCTGTTGCTTTTGTTAGTTTGCTGTTTGTTGATTTATTTGTCCTACATGATCTGTCAAAGTTGCGGAAGGTATTGTTTTAAAAGACATTCATAGCAATATACAGTGTATGGGCAGTAGAACCTCAGCTTGCACTACTACAAAGAATTATAAAGAGTTAAAGAGTTGTCTAACAAGGGAAAAATTCAACTACATAACTCTAATATATACCTTTAGGATTCAGCTCAGCAAGGTCAATAAGTTCAAATTCAGTTCAAAAAGCAGAGAGAGGTGCAAACCAGATGTCCACTTCTAACCACTTCAATGGGAGCAGTTTGCTGGTGGTGTTGTATGTTGCTCTTTTCTCAGACAGACCAGTCTCTGTTCAGGCTAGCGTTTACTCAAGGCTGAACTCTACTGACCGAGTATTCTCACATATAACAAGAGATTAAAGGAGTGGAGAGAGTGCTGGATAAAAAGTGATAAATGCTGTGAGGAGACATGCAGAGAGGCACTGACCCTAATGAACTCAAGCTGCCACAGATGTAATGATAAACTAGGTCAAAGGCCGAGACATTTATGTGACTAACATGCTCATTCCTCCTATAACTGAAAAAAGATTTTATTTGATATCTGTTGAATTGAGAATCAATACATGCAATCTAGTATTTAATTTAGGAACGGAGGTAAATAATCTAAACTGCACAAATGCTAAATGAAATTTACCCAATTTCAATTTACCCAATTTACTCAGCCCGAATTTTGTCTTTTTTACTGAATCTTTTATTTTTTTATTGATAACAGTTTGTCATCCATTATCAGACAGCTGTATCAGAAATGCTGTTTAGGAAGATAGGGTACGGTGTTTAAGGATTCAAACATGCAATTTGCACAGTACCTACTGAAGGAGTATAAGCTTCCATTACTTGTTAGCTACATTAGCTTTATAGCTAAAACTAAACTTCAGACACCCGGGATGTCTAAGCTGGTAGACTATATTTGAGGAGTGAATGGTTTGAAGTTAATTTGTGACCAAACTACCATTTAAAATCTTGTTTAAAACATGATAATGCAAGGTACATGGGCAGCGCTAGCAAAAAACATACTGTCCAATCAAAATCAACCTCTCACCGTCTCACAGTTGAGGCAGCGCGTCTCATTGGTCAGCGTGCCTTGGAAGATGTCGTGCACCCAGGTGGACTCGGCCTTGTTCTCTGGCTCAGTTTCAGCAGCAACGGTGGTTCCATTGTTCTTTAGTCGGCCATTCTGTTTCTCCTGTTTCTTCTCTTCTTGCAAGATGTCAGCCACCGTGTTCAGCAGGTAGTTAAGGAACTCATGAGCATCCTGCTGCATGTAGTTATCAAAGAGGTCTACAGAGAGAGACAAAGATCAGAGAATAGTATTAGTAACTGTTGAGTGTTGGGTAGTAATATGAGTTTATAATGTAATAATGAGTTTGCTGTTTGTCAAAACAACTTCAGAAGTAAAACAATTTCTTGGTCTCTACTTTATTTGTATTTAGTGCTACATAGTGTACAAGCTGTATGGTATATACAACAGAGGCTGATTAATTCCGTTTGCTTTTTGAGAATTTGGTAAGAGTGTGAAAGTGTGGATTAATCCAGCACATGCAACTGTTCAGAGATCAGAAGCTCTTGGCACAATGGACCTCCGAGGCCTCACTTTGCAATAATCAACGAGTCCTAATAAGGACTCTGGCACCTTTCAAGAGGTGGGATATTACTAAAAAGGTTATTGAATTTGATGTGTTGGAAGCATGAAAACTGGGGGCATAAAAAAAGCATCAAAATGACAGGTCCTGGGGGGTATTTCCAGTCTGAAGTGGTTAGTACCTACTAGAAGTGCTCCAAAGAAGGATGACCGGTGTACCAACCAAAGCTCCGCCCACAGAAGAGCTACAGCAGATTGTAAATGACCGAAATAATGACACATTGTCTTAACATACAATGCGTCGCAACTTGCTGCAGATAGGGCTGCCTAGCTACAGACCAGTCAGAGTGTCAGTGCTGACCCCTGTCCACTGAAAGTGCCTACAATGGAAACACGAGCATCAGAAGTGGATCATGGAACAAGATGGCCTGCTCTGACGAATCACACGAAGACACACCATGAGAAGAAAACAAACCAGCGATGTGATGCCCTGGGTAATGTTCTGCAGGGAAGGCCGAGTGGGACTTTGTGGATGTTATTTTGACACAGACCACCTACCTAAACACTGTTGCAGACCAAGCCCCCCCTTTACAGCAACAGAATTCCCTAATGGCAGTGCCCTCTTTCAGCAGGATAATGTGTCCTGCCACACTGCAACAATTGCTCAGGAACAAGTTGAGAAGCATGACGAAGACTTGCCCTCCAAATTCCCCAGAACTCAGTCTAATTGGCATCTGTGCACCACCAACCAGTCTGATCCACTGGGGCTCCACCTCGCAACTAACAGGACCTGCTGCCAACACCTTGGTGCCAGATACGACAGCACACCTTCGGAGGTTATGTGGAGTCCATGCCTCAATAGTTCCAAACTCAAAACATCTTCAGAACTTTGGGAAGCTTGTATATTACCCACAGAGGCAAAATAATTGATTTAAACAATGTCAGTTATTTTATAATAGATAAAAATGGCTTGGACTAAGCACTTATCTGGACACTACAAAATACAACATATCTTGAGGTTTAACTAAAACACATACAGATAGATGTCCCAGTCAGTAGATATGAGTGCTCAATTAACCACATACACACACAATGCAATTGCAAGCTGTTTTGAGCGGTGAGTGACTGTGTGTGTGTGTGTGTGTGTAGTCAGCTGACTGGTTTCTCTCTGACAGAGGCCTGTATTGTTCATTCACTGAGAGAGTGATCCAAAGTAAGACAGCAGAACAAGTCTCCTTTCATACCACCCACCTACACACACACACACACACAATCCCTTACACCTGTCTCTCATTCCACAGATACACCATATTACACAGGGGTTTACTGTTAGTACGCTAGGGTCAGATGCTAATTCACTGACCATTACCACGGCAGCCGCTGACCTAATCAACATACCTTGAAAACATCCTAGCACATGCCTTATATTTCCTAAAGCCGATCCCACATAACCATTTCAGTAAAATTGCTTTGTTAACAGACCATTGAGGAAGTTTCACATGAGAGAGTTCAAGTTTCAAGTGTAATGACCAGGAATCAAACCCAATTCCCCTGCTCATTAAATAAGCCTCCCACTACCACTGCATCATGCAGCTCATGTTCAGAGTGCTGAACCGTAATTAGGTTGTCAGAAACAAGGGGCAGGAGAGAAATCAAAGCTTTGGCTTTTATAATCCTGTTGATTGTTGGTGAGCCTGAAAAATACTTTACCTAGTTTGGCCTTAATACGCATTGAGACCTAAAAAACACACAATGATACAGGATACTGTGCACATTTATCTAATTCTAGTAAATTAGAAACACACAGAATTTATTCACAATACTCATTTTTTCTTTTGCCAGTGGACAGTCTTAACCCTGTGAAAGGTAAAATTAGTTCCAGCTACTGAACCTATACAATGTCTCATATCAGTTTGTCAATTGATTAGACTAATGCAAAATCATACAGGATACTGAGGGCTGCCTTAAGTGCAGTGGTACAGAGGGCCCAATACATAATACAATAAAAAATAATTTTAGGACTGCATTGTGAGCCTGTTGTATAGGTACAAAAAATGAAATATATTAAAAACGCACTAGCAAATCTATCAATCCATTATCTAAATCGAGAAACACCTTGGACAGGTTGCCAGTCCATCACAGGGCAGACAACCAGACAAACACAATCACACCTAGGGGCAATTCATCAATTTATCATCATGCCTTTAACATGCATGTCTAAACCAGAGTGCCAGGTGGAAACTCATGCGAACACAGGGAGAAAACTCAAACTCCACACAGAACTGACCATCAGCCGCGCAACCGAAAATCAAACCCAGGACCTTCCGTACTACTGTGCTACCCACTGGTACATGTGAAAGGAATTTTCTTTTGTTGGATTACATGAATGTCTTGATTTATGATTATCTTCTGATATGTTGCCACTGCAAATGCAACAGTCATTTACAATGCTGTATGGCCAAAATGGCTAATAATTACTAACAACTTTTTAACATGCATAAATGCTGGGGGGTGGGGGGTGGGGGGGGGGGGTTGGATTTTCCCTTTCCAAGCTTC
>JBBPCY010000156.1:12536167-12551709 GCA_037974405.1 Brachyalestes nurse | reverse complement strand
CCCCCCCCCCCCCCCCCCCCCCCCCCCCCCCCCCCCCCCCCCCCCCCCCCCCCCCCCCCCCCCCCCCCCCCCAACCCTCACTGTCCAAAAGTCAAATGTCAAATTTCACTGTCCAAGAGAGGGACTTAGGCTTAGTGCTTCCTCACCGTTCTCCTTCCGCAGACGTGAGATGAACTTTTTGGGTGGGATGACGCCCACCTTCTTCTTCTGTGTTGCAATGCTATGGAAAAGGTCAGCCAGACAGGTAAGAAGATTCTCCTTCTTCTTTTGCTGAGCCTTGTAAGCCAGCACGCTCTCCCTGAACGGCCTGCAGAAATAGAGTGCCTGCAGCACCGAGTTACAGTAACACGTGTTCCCAAACTGTAAGAAGGAGATAGTGTAGAGAGAGAGATAGAGAGAGAGAGACAGACAGAGAGAGAGAACAAATGACTATCATGCTTATGTTACACTATCATTTGTATTTTTAGAGAACAGAATCGCATGTGTAAAGTAACCAGAGCTGGGGAAATAAAACAGCAGGATAAGAGTCGGACACTTTCTTCCATTTTAAGACGAGCGCTTGAAGGAGCGCATATGCCGAAGTATTGGTTTGGTCAGTCTCATGATGTTGGGCCAATTCAGTCTGATCGCTTTGACTGGTCGCTGTGCTGCTGCAGAAGTGTTCTCCTAATATGACATTTTCTGGAACTTAATAAAACGACCTGCTGAATCAATAGAAGGCCTGCAAAATATTGCATTGCATACAAGTCTAAGAGCAGGATGGGATACTTTCTGTGCAAAATCTTGTAGCCCAACTATGATATGAATGCTTTGTGTGTTGATATAAAGTGAGGATTGGCTCTCACTCGAAAAGAGTCGACTCTTCTGATTCACTACAAAGAATCAACTCTTAGTAGCCGGGTAATTAAAAACAGCAGTGATACAACATGAATAATTATTGAACTGTAAGTTTCTGTTTTTCCTCACCAACTTCAAACACTTTCCTTTATTTTCACTACAGTAAAATTTCTTTTTAAAAGAAGAAACACACTGCCATCGACTGTTAGATATTCTGATTTGAGTAAATTTTGCAGTAAATAGTGGACTGTAGATAGTGAGCTGCTTATCACTGCAGCAGGTTACAGCTCATTGCAGCACTGGATAAATATGCACTGCTTAAATGGTACTGTAATTGGGTTAGGTAATTGAAAACCTAACCGCAATGTCAACATGACCAAGAACAGCTTGTTAGGTTCACATAGTTGCCTTGCACCTCTTTTTATTCACAAATTCTGGGATAGTGCTTTCCCATGATTTAACAGAACAAAAACAATAGAGATATGCAGTACTGTTTTTACACATAAAATTTAAATTGCTCGAGTCTGGTCAAAATGCCACTAAACTAGATGTTTTCTCTCAGTGAAACATATTCTCCTGTTTGCTTGTGGGTGTTTTGATGTGTGTCTTGAGCTTGGAATAAGTGTGTAATATAAAATGGCACGATCAACCACAAATAGAGAAACAAAATCCTTTCCTTTCTGGAGTTCACAGTTGCAACACGCTGCCTTTTTTGGTCAAAGCATGGACATGTTCCACAAAAACAACCCAACTTTCCAAAGCTGTGATTGTTCTGGCTTATATGTAAAAACATGGTGGTCTGGAAGCCTGTTGGACCATGTGACACTTACGTTGACCAATCCAAAGTAGTGTTCATTAATTGGGAACTGCTCTGGACCAATGTCTTTCTCCAGAGCGGAGGCATTGGTGCCCTAAAAAGGGAGAGAGAAACAGAGACATTTTAAGTAAACAAGGGTTAATTCAATCTTAAATTTAACATAGCGTAATGTCCTTGCAACAACATTATAGGACAACACATGCACCCACACAAAACCATTTTACACCTTGCATAAATACACAGCTACAAAAAGATGAAGATGAATCAGTCCAGGGCTCCAACTGGGCATGTGCTGTCTAAATATGTAGTTGCTTAATTGGTACTGTAATCTTGCTTGGTGATTGAGTTCCTGCCTTCACTGAAAAGGTTTTGTCAGTGGAGAGTGGGTAGGTTTTGTTCTCAGTGTCTTTGTGCCTTAATAGCTTCTCAAAGAAATCAGCGCTCCCACACAACCAAAGCAAGCACTCTGTACCCACAGCAGTCTACATAAATAAACATGTGCCTAACACGATTGTGCCAAGCACATTACTGCCTAGCAAGCTTATCCCATATTCAACCTCTCTATGACTTACCATCAGTTCAATTTAAGCCATCCATTGACAATACTGGTCTCAAATCAGCAGTCATCCAACGCCAGCCCGTCGTGGTCTAGTGTTCTGAGGAAATTTGCTCTATCACTTGTCGTGACTTTATAACAAAAGCATTTGGTGTTTGGCAGCTTGTTTTATGGTATCGTACACTTCATGAACTCCCCATACAGTTATTAAATTATTTTAAAAAATAGCTATTTTTAAATTCCTGCCACTTTTCATTTATTTTACTTACTGAAAACAGATTCAGGGTTTCATTTTATATTAAGTAGTTGGGGGGTGTCATCAAGTGACTTACTTACACTTGTTATTGAAATGTACATCCAAGTATTCTTCATGATCAGATAATAGAAGCTGGTGAAGAATTTCACCTTTTTCTGCATAATAAAATAATAAATAAATAAAAATAAATATAAATAAATCCGAGTGATTTGATGTGAAATGCACCATTGTATAGAAACTTGTAAAGTTTGAAATTATCAGGCGTGATACGAACAAGTCTCTAAAAACTCACAGAAACGTATTATACCAAACGGTTCTGGGTCTACCTTTTAAAACCCCTGGTTCTAATCACCACAGCTGTAAAGAAGTTAGAGTTGGTAAGTATCTGTACAATACACCATTTCCCATCAAACCCCAAACTGACTTTGGTTTCATCTCCTAACAAAACTATGCAGAAATTCTGCAAATATCAGTGGATTTCTACTCTAAGTTATGGGTTTTGCTCAAATTATGGCTACACTGCTCTATTCCATCGAGACTGTGACTGAGGATAGGTATTAGAACTTTATAAACACAATGCATCACTGAATGTAGATTCATTTGGGGGCCTTTGATTATTAATCTACATTTATCAAAACACATTGTGCAAAAAAATTCAATGCATATTTTAAAATGCAGGAGATTTTTCAAGTTCATTTGATCACAACTAAGGAACAATGCATATGTGGAATAATCACTTGCATCCTTGCTTGTAGGACGTACAGCAAGGGTCAGCACAAGGGCACACAAGAGGTCTCAAACCTTTAGATGTAAATACGTTTTTAAAAGATTTTCCACTAACTTTACAATCTGAAGGTCTCTACAGACCAGCTGCAAAGCTTCTAGAAACTACTGCCTTTTCAGTTACAAGCTATGAATATTCTCCACAGGTATGAAAAGAATCTCTGCGGTACCGGCCATGAAGATTAAAGCTTAATAAATGAAACTGCTTTGACCCTGCTCAGTCGATTAGGTCTTCAGCGGACACCAAACCCAAAAAAGGGCTACGGAGATGACTGACAGGTGATTGATGCCAAATAGCTGCACTGAGCTTTGTGTGACTGTAATGACCTGAGAAAGCAATTCAGCTTTTCTTCTCTCTGAGGGAATATGAATCCAGCAAGGCTTCCATTTCAACCTTAACAGACCTTAAGTGGCCACAGACACAAAGGTATAAAAGTATTGCATTGTGTGACAAAGAGATTAAGACCTTAAAGGATCTTTGCCTACAGTAGGAGGTATGTTATATTCATACTGAGACTACTGATGTAGAAGAGGTTCAAAGGCTTGGAAAATTGAAAGACATCATTGTAGAATGGGTATGAATAGAGGCTTTGGCCTACGCCTCATACTCTTTGCCCAAAATGACCAGAATGCTGGTCTTTGTTTCTGCTCAGACGTATAGGGCCACATGATTTAGACAAAACATCATACTGAAATTGCAAAACCAAAACCTTGTATATCTAAGACAGTAAAAGAAGAAAGTGTTAGGATTGTCAAAATAATGAAAAATGATGGTTACTTGCCATGTCGAGCATTTCTTTCCTCATTGTTTGCTACCCTCTAAAGGTTTTATACTCCAAAAATCAGACAATGTTCATTCACATTCAGCTGACTGTGATGCAACCATTTGATTGTGAAAGCTAAACACTGTAAAAAAGAAAAAAAAAAAGAAAAAAAAAAGAAGCCGACAAAAAGAGAGATAATAGGCTTCGTTCTGACAATGGCAATATATTAACGAACTCTGCAGTACGATATGGATACCCAAATCCATTCAAACATTTACCGAAACTCTGTTTCTGTCTATCTGAGACATGTGAGAATTGGTCATAATGCTCACATCACCCAATAAATTATTGATTGTTTTGTTTGAGGGCTCATTTATGTATTGCAAGCATTAGCATAATAGCCACATCAAAGGCCAATACTGCAATAAAGATCAATAAACAAGGTATTGTGATGTCCTAGTTAGAAACGTGACAACACAAGCAAGTGAACACACATACAGCCTTGCACGAGACTTCCAGCCTGTTCACATCAAAGATTCAATTTGATGTTCAATTAACTACAGACAGGCCTTCTGCCGAGCAGTAAACTGTATCACCCAAGCGCATCAAATGGTTGGAAGCTCATTTAAGTCTTGAGACCTGAAATTGCAATTTATCTGAGAACGACAATGTATTAAAACAGACGCCATTCACAAGCAAACACTCTCAGACCAGTGGTTACATAATCGCACAAAGGAACAGTCTGGCATGTGTAAAGCATAAGTGCCACCATGCACCGACTAAATAATGCAGCACATACTATTCACCAGCATGACTGAGACATCACTTGCACTCACCATGTGCCTGTCTGGGTGGAGACTGTTATACTGAGTTTTCACACAGGCTTGCAAATCATACATGTGAGCTGCACTACCAAAATTACTGTTATTCACAGGCTTGCTATCAAACATGTGAGCTGCACTACCAACATTATTATTATTATTACTAACTGAAATTTCAAGTACTGCATTAAACAAAATTTGCATTATCATATTACATACTACTGAGCCAGACCAAGAACTGCTCCAGTTCAGTCAGCTAAAAGTCAGAAGAAAGGACAATTTGTGCAAATAAAGACATACATGCAAAAAGTACTTTTTATTTTAATAGTAGGACTGATATTAAAATGTAATGTGCTGTAAGAAAATATATTTGAATAAAAGCATACTTCAGTAAATACTTGATCATGATTTCGATTTCATCTTATTGTTAAGTGTATTAAGTAATATATTTTGAATAGTACTTAAGCGTTAAATAAGGAAATACACTTGAATACATGTATTTCTTAACACACTGTAGACCTAAAATATACCTTAATTGTCACATAAGCAAAAAAGTTAAAAATGAGCTTTTCATATTAAGTTCATCCTAAACCTGTTGGATGGGGTTGAGGTCAGCGCTCTGTGTGGGCCAGTCAAGTTCCTCCACTCCGAACTCATCCAAACATGTCTTTATGGACCTTGCTTTTTGAACTTGGTATGCTTAAGTATTAAGATTGCCCTTCACTGTAAGTAAGGGGCTGAGCCCAAACCCTGAAAAACATGTGTGTCCCAGTACTTTTGTCCATATCGTGTATGTCTTTTGCAATCCTGGGTAATGATTCCTTTGTCCAGAGGAAAACGGATCATTTCAGTTCAGACACAATAGGTTATTTTGTTTTCAATACATACTTAGAGCAAACAGTAATAATACTTAGGACACATGAAATCAGCGGCTTTATTCATGCAAACTTATAAATCATCTGAGAACATTATACCTTATTTTCGGAGAGTATTATGGTATTGAATTCCGCAAACATCATTTAGCACTACCTATCTGCAGAATTCACCCAAATACAAGTTATTTCATGTCTTGAGAAGCTTTTAAATATTGGGCTAAATTCAGTCATGCTGACCTCAGCAGAACCGGGTAAGAAAAATTTATCAAAAATCTTCACAGTTTAATGGTTTGAAAAAGTGCAAACCAAGAGACAGCCAGTTTTGTCTGCTGTTTACCCGAGACCCGAGTGTACAGCAGGCCACAACACATCACTGGGATCAGTTTAAAAACTGCCACACAGCAAACCAATCCAACAATATTAATAACTAAACACTGATCTAGGATTTGTTTTTTTACTATGAATAAAAAGAAGTATGGATTGTGTTGGGAGCAGAAAAAATGATTTAAGAATTGCCATGTCTGCTTAGCAGCAACTGGATGGTTCAAAGTGGCCAATCTAGTGTTGACACTGTTCATCATTTATTGCTAAAATCAAGCACCAGGTATTGTTTACCAGGATACATTATTATTGTTCTTAACTATTCTCCTAATGCACAGGCTTAACTTTTGGATTACATTTACAGGCCTATTGAGAAGTACCCTCCTGGTCAAGGTGAACATTGCTAAGCTGTAACGTTACTTCTGTTGAAGGGTCCTCTACTTATGTTTCCCACAGATAAGCTACACTGCAGGAGTAAACTAGTAGGTTTGTGTAATAAAATCAAATGATTAATCCCATAGTCTGGCCTCCTGTCCTTAATGAACTCAAAGCTTACAGCAGTGTATCTCAAACCTGCCCTTTGAGGCACCCTGCCCTGCACAACTGAGTGTTTTCGCTGCTTCCAACACACATGATCAACTAATCTGCTCATTAACAGGCGGGGGAAACATTAACATGTGCAGGTTGCCTCGACCAGGGTTGAGAAACACTCATCTACAGTATAAAAGTAATTACACATTTTAGTGGAAGTGAATGAGGATCTTCATTGAAGTCCATAACACAGGGCGCGTGGTCAGACTCCATGGCAACGCCAGTCTAGCCTAGCTTAGTAGTGAGCTGTTCCAAAACATTAAAAACAACCTCCTAAACAAAAATATCCTTCTTCTCAGACTATATCTATTTCCCCCGTTTTCTATACTAGCATCACAAGCAAGGAATACTTACAAACAATAAATACAGCCAGCAAATTGTATTAGAGAGCATTAGGGAATATAAAGATGCACAAGTAACGTTAGTGGCCTAAGGGACATAGATGGTAAACCAAAATCAAAACTAAACTATGGAGATGCAAGTTTCTCCAGACCATGCACTTGACACTTCCATGCACTCGGCTTCCAGGACCAATGAGAAAAATGAGTGAGGACATCACCATCCCTGCATCAAGGAAGCGTTGAGCTAGCCAGCTAGCCGGCTAACAAGCTAACGGTCGATGTAAATATGGTTTAACGTTACTCACCATATTACAAATGGAGGCGATATTTCTGACAGTCATTTAGTTCACAGGGTACCCCTCGCGTCCATCTTCACAAAACAAACATGACTGGAAGTTGCAGAGCAAGGTAGACCTATCGCAGCCTGGACCAAGAGGCCAACTGCAGCCCCTGTCTGAGAGACAGCTCTGACTCAGACACACAACACCCAAATATCTCGCTCTCAATGCAATATGTGCATCAATGAGAGTGATATCAAGATCGTGCCTAAAACTCAAGTGTCTAAACAACTGATCTCAGTCCATTGTGTGCAATAAAAACTCAGCCGTCAAACGAAACTACAGGAAGCATTATCAGTAAACATCTCTGCTCTTGGCAGGTAACTAGCCAGCAAAGTCCTAACGGACCGCCCAAGACACGCCCACTCTCTGATGGAGAACCACTTCAGTGAATGGGGAAAGGGGTTGGACTTTTTTGTGATTGACAGATCTTTTCGCCAATAAGAGATACGATCGCCGGTTCCAAAAGCGACCGATGTTCTACTTTGGAACCAATCACAGAACAATGTTTAGGAAAATTATTTAAATATGTAAAATTACAAATGAGTGCAGTAACAAAGGTGACTTTGAAAACTGTATCAAATAGACTTTTTGATATGCACTTAACAAATAGATTTCAACATATATAATATAATAAATAATAATAATAATAATAAATACATACTTACAGAACAACAAAAAAGATGTCTTAGGAAACATATGGGCTTGATTGATTCTGTCTTGCTCAGACAGGCACAAATAAAAACACAGACAACTACACACTGCATGCATGGATTACAAAAAGCTTTGTAATCATGGCTAATACAGATTCTACACTTGTACAGGATACACCCCACAATCATACAATTGTTACACTGATGACACACTGGAGAACAACACTACACCTTCACATCAACAACACAGCAATACAAACTAACAGAATCCACATCAGAAGAGGCACCTTTCAGGGAGATGCACTCAGTCTCTGGCCCTTAACCCACTATCAAACATTTTCACAGGACATACACATGGAGTTTGGCCTGGACAAATGTTAAACACACCACACTGAAAAAGAAACACTGAGGGAAGGAGGCTTTACTGGTGACCAAATTGACGCCATGACAGAGGGTGAACTTTACAAGTACCCAGGATTCCAACAGGCCAAACTTATGGAACATAAATAAATTACACACAAAAACACACATCCCACCTTAGACAAATATTAAAAACCCAACTACACGTCACACAATCACAGCCCTCAATACATATGCAATACCAGCACTAACACTCCTTTGGAGTAATAAATCGGACATCCACAGAAATACAACACCTCCAACGCAAAACACGGACAGTCTTAACAAAACATAAACAACATCACCGAAAGTCAGCCATGGAGAGGCCCACCCTCCCATGGGCTGAAGGTAGAAGAGGCCTCATCGACATATCAAACCTACACAACACACTAATAAACCTACTGAGAAGCGTCTTCCACATAAAACAAAACACATCAGCACTTCACAAAGCCATAATTCTAGTAGACACCCTCCACTTAACGTACACAACACACACAACAGAACAGAAGATATCACAGCTTCACATGAGAAAAAACTAGCATGGAGCCAGAAAGAACTTCTTGTCGATAAACAAGCGCTGAACAGCTGGCTAACTCACGGCTATCTGTTCAGGAAGACTGAAGGGTTCATGTTAGCCATTTAAGACCCTGTCATCAACACCAGAAACAACAGAAAATACACACTGAAGGAGTGTTGTGCCAGTTCACACTGAAAAAGAACTATTTCAAAATACAGTTAATTCAAATAAAAATGAACTAGTTCACGTTCATAGTTCATTTTTAAAATTTTTGAACAAAGTTCACAGCTAAAAAAATGAACTAGTTCACGTTCGTTCACGTTTTTTTTTTTTACATTTTCAATACAACATCCTTCTATCTGAACCTGAACAATCACAGACATAAGTTACATTAAAAACAATTTTGAGGTTGAGAATTGATCTTACCACTTAAGAAACGCATCATGTTATGGTGAAAGTGGAAAAATTGAGGTGCAGGTATACTGTATATGGATTTTTTATTCAGAAAACATTAACACCAAGACATATATTTTAAAGTGCTCAGAAAAGAACAAAACCAAAAATAAACTAACAGGCGTTGTCTTTTTTAAAACCGTATCAAACTAGTGAAAATGTACAGCTCTAAAATTCAAACCTCCAGTATTTAGCTGTACTAAACATAAGTATCTCCTTTTATAAGCTTATTTCCCACGTGTATTACTGCCAAGGCGTCCGAACTTGAATCAGAATCAGAGGAGCTGATGTTTTGTAGTGAATCAGAAGAGCCGATGCTTGTAGTAAATCGGAAGAGCCGACTTCCATCGAGTGAGAGACGTTCCCCACTTTTTTATCAATACATAAAGCATTCATATTTGTCAAGTTAGGCTAAAATATGAGGCCACAGATGATAATAAACTAAGAGCCGTTTGGAAGTCGGAAGAACCGGCTCTCTGAAAAGAGCCGAACTTCGCGTCACTATCGCCTGCGAACGTGCAACGTGAACTGCGTTCAGTCTCGCGACAGTGAACGTCACTTACGGTTGCGTTCATAATTTGTAAACCGACTCGTTCAGTTCAGCGTTCACGGAAAATAGGAACGTGTTCAATGAACACGTTAGTGCACAACACTGCTGAAGGACACAAGCATTGCAGTCACCACCTGTAGATCCTGTCACACTGCACAAGAAACAATACAACATCTCACATCTAACTACTGACACACACAGACTATACACACTGACACAATGCAAACATCATACATCAATAGTTAGCACTACAACATCAACTAACAGACACAGACACCATATTACAAATACATACCTAACACAGTACTGGAGAACAAAACAGACAAACTGTACCAAGACAGAACCATCCTGACAGACAGAACCATCCACCACAACAGACCTGACATCACACTGATTGACAAACAGAACAAAACCACATACCTTATAGACATCACCATACCAGACACAGATAACCTACAAAAGACACACAGATAAGACACATGAACTACAGCGCCTCTGGAGAATAAAGAAGGTGCTCATTGTCCCCATTGTTCTGTCTTGCACTGGTGTCATCCCACATGCACACAAAGGTCTAAACAAATTAGATTTGCAACTAAACATATACATGACATTGTAGAAAGCTACAATAATAAACACATGCCACATACTCCGAAAATTTCTAACACACTTATAACACACTTATAAACACGTTCTGATGTCTAGGCCTTCACACCACATAGGATACAGCCACGGGAATATCCCAGAATTA
The DNA here is from genome assembly GCA_037974405.1 of Brachyalestes nurse. Taxonomy (NCBI): domain Eukaryota; kingdom Metazoa; phylum Chordata; class Actinopteri; order Characiformes; family Alestidae; genus Brachyalestes; species Brachyalestes nurse. The sequence goes on along the minus strand of JBBPCY010000156.1, from coordinate 12,541,089 downwards.
AAACATACAAACAACATTAATAATAATAATAATTTGTAGAAAAAATGTAAACTGGTTTAGATATGCATTTCTCAACAAAGTACAGGGTACAACATTTACTTGTTGGTAAAACATTTATATTACCTTTTCCTTGTAATGAAAAAAGTGTATTACTCTTTGACACCAACTTCGCTAAATAAGATAAGATAAAAAAAGGATATTTATTTTAAATTATTTTGTAATTTGCATGTTCGGTGCAACAAGAAAAAATAAACGATAATAAGACAATGGAGTAAAAAATGTAGACAATAAACGATAGTGCAACAAGAAGAACATTATGGTAACAAAATAACATTTTATCAGTAGTGCAAAATCGCTTATGAAAGTAATTTAGTGTTAATGCAATGCAAATAAAAATAAACGTAATAACATAGCAGCAGATGATGAGGGGATGAGGTTAAATCCGATGTCCTTCCCAGTGTCCGCTGTAGCTCGTCAAGCATGCCTGTGCCTTTAAAAGTCACGTGATTCCAGCCTGTACTCAGTTCTTCCTGCACAGTCCTTATCAGGGTCTTTCACTTCTGCTTGCGAGAGGAGTAGGACATGTTCGGGGCCATGGCTTATACAGGTTAGAGTTGAATGTTTGGCAACATATTTATGTCGACTACAAAACATTGGGCTTATTTGATCAAGACTGTACTGTTTCGAGCATGCGTATTTTACTCAGTTTGCTTTTAGGTGCATTTGTTAGTGAGGAGAGTGTTTAAATGACTCTCTGGCTTTTTCTAGCACGATTAACACGTGTTTAGCTCGGCAACAATGCAGCTTGCAAACTACACGTTATGTTACAACCCGTAGTAACATAAAGGTAGTTATTTGAGACCATGATGAGATTTGTCCATTTCATGAGCACGTGGGCTGACTACGGTTGGCCCTGCTTTAACACGTGGAGGTGCTAGCTAGCTAAGTAGCTATCTAGCTTGAGGTTTAGCATAGCAACCTAGGCCTCTTTCTCAGTCCGCAATGCTGTTGTCGCCTAAAACGTCTTTTTTGTGTGTTTTTAGGTTGGGGGTTTGAGCCTCCAGATTGAAAATGCTTCCTATGCTGGATCTGCAAAGGTAGGTTTTGTTTATTTTTTCCCCCACATTAGAGCTAATGTAAGACCATGCATGTTCTAAAAGTGCACTAGAAAAGGAGTCAGATGTGATGGCTTTTTAATAAATACTTTTAATAAAGGCTGCTTAAACTTTGTTCTTGTAAAAGTTCTATTAAAATGTGTGCTCATATGTGAATACTTTTCTATTTTGCAGATGACTGGAATTAGAATGTATAACCCAGCAGGAATGGCGAGTCCTACATGAAGTGGGACAGAAGGTGAGTCTTAGAAAATGCTGGTCTCTAATCCAACCCCTTTATTGCCCATTTAAGACATACCATGTCCTAACTGGTTAACACAGGGGGGAAGAATAATTCTCTCAAAAACCTGAAGTAAAGGCTGAACATTCCTTGCTTCGGATCCTGTCGGGAGGAACAAACGTATAATGGATGTGCTCATGCTTTTGAGGAATTGCTCTGAACAAATTTAAACTATGATCTTTGCTTGTTCACAGGTCCTGAAACGGGGTCGTGTGGGTCACATATGAAAGTAGGCCTGATGTGACTGGGAGCTTGGTAAGCAAACCCTTACTTAATCTTAACCCTCACTTAAAACAAGCAGACTTGATTTTCATGGTCCAGACAAGACGCTGCACATGACCTGGGTTAATCTAGGCAGTAGTGTTGGGCAGGTCGGCTGTTTTAACACCCGCCCCGACCCGTCAGAAGATCCAAACCGCCCCGCCCAACCCGCAAAAATATGCGTGGATACTGACCCGAAATCTGAAAAAAATCCTCTAACGCCGTTTACAACACGTTTTGATCGATAATGAAATGTTTTGTAACTTTTTGGCCCACCCGCCCCCCACAAAAAATGTCTGCCCTAAAACCGCCCTTACCCGCTGTTACCTGCGGGTCATGGGTCGGCCCGCGCATCACTACTAGGCAGCTGTTTTGGCTTTCCCTCCTATGCTTTGCCCACTGGAGGCTGTCCGTGTCTCTAGTGGCCATTACAGGGGGGTACAGCAACCCTTGCTAAAACTGGGGTCAAAAGGCTTCTCCATGTGCCTGGATCCTGTGTGAGGGACACCATCTAAAGTGTCTTTCAGTACCTAGATCTACTCCAAAGGTTGTCTCATTGCATTTTGTACACTGACTGCTCAGTTTAGGAAGGGTTGATACCATGGATAAGTGGTTCCTTGTGTATACAGATTAAAATGATGTTACTTATTTTCTTTCTTTCTGTCATCAGGCGCTGCTGTCTTCTGAGCCTTAATGGACAAAGTAAATCGAGTAAAGAACATTGTGGCATCCTGTTTGTGTGTTATACATTTGTCTGTGTACTATGTTAAAACAAACAGTAGGCAGCAAGTGTTTGTGAGAACAGTTGCGCAAACCTTTGTAGATGCAATTATGATTGTATAGGAGATGTATCTTCATCAGCTACTAAAAGTTCTATGAATGAACCAGTGGTAGTTATGGGCCCATCTGTTTTCTGAATACATGAAGTGTGTCCTGAACCTAGACCACAATTAAACCACTTTTGAACACCATGTATCAAGTTTGTTTTCCATTTTACTGGTTCTCTTGATATGCCAGCCCATTTTTCCTTCTACCTTTAAGAAAGAGGTAATCAAAAAGCATGCTTGATCTGGTTATTGTACATATGAGCTCACTTTCTTAGTATTTATAAAATTTAATGGAAGTTTTCAGTTTAAATCTGGAATGACATGCATGAAAGGAGCATGACACCGCTTGATAATCTGACGGTTGCTAAATTATTACAAAGGAGCAAATACATTAGCGGAGTTGTGGCCGCTTATGATCTTGATGTGATTACTGAACCGTTTGCGTCAGTCTACTGACTGCATGAGGCCTTTATGAATAATGCCAGTGATTTTACTTTGTATAATTTCATTTTTCAGGCTAGAGTAAGGAAAAGGAGAGACAGGATGTTCCATTTCAAATTCTTTGACAGCAGAAGGGTGCTTTCTGGATGTAGAAAATGAAAATGTCTAGTTGCATAATATGTACATGGAGTACTGTAAGACCGTTTTTTCTGAATGGGGATTAAACCTAGTCCTGAGCTACATTTTTCTTCCAGTAGGGTGTAGTCCTGGCAACTGTCTTGTTTAAGGATAGCTGGAGGCGGGCAGATATAACCAGCTGTTTGAAGCTGTCCAGAATGTACAAGCAGTTCGTTTTAGAGCCGTTAGACTGGCAGCTTCAAGTGCTTTGAATTTCTTTTGACAGGGGAACAATAAGGTTGGAGACTGTGTCTCCAGTTTGTGTTCCGAGCAAGCTGCTCTCAAGCTGTACTGTAATTTAGAATAAATGTGATTGAGCTGCTTTTTCCCCTTTAAGATGTGTGAATGTAATGCATTAATGCAGGGCCCTTTCAGAAAAATTCTACTTTGATGTGCCATGCCAATTTCCAGGACTGTTTCATGTCACCATGGAGAGCAATGCAAGGGCAAGAATTTGAAATATTAAGGAAAAAAAACACCAGGCACTAACAAATGGACTTAAAATTGGTAAACAAGATCTATGTGAAATTCTGAAAAATGCCCAACCCTTTCTGAATAACAGTTATATACACAACACCTTTACAGTTACTTTGACTATCAACCATCAGTGACTTAAATATGAACCCAAATCAACATCCTCATGTTCCTCAAACCATTCCTGAGCAGTGTGGCAGGCTCCATTATCCTGCTGAAAGACACCACTGCCATTAGGAAATACTGTTGCCGTGAAAGCGTTTACTTGGTCTGCAGTAATGTTTAGGGTCACATAAATGCCAGGACCCAAGATGTCCGAGTAAAACGTTGCCCCCGAATTAAACTGCCACCGTTGGCTTGAATTCTTCACACCCTGGTAACATCTCATCTCATCACACATGTACAGGCATTCTACATAATGTGAAAAAAAAAGATTAATCAGACCAGACCACCTTTCATTGCTCCATGGTCCAGTCCTGATGCTCACTTGCCCACTGTAGGCATTTTCTTGGCAGTAGACAGGGGTCTGCATGGGCACTTTGACTGGTCTGGTGCATCATACACTGAAAGCTGAAATGCAGAACGTCCTAAGACCTTTCTATCATAACTGGGATTCATTCAGCAATTTGTGCAACAGAAGCTCTTTTTGGACCAGTCTTTGTAGGTACTGACCACAGTATACCGGGAACACCTCAAAAGACCTGCCAGTTTGGAGAGTCTCCGTCATGATTTCTGTTAATGATTTTATAGGAACAGTTCAACGCAAAACAGTTCCAAGTAAGTGGAAATGAGAGAGGCAACAGACAGAATGAAAGAAGAGTATATGGCAAAGCTATTAGAGAATGGCTGGAAATTCCAGTGTATTATTTTCCCAGACATTTGTTCCATATCTGTGAATAATTGACTAAATAGCCACATCTGTTGCCAAAATCCTTATGATGATAGTTAAAAACCATCTACCTACACATTTTATTAGCTCCACTTGATTTAGATGTACTTTGTAGTTTACAAGCACAGACTAGTTCATCACTTTCTCTGCATCATTTCATCAGTGCTCAAGAGAAGTAGAGAAGGAGAAACAAAAGGATCAGAAAAATGCAAAGCTGAAGACTTTTCTAGGTCAGGACTCAATGATGTACTGGTTGCCCCTAGAAGGGGCACGTCTCGATTCGTTACCGAATGCGTTTTTCAGATTTGAACAAATTCTAAGGTACCTTAACTTTGTTGACTTGAAGTTGAAGATTTACATTTACTTGGAGCCAGGTATCCATCCATCCATTATCTACCCCTTAGTCCCGCACTCGGGGTCGGGGGCTGGAGCCTATCCCAGCTGCTATGGGCGAAGGC
>JBBPCY010000156.1:12494357-12534682 GCA_037974405.1 Brachyalestes nurse | reverse complement strand
CACTTATCTCCCTCACTCATTTACTCACTCCCTTACTGCCTCCCTCACTCATTAATTTACTCACTTACTACCTCTCTCACTCATTCATTTACTCACTTACTACCTCCCTCACTCATTCACTCACTCCCTTACTACCTCCCTCACTCATTCATTTACTCACTTATTATCCCCCTCACTCATTCATTTACTCACTTATCTCCCTCACTCATTTACTCACTCCCTTACTGCCTCCCTCACTCATTAATTTACTCACTTACTACCTCTCTTACTCATTTACTCACTTACTACCTCCCTCACGCATTCATTTACTCACTTACTACCTCCCTCACTCATTCATTTACTAATATATTGCCTTCCTCACTCAGTCACTCACTCCCTTACTACCTCTCACTCAGTCACTCAATGCCTTACTACCTCTCTCACTCACTCTCATATCGTGTCCCCTAACTCAAGAATTTCAGATATTTCTGTCACTTTCTCATGCCTTTACTCTCTCACTCTGTCACCCACTTGTTCTCTCCTTCTCAGGTTCCCTTTACTCTAAACACAATCCTTGTTTCTTAATACCATCTCAGTCACTCCATTTGTCCTTTCACTTGAGCTCTTGCTCTTTCCTCTGTCTTTGTGTTATCCCCTCATCTTTCTCTCTGTCTGGCTGGGGAGGTGAAGCGGGTCAGACACATCCCCGAGGGCTGGAACAAATGACAAGCACATCCGACACAGACATTACGCTCAGATATTCCTTTGAAAGACTAAATAAGCTGTGTGAGTCTAAATAGAAGAGATTATTTAGCCTTTGCCTGGTGTGTCTGATCAAGCCGATAACCTTTACTATTTCCCAATAAGCTACAATCACTTTTAGTCTTTTCTCTCTAAATCAATGGCATTACAATGCTGACAGGGTACTTAAATAGCAGTGTTCTGATTACTAGTTTGTTGATAAATATCTTTGTATTTAAAGCATTTTATAACTACCTGAACGTTGTATCTCTAGGTTTGTCAATTTTCCATTGTTTTTACAAAATGTAAAAAAGTTAAAAACAATAAATATGTTTGCATTTAAAGCATTTCCCATCACTGTCTGAAAAAAATACCTTGTATCCCCAGTTGTGTTGTTTTACAACGTGTAAATAAATCCAGCTGGAAACCTGAAGATGAATGGACAAATAAGAATGACACATTTTCCAAAATGACACTTTTTTAAAGGTAAGTACATTTTTCCTCCTTCTGTAAAATTGCCCTTTTTACAGTGGCAATTTAGGTTTAAGCCATAAACATGCAGTCGTGAACAGTTCTGCAACAAATATCCGTAACAGCCCCATCGATGTAAAGTGTTCCAAGAGGGCATCTTCCTCTGAGTGGGACTGAGCTAAAGTCACTCAGAAAAGCTCTTACAGTAGTTCAGCAGAGTGTGGGTGGGCCAGTCAGTTCATGAGTGGACCAAAAGGCTTTTGACTTGGTCATAAGGGAGAGAATATTTTTATGTACAGCTGTAGAAAAAGACTGTCTGTAATCAAATAAAAATTTAAGGGAAAAGGTGGGAACTGATCTGTACGGGTATAGACAAATAATGTGTGAAGCTGTAGAGGAACAAACTCCCGGCATGCATGTAGAAATGTAGAAATGTGGTCAAAGTACATGTGCGACTGAAGAATTGTAAGGGTAAAGACAGAGTGAGAGATATTTGTGGTAGTTTGATGCGCATCTGCTTGGTGTATGAAAACACTGCATATTGCTATATTTACAGATGCATTCTTAAGGTTCAAATAGCATTACATTACATTAAGTAGTAGTTTGCACTTACAAAGAATCACTTATGATCTTTGTGGATTTTTTACCCACTGAAGCACTTCCTTGTAGGGAAAAATTGATCTTGGTCCGTAGGTGGATATTTCTCATGTATTTTCCAGGAAAAGTTGTCGGACATGTTTCCTCACGTGAGGAAGCAAGAAAACTCCTACATACACACAGAACATGTGTTTGTTCCCCTGTATGGAAATGTAAATCATGCACACACAAAATGATAAGACCCTGATAATGAATAGCATATGCTTTTTTTATTAAGCAGAAACATCCTTTATTCTTCAGCCAGCTGCTATGTTCTTGAAACACACACACACACACACACACGCACACGCACACACACACACACACACACACACACACACACACAAGCCAATGAAAACTAATATCGTAATGTATCTTTTAAGAACGGGGGGCTTTTTTGTGTGCTGTAATGTGCATTAATAAGATTTGAAGCTGTTATTCTTTTAAGGTGCATTTTTGAGAATTTAGTCATTTTGGACCATTACTATTGGACCATCCATCATAAAATGTTTACACAGTGTACATGACATGTAAAGGACAGCTGGTGTTTTTAAATGGTATACATAATAATAAAGCCTGGAAAAATTATGTTGTGAAGTCTGATACACAGACATGTACTGGAAACTGCAGAAAAACATCCTATTGGCAGTGCTGGTGAAGTCATTAACCAATATCTTATGCTTCAGCTCCATCCAGGTATTTGTGAGCTACACAAGCCTGCTGAGCCCCCCCAACTTACATTCAATACTGTAATAGCCTTGGGCACATTCCACTCTGTGTGTGTGTGTGTGTGTGTGGTATTGTAATTCAGACCCTAACAGCCCCCACCCGCCCCCCTCTCTTTTCTTAAATCTCGACCTGCTCTCAGTGTGTTGACTTGCTGCGGAATGCGAATGGTCCTACGTGTTTGAATGTTAACATTTCAATGAGAAAAAAACAATCTCTCATCCTTTGTCAGTGCTGCAGGGGCAAAAGAAGGGGCTTCCATGGGCTGCAGGGGAACAGTAACGGCCGCATGATTGAGCTGAGCAGATGGAGAGAATGGAGCTATCTGTGTCTCTTAGCATTCTTTAAGGAAGTTTTGTGGGAAAAGCAACTGAATGCCCGAACAAAGTACCCACTCTGAAAGAGATCTCTTATCATCGGCAACAACAACGACAACAAAAACAACAACAACAACTACCATTGTCAGGTGTAAACAATCAGTCCTTCAATGAGATCAACTCAAAATGCTAATCATCAGAGCAGGGGGTAAAGCCCTAGAAAAGAATCCCCTATTGAATGTGGGTCTACTTTGATGATAAATCTGGTAATGATAAATGTAATGAAAACATTGTAGTCTAATCCCAAGTCAGAGTACAGGTAGCCTGATCACATGTCTCTGAGCGTAGAGAATTTCAATATGAAAGTATTTCAAACTACTTACTTTCAAACCAAACCGTATTTTTATTTGTCTTTTGTTTAAATAATATGCAAAACTTCATGGTGTTAATCACATTTATTCTCATGATCTACGAAGACATCCACAATGATGTCCAAATTAAGTCCATTTAAATAATGAAAGGAGGTCTGGATATCAAATAACTTCAATCGGAATATGAATCTTGAGAAGTGAGAGTAATATTGATTTATACAGTATATATTTTACAGAAAGGGCCTAATGTCAATAAAGGAATATTTAAATAAAGTACACTATGCAGAACACTTTGAACCTCTTTACAGTTAGATTTGTTGAGAAGATTACCATTAGAATAATGCTCAAACACTAACGGTACTGTTTTGAACTCTTCTATAACAGCAACTACAAGACAATTGTAGGATGATTGAACTGAAATAATGTTAAACTTTTATAGATCTGTTACTTCCACTAATTTGTTACTCTTTTCATCTCTTCTGCAACAGACTCTTTCATGTTTGCATGTCGGCTAAACATTCTAAACAGCCTGATTAGAGCAAAACAACTTGAAAGGTGCCAGCATATTTGTATCTCATGTTTCTCAAAGTTCAATGTGGATGTATTTAATTTGACAGAAGTTCCTAAGCCACTGACTTCAGAGACATAAAATAGATTGGAGAGGGTCTGGATGAGGGATGTTAATACTCCTGTACTCTTTCTCCACACCTCACTTGCCGTGTCACTGGCCAAGAACAAAAAACAGACAGCTTGGTTTTGACAAAATGGCTTTGAAGCCACCAATGAAGCGTGAACTTTGAATCAGATGCTAAAAGTTGAGCAGGTCTCCTGGACAAGATGTAATGCCTGTTTAGGAAATCAGGCCTTACTTGTGTATCAAGAGAGATATCCCTAACAAAAAAAAAACAAAAAAAGCGAGCACAGACAGACACACATACATTTTTTTAACAACCCTAGGACATGGGGTCATTCTAGATATACAATAAAATACTTCAGAAATCCTTTCATGTAAATGAGATGTATAAATGTGAAGTTTAAAGTTATTTAAGTTAGGATTTTACATAAGGTGCTTAGGAAGAATGGTTAAGGTAGTCAAGAGCCTTTATGTGAAGTTTTTTGGACTTTAAAGGTTCCTCACATTCACACATCTCATTTTCAAACATCAAAGCTAAAGGGTTTTGCTATGACATTACTCAAAGAACGCTTTGTGGCATACATATTACTGGGCAAAGATCTTAAGCCACCTATCATTTCTTCATATTCTGCTTCCGAAGAGCCAGATTTTCTTGTATTCTTGAGAAATAGTTCTCCAGGCTTCCTGAAGGACTTATCAGTCCAGTCCCTGTACCTGACCAGTTATCTGTCTTTTGTTTGTAAAGCCACACAGTGACCAGCATATGAATCATTCATGTATAACAAAGCCATCTAACTTAAGGCCTAAACCAGTGAAGAAACAGGTGCAGATGATTCCAGATGATCAGGCGGTGATCAGTATACTGGTGGTGCTGAATGCTGAGTGGTTGGAACTCCTTTATCTAGACACAGTGACACAGTCACAGTAAAACATTTGTTCCAATTTCTTTATTTTAGTCTACTCAATATGCCAAAGATAAGACAGTTTGACAGGACAGGCATAAAATAGTATTTTTGCACCAACAAGGTGATAAAGTACAGCTCCACCCTTCATACCTCCCACTAGCTTAGGGATTTCCCCCTGTGAGACAGTTCTGTTACCCCACTGCTAACCTGCCCCCCAGTTCTTTTGTTAGCTTTGTGAGTGACACCTCTCAGCTCATATCCCACCCTCTCTTCACCTCAGTGTGGATTCAGCACCCCTCTTTCATATGCATTCTTCTTTTTCTCCCTTGCAGAAAGTGCTTCTGTCTAATAAACAAACACAGCATCTAAACCATGGGATGCTTCACTTTTTTTGTTTAATACCTTCAGGTGTCCATACGTGCAAAACAGTGGAACCGTGTTCTTTAGAGTGATGGAGCCAGTTGATCCAAAACTAATCATCCAACATCAGAAGCTGACCTCACTAATGATCTTATGGTTGAATACCAACAAATCCTCACAGCAATGTTCCAGCAACTACTGTAAAGCCTTCTCGGGAACAGTACATTATTTAAAACAATATATAATATGAATTAGCATATTTGAATAAACTTGTCCTTGGATCAGCACACGTTGTACCAGCTTCTACAAATGTGGATTGAAAACCAGGTACTCAAGGAAAGAACTAACACACTCAGACCAAGAAATGAGAATCCACTCCACAATGGCTTTGTACCTTGTCTCTGTCGGCCCATCACAAAGCCTGATGTGATGTGATGCCTCCTCAATAAGATGTTAAACAAGTCTGACCTCACACCTTGGCCCACTCCTCACCTCTGACGAACACATTGACATGTTGCTGGGGCTGTGCAGCACCTGGGGCTTTTGTTAGCAGTTAGTGTGTCAGCAATTAGCGTGTGCACATTAGTGCTGGCAGCAATCCGAGAAACTGCTGCTGCTGTCGCACCTACTGAATCGCAAATGATAGAAAATGGCTGAGAGGCAAAGTAAGAGGTTTTTAAACGGGGTGTTTGCCGCTGAAGACTATATATGAAGAGATAAAGTAATGATCTGACAATTTCCTTATCTAAACTACTGTTTATAGCACAAATTAAAACATTGTTTGGCCCACAGGTGGTTAAAACTGGGTATAATTGGTGGAGTATGGCATTATAACCAGTGTAGTCCTGTCACAAACATGGGGTGTGATAGTGTTTAATAGTTTTTATATATAAACCTGGTTAATTATATGTACTAAGTTGTAAACATTTTGCTAAATGCGGTATTTTTCCCATGCCTGTTAACATAAGACAGGCCTAGGCCTGGTGGTACATTGTTGACAAGGGGAATTCCTCAGACAGTGGCAAATCTTGATAGCGCCTAGCATTTAGTAACTCTTTTCTGTCTTTCGTCTGGCTCCCTCCTACTCCTTTTACTTCTTCCGGTTGTTGCATTGTCTCTCTGTGCATTTACGTATCTCTGTCTATTCACAATCCCCTCTATTTCATAATTGTCTCCTGTCCGTTGTATCGTTCTTCGGGCCCCCCTCTCTGATACCCACCCCCTCTCTTTCATCACCAATCTATTGTGCTGACAAATCCATGGCAAACGGCCAGGTGCTCTGAAATGTGTCCTGTTGTACATGCTGGAATCATATGAATGAAAACTCATTCTGTTCTGCATAGAGAAAGATTGTATGACAGGAAAAAGGACACATGTGGTGTGGTGTATAGTAGTCTAAGGTAGTGGGCAGAATGTGTTTTTTTCGTAAGACTAGGGTTATAAATCACTTATATAGGGTTATAAGTGATTTTAAAAAAAAATGATCTAAATGTTTTTATTTCTACAACAAAAAACAAGAAAGGACCTTCTGAATAGTGATGTGAAGCTAGGCTCTTTTTATTAACAGTGAAATGAGCATTCATTTTGTGGCGCTGATACGAATCTTAGATTGCGCTAAGTATAAATCAAACCTTTATGACAACATTTTTTTCATCTAGGGTTAGAATTAAGGTTAGGATTGGCTATTTACTGTAGCTGACATGGTCACTGAAGATTTGTAGTGTATTAACTCATTCTAACAGAAGCTACATAATACACAGCTAGTTAGAAACGGAAGTGTTCTAGTTGACCAGCTAATGTTGGGTAGTTCTCCTTATCAGTAGTAACAGACTTAGTCCTGTAACTTCTGTAACCATGTGAACAATGAACTCAAAAAAGACTCAGACTTAAAGACCCATAGTTATGATTTGTGAACGAACCAGTGGTTCCTAAATCTGAGAACATGCAGTGGTCATGTGAATAGTGAATGAGAGACTCAGACCCGAAGACCCGTTGTTATGATTTGTGAATGGATTATCAGTTCCTACACTGAGACATGTGACAAGTGAGCAAACGAAAGACCCGGTCATGAACAAGGCGTCACAATTCAGATTAACAAACTGTGTGGCGCACATGTGCAGCCCAGGGGAATACGAACAAATCACTCACTTAGATGATTTGTTACTCAAAAGTCATACAAAACATTGACTCACTATCACTATGACACATTGTTAAGTGGGCACTGGATGGCTACCACATATTACATGTTAACCATCTAATGTACCACATTTTAGATATGCACACTGCACATATAACAAAATGAAAAATGAACTAATCAGAAAAATGTCTTTCCACAGTGTTCCCAGTGGGGCAAGGCCTCCAATTTGATACACACTGATTTATTGTAGACATTTTATTGTACATTTTTTGGTTTTATTTTTCATAGACTATGTCTCCAATACAAACACAAGCTGCATATACAGAGCCTACCCGAGGTAAAGAAAGGCACTTGGAGGTTGAAAGTGCATGTCCTGTTAGGAGAACTTGTCTGTGCAGGTTATATGAAGGCTGGAAACCAGTGGCCAGTAATTCAGCCTTTATCATCTTGAATTAAAGACACGAACTACACACATAAGTCTTGGGCCCTATTTTCATTACAAGCTTATTCTGAGAGACAAGAACAGCACACACCCACTGAAATCCTCTGATGTGGTGTGCAGAAGTATGTCGTGTGCATGTGTTTTTGTGTGCGTGTGTGTGTGTGTGTGTCTTAGCAGCAACACGCTGACGAATCAGGCCCATTAATTTAGAATTTCATCAGGAGCCACCTGTCATCATCCCGCTTATCAAATATACATACCAGCTGCTAATCACACAGGGCCCGCTGCCAACATACCTGCACAGGCCAACGCATGAGAGCAGATGAAAGACAGGAAAGAAAGAAGGAGAGGGAAGAGAGAAAGTAGGACAAAAAATGGAAGAAGGTAATGAAGAACATGCAGGTTATTCAGGGCCGGAGACTCAACTTCGTGAAATACTAAAGGTGTGGACCACCCCACCTAAAACTACAACTCTATGAGAGTGAGAGGAAAAGATTGTTTAGTTCAAAAAACACACCTGACACTTTAATCTTGTGAAGTGCTCTACCTGACATGACCACAGAACAACACTTCACAATGACATTAAACACACTCATGATCCACACACACAAAACACTGAAATGTGAAGGAGGCTTCAAACAGAAATACACCTACACAGACAAATCAGTCTGACATAAACATCTCTTAAACAGGCCGCACGCGAGCAAAACACACACACACACACACACACACACACACACACACACACACACTCAGAGTAAGGTGACAGTCTTATCTCCAGGCATCGCGGCTGTGCGCCTGGGCATTTGACTGATTGCTGTGAATGACGGCCTAAATGTTGGACAGTAATTGTTTTGTGGCTGCTGAGCTGACAGTGCATGACTTTCCATCTGGGGATGATTGTGCAAGCAATTCAGTTTGGTGTGTGTGTGTGTGTGTGTGACTCACATGGCACTCAGAGAAAAGGCACTCCCCAACACACACACAAAACACAGGCTCCCCCTCCTCCGCTGCAAAAAGACCTGGGCATGTCAGCTCATGCCAAAAAACATCACAGAAGACCAAACATACAGTTCAGATAGACTACAGTGAAAGAGATCTGGTCTGAAAACAGCAGGCTGTATTCAGGTGTTATGGCCCATCAGGTCACACCAGACACTTAAACGCTTGTTTATCCCAGTCTAATGTATTCAGTCTCATGTCACTTTTCCTTTGCATGGTACTGGCTCGGCTTGACTCGACTCGACTCGACTTTTTCTGTTTCCATTAGGTAAATCTGGTACCTAGCTACTGGTTCCTAGTTCTGTTTTTGTATCTACTCTGTCTTGGTCCTAAAAAACTTTCAACTGTGGATTAGTCAGAGAAAATCATCCTACACGACACAGAATATCCTTGGACATCCTGCCATGTTTTTTTTAAGTGCCACGCTACTTTAACAACCACAAATTGTCTAACCACTGACTGTTTTTTGATTCAGCAAACTATTACCATCTCTTCAGTGTCCTCCATTGCTAATGTGTTTGTTCTCACCACATTGTCATGAATGAGATTCCAGGTATTCGAGCGAGTAACTTGCAGTGGAAAAGAGACTTAAATGAGTCACCAAAAATCTATAAATAAGAAAAGTAATTTTTAACTGGAAAAGACAATAAAAAGAATGGCTTTGACATTTAAGAACTATCATGCATGCCCTCATTACCAAATAGCAATTTCTCATATCAACATAATACACATATACTGTAAGGGAAAAAGTATTGGGACACACCTCTTAATTACTGGATTCAGGTGGTCCCTTACTTTCAGTGAAGGACAATCTCAATGCCACGCCTCCACATTTTTGAAGCACAGTTTGGGGCAGATGACTACACATGCACAGACAAACAAACACACACATCCAACACGTCATGGTAGTTTCTCTTATGTGTAGTATTACTTAAGTGCAATTTTTCTGATGCAATACATGCAATTTTTGCATACATACATACATACTTGTCTGAGTCTACATATAGTTTATATTACAGTACACATGTCCATATTTTCTAGATTGTACATTCCAGCTTGACTGTACCCCGGTGCACAAAGCAAGCTCCACAAAGACATGGTTGGATGAGTTCGGGGTGGACAAACTTGACTTGCCCTCAACCCCATCCAACACCTTTGGGATGAACTGGAACGGAGAGAGCCAGGTCTTCTTTTCCAACATCAGTATTTGAATGCAATGTTAAAGTCCCTGTTGGTGTAATGGTCAGACGTCTCAATACTTTTGTCCACATAGTGTAGCACCTATCACACACACACACATACACACACACACACTGATATGATCAAACAGTGTCTGTTGCTTTCTCCTCATTACATCCCCCTCCCCCATATCACCTGAAGTACCACAGTACTACCTGCTCTGGTTAAACCAAACACTGTGCAGTTAAACAGATGGACACTGCACAGCATGACAGCGTGCAGAATGCCTGAGGGGCCGTTTGGACAATTAGTGATGGAAAAGAAAACAGAGGTGACGCCTTGTTTTTAGGAACGCAGACCAGGTAGCTGACAGAAACTCAAATAACGTGTTTTTCTTCAACACCATAAACACAGCAGTCAGCTCTTGCCATGTTTTAATGTAGACGAATGGTCAAAAGTGGAGGTCATTACTCACAGGAGACAAAAAACATGGAATAAAACTGAAAAAAAAAACCTCACTCATGTCAGAGCCTCTAAACCAAGGACACACGACTGAGGTGGCTACAGATAACTGCGCACGTTCCCTCACATCTAACATCAACGTGGAAACATCTTCAGAATGTTGGGGTGAGGATGCTAAACTAGAAAGAGGGGTCTCTCTCTCTAGTTTACTGCTAGCGGGCCTGGTGTTTGGTGTTATAGTTATATAGTCTTGCCAACATCATCTTGCCTACAAAAACTGTCCATCACTTTGTCTTTGTCTTTTGGACCACTGTTTATAATGTCAAACAATTTCAAGATAATTTTGTCTTCCGTCTTACACTGCCCCTGTCTTTCTATCTTCCTCTGTCTCTCTCTCTCGCACCCATTTATTTTTCTGTCTTTCACGTTTTCTCTCTCTGTCCCGTCTATCTCTATCTCTCTCTCCCACCCATTTCTCTTTCTTTCTCTGTCTGTCTCTCACCCATTTCGCTTTCTCTTTTTCTGTCTCTCTTGCCCTCTGTCCTGTCTTTTCTCTCTCCGTGTGAAGAAGAAAGAGCTCCTTCACGCGCACTTCACTCTCGTCCGCGAGGCCACGTGAAGCGGGGGGCGGAGTTAAAACGCACTACCGTTAGCAGCAGCCGCCAATCGCAGGCGAGCATCGCTCCGGCTTTATAAAAACCCTCGAAGTGCTGGAGCAGCTCAGAAACACACTGAGAAGTACAGAGAGACAGAGCAAAAGAAGGAGGATTTAAACTAGAAAACAGTTCTGTCTGGAATACACAAGTCGCCGTTACCAGCTGAGACGACAGAGCCCGCTGTCTTTGTGGATATTTTTTTGCCTGTAGCTTGTCAGAGTAGCCGGCTGTAGTCAGAATGCGTCTTGTCCAGAACATGTCCACCATTGCAGAGTACCCCGGGACAGACTGCCCCTCAAACCGGGTCATAAAGATAGCCGTGGTCGGGGGAAGCGGAGTGGGCAAAACAGGTGAGTTTACGAGCCACTTCGTGATACCTTTGTCTCTCGTGGGGTAGCATTACTTTTACAAGCACACCGTTCCTTCCTGTTGTTGAATGTAACTAACTCCTTCTCTTGTTTCTCTGCAGCTCTTGTTGTTCGTTTTCTCACCAAACGCTTTATTGGAGACTACGAGAGGAACGCAGGTAAGACTCTTCATATGAACTCACTCTTACACTCAGAATAAACACAAACAGAGAGCACTGGTTCACCTTGCCGTGGTGCTAAACGTCTGCTCTTCTCTGCCCTGTAGGAAACTTATACTCCAGAGAGGTCCAACTCGATGGAGAGCAAGTGGCCATTCAGGTTCAGGACACGCCTGGAGTTCAAGTGAGTTTAATTTTGCGGTGTGTGTGTGTGTACGTATGTGCTGTTTGTGGTCCATGTGAAGTGGTCAAGCATGGGTTAGCCCCAGGGTGGGATGAGACATCACTGGGCAGCTGCTGTTGGAAGAGCCTTTTGTCTTAACTACCCTTTTGTGCTTTTTCAACACTTGGGGGTAATTGATCACTCTTAACGTTTTGAGTGTAAAGCCCCGTCAAGTTTCAGAACTCAAAACATCCCCAAATCCAGACCCTTAGCACAAGGAGAAAAGTGCTCAGCCTGTGGTTGTGGACACAAGCCTGATCGTAGCCAAACCCCAAACGATTCCTTAGAACTGTTTTAGTCGATTACAGGGTGATCTGGGCGACGCTTTTCTCCAAGTTGTCTGTAGATTCAGAGCCAAGTTTTGGGGTGTGAGGTCCCTTTCCTTCTCTGGGCAGTGGTCCAAAAGCCACAGAATGGCTGCTCTAAAGACTGAAAGACTGTAAGTCTAGCTGGGCTTATTTTCCCTCAGTCTGTCTAAAGCCAACTGATACTGCCTCCCTTTTTAGTCCGCAGGTCCCTTATATTGCCTTCCCCATGGAGGCTGACAGCTCACAGGCATAAAATGGAACAGTCCACAAATCTTGAACGGCTCACCTCGTTAGGTTTTCCTCTGGGTTAACTATGTTATGCAACTGAAGGATGTTTGACATTTATTGGTCTGTCTGCAAGCGCTGTGTTTAGAGTCCTCTCACCCAATAAAATACAGCTACTGTTACTGGGTGATACCTGATGTTAACTGTAACTGAGATTTATCCAAGAGTCTAATGTCTAACCCATCCACTTGTGTGTTTCTCTCACAGGTAAATGCCAATGGCCTTAGCTGCAATGACCATGTGACCCGTTCTATCCAGTGGGCTGACGCCGTGGTCATGGTATATTCTGTGACCGACCACCGCAGCTTTGACCTCATCAGCCAGCTCCACCAGCTGGTCAGCCGTGCCCATGGCGAGCGCTCGGGCATCCCGCCCATCATCCTGCTGGCCAACAAGGCAGATCTCCTCCATGTGAGGCGAGTGGATGCTCAGCAGGGTCCCTCGCTGGCCTCAGCGCTTGGCTGCTGCTTCTACGAGGTATCAGCCAGTGAAGACTACAGCCAAGTTCACGGTGCGTTCCACAGGCTGTGCCGGGAGCTGGCCAAACAGCAGCCGCTGACCTCTCAGCCCTTGGTGCCCACGGCAGGGCACGAAAAGAGGAGGTCGCCACTCATCCCCAGACCAAAATCGCCCAACATGCAGGACTTGAAGAGGCGCTTTAAGCAGGCGCTGTCCGCCAAGGTACGGACCGTGACCTCCGTGTGAATAATGAAGATGGCCGTATGAGGGCCAGTGAAGACGGGAGAGAAACGTGGGGTTGATGAAGGGAGCTTGGCTGGAAAAAGATCAACAGGGCTGAAGCTGAAAGGAGGTTTCGGGCTCGTTCCTCAGAAAGAGGCTCAGTCGCTGATCAGCAGGCCACATCCAAACGAAGGCTGCTGAACTCTGACCTCAGAGCACAGCAGGCACTGATGCTGTAATATGGTCTCTGCAGAGTTCTTGATCTCAGACTTGTGAATTTTGACCACCTCTGTGGTGGACAAACCTGTAGATGCAGGATGCTGGGAACTGGTGTCCAAAACTGCCTTAAACGGGAAGAATACAAGAGACACTCAGAGTGAAAAACCTAATGTACGCACACTGCTTTATATCTGTGGACACTTTTCTCCTGGCAACAGGGCTTTTGAAGGACGAAGGTCTGAGTATTTTTAGTGACTGTTACAAAGAGGCGAGTTAGAGTCCTTCTCGTCTTTTTCTTTTGGGCAAGGCTTTCGTCTCTCGGCAGCGGTGGACTGAAAGCGGGCATTGTTAAAGGAGAGAGGTAGTAAAGCTGAACCACACAGTGTTTGTGTGCTTCGCCTCTTATTCACTGTGTGCATTTGTTGGTTCTGTGTAAGTCCTCAGTGCCATTTTTTTAATGCACTTTAAATCAAGCCAGAGGGCTAAGGCTTGATGTTATTTATTGGTTGCAGTTGAAAAATAAAAAACTTGTGTGAATGTATGTCTGGCTCAAGACTGTTGCTTTCCTTCATTCAATCCCAGCAGTTGTAGGCATCACTCTATTGGCACATCCATAACATAAAGCAGCTTGGAGACTGAGGTAAATGGCAAACTACAACACAAAATAGTGTTAAGCCCTTTAAAATGCATTCTTTTACCTAATCTCTAACAGAAACCCACTGCCTTAAACACAATAGAAGCCAACAGTGGTAAAACTTGCACAGATTTAGAAAATAACACAATGGTAGCTGTAAAGTTTAAATATGCTCTAAATGGTACAATATAGAGATTTTCCCAATAAAATGTAACACCTTCCTGAACGAGTGAAACCCCATTCTTGCTACTGCACAGGTGTGTGTGTGCAGACAACACACATGCTATATGAATCCACAGATACTAATGTACAATGGTGTGAGGATAGGAGAAAAACTGATTTGTCCCATAAGACTACATTAAAAGCATTACACCCCCAACACTTCTACTACTTATTCTCTCGACATATTCAGGTGAAAATGCAGAGAGGAGAGAAAACAGTGTAAACACCAACACCTCCCTGGCTGTGAGCAATGTGTGAATTCTGCTCTGCTCACACTGCAACTGTGAGGTACAAATGTAATTTACATACTGCAGCAGAAACGCTGATTAGCATTTAATACCAACAGATCTGATAACTCACACACAAACATGGGGTCATTCCTCTGTAGTTTATTTAAGCCTTTTAAGATCCATATTTCAAAGCTTTTTTTTTTTTTTTTACAATTTTTGGTCACGTACAAACAAAATGTGTTTTTAGAGTCTCTGTTCATTCTGTGCTCTGTTTTCATTTTCACTGTGTCCCCATGGTTACCAAACCGTCCCCAAATGGACCACAGAACTGAGAACACCTGTGACCAGTAAAGGCCAAACTAATCCTTACCGTTCACACAAATGTTGGCACTTTGTGCTCTGCAGGGTCTGGAGTGTGTTTCTGGGGGGTTTGTTTAGATGTTTGCATGGAACATTCCGGATCACTTAACATGACAGAACCATCATGTGACAATGTACTTAAACAACAATCTAGCAACACAATATTTCTCAAACCCTATTGATCATGAACAAAATCTACAGCCAAAAAGATAACATTAAAAGGCAGGAATGTTTTCA
Source organism: Brachyalestes nurse (assembly GCA_037974405.1). Classification (NCBI taxonomy): domain Eukaryota; kingdom Metazoa; phylum Chordata; class Actinopteri; order Characiformes; family Alestidae; genus Brachyalestes; species Brachyalestes nurse. Next base: position 12,519,739 of record JBBPCY010000156.1, on the reverse strand, counting down.
AATTATTGACATATTGTGTAAGTCAGAGTTTATATTTTTGTGTGAGATTTGTGGTGGGATCTTCTTCCACTCATACTACATCAGGTGAGAGTCTGTTGGTGTTGAAGAGCAGATGTGGAATATCAGCTGGCCTCAGAAGCCTGGTAGAGATCACCAAAACCTGTAAGACACACACACACACACAAAAACAAACACACACACAAGAGTATTAAGACATAGTGAAATAAATGGGTGGGAAAGTATAAAATATCGTCATAGAACCCACAGGTGATAATCCGAAACATCTCATTTGGAATTTGGCAAAAAGTCCTGTTTACCCAAGTCCCACAATAAGGTTTCATTTAATCTCTTTTATCTGGAATTTACAGGCTCTGAATTGCTACTTCTTTCCTGAGGAATAAACTCAGGAACACTGCTAATGCAGCACATTAGGTTTTTGACAGATGTTGCTCTTGATTCACTTTGAATACTGCTTTGTAGTGGATTACTGAACATAAGAGTCACAGAATGCACACATTTATTACTTTATGCTCCTTCTCAGTGGTTGTAATCTATGATGCCAATCTTCTTAGGTGCAATGACCACATGATCCGTTCCATTCAGTTGGCCAATTCTATGGTCATGGTATATTCTGTAATGGACCACTGCAGCTTTGACCTTATAGGTTAGTTCCAAGAACTGGTTAGCCATGCTCACGGCGAGCGCTCTGCCATCCCACCCATCGTTCTACTGGGTAGTGAGGCTGACCTGCTGGATGTGAGGTGAATGTATGCCCGCCAGGCTCCTTTGATGGCCTCGGCGCTTGAATGCTTCTTCCATGAGGTGTCGGGCAGTGAAACGAAAGAGCTCAGTTGTTGATCAGCAGGCTGAGCCCAAATGAAAGCTGCAGAAGCTTCAGCTATGAGTCACTGATGCTGAAATAAGACCTTTGCACAGTTTGTGACCTTGTGAATGCTGACCTCTTCTGTCGTGGACAGTCCATCTGTACTGCTGTCAATCATGAGAGAGCAGATGCAACAGGATGCTGGGAACTAGTGTCCAAAACTGCCCTAAACACTGGTTGTATTAGTGGTAATCTTTCCCAGTTTTGAAAAGTATAAACAGCTTACAGTGGGAGTAAACCAGGCTAAAGTACAGCCTCCCCATGGCAGGGTCAGTTTTATGTGGTGTTACATTTAAATTGCTCTAAGTAAACAAGGAGAAAAGTCCAGCCCCATCCCTCAGCAAAAAAGAAAAAAATGTCTGGATTTTTTAATTTACAAATTCATAAATCACGTGTCATTAAAAGAAAACATATGTCACTCTTATTGTGCTGATATTGCATACTGTCCTACTTCGGGATTACATATAAAACTGCTAGGATCATCTCTTTTCTCTAGTCTTATTTATTTTGATACATGTTTTTTCAAATATAAATTTAGGTCAAAAAGCTTGCAGAGATGAGTTGTTTGTGTAAAAATGATTCATTTGGTTCATATATTTTAAAAATGATTCAGCAAAATCCAGAACGTGTGCCCCTCTCATCTACATACAATATGTAACAGAATCTAATCAAATAACAGAGTGTCACTTGATATGTCACACAATAACACATCATGAGCAACATATTTAAACTAAATATAAAACAGTAAAAAATCTTATCACTGTTTCAGTATTGTTTACTTGTTAAATCTGTAATGATTTTCATTCACCTCTGAAATCCAGTTAACAAAAAGAGAATTTCTTTATTAAATCCTTGGTTCAAAATCACTACTGCAGCTGTATGAAGCATAGATACCGGTCTACCCTTGGTCTATAGTGAAACTTTTTAACATGGTCTTAACCAAGGCTTCTAAAGATAACACACAGCCAGTGTTATCTCCAACATAAGAGATCAGGGCAAAACGCCTTCCAGAGTAAATAAAGAGCTTTCATGAATGATCAGAGCACTTGCTGAAAAGACAAGAAAGTGAATGGCACGTGTGTTCTACTTCATCTTACCAACATACAGGACATAACACTGTATATCTGATCAAAGGGGAGGCAGTGTTTTAAAGAGCCATCTAAAATAAAACCTGAGTAATGCTAACCAGCAAACAACAGTTATATAATGTTAACCAGTATAGAAAGTGTTTTCTGTAGATCCATCTAGTTATCTGTTTAAAATCTAAAATATCACTATGTAAACCTAACATTTCCCCCCCAGAGCCATTATTTTCTATGGCTGGCCATTTTTTCCCAGAGCCATCTAATGCTCATCATAAAACATTCCTTTTAGATCTACCCAGTAAATAAATCATTTTTAGAGCCATCCAGTTATTTTTTCCAGATCCATCTCATGCAAACCGTCAAATGAAACTAAAAATAATGCCCATAATGTGGGTTACATTAATTCATGCTACTGTGTTGCTTTGAATGGTGAGTTGACGCAGGTGTTGAGGTAAGCTGTTTCACTGCACCGTCATCTTTCACTTCTACTTTTAGCGGCCAGCTAAAAACCTCTTTAATAAATCATTGTTTTGACTCCTATTTATGGCGAGCGAGTGAGTTTTCTTTTCACCAAGTGCAGAGAAAAGCTTTTACAGTTCTGTGGAGGACGAGGAGATGATGATTTACAGCGAGTTAGACCTGGTGTTTGATCTTAGACATCGGCCCTAAAATTCGTCATAAATCTCTTACTGTGGACGTATAGAAAGGGGCATGAACATGCACATTAGAGTGTGCACACCGAGGTCGAGCAGTGTGTGGGCCGCCTGGTCTGCGAGCTTCTCTGTTTGCTGCTTTCATGATTTCTGATTTATTCATGGTACAGAGCTTTGATCCACAACAGCCCTTTCACTCAGGCTGGACTTAATTATATCTCTATGCAGTCTGGGGAGGAGACACACACTTTCTCTCTCTCTCACACACACATACATTTTAATCGGCTTTGATTCTCTATGATAATAAGCATGGTGAGTAACACTGATACAGGACCTCTGATGTCCTAATGAATACAGGTCAGCATGCTTGCGTGGATGCACACGCACCCCCCCTCGCTACTCCCACCCTCAGACACAAACACATTGCAGAAGTCTTAACATTTGTAAAAGAACCGGCTTCATCCATGCAAGGGATTACCATGTTAATAACAATAATCTACACACAAGTGTACTTGATAAGATTATTCTTTTTCAAATGAACTGAAATGTATTTCAAAGATTTTTTCCCCCCAGTAGATCAAACAGAAAAAAACTGAACATCTTATCAAATATAGGCCAAGACCCACTGCCCCTCTTTCGCACAGTTTCTCTCTTTTCTAATGAAAGGTTTTATTTCAAAATGCATCGCAGAGCAATTTCATTTTATGAATGATGTTGTTGGGCGTGAGCTTTAGGAAGTGGGAGTCGTATACAGGATGCAACTCGTGTGAAAGTTCATTTTCACATGAAAGAGTATTAACAGTTTGGGATTAAAAGTGGTATTAAAATGCTTAAACAGCCAAACTGGCTCTTACTATAATGATCATGTTGTTAAACAGAAATGGAATATTTGTTAATTAAACAGGGCTAACTTCAGGAAACTTTGAGAGAAATTATAGAGGACTCGGGGGTCAACCTGTGGCTTTTCCACAACAGTCTCGACACACAACGTTTTGAGTTTACGACGCTCACTCTCATAAATACCTTTCAATATTGAGACACGAGTGTTTCAGCGTACGCCGTTAGCGTTGTTCTTATGGGCTACTTGGCCAAACTAGTTTGGTTGTGTGCGGCGGTAGACTACGTAGAACACGCAGAATATGCAGTAACACAGTGTAGGAGTGTAGGAGGGAGTTGACGTCCCCCAGTACACCATTTTGGACTGTTAGAAGTACAAGTACAGTGTATTTATGTCCTTTTCCTTTTTCTGTGGCTTAGCTGTGTTTTTATGTTCTAGATTATGATTTCACAACAGCATTAGGATCGGTAAGTGACTTAGGCAAGGATGTGTTTCGATGTACACTAAAATGCGGGTTACATCACTGTCACAGGAAATTGATCTGTGTCATAACTCCCTGTACATGTTTCTGGACAGTTATGATATGCTAGTGGAAACTTAATATTATTTTAATTGGACCACTCATTCTTTTCACAAATATCTGAGGGTCACCTTTTTCTTCAAGATTTCGCTGATGTCATGGTCTAGCAGTGCAACTAGTAATAGAAGATCCCACAGGATTTATGTCATATAATGACTACGAGCTGAAACGTCTGGCAAAACAAAAACCCTGTTCACAAGTGGTCATTTCATACAGCTTGTAAGTGAATCATATCCTGATAAAATTCTGACCATATGCACTTACACTTGGAAGCCAAATTTCCATTCATTCGGTGTAAGTTCATATCAGCTCACTGTATGACAGACTGCTTCTTGTTTTGGGTTTTTACTTTTCCATGCAAAAAACGGTTGTTCATTTTCTTGAACTCCAGACTTCCTGACTATTGTAGTTATCATGATCACAGACCATGTGTGTAATGATGTCTTAAATTGAGGTTAGGCTTGAGGTGCTTTAAAGTGCCACTGCCAGATCTGAGTAACCTTTCTGAACATTGTGTCCACTGGTCCTGGGGACCTGGGGAACTTCTGCTTTGCATATTTAAGTGCTTTTATTGCCCTGACACACTTCATTCAACTAACCGGTTAATTAGCAAACTTTTACAAAACAACTTTAAAATGTACAAGAAATTATGTAACCGTAAGTGCATGCACTCACCTGTGTCCCGGCTTTATGGGAGGAGACAACCTCACGAATGAGGCGGAGCTCTGAAGGGGTAACTCCGCCCACCATGACAAGAAACAGCAGTGGGTGATCGCCTGGGTGGGGCCGATTGACCTATTAGGAGAGAACGACAGTAATAAAAAATAATATAATCTGCAAGTATTTTAATTGAAACTTTTGTAGTCGAGTTTTCTCTGCATTACTTTCATCTGCTTTTCTATCAATCCCTCTCTCTTCCTCTCCCTCTCTCTCTCTCCATAGCGAGGCAGACCTCAGTTTAAAGGCGGTGATGAAATTGGACATTTTCACTCTAACACAGCTTGTACCCATCTTTTATGACTGACACACGCAAGTGTGAGCACACACACAGGAGCAAAGGCTCACATCCACAATGGAACAAATACAAGCCCACAAATATAAGCACACAGAGACAGAAGCACTTCATCTTCTTCTCTTTCACACAAACACACCATGTCTCTAAAGCACACTTTTAAAAACTGCCGAAAACACACACGCTCTCACACGCATGCAGATGTTTGGCCTGAGTGAGCCACGTTGAGGCTCGGGCAGTCCTGCTGTGCGTGATTGGCCTGTCAGACATAATGGCAGGGTTCGATTGGCTGAGTGGGGCGGCGAGTCTGTGAATAATAATCAGACAATCAGAGGGACAGGCGCAGCAGGGCGGGGCCTGAAGCAGGGCTGCAATGCCACGTGCTGCACTGGCCACTGACCCAGCATGGAGGAACATGTGTTTCAGAGAAAGAAAGAGAGAAAAAGAAAGAATGACATGCAGGCAGGCAGGCAGACAGATGTACATTTGCATAGCAATCACATGGCTTCGAGGGTTTCATCTGATACTGCATTATTGGTGGTGGTCATTTCACTCTCTAAGACATGAGCCGGTGTTTGTGTGTGTGTCGGGGGGGTGGTAATCAATACAGGTTTCCTGGTGATTATGTCTGTGTGTCTTTGTTCACTGACAGCAAGCGTTAGGTGTGTCAGACACACTTCAGTATAGACACACAGGTCAAGACAGGAGAACACATGCTGCATGTACATGTGCACCTGTAACAATGTGCTGAAAAGAAGGATAAGGAGAGACAAGGAGAGAAGGGGAAAGAGTGAGAGAGAAAAGGAAAGAAGAGAGTGAATCAGAGATAAGGGGGGAGAGAAAGAATGAAAAAAAAAACTGAATAGAAAGACACACATACCCTCAATCATTATACGAAGAGAGTGGACAAGAGAATTTGTGATGCCTCAAACAAATGGAACATTGTGCCCTCAGGGAAAAGTGAAAACTGTGCATAACAGTACTGAGACAACTCATAGGATGTGTGGTGGGGGTAGTATAGCTATAGACAATCTCCAGCAGCTTTCAGCCGGATGTGCTGGTATGTAATCAAAGATAACGCGGGACAGTTCACACTAACATCTCCTACAGAAGAGAATGACAATTCAGTTCATTTCAGAGACTAATTCAGCCCAGACCTCTACACCTTTCCAGATAACTAATGTTAATGTATCCCAAACTAACCACAAGCAGCAGCCATAACTAATATTCCAACTCACCCCATACAACACTTATTAACTAAATATATCTTATTACAAACTATATTTTGAACTCACCCCAAACTACACCTACAACCAACACTCCAATTGACCCCAGGCAACACATTCAACTATAACTCACCTCAAAGTACTTACATAACTTTAACTAACATCCGAACTCACCGCAGCAATAATTAGAACTAATGTCAAACTACATTCTTAACTAACTATAACTAATGCCAACATACATTTATAATTCATGCCAAAATACATGTATAACTAAATATAACTCACTCTAACCTCTAATTATTTCTATTATCAATGAACATATCTAATACTATTTGATTAATCTAACTTTTAAAACCTCCCTAAACCCATTTGCTTGTTATACTGTTATATTTGCTTGTTACACTGTTATACTGCTGTACACTTGCTGTAAAAGTGAAACTTGAGACACTAATTTAAAGGTATTTCTATTACCTTATTTATAACAGTGTCATTTAGCAAATTCTTACATAAAATATGCCATGTCATCGTGCACATGTTCATATAAGCAGTTCATAAAACAGTCTCATCACTTCCCAACTCAGCTCAGATCCTTTGTGATCAGAGGAGTATCAGGTAGATCAGTGCTTCCTGGAACTTGGCCCTGTCCCGATATTTCTGTGTTTTCCTGCTGTAACACATTCAGCTAAGATAGGGTTGATAAGGGGCTTACAGTTAAATTAGGTGTGTTAAAGAAAAACAACACAGTATGCAGAATAGAACGGCGTGTAATTCTTATTAAATAGTTTTACATAAACTAACTGGACTGCTGTAAAAAACACCCACACCATCTGCTCCACATACACAGTTACAGCACACAAGCAATGATGAGTCACTTTTTGAGTAGCTACAGTACCTACCTTGTATCTCCACTCACTGTCAATTTTTTCAGCTCCATTAACCATAAAGGTGCACTTTGTAGTTTACAATTACAGACTAGTGGTGAGCGAGCATTAGTGTGGGGGGTGGGTCATTCTCAGAACAGCATCATGCCAGTGGATGTGTGGCGCATAGAGTGAATCACACATAACACTGTTGCTGGAGTCTTTAAAACATTGTGTCCACTTTCTGTCATATCTAACCTGTTGGTCCATCCTGCAGAATGTTATTGATGATAGTTCATCTGATGCTGCATGGCTTGGGATAGTCCTATTCCAATCCTTCAGTGGCCAGTTTCTGGACTACTCTGAGTTCAGCAGTGACACTATAGTGTTTAAAAACTCCAGCTGCACTGCTGTGTGTGATCCATACTGTGCGATACATGCATTAATATGCTGCTATCACGTCAGTGTCACTGCTGTGGTGAGAATGAAGTACTACCCGAATTATGCCAGAACCTTCCCTGCCCACTGATAAATGGGGCAGACCAATGATGATGGATGTGTTCGTTATTTAACAAAATAAGCCCCAGAATCACAACCACTAGAACTTATACATGAATTATGAAACCAAGTAATTTTAGAGAGTATGTATGCATAGGATAAGTACTATTCGTACAACTTATACTAAACCTTTTGTACAGCTATGTATATGCAGTAATGCTGGTGTATTAACTGGTATAATCGTTAGTGTGTAAACCGCATGTCTGTAAGTGTGTTACCTTCATGAACATGCTGAAGCCAGTCTTTAGCAGTTCAGTCAGTCCTCCTGAAGTGTGTTCTATGTCAGGACACTCGGGCTTATTTGGGTTGAAGATCTCTTCCAGAACTTGCTTCAGGAATGGACGATATGTGGCCTGCACACATAATACACATTTTCAATATGTGTGGGTGTAAGGATATCAATCCAGGGGTGCTATGCGGACAATGTGTTCAGAAATAGCAACAAATAATGGATTGAAAACACACACACACAAATCCCCGGGGCAGGTCCCAGTCTCTACTGATTCTGGGATTTGTATGCATCAAAGGATGCTGATCTCTTAAAGAGCTCCCATCGAGATGTCCTCAGTACTTCGAGGTGGATCAGCGAAGTGAGAGAGAGGACATTTATATTAGTAAAGCAAAGAAGGTGAAGGCGTTTCTAGGCATAGGCAACATAAGGGGAAGCCTCAGGTGGCACCAACTGAGGTGGTGGGTGGCAGTTTGCCTCTGATGGGATGCAAGGTCCATCTGTACCAGTGATGGGAATAACGGCATTACTGTAAAAAAGTCATTTTTCAGTAACGGGTAAACTAACCAATTACTGTTTCCATCGTCACAACGCCGTAACCGTTACTGACGATAACATGCGGCGCGTTACTGTAAATAAGCTGTTTTCATCCGACCAGGCTCACAGCCAGAGACAACCGTATAAGGGATGATGATTGGCTAGGGTAGAGTAAAATTTCATGGTAAGTCAACCAGAGGCAGAGGTAGGCGGGTGTTTACACAAAAACACACGCACAGGAGAGACAGCAATGGCGAGTTCAAAAGTAACGTTTTTACAGTGGAAATACAGTGGAAATTACTTTCCCTTGTTGAAATTAAAGACAAGAATGTATATGTTAAATGTACATTATGTCCTGGAAATAAGTCTTTATCCATGTCTTTATCCACGCTTCATCAAAACTAGAGGCCAAGAACGCGGATGTTGATAGCAGCCCAAACCCAGGTGCAACTACCATGAATTCCGCCAAAGAAATGTATTATTTTATTTATATTTAGACTTCTATTTATTTTAAGTGTCTATTTCATTAATTACGTGTATCTAACAGTCAGTGTTGTTACAAATTGAACATACAGCTACATTTCCATCAAAGTAGGGGAGGGGGACCATAACCATAACTCACTACTTTTTTAAAGTAATGTGCCCAACACTGATCCCTACACACACCAAAAATCTTCTCAATCACTTCCTTCCCTTTGATTGACGAAGGGTTTTGTAGTCACTCCCCAGTCGAAATAATGTGCCTTGATACACCACAGACTATATGGGTTCACTTAACACTAAATGTGTCCGTTTTCCTTTCAAGAAGTAAAACACAGCTGTGAGACAGAATCACAAACACAATTTTCCATTTATCTCAACTGTAACTGATCATTCAAGATATATTTAGTGAGTTTGCTTTGTCTTGCACTGGAGACGCTTCTCCTGTTAGCATTGTGCTCCTGCCCCCTGAATCATCACACACTTGCCTCAAACAGTGCTGAGTTGTTAAGAAGGCTAAATTGAGGTTTTGACACAGTATGGCAAACGGTTAATTATAAAAATGGCCAAAAGCATGCTGCACAGCTAAAACAGCAGTTGCATTGGTCTTACACAACCATCTATTTTATATTCAATGCAGCAGTTATGTACATGCTCCAAAAAAACTGAACAGAACTGAAAAGTATGGGTTAGCAATTCACTGCTGAGCCACACAAACAAGTCAATCTATTTTTAATTCCAGACAACCAAGTTGAAGGTCAGGGCCCAGGGTCTGAAAATCATGGTTCTAGAAAGTTAAGCTTTCTGTAATGAGCGGTTATGCAGGCAAGGCCAGAGACACTGGTCATTAATGTTGGAGAGGTAAGAGAATGTTTAAAGCTTGGCGTACTCGACTGCAGCACATATTGCAGCAGTGGTTCTGTTTATAACAATGAATAATGATAATAATAACAATATGATGAGTCATGTGGTGCGAGCATATGACTGAGGAAAGTAGGAGCACTTAAATCGACAGCTTCTGTTAAGCTCTGACCAGTAACGGCAAAAATAGCACCTACGTAGCTTAGCACTGACCTCTAGATAATGATGCAGGCTAGTAGGAATGTGTGTGTGAAGGGACAGCTCAAAACAAAATCTGTGCATGTTGTATGTGTGGGGGCCCCCGAGTCTAGAGGACAACGTAATGTGCACCAAAAGGCAACATCTACTAGAACAAAAAAATCTATCAGAAAGATTACATTATTAAATGAATAAATTAATGAATGAATTAGTGAAACTAGCAAACAAACAGTCAGTCATTCAACATTCAACCTAAAATTGTCAAATGTCAGAAAATGTTTTAAAACTATTACCCTTTACACTAAACTAGATAAACAGATGGTGACATATAAAGGAGGATGATGGAAATGTAAACAGAAATTCAAAAAGAAAACTGTAGTCATTTTATTTTAAAAAAATAAGAAAGATTTCCAGGAACGACTGTATTGTATTTACGTGTAATTTTCCTGTAAAGGACATCTGTTCTGTTTTCTGACAGCAATGCGGTGATTAAGTATTCAGACACTTTTGATTTTGATATTTGGTATGCTTATAGTGTAATGTCGACTTCAAATCTGCATTTTGTCTTTAAAATGTGTTTGGACTTTGAAATGTAATCGTTTAAATATAAATGTAGTTTACAAATGCAGTAATCATGGTGAAGCTAAAGAAACCTCCTAAACTTCATAGCGTCAAAATTATTAAACAACTCTTGGAAAAGTTACAGAAGCAATAACCTTAGACATCTATGAACTGGTTCATAGGAAATACAGACAGACGCACCACACAATTTCTCTCGGAATAACGATAAGGACGGTAAGAGAGAAGCCAGCACTCAAAAAGAGTTGCAGTACACCAAGTAGAACGGGAGAACAAGTCTCAGAAAAGCTCTTTTGGAACAATTTAACTGCTTTAAGGCTTTAAAACATCTTTTTGGGAATAATTCAGCTTATTATAGTTAAACATTGTACTTATGATTCCAAGAACACCATACTCACAGTGAAGTAAGCAATGTAGAATCTCATCAGCCAAGAATCTGAATCTGGGAAGCAGACAGATAATGCATATCGCCTAAGACTATTGTTTATAATGTATGTATGTTTTTTTTTTATATTACTAAGGGGTAACTGCATTCGTTCTGTATACCTAGGCTACTGCTTGCAACAATTTGAAAAGTGAAGATGACAAAAGAAATGAACAAGAGGAGAGAATCTTACAGATTATGTGTTTGGATTAAAAAACAGACATGTCCAAGGAGGATATGTTAGATCTGTTAAAGGAGGGAGAGAGATTATAAGTATAGAGAAAAAAAAATTCAACATGATCTGACCTGCTCCACCCACAGCCTGACTCCCTCCTTCTCATAAACGGAATCAGGGTCACAAACATGTTACCTGTCAGCTATTACTGAATGCCTTCGGCTAAAATATTCCTCAAGCTGGCGGATTGACTTATGACACACACCCACCTGCTTAAAAAATAAAACTCTATCCCGCTGATCTTGCATAAAGGCCTTATTTTACTACTTGAATCTGACGTGAGTCAGACTCACATCAACCCAGCACCCCACACAGGATATTACACCGCTGACTTTTTGCACTGACTGTGTCCGTCATAGCTTCTACGCAACTACTAGGCCCATTTAAAAAGCCAAAGTAGCTGATAAACTTTTAAATCCACCCTTGCGCAGCCTCATATGTTCTGGCAAACACACTTGATAAGGCCAGATGTGGAAGGGAATCCTAGTTACTATAAACTACAGATACCTACGTGATCAATATTCAAATTGCAGCAAGCAATTAATTGCTATTAAATCTGCACTTTTCGAAGCGCGTCAGACACGGAAAACAAAAACATCATCATGTAAACACACTGAACGCCCCCATGCACACACAAAAAACAAATGAAACCCTCAATGGAAAAACCCACGTATTCAGTAACACTGCGAAGGGTCATCTTTAGTCATACGATGAAGCGCTACCAAAACACCCACAAGTGTTGTCAACATTAACGCAGTGTGCATTAATGCTGTTCTACAAATAACTACGAATGAAGAGAATAACAACAACATGCTCTTCCAGGTCACTGTGACACACACACTGCGCAGTTCATAAAAAAATCAGAACACCTGAATAAGCACGCAAAGTTGCATCAACTTGTCCAGGTGATTTTCCTGCCATGAAATACCTCTGGCAGGCAAACCTCGTGAGGGGGGTAAAAATTTGCCAACTCACTCTCCGTGCATTCCTCCTTTTTAATACATTCTTTTACTTTTAATCAGCTTCAGATCAACATTTTGAACATTTTCAGGGACTATAGTTGATGTGAGTACTAATCCTGGATCATTTTAGTCTTGTTGATTCGTTTCAGAATTAAACCTTAATTTCTTTCTCACATTTTATCACATTTTTCAACTCACATTTCAGTGTGGGTTGAGGTAGGTTCAGGCTGCTGTTGCTTTGTTAGCTGTAGCTGCACTTTTTAAGGTCTGTTTCAGAACCGCTCCACAGAAACCTACAAGCTTCAAAAATGGGGTGGAGGTAGTTCAGTGGGTAGGATACTTGCCCCCGGACCAAGAGGTTATGGGTTCGAATCCTACCTTCAACTCACCACCACTGGGTTCCTGAGCAAGAGCCTTAACCCCAAATTGTTCCAGGGAGACTGTCCCCTGTAGTTAGAGAATGGAAGTCACTTTGGATAAAAGCGTCTGCTAAATGACATAAATGTAAATGGAAAAGTGAACATTTAGAAAATAGAGATTCTGTAGGCATCAGTTACATTTTTGAAGACCAAAAGTACTTGGACAGTTTGCACACTTTTAGATATATATATCTTACATATATATCTTAGATCTTACATGTTTTACTTGGTGATCATCTACCAGGTTTGTATAGCAGAGAGCTGAATGGTTTGCTTTGTGAGTATTTACTTCTGTTTTACCTCTTTGTTTAAGAAGTCATTTTTTGTTCGACCAGACAATGTGCTATTGCTGATCATTTGGTTTTGTAATGACTGAAAAATGCTTTGGCATCTTCCTGGAATCTTGAAAAGCTGTGCTTGGAACTTTGTTCTGATGACTTGATTTACTTGTATTACTGTTTGATAGGTTGTCATTCACCCAAAAACAGATTCTAAGAGTGAAATTAAGACTGCATAACAGATGCAAATTAGCATCTGCTGAAAATATAAGAATATAGGATATATGATACAGGATATATCCTTAAAATACGCTACATATTTAGACCCTGCCCTCCAGTTAGTGAATGAATAAAGTGTGGAGTAGGTTGAAGAGCATAAAGAATGATGTTGATTTTGCCCTATATCAGATAGATTATATCTGCTTATTTTCCACAGCATATTTGAATCTAAGAAACTGTTAACTGGGTTAGATATTTCATCCAGTAAGGGCTACAGCAGATCTCTAGCTCACTCTTATGTTTTCTAACTTTAGCCACCCAAATAGCTGTTTGGATCTCATCATTTAATGTGTGACAGCTCTTTACAAACTCAGTGAAAACTAGCTTTCAGGCATTCCAGCTCAGGCAGCCTACTTGCATGTGTTTTCGGGTGTGGCTCTGAAGGAAACACTGAAGGGAGGAGATGTTCTTTTGCCTGCTGAGTTTTAAAACAGCTGGCTTCACTAAAATCACCTTTAAGCAGGTGTGTGTTCAAATAATATCTTTAAAAGCGAATATGTGATAAATCAGCAAGGCCAGCTGCAGTAACCAGTGTTTGCATCAAAACAGCATTCACACTGTAATTCGGTTCTAATTCTACATGTTAAAATTCAGGTAACCCTCCACAATTAGTCATTGATCCAATCACCATCTACACTTCAGTCTGTTGTGCTTAAATTGGGTGAATGAAAGCAAGTCAGTGAAGCTCAAAAAGACAAAACTAACATAACCTAGAATGACATCATTTAACACAAAAGCAGATATTTTCCTGCAGTCTGACATAATGATGTAAAAAGAATAAAGAGTAAAAAGTAATTGGTCATAAAGATTGCAAGTCAGTCATGTCACATTATTAATTCACTGTGTTTCTAATACACACTGAAAAAGGATGCTCTTAATTGACTTGATTTGAATGCATGATTTGAGGTTAGATGATCCAATAAATTGTAATATGTAAAACACCCAGAGGCAGGTAATTTTTCATTACATTTATTACAAAGCCTTTTACTTCATTTCCTTTCAGTTATTCACTTTTAGTTCTTAATTTTGTTCAACTTCATTGCTTTACACTGGGCAGTCACAGATCTAAACAAGTGTAATCAAAGCATCTAGCTCAGGGTCAGATGAGACTGGGTCTATAGGCGTCATTGTGGATTTTGCAGATATTAAGAAAGGAGTTATGTAAGAAGAAATGGACATTTTGCTCACTGTTTTAATATAAAAGTAATTTGAGAGAAACGGACCTCTCGAGGCCTTGTATAGCTGTGATATTTCCGTGGCTAAGGCACAGCACAAAGCAGAGTAAAGCCAATAACATCCAGCTTCAAGTGGATTATTGCTTTATAAATCAGAAGCAAAATACAATTTACAGTATTGTGCAAAAGTCTTAGGCACCTATGTATTTTATAAAGGGGACCTATTATGAAAAAATTAAAAAAACAAAACAAGTTATGATAGGTCTATGGGTTATACAAAACATGTTCATGAAGTTCTTTGAACAAAATCACCAGATATCACCAGGTTTATTCTTCACAGTTTCAGTCCTGTTCAAAAAACACTGTTTTAGGGCTCTGTCCCTTTCCTGCAAATGAGCTGTTGCCCCACCATCCCATGCTCCACCCACCTCTTATGCTGCGTGTAACAAAACGAAACATAAATAGAAACACAAAAGTAATTATTTTAAAGTACTTACATCTCCCTCATCTGCTGACTTGTCACAGACAGTGTACAGATCCCCCACGACGCTGAAGTTAGCTCTTTATTCACAGCTCCTTATTCTAACTTTCCGTTCCACCTTAAATACTTAAGGTGGATCTTTTTAAGGTACGAAACCGATTGTTGCTGGGACACGGCCATTGAAAATTAAATGGAGCCACGCAGTCCTTCTGTTTCCTTAGTCTGGGAGAAAGTGGAGGCATTTGTGCTGTTTTTTGTAGCAACAACACAACACTTCATGAGTGACCTGCCTCTGTCTGTAGCCGTAGCGCTCGGCTTATCCGTGCTCATAAAACTAGCTGACAAAGTGGGACGTCACACTGGGCCCTTCATCTAAATGGCTCATTTTAAAAGGGACCCAAACTGTGAAGAATAAAGCTGGTGATATGTCCCCTTTAAAGCAAAAACACAAGTCAACATTAAAATGCATGTAAACAAGCAAGAAAGCAGTACTGTATATAACATTTTTGCAAGACATTTTTTTCTATTTCTTTTACAAATTTTATATCAATTCTCATTTAAAATTCTCAGTTAAAAGCAGGCATAATACCCCTCATCTGCATTTGGTTCTAATTCTGCAAGAATGTCCACCACAGGTTAATGCATGAAAATTGAGCCCCCTGCAAAGTAAGCATTCACATTTCCCTGACCTCCCTTTGAGAGTGACTGATCGGTTATATAGAGTTTGACATATGTGTCACCATTGTTTGTCCCTGTTCTTGAAATTAATAAAACATCTCAATACATGTAAAATAACTCTGGCAGGCAACTAAAACCAATAAATGTCAGTTTATCTAATTTGACTGAAATATTGTTGGCCCTAGTTTAGCTTAATTGCAGATTTTTGTCAGCATCATATATCAGTTTATATGAGTTAGCTCTAAGTTAGGTTTATATACATATAATTTTACAACACTTACAGTAATCATGTGTTCATATTAAATATTATTAAAACATTACTGATTGACAAATATCCCACTCTGTCTGCAGAAAACTGTGGTAGGGCTCTTGAAGTTGGGCCACTGGCAGTTACAGTCTGGAAAAGTTTACTTTCGTAATGCACTGATTCTGTCTTGACCAAATGAGGCACATCAGTGATAGTTTATCTCATATCATGCCTGTGACCCAACACTCCTCACAGGACCCTGACCCTCACTCTTGTGAGGGGGGGCCCAGAATTTTGAGCTATGCCACTGAGTATATTCCTGTACAAGTGATGACAACTGACTGCACGTCATACACACAGCCCTAATTTTAGAGCTTAGGTTAGCTCATGCCACAGAGCAGATAATAGTGTTATGAGAGAATGCACTCAGACTATAGAAATCCAAAAACAGCTGTTTGGAGCAAAAGAGTCACTCTAAACAAAGACTTCTGAGGTGCTCAGTGGTGGGATTTGAGAAAAAGAAAGAGAATTATGGGCAGTTGGGAGAGCAGAACTCAGTGAGGTGTTTTCCCAGAATTATGTCCTGCTGCTCTGCTTGAAGTCGGATCCCCGATATCCCAGCCAATAACAGACACAAGCCATTGATTTCTCATTAACTCACAAGGTTCGATGACCGAGATGATGATGATGATGTGCGCATTTGTGGGCTGTAGACTACGGTTGGACAACATCTCATTTGTTAATTATTACTGCGATTTTGATTCCACATCACTGATACAACAAAAGGCTGAACTGTTCAAAAGAGGCCTCTAATCAATCCCATTTTTTGACTGTGCACTGTGAGTAAAGTGACCAATTGCAGCTTGTAATGAATGTAACAAAAGAAAATTAGTTAAAAAGCTTGCAGGACAATCTTTAGTCATGTCACATCGCTGCTTCACAGCGTTTCTAATATACAATGAGAACATGACGCCCTTTACTGTGCTAATTAAAAAGTGAGCATTATTTTTATATTAATATTAAATCAGCACAACTACTGTCTACAGTAAGTGAACAGATGTAAAATTGTGAAACTTATCGCAATGGTTAAAAACCTCAATTAGCACAAGAAAATAGCTCACACTGTATAACAGTCCCTGAACCTGACCTGTTTCAGAAAAAAGTTTTTTGTTTAAGCCACACAGTGAGTGTATGAATCATTCAAATATAACAAATTCATCCAACTTAAGGCCTGAACCAGTGAACAAACAGGTGCAGAGGATCTGGCCGGTGATTCGTTCATGAAGGGGGGCTCAAAACTTTTGCAAAGTAATGTGTAGATTTATTTTGTATGCTACTGGCTTCAGTTTAACCCTAACTCTGAATATTACTTAAGTAGTCGTTTGGCTTGTTAGACGCAGAGCTGTTCAAACAGCTGCAAGCAGGGAGATACTGCTGGTGTGGGTTTCTTCTTTTTAAGTATCAATCCTGGGTATTAATTTAACTGTGAACGATAACTAAGTCATTGTTAATTTTTTGTAATTGTTTAAAATAACTGTGACAGCCCTACTGTGCACTAATCTGGTTATTCTCCCCATGTAGACTAATTACAAAAACAGACATACATAAGATAAGTCTACTCCCGGTTTCCTTAAACTACTGCATCATTAGACAGGTAATGATCTAGTCTGTGCGATCACTGCTATCTTTACTACCATTACGGTACATGGCCTAGGGAAAATGGGCCATGAACAAAAAGTGTGATGGTGACAGCATTGCCTTGGAGTGTACATTCCTCATCTGTGTGTGTGTGTGAAGCCAAAGTCACGCTATGTTCCCAACCTCTCAAACCTAACACATCTGTTTACCATCCAGCACTCTGGTCTCTCTTACACAAAAGACTGTGTGATATGATAGAAAAAAAGCTGACTTGGCTTCTTAGAATCAAATCCCATTTTAAGACAACATCCATATGAAATAGCAATTTACTCCAGGCTAGACAGTTGTAGGGTATGCATTTCACTCTGGGAATGAGTTTGTGGACTGAAAAATGGGCTGAAAAATGAATGCCAGCAAATACTGCATCATGGTTTGAACTGGGTGCCTTCATTTCAGAGGTTTTTCATTCCTCAGCACAAAGTCTGGTCAGTCATTAGACATATCTGGAGGAAGTTTATGCACTGACATAGGACACACACAGTATCTGACCATGTTGTATTACTGTTGTTATTTAACCACGGCATTCTTCGAGAAAGGACATGTTAGGTGACCCTCCAACATTAACATGGCTGACACTGCAAATTTTCAGGGTAAAATTTCACTATAACTGAAATTTTTTCAAATACGTTTGCCATTCCATTCAAGTGACTGGCTTTTAAAGTGTACAAATTTTTTATTCATATCAGGTCTAAGCATGTATGTACACATCTGAAGTAATCAAAGTAGGCTCTAGACAACAAGGGACTCAGTCCATCAATAACCCTGGCGAGCTTGGGTTGGCTAACATTAGTCAACTGATTAGATTTGGGTCAACTATCCACATAATCAATTACAACTAAGTACGTCAGGTGTGTTGGGAGCATGGCTATAGAGAAAGACTGAGGAGGCTGGCTATATTTGTAGGGCTATTGAGTTTACTGACCCCGTACTTAAAAGAAGCTGAAACACTCTGTGATTTGCCTTTAGTCCATTATTGAGGCCGAAAAAAGCAGCTGTTAAATAAGTGTTCAGACGTGAATGTGCAGCTTATACACACCTGACCTATTTACAGGGTGAAGAGCATACGTTCTGAAATTAGTGTAGAACTTCCAAATTCACAGACACACACACACCACAAATATTACATTCTACAGCATATTTTAGTCTTTCACCCAAAACTGAGCCAACAGACGGTGATGCCATCAGCCCAGTTATTCCAAACACACACACACACACACACACACACACACACAGAGAACAAAGAAGGGCCACTAACAGTGCTGGCATTCCATGCCTGAGCTTTCATTTTTTCCACACACACCCTTAAACGCTTTTCCAAAGTCAACATGAAATTTTTCCACCATCAAATTAACATTTTAACTCTTGGTCAGACTAGCAAAAGGGGCAAAGGTTAAAAAGCTTCGGAGAGCTTTTCAAAAGTTCAGGCAAAATATGTTCTTTGTTGGATCTGAAATGCTCTCTATATTGGATCAGCAGGTTTTCTTCCTCCTGCTGTCATCCAGGAAACCATCATTTCAGTTTAGCCCTCTTAAACTAAAAAAAGGACACAAACTGTGTGTTCTCTCTCCCTTGTGTGTGCTCACTCTCTCTCTCTCTCTCTCTCTCTCTCTCCATGTGTGACACAATCAGACATACAAACAGGAACAAGGAGCGAGGTAGGTACAGTTCCTAAAACACACAGTGCACTTATCAGCTCTGACGCACAATGGTCCTACACAGCTCTGTGTGTGTATGAGCGCGTGTGTGTGTGTATGTGTGAGACAGAGACAGAGAACTGACAACAAAGAATGTGTCAAAGATGTTGTTTCGAAAGGCGTCAGGCATATGCTGCATAAACAAAATTACTGTAATCAACAGTATTATTACAAACATCAGTCAATCAAAATCTCATATAAAACGGCTTAGTCGCTAGTGTGGGATACACCAGAACTATAATCATCTGTCAGAGTCATGATCATCTTCTGTTGGCTCACCCTGTGCCTGTTTTGCTTCCTGCCACCTATGAAATGTTTAACTGGAACACATTACATGAACTTAAAGAGAAATTCCACTGAGCTGTCAATACATTCTGCAGAATGAAATAGTCAAGAGACAAACAAAGTCATTCAGAGCAGTTTGATGTGAATTGCTCTACTCTAGAGCAACTAATCGATCGAAAACAGACATCTGAAGAGTTACTGCCTGTAAAAGATCCTTCAAAGAAAGCTTTGACATGAAAGGGTTACAAATATGCTGCCCGATCCCTGGCACACTGTTTTACAATAGTTTTGAGAAGGTTTTGATTTAAAAGATATTATTTTAATCCTTTCCATGGTGGAGAAGTACATGTATCAGCGTTACTTATAAAAACTTAGATGTGTAGATTGGCTGGTGTTTTTTTTTATTATAAATGGCTATATCTGTGTTGGAAACATCACAGCCTCTGGTGCCTATAACCACCATTGCAACAAAAAAAAAGAACTGTTCATAAGATTCAAGGAGATTTTATAAATTCTTATACATTTTTACAGAAATCTGCATACAGAATTTATAAAATCTCCTTGAATGCACCCAACACTGTAAAACCGCAGGATACAAAGATTACAGTAAATAAAAATCTTATGAACACCACGTTTAAGCGATAACCCAGTGTGTGAAAGTATAAGTAAATACTGACAGCTTGGGGTTCAGCTAGTTGTCCATGAAATGAACTTCTACCCAGTGCTTTAGTGAGCATGGGTGTTATGAATTCAAATATGAGTCTAAAGCAGTAATACTAAAAAAAAGATTTAATCTAGATTTACTGTAAAATTTAAACTAGGATTAAAACATTTTAATGCACAAAAGTGCAAAACTGTCTAACCCTAAATCATCATAATTGCAGTGAATTTATTAAATCTTTCATTTAAAAGGTGTTTTAAGTGGTTTAAGTGCCCGATTAACAATCAGTTTTAGCAGTTAACAAGTGCTATGTGGAAAGCTATGCGGAGCGTCTTCAAATCAGTTCTCCTGGCACGGAGATACTGCCTTGTTAGAGAGCTTGTTAGGCTCCTGCTGGTGTTCACAGAGGGTGAATTTGGATTCTGTAAGATCTAGTCCATAAGATCTTATTGTATCTACCTTTCCATTGGCCCTTTCAAGATCCTAACCCTTTTGATTCCAATCAAAACTTGAAATAGGAGTAGTTTTGCAGTCCTTGCGGAGTTTAAATACAACAAACATCACGCTCATATTAATTTACATCAAATACAAAATACATTTGTTTTATAGTTCAGAGAAATAATCAGAGAAGGCCTAAAAGACCCTAAAGGTTCTCCACTAATAATTGGTGTGGTGTAAAGTAGGACTGTAACGGTAAATGTATTCACACTGAACCGTCACGGTACATGGGTCACGGTTCGGTACATGATGTCATACGGATAATACATAGTACAATAGAGAAGACACGATAAAAGTAATGCGGAACAAAATTTACAAGCGCCTCGGTGTTAGCGGCTGCTAACCAGGCGTCGTTCGCTCGGCAGGTCCAAAAATGAAACGATATGGAGCTAGGTCTGTGCTTTCCTCCCTCAGAACGGGGGAATTTCCTTTCTTCAAAAAGAGCAGCCATGGAAAGAAACTCAGAAAAACTTCCCCGCACTACTACACACACACCCCTAAAAAACTACATATTCCAGCGTGCATGGTTCCTTTCTATTAGGTAAGACTAATATTAATTACTATTTTCTATTAACACAGGATGTTAAACTTGTTTTTTGTCATCTATACATGAAAATATATGCAAGAGTGTGTGTTTACTGGTTAATACACTGCTGTTTATTTAAAATAAATGAAAACAAACCAAGCCTCATTTTTTGTTATTTAGCTTCGCTGTACCGAACCGTGACATCTGTGTACAGTTACACCCCTAGTGTAAAGTATCATAAAGGCACTCACCTGGTGTACACCATCTCCAGCGCTGTATATTGAACGGATCTGCTTCAAATGATCACGAGCCCGGCCTAACCCCCTCAACGTCTCAAACACACGCTCCAGCGCTGTGTGTGCACGCTCCATCGTCATCTCCCCGAAGCTGGACACTCCTATACACCCAAACACACAGAAGCTCAACAATGACAACCTTTTCTCCTTTCTTGTTGCATTTATTCAAATACATGTGTGCCAATTTGGGGGATATTAACATGATTGCAAGGCCTCCAAATAGAGGGCTTCATTTTTAATTCACATGATGTTGATCAAATGCTGCATATGTCTTCCCATTTCTCAGCACAAGTGAAGACTTGTGGGAGATGCTGGACTGATGTATTGGACAGCACTCAATCATCCAAACACCAATTGATGAATGGTGGTCCATCACTCCAATTTAATTTGACAGACTTGTCATCTGTATATATACTGTGGCCTACATACGTGCTAAAGGTTCTTCCGAAATCTACGAAATGAATATGGAATTTGTTCCTCCTTTGCTGCAGCTTCAGCATCTTTTCTGGGAAGACTTTATAGATCTTGGAACATTTGGAGGATTTAATTGTGTTCAGTCACACAGACATTAGTGAGGTTAGGTACAGATGTTGGATGCTTTTCTCTAGATCAAAAATGCCATTCCAACTCTTTCCAAAGGTATTAGATGGAGCTCCCTTGCTCTAACACATTTCCACGGCTCCAAAGCTCAATGCTGGGATGCTTTGTTCCCCCTTGGCTGATGCTTGGTATTGAGCATGGTGACCTTAAGCTCAAGTGTTGTTGCTCAAGAGCATTGTTTTCTATTAGCAATGGTTTTCTATGGAGACTGTACAAGCTGTGTGTGCCCCTGGGTCAGCAGTGGGTGCATTGAGAGTCTTGTCTGGACACTTTGGGAAATATAAAATAATATCTAATAGTGTCCCTGGCTGTTAAGTATAGTTATGTAACAGAGAAGACAGTTCGTTACTGAGCCTTTCCCAGAGACACACAGCATTCAGTGTACTCACAGTGCAAGTGGCTCCTCAATCTTGCCTACTGAACTTTCCCTTTTAAAGCCGTAGTGAACAGAGAACACAACCCACACGTGTAGAATTCATTAAGCAAAATATAAAGCACTGGATGGCCATTTTAAGACTCCCGCATGTTTTAATATATAGGTATAAAATGTAATTTCCCCCAAAGAAATGTAATTCATGGAAAACAAGAGTCCCGAGACTTGCACATGAACATACACACACGTATACACAGCCAGCCGTGAGCTGTGTGATAGGTGGTGTGTGTAATTAGGCAATTGGCTGTTCAGTACATTAGATTGAATGTTCCTAGCAAAAGGCAGAGGACAAAAGCTCTTTTGAATCAAAGAGAACGTCTCTTGGTTTAATCAAAATTTAATGCGTTCCCACTACTAAACACACAGCCCTAGGAAACGGGAGATGAGAGAGGGGGGGGGGACACAAATGCAGAAAGATGTAAGGAAGAGAGAGAACATGAGAGAGCTTGAGAGAGAGAGAGAGATAGAGAGAGAGAGAGAGAGAGAGAGAGAGAGAGAGAGAGTAAGAATGAGAGGAGAGAGAGAGAGAGAGTGAGAGAAAGAGTAAGAAAGAGAGGAGACAGAGAGAGGTGACAGAAGACAGGGATGCAGAGGCAGAAAAAGAGAAAGAGAATGGGTGGGGGAGAGAGACACACACTGAGACAGACAGAGAGGGAGAGAAAGAAAAGAGAGACAGATAACGTCAGTGAGAGGGAAAGCAAAAGTATCTTAAAATAGTTTGACATTTTAAACAGTGGTCAAAACAACAAAAACAGAGCAGGGCAGGACTGGCTTTTTAGGGAAGAAGAGGCTGGAGAGACTATAAAACTATACACCAACCGCCAGTCCACACTAGTGCTAAACTTTTGAACCATTACTCTTAAGGCTATAATTGATTTGGTAAGAATTAGTATGTAGCTGATTGCCTGGTGGTTAGAGGGTTGCCCCTGTGATCGGAGGGTTTTGGGTTTGAATCATAGGACTGCCAGTGGCACCACTGAGGTTCCCTTGAGCAAGGTACCATCCCCACACAGCGTCCTGGATGCTGTGTCGCTGGCTCCTGCTGCTTCACTTGGTGAATGGCTTAAATGCAGAGAATACTTTTGTATTGTGGTGTGTTCACCTATGACAAATGGATACTTTACACTTTTTCAGCTCTATAGTTTTAAGAGAGTGGAACTGAAATGTGTGGCTACATATAAAATCAGTTTATTGTTGTTTGATGGAGAATCTAAGAGTCAGAAAGTTTGATTTAGGTAATAATACAAGATCAAAAACACACCATGTTTCTACAAACCTGGTACTGCACTGCATGACCTCCACCTTCACAGCAAACAAGTTTGATGGCAACCCATTATATTTCCAATTAGATTTAGCCATGAACAAAATGGATTTTGGTTTGCAGACTCATGAACAAGGTGTCATAGGACCTTTGCATAGGTTCTGTACCAATTAAAGGTAGATCCTAGAACCACACGTCACATTCAGGAACCTTTGGAATGTTTAACAGTGTATAGAACATTCTGTGTAAAGGTCAACTTTAAAAAAGTTATCACACACTGACACATTGATCGACAAAAATGGTTCTCTGAAAATGATAAGAATGAGGTTCTTCGATGGCACTGATTCAATAACCCTTTGTGGCTTTTTTACTTTTAAAAGAATAGTCTAGATCTCTGTTAACTGAATCCACTTCAAAAGCCGAAGAGAGCACATTTCAACGAAGTGAGCTTTGTGTATTTCTAGAGTTCTCCAGTCATGACCTTAACCCTGAGCTCCGACACCTTAGGATGACCCTTAGCCTAACGCCGACCCAAAGTTCTTCACAGATGTCAGCACTGCTATTACAGGCTCACACCCTGCATTTCAGCAAGGGTGTCTTGCTCAGGGGTGAAAGAAGAGGCATGAGGAGTGACCCTCAGTGTGTGTGTTGTGTTCTGTGCCATCCACCTGCAGTGTAAAAGACAGTGTGCAGATGGATTTACTCTGGATGACTCCGCTGTGTCTCTGATGAACCAAAACATCATGTCTCTTCACACCTTGCATGCAGGTTGACAGATTCACCCTCTGCTTTGTGTATCTGTGTGTGTGTGTGTGTGTGTGTGTGTGTGCGCGCGCGTGTGCCTGTGTGAGTGAACGTGTTTCTGTTTGGGGTTATATAACCCACTCCACATTTCCATATTGGGAAAAACCCAGCCCAAGCAGTGCTGTGGTTCTGTATGCATGTGTATTTATGAGTGTATACAGCTCTAATCCCTGTTTGTCATAAATATTTATAAAGTCTGGGCTGAGGGTGAAAGATTCTCGGCTAATTCAGCGTGATGTCCCTCAGCCTCGCTTGTGTGTGTAGGAGTCAGCGTAGGTGTCATGATGCCGCTGAAAGCACTTTATTTACAATTTTCATTTCGCTAGTGGAAATCCTCAAACACCCGCATGTAACATATGACAACAAATTGAGAGTGTGTGAGAGAAAGCGAGAGAGAGAGTAGGAGTAAGTGAATGAGTGAGAGAGACAGACGGCATATGGATTATGAGAGTGAGTTTAGGAGAGAAAGACAGAGCCATATGAGGAAGAGGGAAAGTATGTGTGGGAAAATGAGTGAGAGAGTGAGCATGAGAGAGTGGGTGAATGAGACAGACAGACAGAGAGACATAGAGAGAGAGACAGAGAGACATAGAGAGAGAGAGAGACAGACAGAGAGACATAGAGAGAGAGACAAAGAGAGAAAGAGACAGAGACAGAGAGAGAAAGGCAGAGAGTCAGAGAGACAGAGAGACAGACAGACAGACAGAGAGACATAGAGAGAAAGACAAACAGAGAGACATAGAGAGAGAGAGAGACAGAGAGACAGAGACACAGAGAGACAGAGACAGAGACAGAGAGAGAGAGAGACAGAGACAGAGACAGAGAGAGAGAGAGAGAGAGAGAGAGAGAGAGAGAGAGAGAGAGAGAGA
>JBBPCY010000156.1:12472991-12494257 GCA_037974405.1 Brachyalestes nurse | reverse complement strand
AGAGAGAGAGAGAGAGCAAGAGAGACAGGGAGAGGAGAGGGAGAGAGAGAGAGAGACAGAGAGAGAGAGAGAGAGAGAGAGACAGTGAGAGAAGAGGGAGGGTGAGAGAAAGGTAGGCCCCTCAGCCAAGTGCAGCAGGAAGTCACCAAGAGCCAAACATTCTTGAGAAGAACAAGAGGAAGGAAAGGCAGTGAGCAAGAGGTGGACAGGCTCCAGTGGTCTTTAATTTTTTCCAAATGAAAACTATTTTTAAAGTATGAAAAATCAAACACGCTTCAGAAATAAATGAAGGATGGACAAGACATGTTGACCCATGTTTTCAAAACTGCAAATTAAAGAGAGGGTTTGATTCATAGTACAGCAACACGTCTCTCATAACCAGGGTTCGATAGAGGGCTGCGCTCGCCCAGGTTGGCACAATACTTTTCTCAGGTTGAATTTGTGGGTAACTATAGCTAATATTTGAACACTGCAACCTGCCCCCCCCAAAAAAACCCCAAAAAACAAAAACAAACTACCACATTATAGTCAAAATGTAATTGAAGTCCCAATGTGCACTTGGTCGAGTTCATAGATTTTCATGCTGTACTGCTGTGCATTTTGATACACATTCACCTTTGAATGTCAGTAAATTTAAACTTTTTCCTAATTACCATATCTGCTCGTTAGCTTAACTTACCTAATTTTTACCTGATTTTTACTGTTATAATCACAAAAGCAATAATGTTACCCAACTGTTTTATTAACAATTTAAATGGACAATTTTCCAAATCATAATGATATGCTCATGCGTTAGTTATGTTATGATTGCCACTTTAAATTGCGCTGCATGATTCTACAGGGAAGGACCATTTAGCCACAGTGGTGGAATGGAATGGTGGAATGAGGAGTAAGACTTATTAGCTACTGTCCCTATTTTCATAGAGCAAATCTAAGACAGATGGATAGAAACAGGTAAAAACATATTTATTCAGTATAAAATGCTATTTATTATTTTACAATTTCTGTATTATAAAAACAGGGATGACCAACTCCAGTCCTGCTCAAATGCACCTGGGTCTACTCATCTGTTAATAAATTACCAGGTTTAGTGAGTGTACTGGACAGTGAACCCCCTAGAACTGCAGATGGGGGTCCCTTTTCTAAAAGCTTGCATGCATAGATGGTCACGGGTGCACAGCATCCAGAAAACCCTAATGAGGTACTACTATAGGTTGTCTGCCTATTCATCACATGCTTATTTCAAATTGTCAAGTGGTTAAATAATCTCAAATAGATAAGATGTTATAGTCTGATGAACGTGGCCAGTTTATATGATTTAGTTCAGTACATTTTTACATGAAATACTGACAGCAGACATTTTGGTGGTTTCTTACTGAAAAAGCAGACTGGAGAAAACTACTGTTTTAATGTAGCCACAGTTTGGGTAATTCTAGTTGCATTTGATAGGCATAGCTGTCAGAGATAATAACTAAACAGTGAAGGTAGCACTGGTTACTGTTCACCATATAAACGAGCCTAACAGAACAGTATGCCATTTGGTTTAATGATATGAACTGTACTGGTTTTGCACTTTGCTCTCATCTTGTAATACTAGTCATGGGCACCAGACGCCTTGAGGTTTGCCTGCTGACAGGGAATTGTAACTTTGGAACTGAACTTTGGAATTTAATGATAGGGGAAACACTAATTCTGTGCATATTGCAACATGGTCCAACGTGTTGGTCTTGGTTAATCATTTCACCTCGCATTACCAAAATGTTTTGATTCAGATTTGATTCCTTGAAAATGATAGTTTGAAAGAATCAGTGTAGCAGACCTCATACTTAGAAGTCACTGCAGCCCTACAGCTGTTACCTACTGCGCACAGGGCGGTGTGTTTAAGTAAGCATTAGCGAAGTTCAGAAACGTTTGCGTGGGTGAGCCCTCCTTTTCATTTCCTCGCTGAAAGATAGAATTATGAGTTAAAGATGGCAGCACGGACGCCAGTCTGCCCGCTGCTGTACAGTGTGTGTGTGCTACATGTCCGATTCCCACCAGGCTAATGGCTGGGCAACAGGGTGGCTCCACCAAGCCTAATAGGTACTTTGAACTTCCCTTTGGTCAACTTAAAACGGCAAAACAGTGCTAAGGTAAAACACACAGTACACACAAGTAGAGCGCACGCTCATACACACACAGTGTGCTCAGACGCCCAGCGTGTGTTGGTTTGGGTTGCATTCAAGGTTGGAAGCTTGGCTCATGCCAGATTCCGAAAACCTTGCAGTTAAATATGAAAAGATGTATTACACTCATGTAACACACACAGAGACACAGACACAGAGACACAGACACAGAGACACAGACACACACACACACACACAAATGAGAACTCACATAAGACCCAGAAAACAGTGCGATTAAACCATAAAGAAGACAGCAAGTAACTAAAACCTTTCATTTTTTGTTCGTTGAAAATGCTATGAAAGCTGCATTATGGTTTTACCAAGTTAGATTTCACTTCAGTCTCTCATGCACAACTGACTCAGCAGTAAAAAGCAGCGTTAAAGCTTTTACAAAGACTACAGAGTCAGGTGGCTTGGATCAACCCTTGATGGAGAAAGAAAATAAAAAACGAGTGAATCACCAGAGATCTGACACTTTAGGTGGATCCTGACATAAAAAATGTAAGTTAATTACTTAACCGTGTGTGTGTGTGTGTGTGTGTGTGTGTGTGTGTGTGTGTGGTTGACGAAGAGAGAGAATGATGAGGTGTGAGGGTGGTGAGTAAGTGTTCCCGTCATCATGAGGACAGGACAAAGTGAGATAAAAGCCAGAGGTATTCCCCAAATGCGCTTTAACCCTTTTATACCCAACCATTCACCGCTCCACTTTCTATCCTTTGTTTCAGGCTCAGTGCTCTTTCTTTTGTATTCTTTATTATCTTTCCTTCTTTTCATACTGGGCCTTTTTGGCAATGTCTGGCAAATCTCTCAAATATTTTCTTGCAAATCAATAATTTCATATTTCCTAGCAGTTTTGTTCATTTCTGCTAATTAGGACTGGCTACTCTTCTGTTTTCTCCACAGAGTTTTCCATAACGTTTTGTTATTTTACCCACACTACTAAAATAAAGCTTCTGCAATAGGTTCTTTGAGTGACACCATGAAGAAAACCATTTTAGTTCTCCAAAGAGTGTAGAGGTTCTTCGTTAACTATTCTAAGAATGTCGAGGTTCTTTAAACTTGGCTCTCACACATTTCACTTGGCTCTTTTAATGACCATCAATTGAAAGGTGCTTCAAGGACCCAAAAACATTTCTTCTATGGAGTCCAGGATGGTGTTTTGTGTTCAGATTGTATTCAGTCTTTGTTTCTGTTGCTTCGGATGAAAAATCTGTGAAATCTAACCCTTCTTTAGAATGTAGAATGTAGAATGTAGAATGTTACTAAATATTGTTAAATCATAGAGCTGCTGAGGTTCTCCAGCAATGTACCACTGAGAACAGTCAGTGTTTTCTGTACTCGGGCGTACCTCTGCTGTCTCTCTCTCTCTCCCTCCCTCTCTCTGTTTGTTTTCTGGGTGTGTCCCTTCATCCTGGTGTGGTGAAGCGGTGGTGTGGCAACCAAACGTATGTGGTTGAATTTGTGATGATGTTACGCCACAGGTGGCCCTGTTA
The DNA here is from genome assembly GCA_037974405.1 of Brachyalestes nurse. Lineage (NCBI taxonomy): Eukaryota > Metazoa > Chordata > Actinopteri > Characiformes > Alestidae > Brachyalestes > Brachyalestes nurse. The sequence continues at coordinate 12,490,599 of JBBPCY010000156.1, read as the reverse complement.
CAGCGGCACTGTGGCTACATTAAGGGCCTGACCTCCAGCTTGATGCACGCTAGAATGGTCCTACTTGGAGGTTTTGGAAGTTAAAACGTCCATGTTGTTACTGTGGTACATAGAAGTCAAGAACAGCTAAATACTGGTCAGAGAGAATTTAGGTTAAACCATGTAGAAAAGAAGGTCTCCATGGGGAAAAACATATAATTTCTAATTTCAGAGAATTACTCAGATAGTAATTCTTCATAGAGAGCAGCCACTTTTGGGTGAAAAAGGGCAATAATGCAATGGAAATTTGTGCTAGCACTTTGAAGTGGTCAAGATATTTTGAGTGTGCATTGCAATTGGATGGTAATGATGGGGCTATACTGGTTTATAAAGTATTACATATGTGATTGGTGTTTGCAGAGTAAAACTTGCAGAATTATGACAAGAACAAACATTACTACAGCACCAGTGATGTCTATTGATACAAAAAGCAATGTAGTAGTAGTGTAATATTATAACAGTAGATAATAATAACAGTATTAAATGGAATGAGAGAATTTGCAAAAGTACATCTCTGTTGTAACATTTTGCTGAACTGGGCATGAGTGCTGACTATAAGGAATATAGTCAATTTGCAATTTGAATCTGATGTATATAGACTTTATCATCAGTAAGTATCTCTTCTATGGAGAAGACCTTTATTGTTAGCTAACACTGCGCTAAGGTACCTGTAATATCCTGTAGCAGTGGGCTCAGTGTGGTCTGTTGGTTCAGTAAGAGCGTCAGTGCTCCAATGAGCTCTCCCTCCACCTTCTCCACTTGTTCCTCATCCTGGAACCTCCTCTTGGTTTCCTGGGCCAGAGAGTAAATGTACACCAGCAGCACCAGCAGCTCATCCACGCTCAAATGATCAGAACCAGGATCCGTACCGGTCCCAGATTCGCCGGACTTAATAAGAGGGAGGAGCTGCTTCAGAACATCTGGCAGTGCAGAGTCTCCTAGTGCCTGAATCACACACAGATAAAATGAGGATCAATGGTAATATGGCACATTTCCATCAGGTAACAACAAACAGTACCAGGTATTTGTTTAGTAAACCTCAGTTCCATACTTTTGATCACACCAAACAGAAAGCATACATTTTTTGAGCAGTCATTAATTAGACAAAGGAAAACACAATTACTTGATAAATTACCAAGAAAAGTACTGTAGACAACTACTCGATTACTAATACAGTCACTGTCCAAATGTCCTGAGCCACTCCTCCTTTCTTTGTATTTTGCTTTGAATCACCTTGTCGGTGCAAAAATACTACTTTATGCCTGTCAAACTGTCTTATTTTTGGCATATTGAGAAGACTAAATTAAAGAAACAAGAACAAATGTTTTACTTTAACAGGCTGCGAATTGCCTAAAGACACAAAATGCTTTGATAAAAATGTTCCAGCAATCAGCACCACCAGTATACTGATCACCGGCCTGATCACCAAAAAAAAGGTTATTTATTACTGTGCTTGCACTCATTTTAATATGATGTCTAACAATAAATAATGTTATAGAACAATGTAAAAAAACAGCTAACTTTTCTTACCCTTGCAGCTGACAGTTAACTTACACGTAAGAGAACTAACCTTTTAATTTGCAAGTAAAACCTTCTGTGTATAGACACATCAATTTAACATTTGCTCTGTTATCTCTGAGATTTGCTAAAAGGCCTCATTTGCAAGAAAACATGTCCACTCTAGTATATATCACTGCACTGCGTAGCTTCTAACCCCTGAAATATTTTAATTATAATTGATGTTAACTTGGATTTTAGATTTTCTTTAGTTTTGCTTTTCTTTAAACTGGCCCACATTGATATTTTATCAGTTCTCAAAGGATGGATGTTTTAAGCAAAAACTTTGATATTCACCGGGAACTATTTGGCCATTCTTTGAAGATCAGTTTGTTAAAACTAACTCAGTGTTAACACCATGAAATACTTCCAAATCTACTCTTCTGTGCTTGCATGTTTTCCTCTGTCTTCAACTCCTTTAAGTCCATTAGCGCAAGTGCAAGGTCGGACACAGCGTCAGGGAGCGATTATTATGACTTATGTTTAATATTATTACTGATTTAATGAGGTTATGTAATTATTGTTTCTGATGGTTGAAATATTACATGCAAGTTGCAGAGATCAAACAAGAATCTGATGAATAAAACTGTGGGTGAAATTTGTGTGCGCTCATTTTACAATCCAATCTGAAAACAATGCGACTTTGATGAATGAGGGCCAATGTGAATAAAAAGGAATGAGAAATCTGAGAGGGGGGTCTTGAAAGGAGCGCAAAGCAATTTCACTGTGAGGCTGGTGAGTGTGTGTATGTCTGTTTTAGTCCATTCTAGGCTCTACCATGTAGGAATGTTTGACCCCCCCCCCAGTTTTAATGCAGGATTAGGCCTCAGAGGATATGATGAAGCGCATGCAGAGAGTTCTGCATATTTTTGGAGTATTTTGCGCACATGTATTAAATTGTGTTTGAATTTATTGGACAGAAAAGCTCCAGCGATTTAGCTAATGCTGCCTTAATTTTTCTCCAGGGGGTCTGAGATTCATCAGAGGTTTCTGCTGCCTTGTATAGCTGTCATCAGGAAGATCCAGAAATACAGAGAATACCAAACCACCTAAATATTTCAGCCTCCACAATAGAGGATCAGGACGGAGGAAAACAGAGACTTTTACAGAACAGAGATATTTTGGTTTAAATATCTTATGCTGTAAGGACATAAAATGTTTGTCTAAACCTGAAGGAACTTGACTCTTCATGTGGGATTTGGTTGGGTTTGGACGATATTATTTCTGAAATATTTTCAGGACTGGGTTGGCTTTAAATTCCACTGTCAGGTTTCTTATGGCTTGTCTTGCACCTTTAAGTGTTGTTTTGGTCCACATTTATGCCCGCATTAGCTTGTCTCTCTTTTATAACCTTAAATAACATTTACTCTAAAACAACACATGATGCAATGCTAATCCAAGAAAAAAAAGGTTTTCTTTTTGTTGAATTTTGTACATTTGACTTCTTTTCTGTAGAACTGGAGCTGAGAGGCTACTGTTGCTAACAAACACTAGAAATCAACCATCACCCAAATCGTTTATATGAATACATCCCTTAACTCTCCATTTGCTGAGACCACATTCAGCTCTTCATTCAAGTGGTGTAGCCTTGGCTTGGTGTAGGAAACAATGATTTACAGTAAGCTTTAAAAATTCACTGTGTTCACAAAACATAGTAGGAATTAGAATCATTTTTGTGATGATGACCAACAAAAAGACAGACATATCTGCTCCAAGATCAGTCCTCCTTATGCCTTCTTTGTGAATACCAGACCCGGTGCTGTCTGAAAGTGAGATTTTTTGTAATAATCATACTGTTTCTTACACCAAGCCAAGTCTACACCACGTAAATGAAGAGCTGAATGTTGACTTAGCAAGTGAAGAGTTATTTAGGGGATGTATTTACATAAAAGATTTGTGTCATACTGTACCCTAAACCACATCAACAAGTCTGTTACACCTTAATGAAGAGCTGGATATAGTTTGAGAGAAGTTTAGGGCATGAATTTTTAGGGAAATAATTTGGGTGACTATTGACAGATTGTTTAGTGAAACTTAGTTAGAAACGGTAGCCTTACAACACCAGCGCAAAACTAAAGAGGCACAATATGCACTTGATGCATTGCATGAGACGCTACATCAGTAAATTTGATTCCTCAATTCCTCGCTATTCCTTTAAACTCATTAGAAGCTTGTGCTATATTTGGTCTCTGGATAGTCATACATGGATTAGACTCTTGTACCCTACAGTTGTATTACAAGCACCGTAGGATGGGTTAACTTTGTATATAACATTCTTGAGTTCTTTCTCTGTTCTTTAAGGAGAAGAGAACTGACAGAGAAAATATTCAGCAGAATAAAAGTTTGAGGAGAGAAGAAGACCCGAAATGCTGTTGGCTTTGATCCCAGGTAAGGTTTTAGCTTCCCTAAACCACTGTGGGATGTGAAAGACCTTCATAAAGGATCTGTTCATTGCACGGACTGTCTGGAAAAGGACAATTAAAGGACAAATACAAGTCAAAGAGGACAAAACACATGGTTTACATGAGGACAAACTCTGGGGCACAGAGGAAACTTTGTGTGTATGGCTGCATAGGAAACCTGCAAGACTACAATACCCTTGTGGATGGATTTCATTGTAATAAGAAGTGTTTCCGTAGAGACCGGCACGGTTTCTCAGCCCAACACAAACATCAGCTCGCTCTACGCCTCTGGAGGGAAGCGGACTGGCCTGGACTCAGGATCTCATCTGAAACCTAAAGGACTTTTGCTCTGGACCCGAGCAAAATAACAAGAAAGGCCCACAGGCACTGGGTTGAGCATGATACACTCAGACCCCAGTCTTTCGTTTCAGCCGCGAGCAATTCACCTGAACTGCCTTACGAAGAAATGACTGCCAGATATTCCCAGATAAATTTGTCAAGTGACTTTGTCCTTGGATGGAATAAAAGTTAACACCCATAACAGGATTTTCTGGACAAAATACAGCTAATATGATATGTTATCATTACTGTGTGTTCAATTACATATCATTATTTCATCGAAACAAAATATCATAAATCCAAAAAAAAAAAAAAAGAAAAAAAAATTATACAAATATTTAATGCAAGTTTATGAAGCAAGATTTACAAATTATGGCCATGTCAGTTTATTTGGCCTTTGTCAAAGTCAACTACTTAATGCATAGACCATCTAAGGAAGATGGTATTTTATCAGTCCTGTGCAGCCGTTAATTTATCGTTGTGAAGTGTGTCAAATGCGCACATGGTTAAAACTTTACTATCGTTTTATTAATGTTTTATTATCATTTTTGGATTTTCTTGTTTCCTTATTACGCCCTAAACCGTGTTTTCAATTATGTATGAGGGTCGCTGACAGCTTTTTCAACTGTTTTGGACTCAAATACGACTGGCATGGAAATAATGTCTCATAATTTTATGATTATGATATAATAATATAATGATTATGATATATTATGATATAACTTGATGGATATAACAAGATGAAGCTCTAATTTAGAGGTACACGGTAAATACAAATTCAAAATTAAATTGTGTCACTTATCGTTTGGACTTGACAAATTATGACACCCACGGACTTCTCAAGAAATACTTCAACAGATAATCCACATGGAGTGAGCACAAAGAGCCTAAAAAAGGCTGTTTTTCAAATGTTTTTGTTTCATTGTTTGTTTGCATGTGAGAGTGACTCACTAGCACTTTCTTCCAAAAATTACAATTACAATGCTCTTAGCTCTGAAGCAAGAAAAGCTGATTTGGAACACCTCAAAGAGCTGGAGAATTTCCAAGCTCATTGGTTAAGGCCTTTGCTGTATATGCTCAAAGCCAAACTGACGGGAAGTGAGTGCTCCCTCTCTTTCCCTCTCTGTATAGAGATAATCAGTGCGAGCGCAGGCCTGGATCAGCGGGAGGAAGTGATAAGCTCTGGCAGATGACCTGCATTTGATTGTGTCACACCTGCTCTGCTTCAAACCGCTCATGCTCATAGACACCCATGCTGAAGAGAAAGTGTGGGAAACTGGAGAGTGGCTTGCTTGCTGGGAAAGACAAGGATGCTGGCAGAGGACGGTGATGCTGTTCAGTTCTGGGTACTGGCTTTACAGTTCAGTGCACCTGATTTTGATTTTCAGGAGCTGTTGCTAAGCCTCTTTTCAGTAATCTAGGTGAAGGTCACTGACGAAGAAGTTCAGAACATTTATTTCAAATAACAAACTCTCGGAGAGCATAAAGAATGGACACTGAGATGAAGGGATGAACCTGTTCTCACCTGGGTGATACTGAACACTGGAATTATTATATGAAATTAAAGAACTGCAAAAGTGTTAATTATCATCAATTTCATCACAGTGCACTTTGCTGAGAGTATTAATGGTAAAAAAAAGTACTATATCACTAAACTTCTTGTAGTGCAAAACTGATGTTAGTCATGAAACAATAAATACAAAAGTCTTGGTATTACAATACAAAAACCTGACAATGCGCATGGCGGAGTCGAGCATGGTGACAGCACTCTAGGGAAAATGGACATTGCATAATTTTTCCTTCTAAGGGAAAGCCATTGTTCAACAACCCAGTCCAGCACATTCATGCCATGCACCACAATCTTCCTGGTTTATAGATTAAACTTCACATTCACGATATTGTAAGAATACTGAATTGCAAACCCAGCATTGTGAACAGAATAGATTTTTGGGCGTGTATTGTTGCACCCCTGTTAAACACAGCAATGTTTTTGTAAATTTTGGCAATGATTGGAATGTTTCTCAAGGTCCACCATGAAAAATATTTCTGTATTATATATATATTTTTTTTCACTTACATGTTTTAGTTGTGTGAATAATCACAGCGTTCACATCTGTGTTATATGAATTCTTCTGCTGGTACCTGTGGCTTCCTTTTAAAGCATGTCAAAATTAGTCAGGCTAAAGTATAGCCTCTACATGGTGTTTTACTTAATCAGCAAATTTTCATTCGCCTTTTCTTCTTTTCTCCATACTCATACTCTCCTTTTAAGATGGATGCACCATAGTTTTGCTGATACGTTTTGTCTGTCCAAAAATGTTTGGTTGGAAATCAAACGTGTTCAGGGATTCTTTCTAAGGAAATAATTCTGTGTATACTCCTCACTGAGGTTCAACATTGTTTCATGCAACTAGAGCCCTAGGACTACCTGGGGGGAGAACTATTGCACCCACTCTGTGTTGATTTGTCATACGACACTGGGTGCATGTATGTCATGTGGGCAGTCTGTCAGCATGGAGTCCTGATGGGGCCCATCCACATGAGCTATACACTTGCTTCACCCAATTCTGCTCTCCATCATACCTCAGAGAGAAAAGCAAGTGTGCGAATGCACGGCTCCAGCCAGCTTCCTCCCCTGGAGGCAACTTACTCACATCAGACCCAATCACAGCCCACATTTTTCTCGTTAAACATTGTGAAATGGAAACCGTGCGCAACCCTTACTCCAATTATTTGTCAGAACACAGGCATTTCGCCCGTTGGTTTTTTTATGTGAACAAAAGACGGACAAGAGAGCTACATAAGCAGAGAGAGAGAGACAGAAAGAGAGACAGAGAGAGAGGGTTAGAGTGAGTGTGAGAGAGAGAGAGAGAGAGAGAGAGAGAGAGAAATGTAATGGCTGGGAGACAAAGGGATAAACGCTGTTCTCTTTCATCATGTTCCGGCATCATCATCATCATCATGATAAATTTTCACAAAATGTCACAAAATGTCAGTGTGTGCATGTTTCACCGTTTCTCAGTCCACCGTTAGTGAGCTGGGGTCCCCAGACTGGTGTATTTTTAAAGGCATATTTTCAGCTGTTGGACTCCTAATGGCCTGCACTGCCGCGTGTTTGCGTTCTTCGGAACACCTGACATCTGCGTACGAGTCATGTTCGGCTAATTTGGTTGTCCAATAAAGCAACCTGCTGGGACAGACATGAGCGCGGGCTTATACACACACACACACACATTTGGAAAAGGGTTTGCAGTAAATTTATAGTTGTTGACTTAGCGTTCAAGGTCGTTACTTTTCTCTAAATGTAGCCACATTCTTCACTTCCCTCTAGAAGCAGCAAGCAAGGCCAAAGAGATCAGGAAAAGAGGGAAGGATGGAAGAAAGATGAGAAGGAAGAAAGAGGCCCATGGTTAACCTCTCATCTCCAAAAGCAGACTGCTGCAGCTCGCACTCTCTTTCTCTCTTGCTCGCCTCTTCACGTAGGGATGCATCATTAGAAAATCCTCGAAGACAGTACTGAAAACTGTCAGAAAAAAGGACTGTCCTGGTAAATGTGTATCCCTCAAGGTTCAAACGACACAAATGTCCCTGGCAACATGGTCTTGGAGGTCTGATTGTGTACCTTAAATAAATGTATTAAATAAATTTTGATGTATGCTACATTCACTGTCCAGGGTGAAAAGGGCATTACTGTACTTTAAAGAGATAAATAAAAGGAAGTCATTGGAGTCACGAGCTAAGGGTGTATGAAGTCCATACAACTTAAACATAACTGTAACAGAAGATGGTACTGTATGGTACCCTAAAGCTACAACTTTGTTGGTATAGAATGCCCATAATGAATATCTTAATTTATAATAGACAATTCCTCTGTATATTTTCACCTACACTTTCAAATACAGTAAGACGCCACTGCAAAAATGTTCAGTTTCTCAGGTTTTAATGTGTAAGCATTGCACTGAAAAGCTTTGCCTTAGTTTATAAGAACTGCTGGCAATATTTAAGAACTGCTGACTCCTAATTTCCAAATAAATATATAGTTCTTTAATACATATGTTTAAAGGAAATGACAATACATCAAAATATGATAAATCATGCAGTGTTTACAGAACTTAAATAATTCAAAGAAAAATCTTTTGTTCACACAAAATGACAATAATTACCTTTGACATACTTCTAGTAGTGTTTTGCCATGTAACTGGTCTCATTGTGAGAGGAGAGTGTTGATCACAGCAGTGTATTTTATACTTTTCCTCATTAAATAAGATGTGATTCAGGTGATCACTATTCAGTACCTCATAAAGCAGAAAGAGGTGCTTATGTAGGAATTTAACAAACACTGGCATGGAATCTTTGTCGTACTCATAGAGACGCTGATTTAAAAATAAATTGCAGTGGTCTCATTTTTTTTCCGAAGGTGTACAGTACCATCCAAAAGTCTTAGATACCTAAGCAAATTGATACATTGCATGCATTTAATAAATTCTACCATTTAATACCATTAATGGAGGACTGATTAGTGGAACCAGTTACTGAACAGTGACTGCCAGCTAATACTGGACTTCCTCGAAGAGAGGGTTGAAAATAGGTGAACTGAAGAATTCTTTTGCAGTCTGGAGGCAGAAATGATTCCCACCATTCACTAACAGCATTCGCTAACAGTTAACAGAATATTAGACTTGTCTCAAATGACACAGAGAAATGACAGAAAGTGAAGGAAACAACATGGTCTAAAATAAGCTAAAGAAATAGGGCAGAAAATACAGAGTGGAAATACTGCTGAGCTAAAATGGACGCTGAGGACACATTGAGCTGATAATAGCATTAATAGCAGGCAGAGTAAAGGTAGAAATAATAGCGCAAGCTGCAATGTTTCTCTAACCCAGAACAGGCCCGACGCTAATCGCCAGCTCCAGCATTGGAAACAATTAGCGACTCTGCGGGTGCTATCGCTACACGCTAGTGCTGCTATTACACACAATTACCTAATGCAGCGCTGTTGTCACTACAACACCGCTATTATCTGTAATTACTGACAAACACCATTACACACGGCAAAGCTAATATTACTACCTGCTACAATTAGGGTATTAAAATAGCATCTAGTTACTAGTGAGCCAACAGGAAGTAGCTTATCTTTCCTGGGCATACCATACAGAGAGGAGAATTCCCATTATGCAAATGACCGTGATGACCGATTGTGAAGTTGCTGAAGGTAATATGACTGGCTGCTGGCTTCCCTTTCTGCTTTGTCAGTGGATAGGCCACAACAGAGACTAAATGAGTGCATCTAGTAAGGCTGAACATTATTGAGACATTGACAGTGCAGTACACTATCCTCATCTCACACTTTCGTCCAATCAAGCGAGGCTTTCAGACCGCGCCTGCAGCACACTAGCTGTCTGAAACAGGAAATGAACTCCAGATGGACCTCTAGAGGGAGCTGAGCCCTGCTGAGCGTGTGTGTGTGTGTGTTTGTATATGTGTGTGTGTATCTGTGTGTGAGAACGTGTAGTTTGGCACTAACCAAAGCCAGGCGCCCTTCCCCACACAATGGAGCCCTTCTCTGGCCCTCGGGGCAGCTTGGACTCAGGGGTATATAACTAAGGGAAAACAGCCATTTTGGGTGGTGGGGGGAGACCTGGTTGTTGTAGGTAAGGGGGAAAGAAGCGATATTGGGGTTTGAGTCTGTGTGTGTGTGTGTGTATGTTTTGTCTGGGACCTTTTATGGAAAGGGCTTTGGACTGTGAAAGCCTGAAGAGAAGCCTGACTGACTTGGCTTAGAGTGGGTTACAACCAGCCAAAAGCTAAACAGACTGCGAAATATTGATGTGATGACTGAGATACATGTTAAATGCATGAACAATCTGTCTTACTCACACACATATTTCAAAAAATGGGCTAACGGCATATTAAAACCTTTAAATAAATATATTCTCACACACATATACTGGTTTTTATCCAATGTGAGGAAGCCATTCATGTGTTCATATTATACATGTATTTATACATACATTTAAGAACCTAGATGTAATGGGATGTATCATGGCCTATTCTATGTTTGATGTAGTAATTGACTATATTACAAACATCAAGTACAAATTGTTATGTATTTTTAAGTCAGCAGCATGAGATTTGGTTTGGTGTTTCTCTTCTCTTGCTCTCTTCTATGGCTCTCTCATAAAGGCTGGGGGCCAAGCTGAATCCTACTACACTAAATAGGGTGTAAAAGACATTCTGTAATGTAGTGTGTGAAGTATAGAAGTGTGAGGTTTGGGAGCAGTGCTGGTGCAGCGCTCTAACTGCTGCATTATTTAAGTGGAACAGGAAATTCTAGCAAGACAACGAATCTGGAGCGTTAATTTAAATGTATCATGAAGCTGGTTCTTCATTTGGTAAGGAAAATCTCTGCCCCAACACATTTTCACCGTCACTTTAGCCCCTTACCAAAAGAGACAGCTTGATCATCCACTGACGTTTGGACTCCAGGTTCACTGTCTTGCGAGAATTTTCTAGAATCATTGCCATCAAGTACTTCAGAGATAAAAAATATTGCAATATTATTTATGTGGAATATTGCCAAGCCATGATATGTACTAAGAACTATCTAATCCTAAACCTAAACCCATGAACTAAAATGTATTATTATTGTTTACCTCTGCACCTCCAGAAATGGCTACTGAAAGAAGGAAAGTTTCTGTTTCTTTTAAAATAACTCCTGCAACTTGACTTTGACTGACCAGTGACTGAGACTTTGACTCAGACTTGAGCCTCAGACTTTGACATGAAAAGACTCATAACACAGAGTGGAGGAAAGTGTTCCATTTCAATGCAAATGTATTCGTTTTCGACTCCGCAGTGGCGCAGAGGGTAGCACTGCTGCCTCTGGGTTTGAATCCGGGTCCTGTGTGTGTGTGTGTGTGTGTGTGTGTGCGCGGAGTTTGCATGTTCTCCTCCTGGGTGTGTGGGTTTCCTCCGGGGTCTCCAGTTTCTCCCACAGTCCAAAGACTGCCAGGTGAATTGAAGATTCTAAATTGACCGTGTGTGTGTGTGTGTGTGTGTGTGTGTGTGTGCGCCCTGCAGTGTGAGTCCCTGCGTCGCAAAGACCCTGAAATAGGCTCTGGGTACCTGCGACTCTAGTAAGGATTAAGCGGTTACAGAAAATGAATGAATGAATGTATTTGTTAACTGGGATAAGGAAGTTTGACTCATTTTACCAAACCGGTTCTTTCGAACTGTGTATTTACAATGAATTAAACATCAGATTCAACCGATTCATTATTAGAGCAGTTTTGTCAGTAACTGTTATGTTTAGCTTATTTCATTTCTAAGAAGAAATGAGACAAGCAGGAGTATTCAAATTTATAATCTCCAGTTTTACTGTAATAATTTGATGCAATAGCCTAGATTCCCCTTCTTCCTCCACATAAGTAAAAAACAGAGTTAGCTGTGTTTGATTTTGCAGTTTAAAAAGCTGCACATTTATTGATGGATGGAGTCTTATCTGTAAACTTTGTTATGTGGGGTTATTTTGGTTTCTATCATTTGGTGGCTAAATGAAGCTAAATTATAGGGCGTTTTCAGTTTTGTTCAATTTTTGTTTATTTGTAGTTGTTCAAACATGCAGTATATTAATCATATTACTTTTTTAAAATGCAATCAAAGAAAGAACTGGCAGCACTGTTCAGAAGTAATAAGAAAATGCTTTAGTTTTTCTTTCCTGTGAAGGGCACACTTTGTTGATACCACTGCACTGGCCAATACGTGTATCATGAATCTAGTCATATTAAAAAGGTCAAATAAATAAGTACACAAGTAAATAAGGGTTATACTACTGCTACTATCATTCTTGGTTCATTGGTGTCCTGTGCTGGAATGGCACTAAATTTGCTGAAGAATTCATACTGACTTGTTTATGACACGCAGTTCAGGACCTGAGACTCGATATGAGACATTTTTCATTGATTTAGGACTTGACCTGAGATTTGCCTATTAACTGAAAAATAGAAGAGATTTGCATGGACTGACTCAGGACTTAACTCAGGACTTGAGTGCAAAGACTTGTTGTGACTTGTAATCCATGACTTGTTCCATGCTCTGTACAGAAGTATGTTAAAGATTGACATCTTTTGAAATCTTTGTTTTGTGCTTCGTAATTTAGCTGCTTTACTAAAAGGATAAAGTTTATATCAGTGGTCTAAGTTCACTATGAGTGAAACAATTTCAACAAGTGAACATAAATCTCATTCAGGATGAAGGAATATATGAGATTTATGTTTCATACTGAAGTTATATAGATTTATATCGTTTGTATCATAGAGAGTTGAGCTAAACCAATTAGCTGGTGCGCTATCTTTGTTTCTCATGCAGCTACCCACTTTCTTACTGTTAAAGTGCTGTTTGTGAGTTTTAAGGCTCGGGGGATTGTATGGTTATGAAATTATATTTATACCCCACATCCATTGTTTTTTTGTCATTTTTGTTCTGGTGATAAAACTGCTTTGTTTAAAACAGTGATAAATTTGCACCTCACTTCACAGGACGTGACAAGAGTATTTTTGAGTTCTGGTGGGGCCTAAAAAAAGAGATTAACTCTGGAATACCAAATAAGGAGCATGGGAATTATTAAGCCACACCATTTTCTTAGTTTTTTTTTTCCCCATAAAGTCAGGATATTTTTGTCCTACATATGTACAGAAACAAACCCACACATGCACAGACAGACAAGTGCCATAATTAAGCTCTTCCAAATGAGTAATCTCCTTGGAATCCCATTGTTTGCAAAAAGATGAGAAATTTCAGGAAAGTCCTGTCAAAGTGGAGAAATGGCATCCATCATTTTTCTCTCCTCTCTCTGCTCTGTCCCTTCTGTAGAGAAATGTGCATTAAGGAGAGCAGGAGCGGAAGGAGGAACATAAACAATGAGACTACGGCTAAAGCACAACAGGCACACACACATAGGGTCTTGCTTTCTAAACTTTCTAATATTCTAGTCTGTCCTCCTAACGAAAGCAAGTTAGAATGTGTATGGGTGTGCATGTGTGTGTTTATGTGTATTCATGTGTACAGTATGTGTGTACGACGAGACAAGGCAACCCTCCACTGCCTTGCGTTCGTTCTAGACAAAGAACTCAGAGCAAAGCAAACAACATTTCCATAACAGACTTGCACATTTACAAATTCAAATGGATGGAAATTTTCAGCACAGACACCAAGTCTAACAACAAAACTGCCCAGTTCCTCGACCTTAACATGACAAGAACCCACTGACACGCAAAGTCTTGCTCAACCTAATTCTTTCTCACAAAACAGTTCATTTAGGCTGAATGATTTGGCCCCTACTGCCATTGAATAAAGCTGAGAATGAAGGCCATTCCATCCAATCATTCATCCATTTGAATTCTCAAAGTCTATAGCAGTAGTTGCTCACTAGTCTTATTCCACTGTTAAGACAATGCACACGTGCAGGTCAAGATATACCAGGACAAGATCATATCATGTGTCTACAGTGCACCTGAATTTATTTTTAAGCTTATCACACATAATTACACATAGCCCCACCCACTTACCACCACCTCTGATAACATTTTAAATGTTATATTTCACGGTGCAGTCTGTTTTATCAGCTTCCGAAGAAGAGTCTGATAGCAAGTTGGCAGCAAATTCTGTACCTGTCATTGCCCAATACGTCAACTTTTCTATAAGCAGCTGCGACGGCGGAGGAACCGACTTCATGTTACACAAACTGGAGTTAGTTAAAAACAAAGAGAATAGAAATCAACACACAAGCTGTATCCCCAAGATGTGAAATGATTTACAGACTGGCTTAAATACAACCATATTCAGTTGTATTTGGTAAGAAATGAAAAAACTGAGCAGAACTTTATTATCCTTATTTTGCAGAACCGCTGTTTTTCGAGGTTGTGCATTAACAAAAGCTCTTAGATCATTACAGTCCTGGTATTATTTGCAATAATGCACCTCAAGCCTATTGCTCAACAGTAACATGGACTGCACATCGCAAGTGTCTTCTCAGAGATGAACATCTGATCCTCACAGTTAAATAAAACAGTGTTATTCTGATTCTGAGTGAAATTTCTTTCCATAAGTGCTATAGGACTCTTGCCTCCGTTTTGTTGTTATAGGTCTCCACTCAACACGTCTTTTGAGACCCCAACACATATTTACACCTGGTTTGAAAAGGTGGAGGAAAATCCCTCCAGATACGATCACTTCGAGCTGCTCAGACTGTAGTAAATATGGCTTGCGAGCCAGTTTTGTATATTACACAAAAAGTCTGCATGATGCATGTGAGAGCTTTGGGCCTGAAGTTTTGAATTAACTAGGTTGTGCCCACTGCACATTTAATTCTTGTTTGGGTTGATTTTTTCTCACTCTCTCTCTCACACACACACACACACACACACAGGGTATAGACATAAGTAAGATCTGTATAACAGAGGCAAAATAAAAACAGTTTGTTTTGTTAGAAAACATTCTCCTAATTACATACAGATGTCCACTTGTGCTCCCAAATACACAGTAAGTGTTGAGAAAAACTGTCTCTTGCCAATAAGAAGTCAAATACAGCCATGCAGGTGCTAAAATATGCAATCAAAGCTTAGCTAGATCAATCAAGTAAGATGGCAATGTCAGTCATTCTCAATAGCTACAATCTCTTTTCCCCACCCTTACTATAACATTACAGAGAGTAAAAACTGTTCAACTGCTCAACTACTACTGAAATAAGGAGTATTAGCAGGGCAGGGATAAGAGTGTGGTTAATGAGCCTCTCTTAAAGGTAGCGTTAGATCATACAGCTGTTAAATGAGCTCTTAAAGGTAATGGCAGATGGTCTGGTCATGTCGGGGAAGTTTATGTAAGAACAGAGTCATCCGTCTTGTCTTTTAAACACCAGTCTGCTAGTCTAAACCCTGCATGCGGGTGTGTGAGCTATAAACTTGCCTTATCTCCCCAGCTGGGCATGATAAACAGAGCTCTTGTGTAAAAGATGAGATATGAAGATTAATAATATCTAATAAGAATTCATATGATCAACCTTAGACCAGCAGGCAGAAACAGTAGAGTACCAAGGGGTCTTGGGGGTCCCAGTGCAGGAAAAAAAACTAAACCTTGGACTAATTCCAGGGATGTTCATGAATTTACAATGTAATTGGCTTGTTTGCTCACAATTATTATTCTTCAAACAGGTCTGAAGATATCCCTGTTCATGTACGAGCATGTAGTTACCCTAAACGTTTTACACTGCTTATTTATATATACAGTAAGCCCATTTTAACGCAGCCCAGCAGTTGCGGCTTCCGTCCATCACAGATTTTTTTTTTTAAACTGAACTAATAACTGTTCGCTGAAACCGGCGCACTATCGCAAACTGCAGATATCCTCCGCATTTTTTTTGCTTCTGTGACCTCTAGGCCTCGTCTTTGTGCTGGGTTGTTTATGGACGAGGGGGCGTGGCACGGACATCACAGCTTTTTCGTGGCAATATATAATGTTTCATGCATTTGAGTGCAAAATTATTAAGAAAAATATAATTTAGTAATTTTGTAACATAAATATTAATGTAAATTCAGCGCCATTTTTTGGTATTGTCCAGAAAACACAAAGAAAGCGCGTCTTGGGAGGGTAAAATATAGCTGTACTCAGAGGAGGGAGGTTTGAAAGTAGCCAATCCGACAACGTTATTTATTTCTGCTGCTGCTGCCCTTTGACGTATCACTGGCTGCTGCAGTCCAGAATTTTCCCTCTGGAGCGTCTCGAGTGTTTTTCGTTTTGTATTTCTGTACTTTTATTACTGCAAATTAAATGAATTTATTACTGTATTCACCCTGCTTATACCAAATAAATGGACAGCAAATACCAAAGAAAATGCATGAGCATGAATTACAGTACAGTCTATACAGGGGTAACATCGGTATTTACATTCTAGCACTGTGAGAGACAGCAGTTCAGTGTAAACTGTACAGTAAGGATATGGGTTTACCTTTATATTTTCTTTAAGGGTAATGTATTAAGCTGTGGTTAAAATGAAATGAAAGTGTTTGGGGAGCATATTTGTTGGCATATTCCGGGTTTACACTATAAAAATTACACTTTTTCACATTCTTAGGCATTTTTTTTTTTACCACATCACATATTCACGGGTTTTTTACTATACGCAGGTGCTTTTGGAACATAAGCCCCATGATAAGCACTAATTGTATTTCTTTTTATTTTATTTTTTTTCTTTGAATTCCAGGTATTTAAGATGCTGAGCAATAAGGAGTCCCTGGAGCAGATTATAGTGGCCTCGCCTGGACTCAGTTCTGACCCTGTAGCATTAGGTACACTAAACACTAGATCTTCTACACAATCTGATTCATATTTGCAAATTAAACGTTTCTCTTTTGTTTTTGCAGGTGTTCTTCAGGATAAGGATCTTTTCATACAGTTTGCAGACCCTACGCTGCTTGATGTGTGAGGTTTTTCACTGACATACCATTATTAAAATACATCTTGATATTGAATTATAACCATAGAGTGGAATGATACGAATGAATCTTCTCCCTTATTGCATGACAGTTTGATCCGTTCTCACCCGGCGCTGGTCAATGCCATTATTCTGATCCTGCACTCTGTGACGAGCAGCATTCCTGGCCCATCCAGTGCAAGCTCTTCCCGCAATGTCTCTGCTAGTTCCTACAGTGAAATGCCAGGTGGGTACATGCACAGTGCTGAAGGTCCATCAATCTTTCCTCCTCTGGGCAATTGCTTTATTAAAGATTTGGGTGTCTATTGTTCTATGTAGTCTGGGAGTTAACTGAATGTGGGGGTGGGAGTAGTTTTTTTCCTCTGTTGTGGGGTCTGGTGGGCTGCCCCGGGCTCTGCGGTGGCCGGTGGGGCCACTGCCATGGGCCCTGGTCTGGATGGGCCTGGGCCCCCGGCCCTGGGTGGATTTTGGGCAACGGGGGTGCCTATGGGGGTCAGTAGGGGAGCTGGCTCCAAACGGGGGGTACCTTGCCCCCTCTGATTATTTCCTCCCCATCCCTGATGCTTCTCTCCTCCCGCTCCATCATACCACCATACAGGTAGGGCTTTGGGGTGCAGGTGTGTTGCTGGGATGCAGGGGAGGTTTTCCTCCTCTGTCTCCTCACGACCACCGGCATAACAATTTTATATCACATCTTAGACACACTCATTACTTACTGTCACATCACACATACATATAGGGCCTTGGGGGTGGGCACACTGAATGGCGTCCAGAGGGCGGG
>JBBPCY010000156.1:12426540-12438199 GCA_037974405.1 Brachyalestes nurse | reverse complement strand
GTTTTTGATTGTGTCCATATTAAAGGAAATAATTATCTTGCCCTATATTGCACCTTAATTTGTTTTTATATAATAGTATGGAATGAGTCATGAGTTTAATGTTTTTTAATGAGCAAAAATACTTAAAACTGTGATCCGATTCGATCCATGACATCCGTTGCACCACTAGCTGAAGATCCTTAGAGCGTTAACATGTATAATATTAACAGGTCCTCATGTACAGTACTAGAAAAGTTGCCTTAAGACAGACATGGACTACTGTGGTCCTGGAAAGCCAATGTCCAGCACAGTTTGAGGCTTAAATGCCAGATTTAGTAGCCATTTGAGTCCTCAACCTGCCTTAAACTGTAGTCAACCTATCTCTCACAGGTTATGCTGCTGTTACACATAATCCACATAGTCTACATAATTCCATCCATAGTCCATGGATTCTGTGCTGCACTACACATATAAATCTGAATCTGTTCTGTGAACTTTTTCAGACTGGTCTCATATGTTTAATTATCCATCTCTCATATATTTATTTAGAGTGCAACACCCACTAATGTGTCACTATGATGTTAGAGTGCTGTGTTCAGCATGGTACACTACCCAAATAATGCCTGGTCAATGATGGCCCTTTGGTGGTCCCTTTCCAGGGTAGATGGGCTATTGACAAATTGTGTAGACATTAGTCTGTAATGTTATACCTATAAAAGTTCATGGAATTTTATATCTATAATGTTCATCGAAGGTACAGCTTATAAAATGATGAACATCAGAGGTATATGTATCTAATAAGCTGGCACCTTGGCCACTTTTAGCATCAGTGTAAATGCCAACAGTGGGATTTCAGTGTTAGTGTCCTGCTCTTACTGGTTCTGTGCCAGGCAGCCAGGGGCTAGGACACCCTGCACCTCAGACGGGTGCCGCAGATGTGTGAGCTCCCACATATCCACCTGAACATCGGTGACATGACCAGGCAGGAGAGGCAAAACAGACAGGATCTTCTCCACCAGATTGTCCCCATGGTGACCCACAGCCCCTGACAGAGAAAGAGAGCCACCATGAATAACGAAAGAATTCAATTTGAATAGATTAGAAAAGGGACAGGTAGGATGTAATTTTACTGATGCTTTGCATGGTTACTGGTCACGTTTTTATTTGAAACTACTACATCATAGGTCCACCTAGCTATTGTACAGATACAGATTGTAGCTACATGTGCACAATTTGTGTCAGTCATCCTCCATCCTTTCATCAATGGTCAGTTTGCAGCCACAAAAACAGGCTGGACAGTTATAGTTGGGGGGCCACTCTTAATTTAGCAGTGACACCAACGTATGTATAAACTTTAAACAATGCTTGAAACAGTCATACCAGATTTGTTCAAATTGCCATGTCAGTGTCATTGCTTTGCTGAGAATGGTCCACCACCTGTCCTATCCTGAAACTGACCAAATCCAAATAGAGAAGAAGAGGCTTAACAAATAAACAGTTACACTTATATAATGGACATATATGGTAAATACAGCTCATTAGGGGGCAGTGAGTGGAATGTCCAGCTAGGCATTTCTAAAAAAAGTGGGCAGGCAGAGGATCTTCAAGGCACGTGTTTGTAATAAAGTGTGCAAAGTGAACATTTGTCATACGTGAACACACCACAACACAGACCAGCACAACATTTTTTTCTGAATTTAACCGATTCACCCAAATGAAGCAGCTGGGAACACAGCGCCCGTGGAGCAGTGTGCTCAAGTGTACCTCAGTGGCAGCAACTCCCTAAGGTTACCTAAAGGTTTCTAAAAACCAGGCCAGTGATGTGCAAAACTTATGGGTAGACCATGATTGTGTGAGATTAGAGTGCTTTATTAAGAACTGTATGAGGGGGGCGTGTGTGCTCATTGCTTTGAACAGAACCCACACCTATGAGATCCAGGGTTCTGTCAATGAAGACCACAGATGCTTTATTCTGAGCAGTTTTTCTCCTGTTCTTGGCGTGGGGGTGACTGGCCAGCTCGGCTGCGATCAAACGGCTCATGGGCCCTACAGCGAAGCTGTCCTCTTTCACACTGCAGGACTCGAGCAGAGCGTCCAGGGACGAGGCGAGAGTTTTGATCTGGAGCTGCAGCTGGACAGGCAGGGCGGCCGCGTCCACGTCCGGCACGCTCAGAAAGCGCCTCTTCTCTGGCCTCTTCTCGTTCACCTGCTCCAAGTCTCTCTCCAGGAGGGGGAAGAGGCTGGAGAAGGCGGGCAAGAGCATGAGTTGAGGAGAAACACGGGCAAAAACGAGGGGAGCGTACCCCACCTCGGCCGTGTAGTTCATGTCACCCATCCACTCGCAGAGCTTCTCCTCGAAGCGCTCGAATATGGGGCTCCCCTCGGCCTCCTGGGGGCTGCCGGGGCTCAGGTGGAGAGAGTGCGGTACGGCCGTGAACACCACGCAGTACTGGAAGCGGCTCATGGAGATGATATCTTTAATAACGTCCGCCGTTCTTCCCTTCAGCCGAGTGCTGACCACGAACACCGCCTTGGGCTCGTCCTCCGCACCGGACTCGAAGCTGGAGAAGCGCTTGACGTTGCGGGCTCCCGCATCCAAGAGCACCGCGGAGCCCCCCGCGCTCCAGTGGAGACTCTCCGAGCACGGGCCGTCCACAAACACCACCGCCCTCTTCACCTTCACCAGCACTTGCTCCCACGCCCGACCCGGAAACGACGCCAAACTCTCCGCGGCCGACATGTCTGCGTGCGGGACGGTTTAGAAAAACGAAGAAAAAACAGTGAAAAGTGTGTGGAAACGTGCCGAGACTCTCACGCCGGTCCCACACCAAAACAAAACACACGAGTCTCTGGAAGGTGACGTGGCGCAACGTGGTCGCGGTAGAAACGCGTCAGTGTATTTACACCCCCCCCCCTTTTTTTCCCTTTAAACTTTAGTGCGATACATATAATACTGTTTTTGTGACAGTAACGTTCTTGTCATTGTGTTGCACTGTTGTTTATTGTTTTTTTTCTTATTATCTTTTGTTTAAAAAAATGCTCCATCGGGATAAAGAGGATACGAGTAATTAATCCTATATACGACAATAACTGTGCAAAAAGAGACGTCTTAATGTCTCTAATCGCAGTTATTGTTATAAGCAAACTCAAATCGTTTTAGAAACCTTCTGTGTTTACTCTCAGTTGAAAATGTAAAGGAGACAAAAGAGACAAAAGAGATCCATAACTCACACCAGCACGTGTGATGAAGGGCTATAAAACACAAGCCACTCAACAGAGCGGTGTAAACAACAGAACAGCTCATTTCAAACTCATGGCACAGTATTTTAGCATCGATCAATCTGAAATGTTGATAAGAAAAAAAGTATAATTGTTAGCATTATTTGACATAAAATAATTTGAATATCCAAACAAGTATGAGCAAGTCTTGTTTGGTTTAACATAATACATTAAGACAAAGGTTATTATCATTATTCTGTATCATGGGGCTGGAATTGGATAGCTTGCTGAATTAGCATCAATACAGGGCATAGTTTCAGAGCAGAGGTATTAAGTTCATTCTAAGGAAAGGCAGGTTGAAAAAATTGTCACGTGGAAATGAACAACTGATCGTTGTAGAGTAAAAAAAATCACGTGCTTATTTACAACCCGTGCTGTGATATTTCAGCATAGATCAACGGATGAAATGTTGACAAAGAAAAAAGTACTAAGAATGAAATACTTGGTTTAGTATGAAATACTTTGAATATTCAAGAGGTATTATCATACAAAGGTTTTATCATTCCTGGAATGGGACAGCGTTTCAGAGTAGAGGTAACAGAATGCCAAGGTAATTCTAAGGTAAGACAGGTTGGAAAATAGTCATGTTACAACGAAAAATGACTGATTTTACAGATTAAACCACACAGGCGTAGAAAGTGTAAAAAATACAACGGCATAAAAATACGGATGATTGTTTTTTTTTTTTTTAAAGAATGCCACTCTATTTTAGGGTCTGTCAGAAAATTAAATGCAGTCAGATGAGCCCACTGTCAGAGCCGCCTATCTGCGTTTCCTGTAGTTCGCGTGCGCGTGGCTACCCTCGTGTCTGCTCCGTGTCCCTGGAAACGCCTGAACGCAGCTCCAGCTCCGAGCCTTGACAGCTGCTGAATTTACTCCCTTTCTGCTCTCAGATTGACTCTCTCCTTCCCCCTGCTTTCACTTGGCTTCCAGTATCTGCTTTGACCCACAAAAAAAACGTTAAACACTGTGGTCAGCCGGTCAGAATGTCAACTGAAGGGATGGAAAAAGCATGCAGTGCTAGTGGGGATGACGAGGAATGGCTTTATGGAGGTGAGATAAACACACCTAAGTGTCTAAACACCTTAAAACTAACATGGCAAGGTCACCTGCCCTTCCACTTATCTCCTGTACCACTGTTTTAAAACGGTCACCAGCCCGGTCCTAAACTTTTGCAGCACAAAACCATCGGTCACCAAGGCGACGATCAGGCAACCCAACCGATAACGAACGTTATCAGCTTGTTTATGTGGTCCTTCCCCACCAAAACATTTCAGTTTGAGAGCAAACGTTTCTTTTTAGCTTTGTGTAACGAATACAACACTCGACAATCAGCTGCAGCAACCATATGGTACAGACGAACTCGCACAAAACATACTATCTGCTGACACAAGCAGTGCTAAGCTTCCTGCATTTCCCTTAGTGAAATCCACTCTATGGACAAAAGTATCGGGACGCCTGGCCATTACACCAACATGGACTTTAATGTTCTTGCATTCTAATATGCAGACTTTAATATGGAGCTGGCACCCCCCGCCCCCTTACAGCTACATCAGATTCCACTTTTCTTGTAAGGCTTTCCACAAGGTTTTGGAGTGTTTGTGTTTGAAATTTGTGCCTAATCATTCTGCAAAGCATTCATGAGTTCAGGCAAGATGTTGGGCAAGAAGGCTTGGCTCGCAATCTCCGCTCCAGTTCATCCCAAAAGTGTTGGATGGTGTTGTGGTCAGGTTTCTGTGCGAGCCAGTCAAGTTCTTCCACACTGAACTCATCCAACCATGTCTTTATGGATATTGCTTTGAGCACTGGGGCACAGTTATGCTGGAATAGAGAAAGTTCTTCACCAAATGGTCTCCATTTTGGAAGTGTGGTGTTGTCCAAGCTGTTATGCTGAAGCAGTAAGATTGCCCTTCACTGGCAGTAAGGGGCCTAGCCATACTCTTAGTAAACAGGTGTGTCCCAATACCTTTGTCCATAGTGTAGGTGCTTTGCAGGAATTTGTTATAATTAGTCTCCCCGCTGAAGAGACATATTGATAGTGCAACATATTATTCACATTTAACATGTGATATACTAACAGGAATGCAATTAGATTGCCATCATAATGTCAGTGGCAGGTAATTATAAGAGATGTACTTATAATGATTGGAAGAACTAGTCATAACTTATTTTTACACGACCCCTTTTCAGCTTATGAATTATCCCATATAATTCAGTGTCAGTACTGTTACAGTACCTATTAGATCATATATAGGGGAAAAAAACACAGTTCTGATTAACTACTCCATGCTGCTCCTCATTAAAAAAAAACAACAATCAAGCACACATTGGGTGCACTCAAGTATCTGCCCAACACATGTCCTGGTTCTTCTGTATGAGTTTGTTTTGTGTGGCATAAAGTGGAAATTCTGAATCCACAAGTGACAATTCTTCCTCAATAAGGATATCTGTAACTGTTTCTTAGGCTACATACTACACAACAGTCTATGTTACAGCCAGTATAAGTGCTGGTGACACACACATATACACACACATAAGTATATATATATATATATATGTTTTGGTTTGGTTTTTTTTGTTGTTGTTGTTTTTTTTTTTTTACAGGCACACTGACTTCCTTGAATGTCACCATCATTTTCTGGATTATAAAATATATATAGAAACTCGTTTGCTCCAGTGCCAAAATATGAATGTATGTATACCTTTGCATACAAATTCAGAGCTCTGAAGCTTTGGAAGCTCTAGGTTTGCACAAATTACATAGAGGTGACACTTATTTGTCCACAATTAAACATAATTAGGTACATATTTGTGAGTCCTTAAGTAAGGTTTCTCTGGATATAAAAAAAACATTTGTTAGGGCCATTTTCTTTGTTGGAAAATCACTGCACAAAGGAAGACAAAAGAGCATTCTGCTGATGTGAGAAACAAAATCACTGAAATGCACAAAGCAGGAATAGGGCACAAAAAGATATCAAAGAATTGTAATGTTCATCAAAAAGTGGAAGGTTCATCCTTGCACCCAGACCCTTTCTAGAACAGGCTGTCCCAAAGCATCAGAGCAAGACGTCGCCTGGTGAGAGAGGCTCCTAAAAATCAGACTGTCACTCAAGTCTGCAGTGCTCTGTGGCTGAAACTTGAGTGAAGGTCCATGGGTCCAAATTTCAAGAGCTCTCCGTAACATATTCCTCAATAGGAGTTGAGCAAGTAAGAAGCATTTCCTTAAGAAGGTCCACATAAAAGCATGAGAAAGATCCAGTTAAGATGTGGAAGAAGGTTGTATGGTCAGATGAGACCAAAATATTTTTTGGCTGCTTTAAGAAACCCCATACCTATGATGAATTATTGTGGTGGGGATGTTTTTCTTTTGCAAGAACTGGGAATCTTAACCTTAACAGAGTTAAACGCAAAGGACAAAAATGTCATACAATATTTCAAGAGAACTTGTTCCAGCCCCGGAAATAAGAGAGCACTGCAATTTATTTTTAAATCAGCATCTCTATGAGTACGACAACCATTCCATGCCAGTGTCTATTAAATTCCTACACAAGCACCTCATTCTGCTTTATGAGGTACTAATTAGTGATCACCTGAATCACATCTTATTTAATGAGGAAAAGTATAAAAACTCAACACTCTCCTCTCACAATGAGATCAGTTGGATGGTAAAATACTACTAAAGGTACATCAAAGGTAATTATTGCCATTTTGTTTGAGTGAACAAGAGATTTGTTTCTTTGAATTATTAAGTTCTGTAAACACTGCATAATTTCTCTTATTATTTAAATTTCCTTTAAATTATGCTTTAAAGAACAATATTTTTATTTGGAAATTAGGATAAATAGCAGTTCTGCAGTTCTGAAAAACCGAGGCAAAGCTGTTCAATTCAATACTTGCACCTTTAAAAGATAAAACCCGAGAAACTGAACTGTCTCTTATAGCTGTATATGTCAGCGCATCCTTACTTGCAAATTATAATGAGCGAAATCTGATATTAGTCTGGTTTTGAATCCTGCATATTCTGTCATTTTCACTCACTTCCTCTGGCCATTTCTCACAGACAATGATGAAGATGATGCTAACCCTATTGATGATGATGAAAAGACAGAGACTGAGGTTTTCAGGTGAGTGAGTGTATCATATCTGCAGCCTGAAACCCAGTGTCATCTGATCTGCAGGTGTTATACTTGACCCATTACTGCCATCATCCCACCAAAGTGGATTCATATTTTGCTCAAAATTTGAAATCGTCCTCATGCTTTTTGTGCAACAGCTTTCCAACTTCTGCCACTGCCGCTGTGAGCCATGGCTATTTCTGGGCCCCGCTCTCTGAAGATATGCTCGGTTGCATTTGTATTAGTCACATTGCTTAAAAAGGAGCATGAACGGGGCACTGAGTTGGAACGAGCGTAGTTGATGCATTTATTTCTCGTTAGGTGGAGTTGTGCTGCACTAATGAAGCATTTAATGCCCCTTTTGCTGCTTGGTGATGACCATGTTATGTAAAGCCATCAGGCCCAGCATGTGTGGAAAAACACATTAATACTTTTTGGCACATTAACATGCAATATTATTATCATTTTAACATTTTCAGCCCCCATACCAGTAAGTACATGCATATTTATAATAAGTATATGCATATTTATAGTCAGAACTGCTACACAAGTTTCTGTCAGTAATAATGGCTAAAATAGATCTTGATAAAGTCCCTAAGTTTTTTCATTCATTAGTCCTGTGAATTCCTACATAACCATTATGGTGTTTCCAAAGTCAGTCTTGCGGACCCCATGCTCTGCATGTTTTTTCTCCTCTCAGACACACCCGATCCGCCACATTAGGTGTGCTAAATAAATGAAAGCACAAAAATGTGAACAGTGTGGGTCACTAGGACTGGAATTAGGAACTCTATGGTCTGTCATTTTCTTCAGAAAAGATCATGTAGGTGGAAAATGATGTGAAACATTCAAACTGCATTTAATCAAATGTATTTCCACATGTATTGGCAATATGGCATTGTGTAATGTGGAAGCGCATTAACTTCTGTGTCTTGCTCGTGTGCCTTCAGCTGAAGCGCTTCACTGGCTTGATGCTGTGTTTCTCATCGATTGCATCCCGTCACTTTTGTTGGAGTGACCATAATGTATATTTCGTGTATCATGTCATTGTACTTGAAGAGCCCTGATATTAGCCTTTGCTTCTGAAGCCTGGCCTGTGAGCTGATCCACCAAGCCATTCATGGCTTTGGAGTGGAGATTTTGTATATACAACCCTTAACAAAAGTGATAGAATTCCCACATTTACAGGATGTTCACCCAGCTTTTTTATTCACAAACGATTCACAGATATGACACGCAACACTTAAATATTCGAACATTCTGGATTTGTGAAACACACCATTCAGTTATTTGAATTATTGGCATATTTTTCCAGATTATGTAAAAGGGGAAAATGGAATTACTTAATGTGGAGGAAAATATGAAATCATCAACTAAAAAAATCACAATTAGTACTATATTGCTCCTCATATGGCCTTTAAGACATGGACTTCACTGATGAAAAACTGTTTTCTCCATCAAGCTGGTTCCAACTTGCTTGCAGTTGAGAGATCATCCTTGCTGTATGTAGCCTTGTCATACAGTTTTTTTTTACCTCCACCCTAAATGTTCAATGGGCTTGAGATCCAGACTGTTTGCCGACCACGTCACGAGTTAATATGCTTCTCTTGAAGGAAAGCTTTAACGCTCTTTGCTCTGTGGCAGGATGCACCATCCCGAAAAATGACTTTATCCATCCATCCATTGTCTCCCACTTATCCAGAGTCGGGTCGCGGGGGCAACAGCCTAAGCAGGGTCTCTTCCCGGTGTGACACGCCCTGAACACCTGCCCAGGGAGGCGCCCAGGAGGCATTCTAACCTGATGCCCGAGCCACCTCATCTGGCTCCTTTCGATGCGGAGGAGCAGCGGCTCTACTCTGAGCTCCTCCCGGATGAGAGAGCCCAGCCACCCTACAGAGGAAACTCATTTCGGCCGCTTGTATCCGCGATCTCATTCTTTCGGTCACTACCCACAGCTCGTGACCATAGGTGAGAGTAGGAACGTAGATCGACGAGTAAATCGAGAGCCTAGCCTTTCGGCTCAGCTCTTTCTTTACCACGACAGATCGATGCAACGCCCGCATCACTGCTGACGCCGCACCAATCCATCTGTCGATCTCCTGCTCCATCCTTCCCTCACTCGTGAACAAGATCCCCATCCCAGACGCTTCACATTCGGCTGCGAACTGCTCCCTTGCCCGGATGCGGGTCACCGGGGTCCCCCTCTAGAGCCAGGCCTGGGGTGGGGCTCGATGGCGAGCTCCTGGTGGCCGGGCCTATACCTATTGGGCGCGGCCGGGCAAAGCCCGAAGAGAAGACCTGGGTCCCCCTTCCAATGGGCTCACCACCCGTAGGAGGGGCCATGGAGGTCAGGTGCAGTGTGAGTTGGGTGGCAGCCAAAGGCGGGGACCTTGGCGGTCTGATCCTTGGCTGCAGAAGCTAGCTCTAGGGACATGGAATGGAGTTTGGATCAGTTTATTAGAAAATTATGTGGTTTCGGGTAAGGCAGGTCAAAAAGCATCATCACAAAGAACTTTGCAGGTTTGAGTAATTGATTACCAAATAATTTTGTGGATCAGGTGGGACATTTCTCATAATGGGTCAGGCGGTTGCAAGTCAGAGGGAATGCAATTGTATCATGACCCAATTTATTTTCTGCAGGCCATTAAAGAAGGCAGTGGCCCTGGAACGGAACCTTGTGGCACTCCAAAGGAAAGGAACAAAATGACAGCACAAAAAGAAACAGCTGGTCAAACATTACAAATACACACACCAGCACACACACACAGACACAAGTGCATATCCTGTCTGGCTCTTGCTAATGGACTGCCCTATAGGATTTCAAGTCCCTATGTGAATAAAACACACTGTAAAATTAAGTGTTAACATTGTTAGGATACAAGGACGCACTGTTACTACCTCGTAGGATTTCTTCGAACACTTAATGAGTCACAGCTGGATGAAAGGAAGTTTGACTATGGTAATTTTGTTAGATAGGTCTGCTTTAATAAAGAGGTACAAATACATTCCAGAAGGTTTGAGTTATTTAGAAGTTCATTAAAAAAGTATCTGTTGGGAATAAATGTAACTAAAAGCACATGTAAAGTAACTGGAACATTCTCTCCCTACAACACCAAAGTTAACTGTGTGAGTGAAAGCAGACACTTATAGCTCTGAGTCCACAGACCCAACCGTCTTAGACTCATTACATCAGATCGGTGCTTTCAATTTGATGCATAATGAGTAAAGTAATAATTAACAGTGAAAGTTAAAATTGTATATGAAAAGGACGTACCATCTGTGATGTGTAGAAAGACTTTCAAATTGGAGTATTAAAGTCGCTTATACCAGAAATACAAGGGCCTAAACAGACATAGTACCATCCAAATTTTTAAAAGTACATTACTATGCCCTAAAGCGGTCCAGTGAGTCGAGATCAGAGTCAATACAGGCATTTTAACGCATCATGAATAAGTCATTCAGTTCTGATCCTTTGTTCTTTGTTGCATCATATTTACTCCACTGTCAGAGAGGTGAAAAAAACAGGCCCTATCCAGAACCTGAGAGAGTGAGGAGCAAACCTCTAAAAGCCTGCAGTGTGGAACTAGACAACTCTGGTGTATCTGCATATAACTTGAGTATGTTGCTGCTACGCTTCTATTTTCCACTGCTTAAAGCAAGAGACATCAATAAATGTACTGCTTTCTGGATTAAATCCTATATTTAACAGCACATTTAAAAGCTACTGCAGGTGTGTTAGAGTCATAGCATATTCACCACCATTTAGTCACTATGCTGCTTGCTGCTGGAACAAACAGTATCAGATCAGTATCAGATCTGCACCAGCTATAGCTTTAAATAGCTGCTTCTTTTAACTATCTACACTTCTATTGCACTTTCAATTCTTTCTTTTGTTGATTTTCTATGTATTCTTTCATTTATTTTGTTTCTTCCAGAGTAGAGTGTGCATATATAAAAAATGAAATGATTTCACTGCAAAATATTAAAGAGACGTAGCCAAATCATTGACACACTAAAGGCGTCCTCATCTACATGAAACACACCAGCAGGTACAAAAGCAAAGTGGAATAATTAGAAAAAGTCAGACAAAAAAAAACTCAGCCTAGTGTGTAAAACATATCAGTCCAAATATATCATTAGGTAGCAGATGATTCAAGTGTATCTTTCCTAAATAGGTGGCTGTCGTATCCATGAAAACCCAAATATCAATTTCTGCAGCTTAATTGGAGTCCACCTGTGGTAAATTCAGTTGATTGGACATGATTTGGAAAGGCACACACCTGTCT
>JBBPCY010000156.1:12411405-12426440 GCA_037974405.1 Brachyalestes nurse | reverse complement strand
AGAGTCCCCAGAAGGAGTGCTCTCCAGCACACCCTCCAAGGACTCTAAAAAGGGTGGGTACTCTGAACTGGTGTTCGTCGCATAGGCACAAACCACAGTCAGGACCCGTCCCCGCACCCGAAGGCGAAGGGAGGCTACCCTCTTGTCCACCGGGGTAAACCCCAATGTATAGGCACCAAGCTATGGGCAATAAGTATGCCAACACCTGCTTGACGCCTCTCACCATGGGCACCTCCAGAGTGGAAGAGAATCCAACCCCTCTCAAGGAGACTGGTTCCAGAGCTCAGACCATGCGTCAAGGTGAGTCCAACTATCTAGTCGGAACCTCTCAACCTTGCACACCAGCTCAGGCTCCTTCCCGACCAGAGAGGTGACATTCCATGTCCTTAGAGCTAGCTTCTGTAGCCGATGATTGGATTGCCAAGGTCCCCGCCTTTGGCTGCCACCCAACTCACATCGCACCCGACCCCCCTGGCCCCTCCTACGGGTGGTGAGCCCATTGGAAGGGGGACCCATGTCTTCTCTTCGGGCCAAAAATGACTTCATTAGCACCAAACCTTTTATAGATGTAATGAGAAAAGTGTCCAAAATTTTAATGCACATCTGTGCACCAACTATTGAGTTACCTGATATGCCCAGTCTCAGCCTAAATGAGTGAGGAAATTCATTTATTATGTGTCTCAGGCAGTCATCATTTTCATTAAAACAGCACCAGATAAAAGTTCCAGCACCATCTCCTTGACCAATACAAATCTGTGATTCATCAGTGATGGTCACTTTAATCCGGTCATCCATACTTCTTTAGCCCAACAGTAACCTTGCTTTGATGTCTTTCTTCTACTTTTTTTGTGTACACATCCCATTTCATTCAGTCCATTTCTTAGAGTCCTGTCATAAACATTAAATATAGTTTCTGCCCTTTTGTTTGTTGTTTGTTTGTTATGCATTTTCTATTTTCAGGACATATTGCTTTGAGTTTTCTATCCTAACACTTCAACATTTTCAATAGTCTACCTGTGTGTTTTCCATCTGAAACTTTATTTTGTTTATACGTGCACCAAATTTCTGGCACAGCTGACTCAACATTGTTTGCCGTGCTCTGTATTAGATTTCCTTTTTCTGTAAGCAGTCTCATTTGACTGCAGACTCATCAGCATTTTTAGACTTGGGCTAGGATTTTGTTTTACAAATGCAGATTTAAAAGATAATTCCATATGTTTTCCTCCACAATGAGTGTTTCCAGATTTTTTCTCTTATTTGACCTGGAAAATATAGTAGTCATTTTTAAAAATGTCATTTAATTAGTTTGAGCTGAGTTTCACAAAGACAGAATGTTCATCTTTTAAACAAACATTGTTTTGTGTTAGATCTGTGATTTGTTCATTTGCTTCAAAGTAAAAAGGCTCAATCAAAAGTCGCGTACACCCCAGACATAGCAAACTCACTTTTAAAATTTGGGACAGTGCCGTTTAAAACACTGCACAGTGTAGCATCCTCTCTGCTTTAAGACACCTCATTCAGCTTACAGCTAGAAGGGTTTGATAAATGTGGTGAATTGAATTAGGTGCCCTTGAGAAAACACTATAGATTGTTTGTATATGCACTCTGCAGATTCTGCAGAATCCTTCTTTACTGATTATATTTGATATCTGCATTTTTTTGGTTACTTGCTAAACACGAAAGAAAACAAATTGAAGCTCTGTTTAGAAAAAACTCACAATGGGGGGCTTATGTGTTTACATCAACACTGACTAGTGTATGACCGCAATGCTGGTCTCCACTTACTGCTCATCACTGCTAGAGCTTGTGGCAGATGCAGACCATTTTATTTACTGCAGAAATTCACCATCGTGTTCATAGATGCCATGTACATCACACTAGGGCTACGATTCGATTATAAATCGATTATCATCATAATCAGTGTTGAACAATCTACATTTGCTTAACGTACACTGCCTAAAATGCATTGCTACCTGCTAGTATGCTAATTTGCATACTACATGAACAGACACACCAGCTCTTTCGCATGCACGTGTGCATGTGTGCTTGTGTGTGTGCGAGCGGAAAAAAGGGAATACTTGGCTTCCCGACTTCCGCCCTTCAGTTTCCCTTAGCATTGTTATTTTATATTTAGAACATCGATTTTTGACGTTGATCGAATTGTTCACGTCTGCAACATGATGCATCTAAGAATTGAATTTTTACCCCACCCCTACATTACACCCAGCAATAATTCTAACAAGACACTGGCTGAACTTTACAGAGCTCCAGAACTCTCACTCAGATGTCAGATAGGCTGGTTTTTTTGGCCATACCAAAGAAGTAGTCAGCGTTATGCCTCAGTGACTACCATCACATCTCACACACACACGTCTGTCGACATGAAGTGCTTCAAGAGGCTCATCATCAGGTGCACAAAATCACAACTGCCCCCCACCCCCCACAGAACTACCCCCACTGGGCCACTTGTTTGCAAGTGTTTGGTCAGAAACAGACTTCATGAGGGTGGCATGAGGGCCTGATGTTCTCTTGTATTACCTGTGCTCACAGCCTGGCACTGTGCAGCTCTATTGAACTGGCAAGTTTGCAATTGGTGTCCCATTCTCTTCACAGATGAGAGCAGGTTCGCACTGAGCACATGTGACAGACTTTTCCTTGGAGGGTCACACAGACCTACACATGCTAACTAATGGTACCCTGACGGGTGTTAAGTACCGAGATTTAATCCTCAGACCTATTGTCAGACCATATGCTGGTGCAGTGGGCCCTGGCTCCCTTCTGGTGCAGGACAGTGCCCAACCCCATGTGGCCAGAGTGTGTTGGCAGTTTCTGGATGATGAAGGCTTTGATGCCTTTGACTGGCCCCCACATTCCCCACACCTGAATACAATCAAGAACCTTTGGGACATTATGTATCTGTGCACAGACTGTCCAGTAACTCACTGGTGCCCTGATCCGGGTCTGGGAGGAGATCTCCAGGAACACCATCTGCCATATGCTCATCGGCATACCCAGACATTGTTCATGTGCATACAGGCACATGGGGGCCGTACAGACTACTGAGCCACATTATGAGTTTGTAGGAAGTACACAGCATGTATCAATAAGGATTTTCAGCCTGAATGTCTTTCATTAATATCTGATGTGTTATTTTAAGTCTATCCTTAATGTGTTGTTTATTATTATTATTATCATCATTGTTGTTGTTGTTAATAATAGTAATATTATTGTATTCGTGAAGTTTAATCTTTGTTCTGATTGTTTCAGTGCGCTGGTTGGAGATGTGGACAGTGTTAATGGAGGGGTCAAACAGGTACTTTTTATTTCTTCATAGTAACTTCTACCATTAGTAAGGCAAATGTAGTCATTTTTGGAATTTTTGTTTTCCTGTTATGAAGGACAGTGATGCAGAGAGCGACTCAGACAGCGATGATGATGCCGTATGCGTTACCATTGGTGACATAAAATCAGGTGGTAGCCAGACCACGTGAGTGACATTATGAGGAGAGACTGAACTTATTAATTTTTCTTCTCAAAAATATTCTGAACTACATTTGTGTGTGTACGGTATATGTCTTCCTTCTTGCAGCAGCGCTCCTGTCAGTCTCACCATAAAGGCTGTGTCAGGTAATATGTTGCTCTTTGACCTTCTAGCACATTTATAGTTGTTTACCACCGAGGTCAATGGGTCGGTCCTGAAGCAGCCACCCGTTGTCCCCTGATATAATTGTTTTGAGTTAACAACTTTTCTAAGCGAAGAAAAACGCACATGTGGTAATTGACAGTACAATTTTTTCTTGAATGTTTCCTTACCGAAGTCAACATCAACTGCCCTCTTACATTCAGTGACCCTTGTGTTACATTTTGACCATGATGAACAGTAGGTGAGCAAGGCAAAGCTCCAGAGCTTTTCTCACTTGAGTGCTTTACCTCCTGTGTGTTTTCTTATCTTCCCCAGGCACGAAGGCCAGTCGAGCGGCTCTGGATGCTGTGGGCAACATCAGTAGCACTCCTGTGCTGGAGGCGGATGTAGAGTCATTTGAGGAGAAGCCTTGGAGGAAGCCAGGTGTGTGTGTGCGCGTGTGCGTGTGCGTGTGCGTGATTTGAGTTGTAAGTATTTTCATTTTGATTTAACAGAAATATGAAACTGATATGGCACCCCATGCTTAGTCTGTACATAATAGTGGATTAATAGTACATAGTAGTGTATGCCTTATGTGGACTTTTTTGAATCAGATATCAAATGGCTGTTTAATCAAATGGCTGTTTTTTCTTTCTGTGTGCATACGCATTTGTGTGTGTGTGAATGTGTCCAGGTGCGGACCTGTCTGACTATTTTAATTACGGCTTTAATGAGGACACCTGGAAAGTGTACTGTGACAAACAGAGGAGACTGCGTATGAGCCTAGATGTCATGACCTTGGGCTCCTCCAGTAAAATAATGGTATTCTGTATTATCCTTAACGCTGTCCTCATGAATTAATGAATAAACATCTACACTTATATACAACACTCTTTCTTTCTGTCTTTGTCTCTCTTTTCTGCCTCTTTTTTTCTTATTTATATCTTCGCAACTCTTTCCAATTCTAACCTTTTTGTCTTTCTTTATTATTATTTTTTTTCTTTTTCTTTCCTTTATTGTTTCCCTCTCTCTCTCTCTTTCTCCATATCTTTCTAGGTGAATCGTGGCGATATCTCCTCTAAATATGATTATTCCTCCAGGTATGGATTTCATCTCTTTACTGGCACCATTATACCACTGGTGTGCTGCTAGCAAATTCGTGAGACCCACACTCTTCCTCAGTAGAATCACTCAGTTACATATTAGTGAGCATTTAGTTGGTGTATGAGCAGCAGAGGTGGTATTGTTGTTATTATTATATCGATGGTGTTTAGAAACATTTTTACTGTGGATTTAAACTGTTGGACTTTAATTGCAGACATATTACTGGTAGTAATGGCTTTTAACTGTGGCCTTCTATATTTATCAGTATAAGTCATTCCTGTCTCCTCGCTTGTTCTATTCTTTTCTTATTCTTATTCTTCTACAGCTAAACATATGTATATATTATGTCTATAAAACAGAAAAAGTACAGACTTTGATGACGACTGCCACTTATTTAATACCTTTCCAGTGCATATTTGTACTTCAAATATATACACACAGTTTTTTGTCTTTGTACAAAAAGGTATAATTGGGGAAGTATTCAGACACCATATAATAATATACATATATGTAAAAGTCAAATAAAAGTAAATCAAGTTATATGAACAATATTAATTCAAAAAGTGATTAGAAAGTTTAATTCAAGAAGCAGCAATTATAGGGGTGTCCAGTGCGCCTGGGTAGCAAATACAAGCGTGAGCTACTGTAGCACAAATAGCTGAAAAATGTGGCAGAATGCACAGTGCAGCTAGATGCATATGGGGTTGTGTAGCTGCAGACCAGTGCCTACAATGGTTGTGTAAGCATCAGAACAGGACCCTGGAGCAATGGAGGACGAGATTTTGAGGTGTTGACATGGCTTCCATATCGCCCAGATCTCAATCTAGTCTAGCATCTGTGGGATCTTACAGGGCTTAAAGGATCTGCTGCTAACATTTTAGTGCCAGACACTTTCTTGTTGTGTCCATGCAACTTGGGCCAGAGCTGTTTTGGTGACACAAAGGGGACTTACAAAATATTAGGCAAGTGGTTTTAATGTTATGGCTGATTGGTGTAGATGTTACTACCATTGGATATAACGGTATGTCATACAAGTCCAGAAACCACATGAACAGGTCTTTTGGAGTAAGTGTGTGATGACGTAGGAATGCTGTTTGCCTTGTGTTAACTGGTAGCTGGAAGCATCCATTACTTTATAGTGGGCATATTCCGTAACTTCAGAGCCAAACTAAAGAAGGTTGAGCATCTTTGCAGTAAGTGGATTGTGTTTTATGATTATGGATTATGAATTATGATTATACTCTTCCTTTTAAGTGGTCTTCACCTCCTCTAGGCCCTAAGAACTCTGTTAGGACACCCTGACAGATTTGACCCTGATTTTGATATGCGTGTTATTGTGTAATGTATCTTTAGCTTGGATTTACCTGAATACTGACATTTTTACTGTGTTACTGAAAAGTAAGCTTCACACTGAAAAGTTTGCTTTACTATTGTATTCCTTTCTATGCTACACACAGGCTCAGAGGGAGAGCGAAAGAGAAACCCCTAAGTGAACATGCTGTAGTTAGCAGTAAGCACTGGGTCAGGTTTCTATGTTTTCAGGTTATGTGTAATGGTGAATGCAATATTGATGTGGTCCATTTTAGCTGATGAAGTCTTCGTGACTAAAATAGGTTAGTGTTTAATTTATGTGTGTCTGGGTCTCTGTGAGTGAGTGAGTGCTGTGCTGTACAGGTTTTCATTCACATGCAGTCATGTAGAAGTTTGTGCTAATGAATATGTCATGTGTTATGAGCGTGTTGTACAAGTGTTACATTGTTATGAGAGCAAGGGTTCATATGCCATGTGAAAATACTATGCACTCTGTTGTAACTATGCATTTTTTCTCATTTTTATTCAGTTCCTGAGACCGGGTTTAACGATTTGATATTCTTACAATATTTTGAACTACATTTACAATAGGATGACAGTAATCAGTTGGGGCATGATCTCCAACTGAGACTGGAGCTGGGAGGCAGGAGCAGTGTGGTGCATCGAATGAATGTGCTGAAATGGGTTTTTGTTGCGTGTGACATGCTGTTCTGATCAGAGTAAATAACTGTGACTTAATTATGAAGCAGTTCATTTGAATAGTTCATTTCAACAAAGAGTTCATTTCAAGTTTGGTTCATGTTCATCTTGTGGCATTACCCTTAATTAAAAAGGAACTTTCTTCTCCAACCTTCACCCTGTTCTCATGATCCAGACTGTGTGTGCATGTGTGTATGTTTGTGTGCACATGTATGTGCGTGTGTGTGTGAGTGCAGAAAGTCGAACAGCTCCATCAATGTCGCTGGAGGACAGGCAGGGACCATCAGTCGTGTGGAAGGACGAAGACGTCCCAACACAGATGGAAACACTGCAGAGGTATATGTGTATGTGGGTGGGGTAATGGTGGGCAGCACATTGGTGTCTAATGAATGGACCATGTCAAGAGTGTTGTTATGTAAACCTTGCCTGTGTGTGCGTGTGTGTGTGTTTTGCAGGTGCAGCCCTCCTCTGAGCAGTCCTTGGATGCTGAGTCCTCTAAGCTTCCTCCTTTCTTTCCGCCCAACATTCCTCCTCCCCCTTTCCCCCCTCCATCCATCAGCACCACTCCCCCTCTCATACCACCCCCTCCACGTAAGTGCTACACAAAGACACACATACACACACACATGTGCGTTCTCCACTGTGCTGGTTCGTGCTTCATCGTGACGTCACAGCAAGTTTTTTTCTTCACCTTTACGTCAATGTTAGATTTCAGCAAAGTCAAAGCTCCCTACCAAAGCACTGTAAGCCATCATAGTTTTAAATGATAAATCAGTTACTTAAATAAGTTTTCTGTAGTGGACCAATAGAACACAATTACTTGCAATAAAATCTTGTTACATTAACGCATATTAAAGTTAACAATGCTTTTTACTTGTCTTGTTTAATGAACAATTATTGATATTTGCAGTTTATGCATGTATTAGTGGACTGTGCTGCTTTAACATTTTAGTGAAGCAGGATTTTTCAGAATGACATGAAACCACCAATAGTGCTTAATTAGTTTGATTCAAGCTTCAAAGTTTAGAATGTTTCCATCAATCCATAAGAAATGAATAAAGGAGGCCAGAGGTCACTTCAGCCACTCTGCTGTGGTGCCCTTTGGTGACCAACAAGGCAGTTTGTTGGTCACCTGTAGCTAGCAGGTCATAGGTCCAGTGTCCAGTGGTTATTGTAGCATTTTTTTGGTCAGTGTGTGCAACAATCAGCCAATCATCTGATGGCTCAGCTAGTCCATGTAAGATACTACGGGTCTGTGTGTAGTGTGTGATCTGTATCCTTGTGGTGTAGCTGTGTACTGTTGTGCACTAAATGAAAATGATGGATTGCTACAGTGTTCCTGCACACTAAATTGTGCCCAAAGGACTTAATGGTCCTCAACTCTCAACCTTTTATGATGTAAAGAATACTTTAGTTTTTTTACATGTGGGAAAAAATTCTCAAATATTAACTACTGTTGAGCATGCACCTACCATGCATATCACTACAAAGCAGTTCTTAAGTCATAAACCACTACATAAGTAACAATTTTTTTATCTGGTTGTTATTTAAAATAATGTTATTTTCCTCTAGCACATTTCCATATTATGATATCATCTAAGGGTGGTAGTATGACCTTTCATAGTTTTATGCTGCTTTATGTCTCTCTCTCTGTGAGGGAATTCCCCATGCATCCTCTGCTCCTTATTTAGTGTCCTGCATAGGTCATGAAACTATGGCTCCTACACCCAAATAGTGAACTAAATGTTAAACATATATGTATGAATATAAGTGGCTTTCTGTTTGACATGTAGTACACTACTTTTGTGTAGAATCTGTAATTTCCTGACCTACATAGCCTGCATATACAAACCTCGGGAGGTGGGGGGCCATTTGAGACTAAGCCTATATTTTGCCCAGGATTGTTCTTGCTGTTGTTATTTTAGTGCTCATACCGAAAAGAAAATCACTTAGGGAGGTAATCGGACTACAAAGGTATCGGTTTCCTCTGGTAAACGAGTAAAAATGCCTTTCGAGCAAAATACGGACATAACGACTACTGTGGAAAATTTTTTATTGCTACTGCTGAAAAATGCTTAAACATGCACTGCCAGCCTGTGCTGATAAATGTAATGCGCTCTATGCATGCATGACTGTGGTGGTCATGCGCAGTGCAAATGAGGCAAGGGACCCGGTTCAGGTGGTGACATATTCCCTACAGCATTGCATGAGATCTTCTCATGGTGTGTTTTCTGTACATTCTAGTATGGAAACTCTCCCCTAATGCACGCGTTCACAATCCCTTGTAAGTATATTGGCAGTCAAGAGTGTGAACATGCATGCATGGTGCCCACCCATTCACAGAAGTGTAGTGTAGTCTTTAGCTGTGAGCAGGCTTGCTAAATTACATGCTTAGGTGCTGTTGCTGCATTTTGAAATCCTAAGCCATGAATTGGATATTTCTAACATACACTGAACATTTGAACATTTTAAATGGAATCAGTCTCTGATGGCTTGTCTCATTCCATTCCATTTAGATGTTTAAATAGTGCAGTGATCCACACTTTTTTACTGCATCTTCAGCCATATATTAGCAGTACAGTAACAGTGCAACAGCTAGTACACTAAAAAACGTACCCTTAAAGAAACTCAACCTGAAGGGCACTGTTTGGTGATTCTTCTGCTGAAACCCTTCAGATTTACCACGCTTATAGGGTGCGTCTGAGGGACACAGTGTTGAAGGTATTTTGAAGAAAAACCTGCATAAATTGTTCAAATCCTAACGATCTGGAACACACCAGCCGCCTTTCCAAAGTCTTAGAATGCCACTGTGAGCACTATAATCCATTGAAACCAATATAATTTTGTGAACTATAATTAATTGTTGTTGGCACATTGGCATCATTTTAAAATACTTTGGCCTGTAGTGAATGTAAAAGAGCAGAAATGGAAGAAAGCACAATAAATGTGTCTTAGTTCCATGTAAATGCATAATTGTGAGAGTGTGTAGTTTCGTATTTCATAAACACGTTCTTTTCCATTTGCGTGTAAGATCCTGTGCTTGTGAGTGCACATCTGAAGGTGTTCATGCCCATATGTGCGGAAGCTCCTTTTAGGCGTGTGTGTAACCGTCTGCAGGTTTTCTGGGCATCTCTGGCTTACTGTCTGTCTGCTAGTCTTCCTCATCAGCTGTGGCTTCATCCAGGAAGTCCACAGCTGAGCCCTCTCAGCCCTTCATCTTCAAAGCCTTGTTAAAAAGTCGTGCCCGGCCAAATCCTGCACCCTCTTCCGACCCCTGCAGATAGTCTGACCCCCATTTGCCCCAAAATGCCCCTTCATCCTCTTAATACTTCCAAAATATCAAACATCCGTGCCAGACCCTGCCTTTGAAGTGCGTCCTTTTAAGCTCGACTGGGCTGTTTTATCATAGTAGCCTTGCTCTATATTTAAACGAAGCCCCTCCACATAAGCCCACAACCCGTTACTCCCCTCACACACACATGCGCTGGCCTGTCCCGCGTTTCCTTTTGTGATGTAGATGTGTGGTGTTGGGCTAAAAATAGCAGCCCCGGGGCAGCAGAAAGTGCCACGGCAGCATATCTGCGGCACGAGAAATGTGCTGAATGACCCAGCTAGAGAGAAAGAGTGGGGTAGGAAGGGGAGAGAAGCAAGAGAGAACTGCAGTTAGGAAAAGAAAAGGTGTATAAGGAAAGGTGTCAAAGAGAGGAAATGGTGTCAGTGAAATATAGAGGACAGAAGAGATTAAGCAAGATTGTATGAAATTCTTCGCATACATTGCTTAACGAAAAATTTCTTAGCCCATGGGATCAGTTAGGGCCTGATGAACCTTGGGATCAGTTAGGGCCTGATGAACCTTGGGATCAGTTAGGGCCTGATGAACCTTGGGATCAGTCAGGGCCTGATGAACCTTGGGATCAGTTAGGA
Organism: Brachyalestes nurse; assembly: GCA_037974405.1. Lineage (NCBI taxonomy): Eukaryota > Metazoa > Chordata > Actinopteri > Characiformes > Alestidae > Brachyalestes > Brachyalestes nurse. The sequence goes on along the minus strand of JBBPCY010000156.1, from coordinate 12,415,780 downwards.
CCTGATGATTGTTACTGTTACTGAGCTGCATGTGTGATGTCATGAGTAAGCTTGTTTCCAAAAGACAGCATTTGAAATTTGGAAAGCATTTGGGTTTTCCGAACATCAAGCTGCTCAGAGTCATTTTTGAGAGAAATGGCCAAAAAGTGTTCATATGATACAACTGAGTGGAATTTTCCTTGCTACGGAATTTGCAGCATGCGCCAGAACACAACTATTGGGAATATGTGTTCAGAATCCAAAAATGAAGTAACTGTGTGATAATGCAGCATTTCCAAAAAATTACTTAGAAGAATACTTCTAGAGTAGAACATTTAATCTACAAAAGCATTATCACCTACACTTGCTTATTAACTTTTTTCATATCTGCAACACATGTGTTAGACAGACTCTAAAGAGGAGCTCAACAAATGGCTTCTATATGCACACAGGCTACTATGGAAACAGTGGACTGAAACAGGCAATGAGAACAAAACAATTTTGAGAATTTCCAAACTTTTTAAAATAAGGTTTTCATGAAGCGCATTAATAGGAGATTGACAGAAAGAAAACTGCCAACCAGTAACAGTGAGGAACTATCTACAATTTACAGCAGTTTCTTGTTTTTACCAATTTTTTATCCACTAATTTAAAGTGTACTGATACTTTTTATGCATTGTTACAGAATGGATGGTCAGTGTCTTCAGTGTTTGGCCATGCTCAACTACATAAGCTGTGAACCTGATAAGCCTAGCCTAGGACTAAATGTACCATCACTTGTGATTTACTATTGAAATACCTTTGTCCAGGATAATTTAGAGACATGTGGACCAGCCCAGAAATTCTTATAGAATAGTAAGAAAAAAGAAAATGACATAGGTGTACAGGGTATGTTGTTTGGTAAATAGTTCCACAATAATGTTATAACAGAGTAACTATGACAGAAATCTTGTCCATTGTGACTTTTTTTTACTCATTTTCAAAAGTTCCAAAGTTTAGTGCAGTGTAATCTAATATAAAACAGATTTTGTGTTTGTCTGACACGTGGTCAGGAGAAGCATAGCTGGAAGAATTTCCAGACTTTAGAATTTCAGTGTTTTGATTTTATATGAGTTTGTGTCTCATCCTGACAGTCTCCATCTCCATCCTGCCGTTCTCCAAATGAATGTCCTGTCGGACTCTAAGAAAAAAAAAACCTGACAGAAGCCAGCTGGCCAGGACTGGTTGTTCATTCCTCTTCTCTTAAAATCCAAGATAAAACTGGAGCAGAGAGCAGAGGAGTGCAGACTGGAATTATCTGGAATTGTGGCGCAAGAACAAAGTGACATTTGAAAACAATTTCTTTTTCTGAGACAGGTCTTAGACGACTGTGGTGGTATTATGAGACGAACCTGTAAATCAAAGCTATGGACATCGCAGGCTTTTAAACTTTCTGAGGTGGCTGTAGCTGCTTTCAGAGCACAGAGCTGGGCTGGTATTCAGTCTTATTTTATCCAGTCTGAATCTGTAGGCAGCGAAGAAAATAATACTGCGTGCAGTCAATACACCCAACCTCCTTCTTGGTTTGAATTAAAATGTAAATTAAAACAGTCTACAGAACAAAAGGCCTACAAGCAAAAGACGTTCCTGTATACAAGTGACCTTGATGTAAGGTGTCTGGGCATGTAGGGTCATAGCAATAAACTGCCCTGCTTTGCAGATTTGAGAGCTGGTTTCAAATACATGTCAGCTTCTTCGAGCCAATTAAACGACCACCATATGTCTAGCTTTGAAGCTAGCATATGAAGGCCATATGTAATCAGCTGGGCTTCACTAAACTCATTACAACTCTTATTACTCTTATGAAAATTGAGAAATAGATGTAGTGGCATTGACATGGATTACCATGAACTGATGTGTACCAGAATTAAGCTGTGGTGATGAGCTGGTTTGGAAACTTCATTGGTTGCTAAGGCATAGGGTCTGGGTATAGAAATATTGGATATCAAGTCTGTTTCTTAAGCTATAAATGCCTGATGACCTCTGATTTATTTCTATGCACAACTAACCATTTATCCTCATTATTAAATAAACAATTATTATTGTTCCTTTTCCATCACAAAGTATTTATAGTTTAGAATTTATAGTATTTGTCAGTTAGATATATTTTATGTGTATTTTACTGGAATCACTATTTTGGATACACACAAGTGATTCTTTCGGGCCAGTACTCTATACTCTATAGAAAGAGCATTTTAACTCCATAGTTTTATACTTACTTCGTCAAAAGAGCTAAATATGAACTGCATTTAGCTGGCAAGTCCCCAGCTGGCTCAAAACACTGTTTGAATGAGCTGTTACTGTGGTGTGTAAGAGCTTTTTGACCCTCTTTTGCCATTTCTCTGAGGCATCTCTAATCAATGCCCTACATTAGCTTTTGTGTCTCATATAAGATTTCTTATAGCAGTTCATATGGCACTAGTTCATGTAGCACTTCATCATTTTAGATCGTCTGCAAGCACTCAGACTTTGAAACAGGCCGCCGGCCAGCAGTGCAGTGACACTTAATGAGGCCGAGGGAAAACGAGGGGGAGAGGGGAAGAAAGTATTGGAGGGTAAAGAAAGAAAGACACGCAAGCGCAATTATCAGCCTTCTCCATTAGATGTCTCATACACTGCCAAGCATGTAACTCAACCCTGGCTCACCCGCTCTCAGGTACACACAATTACACACACACGCAAACCCAAATGGCACGCTAACTCTGTGCTTGTTTGCATGTGTGTCTGTATGCGCGCTTAGCTTATCGTACCATCAAGTTGGCTAACTACGTTGCACAGTTTAGTGCGGGGTTCACACAGAGATTACTTTATCCTGCAATAGATTGTAAGCAAATATAAGTACAATCTTAATAAGATTATTTTGCAACATGTAACTCTCACTGCGTAACCTGATTGGTTGAAGAGCACTATACCTATGTTATATATGACTGCAGCAAGTTTGTATTCAGCATGCCAATATATGATTTACTATAATAGACAATGGGGTCTGTTTTTACAATCCTGTGCTGATCCACAATCATTTTGCTGACAACGACTGTTATAAATATGAAAGTCAGTCTTAAAGGTGTTTTACATTGGCACTGGCATTTTAAGCGGAAAACAGTGCCTTGCAAAAGTATTCCACCCCCTTAAAGGTCATCAGATTAATATGGATTATACATGACATTTACACAGACTGTTAAAGCCAGTAGTTTTATTGCACACTGTAATGATAGTCTTGGAAAGGACTCAACAGCATTCAGCTTTTATTTGCATAGGAACATGAGTATGCACAGTCATGAATCATAGTCAGAAAAAGACAGTAGGTCAAACAGTAGCACACAGAGTGGTACAGGCAGGTGAGACACAACATACCAAAAGACAGAGTAAGGTACAATTTACCAGCAACAGGAACATCAAAGGCAAGCGCATGAATCAGTGGTCCTCACTAGAAAACAGGTCAAAGTCTGGATTATCAGAAATCACAGAGGCGGACACCAATCGGCAAGCTTTTAGGAAGGCAGTACTTTGCAATGTTGACATTCACCTTGTGGTTTTAAATACTGCAGAAAGTCAAAAACTTTCTTGAATTATATTTTGACTTCTTCAGACTAGTAGAACCACCACTTTGGGGTAAATTTCTACCAGCTTTAGGAATGATGCCTATTTGTTCTGGCAGATTTACTTTAATTTGTTCAGGTTGGTTGGATGGTGTGTGAGGACCACAATTTTCAAATAGTGCTAGATTCAGATCTGGATTTTGACGGGCTTCAACTCCGGCATTCACCTTTATGTTCTTTAACCACTTCTGTGTTTCTTTGACATTTTGCATAGAATCATCGTCTTGCTGAAAAAGTACATTTCTTTAGTTTTTTAACAGACTGAAGAATATTGTGTTGCAGTGTCTGCCTTTTACACCACCCATGCTTCCTTTAACTTTACACTGATGTCAGCATGATACTGAAAGCCCCATACTTTGATGGTGTTGAGGAACGGGCAGTGTTGTGTTTGTACCTCATATAATGTTATGAATTGAGACCAGTAAGCTCCACTACAAAACCACATTGTACATTTTAGGTGGGTCACTTTGGTTCTTCTCATATATGCCAGTTGTATGCAGATCTATGCGAATGAGCTGAACAATGAACGGTCAGATTAATGCGTAGTAACCGATTGTGGCAGGCATACAGTGGCACACAGTTAATATATTCAAAATCTGGGATTTTATACCACTAGATTAATTTGTTAGGGTTAAGCTGTAGCTTTCAATAGGGTTCAGAAAAACAAAGAGGCATGGTGCCCAGATGTGTGTGTGTGTGTGTGTGTGTGTGTGTGTGTGTGTGTGTGTGTGTGTGTGTGTGTGTGTGTGTGTGTGTGT
>JBBPCY010000156.1:12380032-12409515 GCA_037974405.1 Brachyalestes nurse | reverse complement strand
GTGTGTGTGTGTGTGTGTGTGTGTGTGTGTGTGTGTGTGTGTGTGTGTGTGTGTGTGTACGGCATTTGGTGTTTAGGGTTGTGCAGTCACCATCAGCAGAGTCAGTTCTTCTGAACTCAAGTTGACTGCAAGTTTGATTAAACCTTATCAGTTCACTCAAGGCCACAGCCATGAGGACAAATAAACACTGTGACTCCCTCTCATTGTCTCTCCCTCACTCCCTTCTCTCTGTCTGTCCCTCTTTCTCTCTTGTTTTGTATCCCTTTCTCTCGCTCTGTCTGTCTTTTCTCTGTTTATCTCTCTTCTGTCACCCTCTCACTTTTTCTGTGTCTTTCTCCTCTCTATGTCACTCTCTCTTTTTTTGTGCTAGTAGTGACTATTGTTTAATAAAAGAGAACTGAGAGAGTTATACACTTGTTAATTTGTGATATTGTGCGTAAAGTTTGATTTATTAATTTGTATTAATAGGTAGAGAGTAAAAGTGACTCTGTGTGTGTGTTTGTTGTCACAGGACCGCCCATGGGTATGCCACCACCTGGTAATCTTTTACACCTCCAGCTTCTGAGACATTATTAGATTTTACTGTGAAATACAACAGCTACATGTGTGTGTGTGTGTGTGTGTGTGTGTGTGAACATTCAGGTTTCCCTCTTCCTGCTGGAGTGCCTTCTCCTCCCTCCTTGATCACAACTTTAGAAAGGTAAGTGTATGTTTTTGTTGCTGTTGTTTTCAGAAGGTAAATCCTGTGTGAGATGCTGATTTTATGTGTGTGTGTTCAGGTTAATGTGGTACAGAAGCAGAAGAGAACACAGACACTTGAGAGACACTGTGCGAGAGCACAACCCTTCACCTATCAGCAGGAGCACACAAAGGCGAGAAAGAGAGAGAGAGAGACAGACAGTCATAAAAGAGAAAAAGACAGACAGAAATACAGATAGAGATACAGGGAGGGAGATAGAAAGACAAAAAGAAAGAAACGGGGCAGGAGCGAGACCAGCAGAGAATAAAAGAAGGCTGAAGAGTGTGACTGAAAGAGAGATGGGGAATGAGTAAGAGTAAGTGACCAACAGAGAAAGAGACAGACAAAGAGTAACACTGACAGAGAAAGAGAGACAGGTAAGTAGACTGAGACTGACGGAGAAGCAGAATAAGACCAGCCGGAGAGAGAGTGATGTAGGGAGTGAGAGACAGAAAGAGAAAAAATCAAAGAGAAACAGAGAGTGAGAGACAGACAGAGAAAGAATCAAAGAGAAACAGAGAGTGAGAGACATACAGAGTAAGAATCAGAGAGAAACACAAAGAGGTGAGAGACAGGCAGAGCGAGAGAGAATGCAGATCTGAGATGGTGTGCTAGCTGGAAAGTTAGTAGATCAAGAGAGACTGTTTTAAAGTTATCTCTCTGTAAGAGACCCAGAGAGAGAGAAAGAGACAGTAAAGAATTAAAAGAAGGAACAGAATTACAAAGGAACAGTGACAGCAGATGACAGTTGTGTGTAATTCCCCCTGACAGAAGTGATTGATGTCATTTGCAGCAGCGATCGACAGCAGTCATTGACCTTGTGGGACACTAAAACTAGGCTTGTGCTGCAGGAGCATTTCTCACTGTCCCAGTCTTCTACTTTTCTGCCTCTCTCTCTTGCCCCCCCCCTCTGTTTTGTGCTCAGAATGCAGTTGATGAATGTTGAAGTCTACTTTTAGAGACAAGGATTTGCAACAAAGGCACCAATAGCCACAGTTGATCTGCTGGGAGGTTCTTCATATAAATACTCATACGCATCCACCAAACACTCATACATATACACAACCTTCAACTCAATTATCCTGGGCAGTACAGTTTTTCATTTTTCATCTTTTTCTATCATTTTTTCTTGCAGTGGCCATGTTAATGCATGTCAACATGTGGGCGATAGTCAATAATAATAGGGACACCGTGGCCACAATTAAAATTGCTACGTGTGTTGTGAATGTGCTCACTCACATCTTTCAACAGTGCCACTGTGCATTTAACAAGCAGGAAACCCCCCTTCAGATGACATATTTTTGGGGGGTGACGGTTTTTTAGGGGGAGGTGGGTTGTTTTGAAAGGTTTTTTTTTTAATCCGAAAGGAAACCAGGTAGCCAGAAACATTCATTTTGTATGGATTGGTCAATTCGGTTGAAGCAATACTAGCGAAAACTGCAACAAATGCAACAAATCTTTCAGTGGTCGAGGCTCATACCTCCGTCTCCATGCAGTGTCTGGTGTCATAGTCTCCCAATAACCCTGCTGCATGTAATCAGCCACACATATGATACCTTTATATATATATATATAATGTTTTTAAAAAAAAATTTATGAGGGGTAGAACTGAGTTTTGTGTCTTAGGAAGAGACTTGTGCTGCAGTTAAAATAAAACATGGGCAAGATGTGTCCAGTGCACCTAAACAAGCTGCAAAAGACTTAGGCCCACAGAGTTTCAGAGAGTTTAAAAAGATATACACATGCAAAACTGTTTATAATGGGCTGCTTGCGAGTGCTTGTCTTTCATAGTGCATTTCAATGTGTGTGTTAGTATAGCATGGGCATGCATGTGTGTATCTGTGTTTCCTTTTTCTGAGCTCCCAGCTTATCTCGACGGGACGTAAAACGTGGTTGCTAAAGGCAATCCCTGACTGCTTCGCTATAAACTAGCCCAAATATGGAAGGCTAGAAGCGGACAGGGTGGTCATATTTGTGGCCTTAGCCTCCTGTTTATCAGTTTCCAGAACTCTCCGTCTCTCTAACTTTCCTTGCTTTCATTCCTCCTTTTCTCCTCTTGTCGCCTCTTTTCCTCCCTCATCCCCCTCAAGACAAACAGCTGAGTCTAGGCCTGTCACCCCCACACACACATGCTGCTACCGGGTTTGCTCCCCCAGCTAGAGACTTCCTCTCTTAGCTGATGATCTTATTTGGACTTGTTTGTGCAGGGCTGCTGTCAGCACTTTCTAGCTGTAGGTAAAGATGCGTTCACCAGTTTTGTCCTAGTGATATGATTTTTTGCTTTGAACTGTGTGGGCCGGAACAGCCTTTGGAACAGCCTCTGTTTATGCTGGAAGGATTTCCACTTGTGCATAATGGCTAATCATTATCATCCTCTGCTTCTAAGTTATTGTATTGTGCACAGCTTTTGCTGTCATTTATATTGACTAGGCTAGATTCAATTACGTGTACTGTAGCCTTGAAATTCTATTAATTATTGATTCAAGTGATCGTAGCTGGGCTGCGTTGTGTAATGTGAGGGCGATAATGAAAGCTGATGTCCTCTAAAGTTGAAAGAAGCTGGGTGAGTTTTATGTTTGCATGAGTATAAAGCACATCTGGAACAATTCTCTGGTTTATCTCCATTTTGTAAATCTCTGTATCTCCGTTCTGCCTCTTCTCTCCTTTTCGTCTCCCTGGTCCTTTCCCTTCTCCATTTCCGGCACTCACCTCTCTTTTTCTGTCGTTTAAAGAATGGTTCTTCTCACGTCTGCTGCACTCTGCCAAGTCCAAACATCCTCTGTGGAGTTTCCGTTAGGCCGAGCCCTGCCAACCAACGGCTGTATAATTTATGAATCACTTCCTCTCCTAGCATGGCTTAAAAAAAATCTTTCTATTTCTTACTTTTTTTGTATTCAGTCTTCACACGTGTGGCCGTACAAACACTTGCAGATGCACACTGGAGGCTGAGACTGTTTGTTATAAATGAGGATGGTCCTAAGAGGGCCCTGAAGAACTCCTGAAATGGAAGACAAAGGAGTATGTGTGGTGCAGAGTGTAGTGGCCCATTGGGATCCCTGGGTACTTGTGAATAGAGAGAAGGTCTTCTGACCCCCCTCATAAATCTTCTCCTCTAATTTTCATATGACTGCGCTTTTTTCCAAAAACACAAAACGCAGCCTAAATATCTGAAAAAACGTAATTGCTTTCAGAGTTTTGGGAGAAAGGTAGACATTATTGCTCTGTGAATTTCACTGTGCATAATTGTCATTAACTTGATTTGTTTTTGCATTAAAATTGCTGGATTTGGGGGCTTGAAATGCAACATTCAAACCACCATTATGGTTTCATTGCCCAAGAGACAATTATTAAAAGATCACAGTGGCTGTTTTATTACAGATACAGTTATTTTAAGTTAAACTGATTGGATGCTACATTATCTGGAAAAGACAGAGCACGGAGATTCAGAAGGTCTGGGTTAGAGAACATGTCTTTTGGGGTTTATACTGTGCTTAGGCAATAGTGTAGGACCTGAGCAGTGATTAGCTGCTTTAACGAAGCTAGCACTAATTAAGGCTAGCCTCGAGGGTGAAAAAAGTCTTCAGCGGCAAACTCCTCTAACATCAATTATCAACAATGAGGACATCTCTCTTCTTTCTCCTCTTTCCTGTCTCCTTTCCCTTATCTTTCTTTTACTGCAGAGAGACAGCAGGCCAGATGTGCATACATACAGATGTACATCCACAGGCCCAGTGCAAAAAGTCATTTCTTTATATTTTGCTTTGAATAACTTTTGTTGGTGCAAAAAATATTAAGTCTGTCAAACTGTCTAACCTTTGGCATATTGAGTAGTTTGAATTAAAGAAATAGGAACAGATGTTTTACTCTGACAGACCTCCAAGTGCCTTAAGGTGCTTATATTGAGGTGTTCCAACCACTAAGCATTCAGCACCACCAGTATACCGCCTGATAATCTGTCATTTCTACATTGATTTATACCTTAAGTTGGATAGCTTTGTTACGCTTGAATGATTCACATGTAGGTCACTGTGTGGCTTAACAAACAGAAAACATTCCTCTGAAACTGGTCTGATACAGGGATTGAGCTGATAATGGAAGCCTTTGAAAATCCTACAGAAAGCCTGGGGAGATATTCCTCAAGTCTGCATCAAAACATACAAGAAATGAGGGATAGCTCAAGGCATTTTCACAGTACTGTATGTCTTGATGTGGCCACAATAAATGCTCGTAATTTGTTTGAAAATAATTCAATAAATCAGTTTACTAAAGCTGCAGCTAAGAGTATAATCACGGACCAAGTACAGTGTGCTTGTGAATCTTGGGCATTTCAAGCGGAATTAATATTTGAAGGGATCTATTCAGCTGTTATTTGATGATTGATGTGACCATATCCCAGTAGTAAAAGCAAGAGAAAATGTATTTTTAACATGGCACTGACATAAATGCTTACATTATTTCATATTTTAACAACTATTCAAACATTTGAATATTATGACCTATCCTTACCAAGAACATGCCTACTACTACTACAGTAAATTTAGTTTAGACTTAAAGATTTTATTCTTTTTAGAACTTTAAAAGAGAGCTGCAAAGAGTCCAGAACAAATGACCTTAATTCAGTGTATATATAATGAGATATATATAATGTCTTTCTCTGTACATAGCAGATAATTTTCTTGTTATCATATTAATTTTGTAAAGTAAGCATCTGTTTGTATGCTAAGATTATGCACATTTCATCTAGCCAGGTGATAAGGAATTTGCTGTTACATTATCATCAAATGAATGGTGGTCAGTTCTGGTGTTCTGGCTCTTAATTGCAAACATTTGAAGCCCTTTGCACTCATTGAGATAATATAGATACAACATTAAAACCACTGAAAGGGCATTGATTATCTTATTTTGAAGGCACCTGTCATAGACCCCATGGAGCAATGGCAATCGAAGAAGTTGCCCTGGTCTGATGAATCACGTTTTCTTTTACATCATGAAGATGGCCAGGTGTGTGTGCGTCGCTTACCTGGTAATAGAATACACTATGGGAAGAGGTGAAGCCAATAGAGGCAGTATGATGTTCTGATGGGGAACCATAGGTCCTGAAATGTGAATGTTTCTTTGACATGTACCACCTACCTAAACACTGTTGCAGACCCAACATATTAACAAAGTACACCTCTTTATGGCAGCAGTATTCTCTAATGTCTGTAGCATCTTTCTACAGGATAATGCGCCCTTATGTGCCTGAGCATGTTAGCCAAATGCCCAGCTGACTCTTGTGAGGAGAGTATATGGTTTAGTTTGGCCACAGAGACTCGGTTAAAATTAATGAAAAAAGAGCCTGCTGATCAGTCTTTAACACGGATGTTTAGTGGTTGCGAAATGTGACATTACATTGCTGTTTTATGTCCGTCAGAGATGTCTATGTGTGAAACCACATCTGTGAAGGTGAAAGTGTTAGAGCTGCATGGGTAAACCTGTTTGTTTGAGTGATTTGCGCATACTGTTAATGTTTGCACATAGACTCGCATGGCTTTTATAAAGATGGCAGAGATGGCCCCTGAGAGGCTGTCTAGTTAGCAGCTCTATCATCAGGAGATCACTATTTCATTCCCCAGTGATAATACAACCTTCCATAACCAGGATACAATGAGAGCATAACTGACTTAACTTTCACTGGGTAGATTGGATGGTTTCCTCATCACCTAGCACAATGCAAGCTCGAAAAGAGGTGGAGGTGCTTCATGTGTCTCACCTTCTCACATAGCAATCTGGGTTGTCCTAGCTTGCTGATGAAATAGGGGAGAAAATTGAGGATAATGCAAACATAAAATCACATTTCACAGCTTCTTAAATGGTAGCGATAGTTGTAAATAATGGATGTGTGAACGTTCAAGGAAGATACAATTTTGTTTGCACTGTCTCTTTAAATAAAATTCAACTCAAAACTAGCTACTAACTTTAGTAAATGAAATTAAAAAATGGAAAAAGCCACACTTCCATTGTCTTCACCTACTTTTTTGCACAGTCCTCCCACTTATTGTGTGATCTTCCCCATGTGCATTTGTCGCACATATTTTCTAAGCTTCTGTGTGCGCAAGTTGCACCTTTAATTTTGTACATAACATCCGTTCTCTTCCAAATAGAATGCATCCTATTTGCGCCTGGGGCAAAAGGCTTAGTGCATCTGGGCCTGAGAGTACAGAACTGGAGAGTGAGGGAGACAGAGATTAGGAAGCTGGCTGACTTTGAAAGGTGGGGGAGAGTGGGCGAGGAGATACAGGAGGAGGGAGGGAGGGATGGAGAGATGGAGAGAAACAGCCCAGCAGCATCCCTTCCAGGCCTATTTATAGAAGGGAAGTGTTTGCAGTCGGAACCAACACCTGTCCACAAGGAGTCCTGTTGGACACATGCTCAGCAACGCACACACACACACACACACACACACTCCCTCAGACTTATACCTTTCACCTTTCACCCCTGGGGAAACTTTCAATCGGAAGCAGGGCAGCACGCCAGAGAATGTGGATGGGCAGCACTTTGACTGCCAATAATCGTAATAACTTTATCTCTTGTGCACGCGTGCACACACACACACACACACACACACACACACACACACACGTAAACCTGCCAGGTTACTGGGCGCACACTGCACCTTGACAGAGTGCCAGTCACATCAAAAGATGGGGAAACTGAGAGCCAAAACTGAGGCAAAGCTTTTGATCATTGAGAAAACACATTTTGAAAAAAAAAAGCCCACAGCTTTATTGTGTTTTCCTCCCTCGCTCTCTCTCCCAACGTTCTTGAACATTTACTCCCTCTCTGTAGCCTTCATTAAATGTAATGGTCTCCATGTGTTACACTAACTTACAGGTAGACTGCTGTATAGAGGCCTGCTTTAAATGACTTTTTTTTCTTGTAAACAACTGGTTTGATACTTTTTTCTTGACCTTCATAAACTGAGGTTTTACTCCCTTAAAGCTATGGTAGGTCAAACTGGGGATATATACATTCACACAAATACTGTTATGTTGTCTCTTGTGTATGTTTATGTGCACTCAACAGAAAACATAAATGGCTGTTTTTTGAAAATAATATACTTTTGTGTTTTATGTTGTCTCTGCAGTGGCCGTTCAGGAGGAAGTTACGATAGCCATTCTGCTCCATCGTACCCCTTTCCTGCAGGTATATGGCACTATCACAGTACACATTACACACTATGGGCACAGTATTGTAACACACAGTATTCTGTTTATATAGCTGCCATTAAATAAAGACACCATAAGACCTCAGGAGGTGTGCTGCGGTATCTGGCACCTTACCAGTAAATCCCTTGAGTCCTGTAAGAGGTCTGGCCTCCTTGGATCAGACTAGTTTGTCCAGCACATCCCACAGATGCTCGGTTGGATTGTGATTTGGGGAATTTGAAGGCCAAGTCAACACTTTGAACTCCTTGACATTTTCCTCCAATTTTTGCAGTGTGGCATTGTGCAGTATCCTGCTGAAAGAGGGCACTGCCTTTAGCTATGAAGTGGCACTAGCTATGAATACCATTGCTATGAAGTGGTGAACTTAGTCTGAAATAATGTTTAGGTTGTTGGTACGTGTTGAAGTTACATGGGACCCAAAGCAGAATACTGCCTAAGCCATCGCACTTTTTTGATGCAGCTAGCCTTCTTCCCATAGTGCATCCGGGTGCCATTACTGCCACTAGGGTGATGGTAGTCTAGTGGGTAAAACACTTGCCTGTGAACCTGATAACCACAAAGTTGCAGGTTCAAACCCCCACTTTCTACCATTGTGTCCTTGAGCACTTAATGCCATAAAATATATATATCACACATTTTTTCTCTCCTTTGGAGATGCCCTTTCCAGTTATTTAGGATCACCTTGTTAGAGTCGCTCAGCCCTTACACTTGCCCATTTTTCCTGCTCCCAACTGTTAGAGCTGACTGTTCGCCATTCCAACCCACCCTTTGACAGGTGCCACTGGAATGGTTTTAATGTTATGGCTGATTGGCATACATATATGAGGAACCGACTTTGAATATGAGCAGCCTACCCAACGGGTTTCTGTCAGATAGTAGACAGCAGCAGCTCTGTTGACAGGAATCTTTACTGAAGGAATCGCTGTAGAAATACTCTAGAAATACTCCACACAGGATAAAACATATGTTCTTCAGATAAAATGTGGAATGTGTCTGTGCCTAATCTAGAATGGCTAAAAAATATTCATGTGCAATACTAAACACTAACATACTTATCCGGGGGTTACGCGGGGGTTACGTTCCTAGAGCATAGTGAAAAAACGCGATGTTGTGATGTGGTAAAAGAAAATGCCTAAAAATGTCTATTTTCATAGTGTAAACCCTAAATTTGCCCACAAATATGCTCCCAAAACACTTACATTTCATGTTAAACTCAGTTTAATACTTTACCCTTAAAGAAAATGTAAAGGTAAACCCGTATTTGTACTGTACAGTTTACAATGAACTCCCACAGTGCTAGAATATTAAAATACCAATATTACCACTATACTGACTGGACTGTAATTCATGTAATAAATTCATTTAATTTACAGTAATAAAAATACAGGAAGAACAAAATGAAAAACACGAGAACACTCGAGATGCTCCACAGGGGAAATTCTGGACTGCAGCTGCGTCAAAGTGCAGCAGTCAATCAGAAGCAAGGAGAAATAAATAGCGTTCTCGGATTGGCTACTTTCAAACCTGAGAACAGCAGTATTTCACCATCCCAAGGGGGCGTAGAGCACCAGGTCTGGAAGTCACAAAAGCAAAAAATAATGCAGAGGACACCTGCAGTTTCCGCGTTAGTGCAGGGATTTCAGCAAACAATTATTAGTTGGGTTCTCAGAAAAAATCTGCGATGGACTGAAACCACGACTGCTGATCCGCATCAATGTGGAGGTTTACTGTATATGTATGTGTACAGATATTTATAGACACCTTAAATCAAATGTGCTTTTAATGTACTGAAATTATTGCAGCTCCCAATTATTAAGTCCCAGTTATTAACTATTAGATTATCAGTAGATAGTCATTTGAGTCAAAGCTTAATGACCACCGATGTCACATCCATAGAGCTCTGGGCCCCCTCAGAGATGCATGGGAAATTAAGGAGTGTTGATGATGGAACCGTTAGCATTTTTGTTGGCTGTGTGTGTGGCAGAGGAATGGAAATGTGTAAACATTAGACTAAGAGTTCTAGTCTGTGAGAAATCTTTTCTCAGAGAATTTTCCTAAAAGCTAGTTAATGGTAGGGAAAATATTTAAGTTGTATCATTTTAACTGGAGCATCACACATACCGAGCTGCCAATCAAATGTGTGAAAGCAGCTTGATACCTTATTACCTCACACAGATTTCCAATGTCTTCACTTTTTTTTTTTTTTGCATATTCCTCCAACTTATTGTGTGTTCTTCCCCCATATGCATTTGTATGGGGGCGAGTAGCACATTTCCTTTTCTGAAGGTGTATGCCATTAACACAGTACACATTGTCTCAGTGTTTTAACACACAGTATTCTGTCCATCTGTCCATATAAATAGACTCCACAAAACCCCAGAAAGTGTGCTGTGATATGTGGCACTAAGACGTTAGCAGGCCCTGTAAGTTGCGAGGTGGGGCCTCCATGGATTGGACTACTTTGTCCAGCTCATCTCACAAATGCTCATCAGTTGTCTGCACCTAAGGAATGTTGTCTTAGTGAATTTGCCTGAAGTGTAATTAACCGTTGGGAAAATATTTAAGTTAAATCATTTTAAACTGGAACATCATACATACCGAGCTACCAATCAAATGTGTGAATGCAGCTTGGAAACTCCTGAGTGCTTGCAGTTAGAAAGTACTATAATGTAATAACACCACACACAGGTACACACATGGCTTTGAGTATTAAAATAACTGAGAGTGGAAATGTACGTTAAGTGTGTATTCACTACTGTACAGAGTAAAATAGAGCTGCTGTTCCAGTCACTGAGGGTAGAATTGCACTGCAAGCATTTCTGCAGCACACGTCATTACTGTAGGCAGAGGTTAACAAGGACACACACACACACACACACTCTCACATACAGACAAATGAGAATGCCATTCAGTGTGCAGTAGCCCCATTAACCTCTGCTCGTAGTGGTGATGGTGAAGCTTATCTGTTCACTGTGTTTGCTGCTGTAGTTTGATTAAGCCTTCATGGTGTACTATGATTTTGTGAGCATGTAGTGTGTGCGTGCTTGCGCCCATCTCTCCATCTGTCCTAAATACTCTGTTTGAATGATTTTCAATAACACACAAATCACAGCTGCAGTCCATAGGCTTGCTTTGAACGGGCCTTGTTGATTTCCTTCTCCCTGCCTCTCTGACTCAGTCAGGGGAAATGTTTGGATAATGATCGCAGATTTGGTTTATTGTGAAACATCGACCCTCCTCACAGTGCTTAGACGGCCTCACTTCAGACAACCTTGTGGAAATTCATTTCTGACTCATCATGATCCACTTAAATTGAACTCAACATAAACAATAACCATGGCTGAACTTTACATCCGAACGCATGCATTTTTAGGTTATACTGGTTGAGTTCATTTAGGCATGCTAAATGTTTTGGTAGCAGTTATTTTGTTTTAAAAAAAGTCTATTTCGAGAGAGAATAAACAGGGATACGTTGATTAACATGAAACAGAAATTTGGCTCAATGCTCACAGAAATAATGTAAAAAGAAATCACTTTGAAATTAGTTTTGCTCTTGATGGGCCTCCTACATTATTTTTTGCATTACTCATTGATCTGACTTGTACATTCAGTTGCTCCTAAAGGCTTGTTTTTTAACATCTCGAAATACAGATTCTTGTTACAAGGCTTGTTATTCAGGAAATGCTTGGCCTACAGTGCAAACAGTGAAGGCTTTTCTCATATAACACAACAGTGAACCAGTGAAATGTTTTGGGTGAAATCTTTTTTAAACTTTGTCAGTGAACTATAATTGTTTTGTCCCGGTCAGTTGTAAGATATTTTTGAAGATGTAACTGCTTGATACCATACTGTTGATCTATTATGTAGGTTTACTATTGCTATTACTATTATTCAATTCAATTCAATTCAATTTTATTTATATAGCGCTTTTAACAATGGTAATTGTCACAAAGCAGCTTCACAAATGAGAGAAAATTATGTGTATGAACGTGTGTGAATGAAATGTCTCTGATGAGCAAGCCAAGGGTGACTGCGACATTACTAATTCTTCATCTAATGCCCTTCCTCTATTCTATTTCTTTTCTCCTGTACAGGTGTGTACCCTCCACTGCTGGGCACGGCCACCTGGCCTGGTTTGCCGGACAGTGCTAAAGCATGGGAGTACTACACCCGCCACGACAAAAAGAGGGAACGAGAGAAAGAGAGAGTGAGGTCTCGAGACAGAGATAGAGATAGAGATAGAGACAGAGAGAAGGAGAAGGACAGACAGCGGGAACGAGAGCACACGCCCTCATTCCATACCCGCAGCAGGTGAGTAACTATTTGGAATGTGCAAAAACAAAACTTGTGCTTGTACGTGTTACTGTCTTACTGTTTAAGTAAGATTATTTTGTTTAAGTGAACGTAATATGCAAGTGATTTGATTGGCTTATTCGTACAGGATAAAGAATTTTCTACAGATAGCTTAGATGTTCACATTATTACACTTAAAAATAACAGCGCAGCACAGAAAGTAGTGAAAATGAAGACACTGGACAAAGGAGTTATTTCACTATAGGGGAATGGTCATTACTGACATCACGGTCCACCACCATGTTTCTCCTTCTAATAGGGCCTTTAAAAACATATCAGTAGACCTGTGCTCACCTCATACGCAGATTTTATAAAGGGAGAAACATGACATTTGACTGTCTGAAAACATACATTTGGTATAGCGCCTACAAAGACACTGTTCAGTATTTTGTATATGCCAGGAGAGAAAAACCAGAAACCTTTTTTGGCTATTTAATATACTACCATACATTTACTCATAAATTACTTTATTTAAGTTTATAATTACAGACTTTTTTCATATTTATAAGTATAAAGTCAAAAGTCCTTACATGTGAAAGTCTGAAGTGGATATACACTGGAATTATGTAAAATAACAACAACAAATGTGTCTGAACATTTTCTCTTGCTGTTTCCCTCATTGTGTGCAACCCTGCCATCTCACACCCATTGTTGTCTATTACTAGGGTTTATTATTACAGAATTTAATTACATTAATTTTTTTGCTTTTAAAGTTCTAAAAAACAAAGACCAATACAGGTTTGTACTGAATAAAAATCAATGTTCTTTTCAGTAGTAGCTATAATATTTAATCTGCAAATACAACTATGTCATCTCCACCAATGCTTAAGAGTCCTGACGGCTGTAAAGGCTGTGTTAAGCGTGTGTGTGTGTTTTACTGTATCTGGAGGAAAGAGAAGAGAGAGAAAGAGAGCGTAGCCAGCTGTGGCCAGACAGATGTTGGGTCTGATCCATAAGTTGCATGGTCTTTCACACGTGCAGGACAGACACAGAGAGGAAAGGAAGCAGAAAAAGGAGGGATGGAGGACAGAGAATAGATGAAAAGAGAAACATATTGCCGCATGTGTTGGATTTTAGACCCCGAATGCACATGTTGACACAGGGGGCAGTGTGTACCAAAGAAAAGTGAGTGAGAATGAAAGTTAAAAGGATGGATGGGGAAATGATAGAAGGTCTGAGGGAAACAGAAAGAGAAACAGGGTAAGAGAGAAAGATGAAAAACGACATATATGCTCGTTTGCTGATGATTCTTCTTACTTTGATAAGAATGAGTTCATATGTCACTAATACCACTCAAACACACTGAGTCAACTTTGTCAGAGCAATGTGCAGTCGCATAAAAAAAGAAAAAGCAGGGCAGTGGAACAGATGGGAGCCTACCAACAACACACACACACACATACAAGGGCACATCTTCAATAAACCTGTTGTTTATTTTTTCTGTTCTATGTTTCTTCTTTCATAAATCGGGTTGTGCAAAAGGACGATTCATATAGAAGTGTTTTGGAGATAGCATGCTGAAAAAATTGGCTGCTGTAAGTACATAAACAGAAGACGCACAGTAATTAAAAACACACTCTCTAGACCTGTTTGCAGCTTAGTGACTGTGCTAGCTATCTGACAGAGTAGAGTGATCAGAGAAACACCCAGAGAGAGAGAGCCTTCTTTCTCAGTTTTACACAATAGACACAATTTGACAGCTGTGAAATCAGTAAAACATTTGCTTCATATTTATAGTGTTTTGAAATATTATTGGATGATGCTGGATTATAAACCCCACTCCGGCTCATCCCAAAGGTTTGACGGATGGAGCTTCATCGCTCTGAAGAACATAATTCTCCTGCTTCACAGGCCAGTGCTGGGTGGCTTTTTACCCCCTAGTTGATACTGTTGCTGCTCCAGAGCGTCTCATGATAATAGCAGTGCTTTACTATGGAGATTATAGGAAGTGTCTGAACATCTGTGTCAACAAAGAGTAAAGTAGCTGAATTTAGTAATTAGTAAGAGTGTCTGGACCCTTTTTTATGCCTCTCTCTCTCTCTCGGTCTCTCTCGTGCTCTCTCTCTCTCTCTCTCTCTCTCTCTCTCTCTCTCTCTCTCGCTCGCTCGCTCTCTCGCTCTCTCTCTCTCTCTCTCGCTCTCTCTCTCGCTCTCTCTCTCTCGCTCGCTCGCTCTCACTCGCTCTCTCTCTCTCTCGCTCTCTCTCTCTCACTCTCTCTCTCTCTCTCTGCTTGTGCCATCAGCAGCTGGTTGGACATTTGGAGAACACTTGTCTTTCAGATGTGATCTCATCCAAATGACTCAGCATAGACACGTCTGTTCTCTGTCCAAATCAGCTTGGACACACACACATATACATACACACACAATCTCTCACAAATTAACACCTGTACAATGCAGTATAGATCAGTGGCATGTATGCTTGTGTGTATACACCATACACAAAAACACGTGTCACTGATTTGTATTCGTGGAAGCTGATATGCAAAACATGTAACAAACACACACAAGCATGCACACACACGTGTCCGTGGTGTTTTTGTTCGATTCTAACAATAGCACATTAGATGAAACAAGTTAATGGTGTCAGAAGAAAGATGTTTGAAAACAGAACAAAGTGAAATGTTTGGAGCAGTTCCCTGTGCCATTGCGTGCGCGCGCACACACACACACACACACACACACACACACACACACACATACATTGTCATCGCTCCCTTTAAGTGACAGTCCCACACACACTCACATACACGCAGTCTCAGATGTAGATTTGATGTGTCGTGATGAAGGCCTGAGTGGGCTGTTATGTGTTGGTACATTTTGTTTTAAGACTTGCCATATGATATCAAAGGCTTTTCACCAAAGACAGAGTGGCTGTATTTTTGCTGTGAGAGTTATAGTTTATTTTTTGGGGATACACATGGTTTGACTATGGACTACTATTTTTAACACCTCCTAAAGTGAAACCTTTTCTTTGTGTCTGCATCAGTCATGTCCAAGAAATGCCTGTCTTATATTTTTGTGACTTTCAGAACTTTCTCATGAATGTTTTTACATATTCTTGCAAAAACAGTAATAATAATAATAATAATAATAATAATAATAACATCAGCCAACAAGCTGATTGACGGGTTCCCATCCTCTGGGACTTCCATACAGGCAGAGAGCTCACAGGCCAAAAGGGACAAGATAGGTAGCTGCAGGTCCAAGCACACAGTGGTTACAGTAAAATCTCAGATTTTGTTTGAACAAATCTTTTATCTTGACAATATCTTGACAAGTACTTTTCCTCGCTTCACTAATCTTTGTAGAATGGAAGACAAACATGCTTTCTGTATGCTAAAGCCTGTGCTACATTCCATTTTATTTTGGTCCTAAAGAAATTGTGAAAAATTACTAACTAAGTGATTTTGAGGGTACTAGAAACCCATTTTTTGTTTGATATCAGTCTCTACACCTAATGGAGACAAATCAAGATTGTATTTCAGGAACAATAAAGACTGATACCATATAGTATGATAATAATTATATAAAAATAAAACAAAATAGCTTTCAGTACAGGTTTCAAAATGTTTGTCCTCCATCCTATGAAGTTTGGCAAGGCCAGTCACAGTACTTGTTAAGATATTAATGGCAAAACATCGCTTCCTATTGCATTTTTGTGGTTATAAAAATCAAATAATATCAAGAGCTAAAACAAAATTCAGTTCAATTAAATTCAATTTTTTTTGTATTTATTTTGTTTATATACTGATGTCACAAAGCAGCTTTAAAAAAAAAATGTTTGAGCCTCTAGTGAGCAAGCCAAAGGCGATGGAGGCATGAAAACCCTCCCTAAGCTGGAGGAAGAAACCTCAGGAGGAACCCAGGCCCAAAAGGATAATCCGTCTTCCTCTGGGCAGCAACTGGATAGCGAGGGAGAATAAAAAATTGACACTCTGGAGATGACTATCAATAAGAGTCCTTAGTGTACAGATGTAATTACTGATGAGCAGTTAGTTTCATGAAGCTGTATTCATGATATAGACGAGGTTGAACAAATCTGAGATGCTACTGCAACAGCCTTATCTGGTTTGTTACAGAATGACCCAGGTGTCTATACACTGTCCCTCTTTCTCTCCCTCTTCCCTGTAAAGCGTGCTTACAGGGCACGTGTGCAAGCTGAGTAGTGGCTTTCATTAGCATACATCATTATTCACTCTATTTTCGGCTCCATGTACATAGAGATCAGATGTGTGTGTTTGTGTGTGTCTGTTAAGGTGAGAATTAATCAATTATCCCCTCGAGAGCACACTTCCTCCTGGGACATGAGGTCTCTTGGTAAGTAATAAGGTAAAATTAAGAAAACACATAGAGAATGAGAGCCTTGAAAAGGTCATTAGAGGACAAAGCAGCAATGTTTGTGGATACCCAAGCGGTCAGTTATTTTTACACTATTGTTTACCAACCTCTAATCTAATTCCTTACATTGAACAGGCATTTTTGTTGCTGTACCTTTAAGACTGATACATGTAAATGAGCTGCTCTGAATCACTACTCTGAATTGTTCCTGGGACTATGGAGCTACACTCTGTGTGTGCTTAATAGGGGAATGTTTGTAATATTTGATGATGTATAGATAGATAGATATATAGATAGATAACATAGATAAGATAGATAAGATAGATAAGATTAGATATCTAACATATATTAGCTAACATAGAGATAAATTAGCTAAGAATAGATAGATAGATAGATAGATAGAGAGAGATAGATAGAAAGAAGGAAAGAAAGAAAAAAAAACTTTATTTAAGGGGAAATTCAGATATTCAGTAGCTCATTCATGAATAGGATAATTAACTGTGTTGATTTTTTAACATTTTGTGGCACAGTTTCTGTAAATGGACTAAGGAGTGAACAGTGTAGCATTAGTGTAGAAAACCTGAAATCCTGACACCTAACAAGTTTCAGCAAAAAAGATGCATATCTCTGACACACCCTGTGTAATGATAACACATCCGATCTCTGTGTGTTTCTTTGTGTGTCCAGTGATGAGGAGTGTGAGCGGCACAGGGATCATAGTGATCGGGAGAGAGGGAGATATAGGGAGCGTGCTCCTGAAGCTGAAGAGAGAGAGGACAGGCACAGAGAGAGAAGATACAGGGACCGCAGCGAACGACACAAATCTTCACGCAGGTAAACACACACTGTAAACAATCCATTTCTTTGGATTTAGATTTAATTACATACAAACAGGCCCACAAAGGTAATGTTTGTGTTAGAGCGTGTCAGTTACACGCACTGCCTGTCAGACGTTTGGAGACACCAAGCTTTTTCAGCTTTTCCTCTTTTTGGTTTGCAACAATGTAACATACAAGAATAATATTGCAATAATACTATCATAGTTTATCATAGTTTAAAGGTTACATTTTCATGGGGCATCTGGTAGTCTGGTGGCTAGGGAGTTGCCCCTGTGATCAGAAAGTTGTGGGTTTGAATCCCAGGACCTCCAGTGGCATCACTGCGGCACCCTTGAGCAAGGTACCGTCCCCACACACTGCTCCCTGGGTGATGTGTTCTTGGCTGTCCACTGCTTCACTTGGTGAATGGGTTAAACGCAAAGAAAGAATTTCACACTTCACACTGTGTGCTGTGCTGTGCTGTGGTGCATGACTATAAGGGGCTACTTTACTTTGCTTTACTTTATTACAAAACTTCCAAAATGTAAAGACCATTTGATAAAAGGCCTACACTGGAGAGAATACCATCCCCACACATTTTATCCTCTAGCAGGGTTTGTAGCAAGAATGCACGTCTGGGGACAGCTTATTAAAGTTTTGGTGCTGGAGAGCAGAAAAGTCCACATCTAAGAAGAGTACCCCACTAAAACCTGCGCCCATGTTCCTCTAGTACGTGCTCTTTTATTATTCGGAGCACAGTCTGAAACACGATCGTTAGGCAAAGTTCATTCTTCAGAATGAATGTTTCAGGCACGCTGTTTGATTTAGCTTTGTTATATGTGTGCTCAGTCCACAAAATTCATTCCACAAAACCACCTCAGATACTTTATTTAAAGACAGTAACTCAGGGGAAAAGAGATGACGTGGCTTGTGTGTCAACAAATCATAGTTGTTGGGGTTTTTTTAACTAAGCTTGTCCATTCAGCTGTTTAGAAACATGGTAAGAGTGCACCAGCACTTTCTACTTAGAACTCTGCCTTCATGAAGAGTTGGACTGGTTTAAGACTCTAGTTTTGTTTTCACCCTAATAGGTCTACATTCCCTCCTGTTTTTAGCTCCAAATTCCTCATGGCTGTCCCCAGACCTTCTTATTAGACCACATCTGGTCCCACATACTATTTATCTGCATAATGATGCTCTGTAATTTTAGGCTGTTTTTAAAGCCCTTTTAACCAGTTCAATAGTTTAACAATAGTTTGGAAAAAAAAATATATAAATATTTATGCAAAATCTACATTTCATGGCAAGATAGACACAGCTGAACATGAAGCTGAGCGCTGCAAAACAGGTGCTCTGATCTTTACGGGGCTTGTTCCCATTAAGGAGAGACGGGGGTCCTCGGGTTTTTCTTTTTAATGAGTGTGTAACTCGGTCTCAGCCCAACATTCATTTAGCTACAACACTAATTACTTAGAAATTGAAAATTGTACATCAAAGCAAACTTTTTAGACCTGGTCCCTTGAGAGCTCCCTCAAGGCCCAGAGTAGTCAGTTCCTTTGTTCTCCCTACTGGAATGCTATTATTCCAAAAAAACAAACAAAAAAAAGCAGTTTTAGGTTAACGAACCCTTTTCAGACAATTTTTCTGAAAAATATAATTTGGAAAATTAACACATGAAAAGAGTAGGCAAGGTGTCTTCAAACTTTTGATATCCATTGTACAGTCAAATGCAAAAGTGTGAACACTACTGGTCATGTTTGAAACTAAAAGTGAAAACAAGCAGTCATCCTCTATGGAGGAAACACTCAACATGAACTTTTCCGGCAAATTCCTGCTTAACATTTTGCACAGAGCACATTTTATGTTTTTTATAATAGTTCCTTATTATTTATTGTTTTATGTATTATTGTTATTGTCAGATTCAGTTATGTAGTGAACCGTGTGGACAAAATTACGCATGAAAATGTGCACAAAATATAGACTGTAAGGTTTGTTCTCCTGTGTTTGCTCCCCCCGTCCTTTACTCTGCCTCCATCTTTCCCTTTTGCGGCAGCTACAGCAGGAGAAGGCACGCGAGTGACGATGGAGAGAGCCACAGAAGACACAGGCACAAACGCTCCAGACATAACAGAGACAGCAAGGAGCAGAGCGAGGAGCGCACAGCCGAGCACGAGAACCAGTCAGAGACCACTGAATAAACCCCCTGGCCAATAGAAAATTAACTTTTGTGCTGACTTATAGAGACAGCTTCATTTATTTGCTCTTAATAGCCAATCAGTGGATGAGGAGTCTCATCACTGGACCTTCATTTGGGCCAATCAAAGGCCAGACATACCCAGAGCCAATTTATGTTAGAAGTGCTAGTCTATAGAAATGGTCTGTTATTTTATTTATAAATAAGAAAATGAACAAAAGGGTACAAAGTTGTTTTAATTTAAGTTTATTTCAATGAATTTAACATGATTTAAATGATATTTTGGTTGTTTAAGAGGGTAATAAGAATGGTATTTTTGTTGTGCCAATGTTAATTTGGTGAAGTAGGAAAACAGTATTATAAATAATTTCATAAAGCAGCTGCGCGAGTGTGATAATTTGATACGGCCCTTGGAACAGATCAGCAGCCGCAGCCGTGCGGTCTGTGTCTGTTTCTGTTTCACACAAGCACCCACAACACAGTGTGAAAGCTCTCACTCTGGCACACATCTCCTTGTAGAATGATTTTTATTGATTATTTTATCCAAATGTATCATCAGATACAGTAATACTACACAAGCCAAAAGCCTGAGACACTGGACCACACAGCTTCCCACAACGATGCACACGCGCGCGCACACAAAAATAACAGACACACTTCCACCCCCACACTCCGATCCCTCAGCACATGTCTCTAGAGTAGCAAAATCAGCAAGGCCGCCAAAATCTCATTGTTATAAGCATAGATATCCTTTTTTTAAAGAGCATATGAACAATATTTATTTTAGTCAACTTCCATAGATTTTTGTTATTTTTTTCGCCATAATACTCGCTAGAGATTTATTTATTTTTTCTTTGCGACAGCGTCTGAAACTTACTAACACAGATGAAAAAAGTACTACTTGGCAAACGGGTCTCCATGCCAGCGGCTGGAGAAAATGCACCACCGTCAGAATGAAGAAAGCGAAGCCGATATCCAAAAGGCCATAGGAACAGAGAAAGTAAACAAAAGAACGAAAGAAGTGGTCGTCATAGTACAAGTGCTCGTTTTTGTTTTTTCTTCTCCAGACACAGTAAAGAAATGTGTCCACTTAAAAGCATGTTCTGACTCACAGAATTGGCAACTTGTGTCCCCTTCCCACCCCAGAACTACTCTGAACTCTAGTCTGACCACGCTTCCCAGAATCCCTGTTCTTGTGTCACAAACAAGTGTTGCACACTCCTAACGATTCTTGCACAGTGCCCATTGGGGAGTGTTTATATACACTTTATCGCATGTATCTTCACATACACTCCTTATAATGTGTGATGATGTTTCTTGCTGCTTCCTTTTCTCCAGTCTTTAGGCCCTTGGCCTGCGTGACCACCTCAGCAGGTTTTAGCATCAGCTTCAGTTGTTTTCTGTGCTGAAATTGCGTGATTGGCGAGGGCGTGATTAAGCATCTTTAGTCCAGGACAGCCAGCGAAAACATTTAAATTGTCACGCAGGCTTCAAGCCTGAAGAACCTTCCTTGCGTCATCCGTCCCAGAGCTGTCCATTCAAATGAAATGCCGCCTTAAGGCAAGTCTCCTTCTGAAGAGAGTCTGTCATAAGCCTCGCCTTTATGTGTAGGAGTCTGTGTAAGCCCCTCCTACCTGGGCGAGGCCATTGCTTCTTGGCCCCACCTTTTAAAAGTGGGGCGGTCCATTTCATATGACCTGCCTATCAAGGAAGTCCATGTCTAAAGGCCTGTTCTCTGTGGGCACAGTGTGAAGCCCCACCGTCCAGTATAGGGTCAGTGTGAGAAGCCCCTCCCCCATGCAGTGCGGATCTATAGCAGGCTGCCGGGCCAGGAAACGATGGTGAGGGTGATACGCCCCCTCAGTTCCTTTAGCAGACGCACCAGAGCCGTGTGAGTCATTCCCCAGGTGCTCGTTCCGTTCACCTCCAGCAGGATATCCCCACAGCTAGACAGAGAGAAAACCAGTTCTGTAAGTACTGCAGAGATTTAAGGAGGCACATTCAGAACAAAGTAATAGAATTAAGGAAGAAAAATCCAGCTGATGACACCATTCTTAATTCGAAACTGCATCAGTGTCGACAACATTTATGACAACGGACACACGGAATAAGTAATGTAGGATTGTAAGTTGCCATGAAAGGCTCATGCGGGTGTCATGGTACCCTATGAAATCTTTTGAATTGTTGAAAGGTTTTCTTATATTAGGGTTAAGAAAACGTAGGTTGTATTCAATAGACCAGTGGTTCTCAACCTTTTTTGAACAAACCAACCTCATCATGAGCCTCTTGACGCCCCCCCGCCACACACACACAAACACACACAAAGAAATAGGCTATTATCATAATTGACGGATGAAGATTATGAAAATATATGGCCTAATAATAATAATAATAATGAGGATGATGATAATTATGGTTGTCTAAGTGTTGTCTTTGAGTAGCCTTATGAAAACTATGTTTGAAGAAAGACCTCAAGTGGGTAGGCTTTGTGCTGAGATGCTGGCAAGCCAGGTTTGTGGAACATAATCAAATTCATTACAATAGCCTAGCCTACTTCATATATATGTGTGTGTGTAATCTACTCTTTTCAGTTTAGTAGTTGAGCAACGAGGGAAAAAAAAATTTCACAAGAACAAGGGTTTGAAAGTATTCTATGTATTCTCTCACATTCCAAACAAATCCAAGACCTAACATATCACATCAACCAATCATGTGCACAGCATGCCTATACTGACCAATAACAATAGCCTTTGCTCACGCACTCAATTAAGGAGACTTGGGCCCATAAATAATTTAGAAATAACCGTTATTTAATTGAAAGCAGAGAAAGAAGATGGCAGCAGCTGCAGACTATCGCCCATTTAAAACAGGCTAACTACCGTAATTAGAAACTTCAAGCAAAAAACTGGATGGATGGAAACTAGCCTCATTATCTAGCTTATTTAATAAAACAAAAAGAGTTAGTGTGAGCCCTGTCCTTGGTGGCTCACTGCAAGTGTCAGCTTCAGCCTGAGTGCACCAGGATGTGGACGGGGGCTAGATACGAGATGCGTGTGTCTCACGCTCATTGCGTGAGAGTCGGCTGTCCTGCTTTCTTGCCGCTGCACACGCAGAGCTCACCACTAGTGTTCAGTGCACACACGCACACCAACAACCGTCTCATAGCAACGTTTGTATGCGTTTTGCCATGCTTAGGAGCCGTTAACATATCGTGTCATTTGCGAGCTCAAGTCCATTATTTTAAATGTAGACGCACAGCAGCCGCGCTCATAACGGAAGCGACGCGGTCGCGACGCGCATGTGGAAATCATCTCAACTTTTCAGAATGCTGCAAGCGCCGTGGGTCATGTGACAAGATTCAACTAATTAGCTTCCTCGTCTTTTCCGTTACACTGACGCCTCAGCAGAAACACAGCAGAACAGAACACAGAAACAGGTTTCACGACACTGGGGCCACGATGCTGGGGCCAACTTTTCCTAAAATATAATCCAACTGGTCCTTGTCAAGTCTGAAATAGGCGCCGGTATGCCTGTTTATTTCTAATCATTCCAATATATTATTACATCTTATTTCGTGTTCAAATGAACAAAGTCTGTTTATTGTCTATGCTTAAAAATTCTAATTAATAAAATTGACGCCCCCCATTTGCGTCTGAGCGCCCCCCTCTCAGCTGTCGCATTCTCAATGCCCCCCGATGGTTTTCAAACGCCCTCGTTGAGAAACGCTGGTTTAGACTTTATTTTATATTGTTCATGTCTCTGTGTATCAGTCATAACATAAGCAATTTCCTCTGGATCAAATAAAGTCTTCTGATTCTCTTATTCACATACAGGTCATGTAAACTAATATTAAGTGATTACAACAGTAAAGCTGGTATGAATATTTTTGGGGGAAAATGTGCATCCTATCTGCTAACATACAAGTCACAATCTCACTCACCTGTCGTGCTCCTTGTCTACCAGGTGGTAGCGCGCTCTGAAGGCAACCAGGTGGGCATAGTAGGCTGGTGCCGGGATGGAGACGGAGCGGGTGCAGCGCACATAAGTGTGGCACAGCTGGTAGGTGAGCAGCTGGAACTCATCAGCCGTGAAGCAGTTGTCGTCCCACAGCACGTGGTAGTGTGAGGGCCGACTCGTGCCCTGTGGCAGGTCAGAGAGAAGAGATTGAGAGAGTTAACACTGGGGTTATGAGTAGGAAAGTCCAAGTCACTCCCATTTGTTATCATAAAACAGGCTTTAATAAAAATGTGATTTACCTATTTTTTTTATTGTAACTGGGCACTCATATTCCTCATTTAAGTTGTATTACGTAAAGTGGCCCCTTCTAGACACGCGTGAACACACCACAGCACAGCGTGACATTCTTTCTCTGCATTTAACTCATTCACCAATTGAAGTAGGGGGCTTCCACCAATGAGGGACACCTGGGGAGCAGTGTGTGGGGACGGTACCGAGCTCAAGGACACCTCAGTGATGACACTAGCAGTGATTCGAACCTTCTGATTGCAGGGGAAACGCCCTAACCACAAGGCCAATAAGCATTAAGACCCATCAAAGGCATGTTGTCTACCGGCTGAGAGAGATGTGCAACATTATATTTTGCCCAGATCACAGAGGACCATCTTTAAGCAGATTCAGACATTCTTATTGTAATGGCAATATACACTGACTACATGGATAACTGGGATGAGAGATCTCCCTGTATCCTTCAACCCACACACACAGTGAGGTAGGGATCTGTGGCAAATAAAGAGGTAAAAAAAGTTTCTTTACCTGTATTCCAGCATGGCTGCAGAGGTAAAAGTCAAACTCATATGGATGGGTGATATCTGTGTCCACTGTTGTACCAGCAGGAATGTTTCCACTCCGTCCAACCTGAGAAAGCATGGCAGAATTAGTGAATTAGTAAGACTGTAAGGGTTAGAAAAATGAGATGTTAAAGCTGGTCTAAGGCAAAGCTCTTTCTCACCCTTTCGTTACGGTCAGCACAGAAAAGGCGTGTGTGGTGACGTTTCTGGACCACGATGTAGGTGATTCCAGGTTGGTATTCTCTCTCCAGACTGATGCAGGCCTCACGAATAGCCAGCAGCTCATAGTAAAGCACCTAGAGGAACAGGAATATCATTTTTATAGGAACATATGTCTATACACAAATGAGAACTGTATCAAGTTATCCCTACTAGCTTTCATTCAGTGCGAGCCACTTTAGGTTTTTTTTTACACTACTTTCTCATTTCCAAAGAAAAATAGCCACCAGCAGTGTAGAGACCACCACTTTTCTCAATAGAGTCTAACTGCCGCAGATCTAACCTGTCGGAATTGACCCTCAGACACGCCATCCCTGTAGAAGATAAGCCGGGTAGGTTTGTAGCGGGTGGATTTGTAGAACTGGATGAGCAGCTCCCTAACCATGGATGCGAGGTCCTGGATGACCTCCTGTCTGGGCCTTTGCACCCGCACTGTGGCACAGTACCGGCTTGGGTGAGCATCCATACTCCCCACCACCTATGTGGAGAACATGCACACACAGAAAGAGAAATTCAAATGTAAAAAACTGCTGTAGATGAAGATTCATTTTCATTCATTTACCAGTTTGAAAAAGGATGTCAGTTCTATGGATGTGTGTCCCTAACCATGTCAGAATGATAGAAAATGTATGTGAGAGTAGTAGAGTGGGGGCAGGGAAGGAGAGAGACAGACAGAAAGTGAAAGAATGAAACAACAAGTGGAAATTTTCTAACCGCAGCAATTGAGGGCTTCTTGCCGTCTCCGGCAGGTGGGTGAGTCACATCAGCACCGAGGAAAATAACTGGTTGTTGGAACACAGACGGACTGGAAAAAAGAGAGATAAAAGGTGAAAATGCTATTAGTCTTGCTGTTCAAACTTTTACATTGTACATTTCTGTACGGTAAAAGGACATGTTAACAGACTGTACCGTTGATGAGGGACCAGGATATTGTTGATGCCACCTAGTTTGACATTGATCTTGAGACAGAGGTTAGAGAGAGTCTGAGGTGAAGTCTTTACCACGTTCTTCACCTGCACACACTGAGTGGCCATCCCCAGAAGAGTGTCTCCAACACGCTTCACTTCAGCTGCACACACAGATTTGAAGACAACAGCACATGAGTACCAGCTCAGTAGCACTTTTAACAACACACCTCATCCATTAAGTCCTTTAGACACTGAATGAGTGAGGTGCCAAAAACTT
The DNA here is from genome assembly GCA_037974405.1 of Brachyalestes nurse. NCBI lineage: Eukaryota > Metazoa > Chordata > Actinopteri > Characiformes > Alestidae > Brachyalestes > Brachyalestes nurse. Next base: position 12,383,651 of record JBBPCY010000156.1, on the reverse strand, counting down.
GAGTGGGCATGGGAGAGGATGTGTCTGTTGAGAAGGGGGATGTACAAGTATTGATTTCATCTAATCAACTAGTCATTTAAAAAAAAAAAAAACCAATCGCCTAGTCTTGTGTTCAGAAAGAAACGTTTTTTCTGTTAGTAGCTTGTAACTATGCACTTGTGGATGCTGGATCTGAAGCTGTGAGACATGTACTGCAAGAGTTTCTGTTTTATTCCTCTCTTCACAAGATAGCAGCCACCTGAGGTCAACGGCATGCTAAAAATCCCCTCGCATATTAGAAGTTTCCCTTTCATGTGGTTCTGTGCAGACAATCCAATGGGAAACAAATGAGTGTAGATCAACCTAAATGCTAGTACCAACCTAAATGCTAGTACCAACCTAAATGCTAGTACCAAGAATGGGATGCCCATACAGCAAAGAGCACTGAGATTTATAGTTATAGTTTTTGGACTGAAAAAATAATTAAAAGAATTTAGCTGGAAGCTGATTGGTACACTACGTACATTTATTTTGATTGTGCAAAATGCTTTTTAATTTTTCAGTTTAAATCAGGTGGTTTTCAAAATCAACACAGACAAGTTTAGGTAACTAATTCAGCAGGGTAGTTCAACAGCTTGTCCTCCTCTGTTTCGGCTGCTTTCGACTCCCCACGCACTCCTCCCCCATCCAAAGGCAACTGCCGTTTGAAGCTCGAGTGGACATTGTTGTTTCTGTTGCTGTAGACTAGAGACTCTCAGCTACTAGTCCAACAAAATCCATTCTAGAGAATCTATTGATTCTTAACTGTCCCAACTCTGTTAGCCGTAGATGGCCAATCTGTCGTTCAGTTATTAAGTTTGTACACACAGGCCTTCCCTTGTTAGTTATCTCTATAGAGACACTCTTTCTCTCTGGGTTGTATACAGACGGGTTCTTCTTTTGAGTCTTGGGTCCTCCTGTGGTTTCTTCCTACAGCTTTAGGGAGCTTTTCCCTCACCTCTGTTGCCTTTGGCTTGCTCACTAGGGGCTCAGACCTGGACTCCGTAAAGCTGCTTTACGCTTTGGTTGTAAAAAGCACTAATAAAACTGAATTTAATTTAAGTGAAATGGGTTTTAACTCTTCTGGTATTTCAACAGCAGACGAATGCTTTGGGGTTTTTTTAAATCAGGGAAAAAAAAAAGTGAAATGATCTCATGTAGAGTGGATCATAAAAGTACATCCAGAGGAGTGTTTGAAGGATCTTTGACTGCTGACACTTTGATCTGTCTTCGTCAAACTGATCGTTTCTAAACAGCCGGTTGTGTGAATATTGTCCGATGATTTAAAGGAGCGTGTGCCTTTACGTCTTGACAGTGTGCTTGTTGTGGATCTCTACCATAGACAGGCGTTTTCCCAGGCAGGATGACGATGATCAGTTGAAGGCCAGCATAGGTGTTCTTCAAGTGTCTAAACATGGGCTCTACGCTGTCAGCTCCCTGAGCGTACTTGCAGAAGCACGGCTGGCCCTGGATGGGCATGCCAGCATCTTTTGAGATCTTACGCAGCTGGTCTGTAAAGCTCCTGCCCAGAACAAAAAAAAAAAAACAGAAAAAAAATAAACATCTCAGCTGTGGAAGAAAAAGGGGCTAGAAATATGCCCAAAACATCTTATCATTATAGTTAATAACAACTATATGCTTCTTAATCTTTGAAAGAATCTTAAATAGAATATTCATCACGAAAGGACATAAAATGATTAAAGCAAATAAATCTACCGAGAGACACAATAAATTCCCCTTTAGACATCTCTCCCACCCCCTTGTCTATTCTTTGTTTAATCTGATGTTTTGGAAAGGGGTGGGGATGCAGGAGGGAATAGGCCTTTAGCTCCATTTAAGCTCCATTAGCATTGATCTGTAAAACTGTTAAAACACCCTAAATAAAATACGGTATAAATAAATATATAAGCAATTAAATGTTAGAGTTACGGTCACTTTTAGAAGGTACTTTAACCAATCGTTTATATTAATGTACAACCTTTAAAGCCATTACTTTACAAGACTAAAAATAGATTGTAAGCGAATGCTTCTTTACGAGCGCACTACATAATGCGTCCCAAAAGAAGTGAGCAGTATGTAGTCTGTGACAAACATAAATTTCCCCAGTAAACCAAAGATATCTGGATAAAGCACTACTCTAGCCAAATACTCCAGTATGCAGCCAGTCATCTACTTGATATACTGCATCCCATTATGCAACACAGTCATATCAGGAGAACAAACATGTGGAAGTAAGCACCTAGAAGTGCTACAAGATGCATCTTGTTGTTTCAATCATTCTTGTGATGGCTGAACCGTGTATACAGGGTAAAGTATAGCCTTTAATCTCAAGCTTACATCTAAGCCTCCTATAGACCTTCAATATCCTGAAAATAAATTCTAAATATTCAAATTTTTTACACAAAGACTTTTCTTTATGCTGTACCTATTTCCTTTCATAAAACATTATTGTAACACAAATAGCAAAATGTTAAAAAATGTTTTGCATTGTTTTGTGCTTGCTTGAACAAAAACGATACATTTAGAATTATTATGCAAAAACTAAAATGTGCTGGGCTCTGCCCCAAACCCCTCTAGACAGAATGCTATTTTAAACACAACCCTGCATTGTGTGTGAATGCCCAGCAATCAACTGATCTAAAATAAGAAAAAAAAAACATTCTGATTCATCACCAAGGCCTAAATAATAACAGAGCAGGCTCAAAATGTAGAAATCTCAACTGGGTATGAAATGTTATGGTAGATAATTACTACTGAACAGCAGTGTCCAACCTTGCTCCTGGTAGTCTGAAAAGTTTATTTCCAGCCCTTTTCTGACACACCTGGTAATGGACACGTGAACGCTACAAGTATTGTAAGTAAGAATAGGAACTAAACATTGTTGGAGGGTGGATCACCAGTAAGGGAGGACTGGACAGCTGTGCTATAAAGACCACCTAACCAAACAATAAGGGTTTACAATAAGAATCAGTTTTATACAAAGAAGATATAATAAAATTGCCTAAGCAGCAAAATTAATCACAGGAGCAGCCCCTGAGGAAGAAGAGAATTAAAGACGACATACTTGAGGATCTCCTCTCTGCACTGTCTCTGTGTGGCAAAGCAGGCGATGGCCCACATTTTGATTTCTACACCAGTATGAAACTGCTTCCCTCTCATGTCCCACACACCATGGCTTGGGGTGGCCACTGTGCGATTCTGTGTACAAACACAACAAACAAACCAACCTAGGGTCATCTACTCAGCATACAGTCACAAAAACACAGACATGCTATATGTTTAATCAACTACAGTAATGAGCACCTGAGGTCCTATAAAGAGCACACTAATCACAATTAAATGGTAAATTATAGCTAAATGCGGGTGAAGGACTAATTGTTGTGTATCAGTTGTAGTTACTTTTTACTCATTCAAACCAGAGATATGAACAGGGTGCTCCACATTAAACAAAATCTTTATCATAAAAGAACACCTTTTCATTGTAATCAGCAATCCAACATGCATCAAAAACATACAAAATACACACTTGCAGACAAAACAATAGCCCTCACAAACCCGAACCAGAATACATAGCAAAACAGTTCACTACCACACAACCCAG
>JBBPCY010000156.1:12365223-12379932 GCA_037974405.1 Brachyalestes nurse | reverse complement strand
GAAAGTACTCAGAGCACCAGGCGCTGGTATGCCTATTTATTTCTAATCATTCCATGAATATATTATTACATCTTATTGTCTTATCTTATAAGTCTGTTTATTGTCTATGCTTAAAAATTCAAATTAATAAAACTGACGCCCCCCATTTGTGTCTGAGCGCCCCCCTCTCAGCTGTCTCATTCTCAATGCCCCCGACGGTTTTCAAACGCCCCCGTTGAGAAACGCTGCAATAGACACTTAGTCAAAGACCCTTCGAAAACAAATGGAACATCTACATCACATCTGTAGTGGAGCATTCATTTCACTGTAGGAGCCGTACCGTATTCTGCCGTCGTTGTAGGCAGGTGTGCCCTCTACAATGGAGCGAATGAAGAAGGACTGGTTGCAGTTGATCTCCTCTTGGCCTCCCACGATGCTGAAGCCCAGGCTGCCCGACGTGCTCCTTCGCAACACAATGTCCTTACAGCAGTACAGGTGCCTGCAGGGAACAAATAACCTTATCACACACACTCTGAAAGAGTTTCGTTTCAGGCAGGCTGCAGGTCAGGTCATCATAATCCAGTTGAAAGCTTCTCTGGTAGCAAATACCTTAACATGACAACCTGACAAAATTATTTATGCTAAAGGTAACAGCGAGGCAGCTTATTAAGCTGATGTTCATTGTTTGACCTTTATTTTGGAAAAGGCCAAGAACTTCAGGTTCCAGAGTTCTATTTGGTAGAAATGGTGATTTTTCAGTGTATGAACATGCCTATATATATATATATATATATATATTTATGTATATGTTATCACCCTCTACTCCCTTCATTACTAATCAGTTTCTGACCACAGAACCATGGCTGAACAAATATGATTCTCAGCTCAGATATTGCAATGACATGGTAGTGCACAGTAGCACTTGCTGTTAGGAGTGTATCAGGCATAGCAGTGTTGCTGGGGTTTTTATCCACAGGATAACATTATCCAGTCAAAAGCATCTCTGTGGTCAGAAAATGAACATGCGTCAGCTAAAAGACTGCACAAATTGTGTATGACAAGGTAGCAAGGAAGGTGTTCCTAATAAAGTGACCAGTGTATAGCCTTTGGGCATGTGGTGAAACAGCTTTGATCTTACAGTCTGAAACCTCACTCAGTGTCACCACCCTGTAGAATATGAAAATAGAGAGCCCTTCTTAAAGTGCACTGAGTGGACCTGTGAGCTCGGTGCCTGCTGTGTAATTCAAAAGCTCTGACTTTCAGGTATATTTGAGAAAGCTGAAATTCTCCTCTTGAACCCTCATTATGAAAAATCCCGTTTTAAAGGGAAAAAAGGCTTCAGGAGCAGAGGGGGATGCTGAAGGAGGCCATTCATTTGCAGCACTCGTGCTCCCAGACCTCTAAACCTTCCACAGACAGAGGAGGAAGCAATAGAAGCCTTGCATTCTCTCTCACTTGCTGAATTACTATGCAGACGATATTGTTTGGGAAGTCGCTGCCAACTTGGAAGACTTTTATCAGGGCGAATTACTATTCACAACAAATTTCCCCTCCCTGAAGCCCCCGACAGAGGAAGCAGAGAAGGAGGAGACAGGCCATGTGAAAGGTGAGAGAGAATTAAAACCGAGGACGCCTGCAGGGTCTGGCTGCTATATCGGCTGATCAGGAAAAGCTAGCACATCAGGACTCCTTTGAAAGTTTACACTCGAACACAATACAAAGCGGAGGTCTGCACAGGTATGAAACTGAACCCCGCATACACAAACAGCGACAGATTATCATATGCATGTGGTTTACAGCTTTACTTCGTTACTAAAGTCACACAAGAACTGTACTGTTCCTAAACCGTACTGCGATGGCACGGAAAGTGACCATTCTGTCATACGTGAACACAGCACAGCACACGGTGTGAACCACACAAAATTCTTCCTCTGCATTTAACCCATTCACCAAGTGAAGCAGTGGGCAGCCAGGAACACAGCGCCTGGGGAGCAGTGTGTGGGGACGGTACTTTGCTCAAGGGTACCTGGGATTCGAACCCACGACTTTCTGATCACATGCCTAACCACTAGGCCACCAGCTGCCCCAGATACAAAGATAAAAGTCGTAAAAGTGGAAGGTTTTTTCTGTAAGAGCTGCTTTTGTTACTTTGGTCTTTATTTATAGTGTCATTTGGGGTTTTTCTTTTTTTCCCCTCTGCATTTATGCGATGAATACCCAACCCAGCTAAGTTGTTAGCAATGTCCCCGTAGACTATCATATTTCTCACAGCGTTAAAAATACATTTGTGGGCGTCATAGACAACTCCCACTGATATTTACCTGCAGCTTAAACAGACAGTAGTGCTGGTACTTCGTTGACTTATCAGTAGTTTGTATCTACATTGTTGTTTATTTGCACAGACAGTAAAACAACAATGGCCTCTTTCCATGTTGTGATGCCATTTCAACCAATCAGAAAGGGGTGACCCAGTCAGCCATGGAGCAGGACTGTGACAGCACGAGTACGGGTCGCTTTATTGGTAATGGAAAACCATTTATTCGCAGTACGGCATAGTTCTCTGTGAAAAAGCGTCATACGTAACTGAATAGTCAAACTGAATTTTTTTTATATTATTATTTCACTTGCAGAAATACTTAATACAGTTCAAACAGACTTGGGGGAATATTTGTGGTGACCTTCTACCAATCCAACACACCCCTCACATTATCTGTGGTTTTACACAAGGCTGCACTCACCCCCTCCTCAACCGCCAGTACTATTTCAAACGCAGTTAATGTTAGGAGAGAGTAAGAAAATACAGAGTCTAAAAGAGTGCACAAGAGAAAGAGGGAGAGAGAGAGTGCACAAAATCTATTGCATAAAAATCACTCAGAAACAAACCCCAACCTGACTCGAGGTGGTTAGCAGACTTCCGACGCAAAGACTACAGCCGACGGCTGATGCATTATAGACTCTGAGATAATGCGAATGCATGAAAAGGAGAAACTCTATACCAGAAGCTGACAGTAATCTGTAACACTGTTAAATTCCAATACATAAATCAAAGAATATTTTATTAAAATTGCCCTACAAGGTACAAATGTCAGTATCTGAGATAAATACAGTGTGTGAAAGTGAGAATAAACCACAAAAAACTATAACATAAAATCTCATGTTGTTATCCAAAAAAAGCTACTAGGCTAAAAGGTGACCTAAAAGTTATATTTCAGCCATGAATTAAAATGCACATAATCATATGATAAAGTGTTGAAGGGTCAAAGAAATGAGTAGGTCTCCAATGCTTTATTTTCTGTTAGTGTGTTACCTACTTCAAATCAATTTGTAATTATAATTAATATTTCTTCAGGGCAATATGACATTCAATTATCATTGAAAAAAATCAGACATTTGAACAGCCAAAATAGTCCAAATGCCCCCGTGAAGGTGCCAAAATGCTATGTGCACAGTTGTCAAAAAATGGGCTCCTGTATATGTGTATCCTCTTGAGAGAGTGGCGATTGCTTGCTTCGCTTTCTTTCATTTCTCTTCTTCTCTTTGACTCAACATGCACCATCAGAACAGTTCTAACAGGACCCGACTAGAACCAGGGGTTCAGGCCACCCTGTACAAGCCTGATGGTCCAGCTTCTGAAAACTGGCTTGCTGTGTCAGGGCCCTAAAACTATTCATGACTTTTAATTGATTTGGAGTTATTTAACTTTAAGAAGGGTAACCAACATCAGTAGTGCATTCCGGGCTCCTGATTCTACTCCTCACTTTATCACAGGTTAGTAGGTATGCTAGAATAAGGAAATCGACTGCTGCATTTCTGCCTTTAGGTATTCCTGATCTTACTTTTGGACATTTTTAGTTTTAAAATAAACAGTTCTCCTCTGGGCAGTGTTAGCTAACTGTGTCATGGCAGCAGCTCTGGGCACTGTTTATAGGAGTCCTGTGCCAAACCGTGTCCCAGTGGAACACTACTCACCCTGACATGAGCAGCTTCTTGGGAGCTTTGGGTTTCAGTTGGATATGAAAGTGAAGTGATTTAAAGGATCCACCATATTAAAATGTAGCGTTTGTGCATCAACGCATGAGTAAACATTTGTGTGCATGTTTGTGTGTGTGTGCAGGATGTTCTCTCTCACCTGGGCAGCTGAAGCCAGGACACCCAGAGTGGTGAGTAGTCGTCGTTGGGCAGGGGCATTTTGATGTCGCTGGGTGAGCAGGGTGAGAGCGAGCAGGGGGAGTGCAGAGGCGGCATGCAGTCCAGAGAGCTCACGTCTGGCGGCCTCATCTCCAGCACACGCAACACCACCGGAGATGAGGTGTTCTTCAGGTTAGCCACAGCTTCACCCCGAGTCACGCCAGTCAGGTCCACACCGTTCACATTTAACAGAATATCACCTAGGAGACACGTCACACTAGATTCAACATCCCTAAAGTCCAAGTAAAGTGCAGCCCGTTTATGCAAATGTACCTGCAAAAACGGCCCGTTTTGAATTCTGTGTTCTTGTGATGTCCAAATAACAATGGATTTGCATACATACTCATATTATAACATGGTTTTGATTTACACTGGACAGGTTTCCAGCTTCAAAGGGCTGGTGTGGCCGCAAGTTTCATTCTCATTAAGGAGCCATTTACTTAATTCATTGAATTTTAATCAGTTGCTCTCGGTCTTCAAACAGTTTACACAGATTACATGTATTCCTGCTTTGCTGGCATGAAAACCAGCCCTGTGCAGATAATATTGGATGTCCCTGATATAAACGTTCCAGTCTTCAAATACACACATGCAGACATACACCTTCTTGTATAGAGAGCACATGACAAAAATTAGTCTCAATATGTTTCTATTCATGCAAGTAATTTAGAGAGAGTGAGGAAATGAGAAAGAGGGCAATTTTCTTAATATGTCAGGTGTGATGGTGGGAGTGTGCTTCCATGGTGTGTGTGTGAGTGTGTTGTTCTGGTACACTGCTATCAGGCATACATTTGCAGAACTGATGAGTCTAATGCATATGCATTAGCAGGTGTGTCTTTGTTAGCAAGCTCATGAGTGTGCGGGCGCCTGTGTTCAAAAGTATGCGTGTGTGAGGGAAAATCAGAGGGTCACCTTGGAGACAGGTGTATGGCTTTGCTAGAGTCTGGAGACCCACCAGGGACAAGACCAGTCAAGTAATTCTTAGTTGTTTCACAATACATTAAAATGATGTGAGTCAGTGCAGCGAGTGAGTATTTCAGGATGACACACTGCAAACGGGAATATGACCTTCTCACAATAGTTTTGTGACATTGTTTTGGGTAAAACAAGCTATAGGATTTGCTAGTCAACATCAAATGTATATCCAAAAGCACACCCAGGCCATTCAGATTCAGAAACCATAGTGGTGGATGATAATTACAAGTGCGCTGATCTGATTTCTGATCTGGTTTCAGCACCATATTGGCCTAAATCACTGTATCTGATATCAGAAAGCTAAATGCTTCACTAAGCCTTGAGTAAAATGCTGTAAATAGGGATAAACAGAGAAGAACATGAGTAACACAGATGAGCAGCAAGGCTGTGTCTCAAATGGCTTCCTAAGGAAAGTGCATCCAGAAAAACGTATGGTTAACATTTTATTTGTTTAAGAGAACAAAATCCGAAACTCAAAAGAAATGTCAGAGACTGGAAAAAATCACTACATTTTCAATACTAGCTGATATTGTATATTGGTCAGTATCTCATACTATAGCACTCCCTCTCCTGTACTGAGCAATTCATCACATTGTACTGTTTAAAAGACAAAGTATATGAATTCATTTGTTAAAAGTCGTGTCTGGAAAGTAGCTCCAGTGCAAAATTAAAGTAGCAGACATCAGATGTCATTAATACGCTGATCAATAGATTTGGGGGAAATTGTGCAATTGTCACTTTAAGACCTGGGAATGCTTTATAATACACATTTGACGTTGACTTAGCTTGTTTACTCAAAACAGCATGTGACAGACGTACTGTAACAAGATTATTTTGCTTTTTGTGCTGTATCATGCTTACCCCGCTGCAACTAGGCCTGAATTTGTTTCTCATATACAAACACACACACACACACCTTTGCGGATGGATCCCTCCTGGGCCACCACGCCGTTGGGGTCAATGTTGGTCACGTAGACAGGCAGGTCCCAGCCGCGACTGTTCATGCCTCCAGCTACGGTCATACCCAGAGACTCATTAGGCTCCTTTGAGAGGGTGACTGTCTTCTCATAACAGGCTGGCTTATGGCACGAGTCCTAGCAAAAAGAACAACACTGAGTCAGGGTGTGTGCTTCATGGTGGTCGCTTGGGGTGTGATATTTGTTTGCATTCTGATTTGGGGTGTGCATATTGCATATTCATATGTATTTGCTGGGCATTTGCATATGCAGCATGAGAGAAAGATATACTGGCCATCAGTGGCTCGGAGATGCTTGATATTTAAAACATATTTAATAAAAATGATTGCGTTGCAATAGCTTTAGATATTAACGTCTCATCAGGTTTATTTAGCAGAAAATTAAATACTTATGACTGTACTGATACAAGGTTAAATGCCCTATTGGGACCTTTAGGCCACGTAAGTTTCAATATATGCTTTTAGCAATAGTTTAGAACAAGACCTGTCGAATTATTAGTCAGAACTTTTCATATAAAAGAAGATACTTTGATGTTTTGCAGGTTTTTATTACATCAGTAAAAGTGACTTGCACAGGCAGCATGATATTTTGCATTACATAAACATTCATGCATATATATTTTTTTGGCACTGTTATCCGGAGATTCCCTGCCGTAATCTGTAAGGTTCACACTTTTGTGACTCTGTTGCTAAGAAGGCAACTGAAGATAACACGATCACGCAAAGGAAGAGAAAGCGAATTCCCACGTTCGTGCGTGTATTAGCTTGTAATGGATGAGCTAGCCACTTCAGCTGGGGCCTGTGATATTGCTGACCACTGCCAAAATGCAGGCTTGGAGCTCTGCCAAAAGAAAGAAACACAGTGGCTAAGCGCTAACTCAATAAAAAAGTGTTATTAAAGTTCAATAAAAAAGTCACTTATGTTTAGTCTAAGGCCGTGGCTAAAGTGAATCAGATCGGTCCGTTACTGTGTCAGGCTTATCACTATTAAAAGCCAGTGTGAGGCGTGCACCCAGAGACGAAAACAGGAGAAAAGTTCCCACTTTGAAGTGTCGGAGAGAATTAGGGAGTGTTACAGAGAGGTGAGTGAGAGCAAAGGGACAAAGAGAGAAAGAGAGAGAGAGAGAGGGGGAGGGAGAGAATAAAAGGACTGAGGGTAGAAAGAGAGAAACGGCAAATGAAAAGCTGTGAATTGGAGCATTTTTAGAACAAGGGAAGTCATCCCCTCGGATAATGACTGGCGGAACATCCCATTTAGCAGAGGCGCTGAAAATCCACGCTGCCACGGCTGGGTTTTCTCCTGCCTATAATAGGCTTGGAGACAGCATGTGTGTGTGTGAGTGTTAAAACAGGAGAATTATACAACTCGATAGCGAAGTACAGTTCTTTGATGTCAGAGTCTTTTTTACGGTAAAGGGAATGCTCAGCTAAGTGATCCTGGGAGGGGAACCACTTGTGTAAGACTGAATGGTGAGAGAAGACAGACAGAAGAGCCAGTGTGTGTGTGTGTGAGTGTGTGTGTGTGTGATTCTATATGGGAACAATGTGAGTGCATTTGTGCTTGTGTGTGGAGGTCAGCTATCCACTAGATATTTGTGTAAATTATTCATGCAAATAATAAACACAAATTTATTAGACATAATCACTTTAAAAATAACATTACTAAGATACCTGTATGCCCAAAAGTGTATGGATGTATATACTTGCAGACTATTAGTAAAGTCCATTTGTCATACATGAACACACCTCAGCACACAGTGTGAACAGCATGGAATTCTTTATTTAACCCATTCACCAAGTGAAGCAGCGAGCAGCCAGGAACACAGCGCCCAGGGAGCAGTGTGTGGGGAGGGTACCTTGCTCAGGGGTACCTCAGTGGTGCTACTACTAGCCATCCTGGGATTCGAACCCACTGCCTTCTGATCGCAGGGGCAACTCCCTAACCACAAGGCCACCAGCTGCCCCATGTGTGAGTGAATGTGTGCATGTGGTTGTCTTACTAGTAGTGTGTGTTCGATGTCCACTGGTGAATAGGGTGGAGGTCCCTCCGTGTTCCATGGTGCTTCCTGCAGAATGTCCGGAGCGGGCACGTGTGTTTGCCGAGACACAATGAAGTGGACTCGATCTACACTCGCCTACAAGACAAACACACAACATCAAAGACCTCAGCACTCTCAGAACACTGCACCTACACTGGACAGCGAGTGAAACCACACAGCCACAAAGCTTTCTCCTGCGTTCCTACCATGTATAAACAGTATCAACATTCAGAGTCAGCAGCTGCTTTTAAAAGCCCCAGAAAGAGAAGTGGGACACACTGGGGGAAGATTAATGGCACGATAACTGACACTGAGGAAAAGAGAAAGTGGGCTGACTCAGCGTGTCGTTGACTGATTATATTAAGCCTTAAAATAAGGTTGCACTAAAACAGAAAAATATGGACCTAATGTTATTCTAATACCGGGAAATACCGGGCTAACGTTAGCTGAATGCTAGGAAGCACAGAGTTAGTGCTACGATAGTGCAGGGAAACGCTGGGTTAATGTTAGCCCAATGCAGATAAACATTCTTTTAATGTTAGACCAATGTAGGCCAACAGCAAGTCTAATGCAGATAAACACTGCTTTAATGGTAGCCTACTGCAGAGAAACATTGCTTTAATGTTGGGCTAAAGCAGATAAATACTGTTTTAATGTTAGCATAATGCAGAAAAACACTGATTTAATGCTGGCAAATTGCAGAGAAACACTGTTTTAATGTTAGCCTACTGCAAAGAAACATTGTTTTAAGATTACCCCAATACAGAATTTGTTAGAACACTAGAACACCGTTCTAATTTTAGTCAACTGCAGAGAAATACTGTTTTAATGTTAGCCTGATTCGGGGAAACATTGTTAAAATGTTAGGCTGATGCAGAAAAAACACTGTTTTAATGTTGGCTTAATGCAGGGACACATTTTTTAATGTTAGTCTGATGCAGGGAAGCACTGAATTATCATTCCCTTACTGAATATATTGGAAAGCTCCCAGGATAGGACACAGAGGACAGCACCCCCAGGAGCTTTATTCTTTCAAATATGTAAACTACACCACAGCTTTTAGCCCAGAGAGAAAGAGAGAGAGAGAGAGCGAGAGAGAGTGAGAGAGAGAGAGAGAATGTGTGTGTGTGTGTTAGCACAAAATGTCTCATTACCCTCAGAGGGAGGAAAAGAAGCACAGTTAACAGATGCTGCAGTTACTGGCTATGCTCCTCAGTGTGTGTGTGTGTGTGTGTGTGGTTGTGAACTTATATAGTAATGATGTATATACATTAATATACATAAATTTACACTAACCTCATTATTTTCTCCAAATATATTCACTTACCGTCATTATTATCTCACACACACACACACACACACACACACACATTCACCCCGCTCTCTTCCCCATGTCATTGCCGTATGCTTCATTTAGTGTTTAGTGATATAATTCATCTACACCAGTCTGCTGTTATATGTGCCACTCCATAATACTGAATAGCTCATTGTTTTTTGTGGCCACTTTATTTGAAAAATACTTGGAAAAAGTTGTATCTGGTTTGTAAACTGTACTGTGGAAGCATGACTTTACTCATTAATATTATCTGACATGTTAATACCTCAACAGTATATGAAAAATACTTTATCAGCAGCACACAACACTGTATGCAAGATTTGATATGGTAAAATAAAATCTGTTTATTAAATTATTCAGCCTTTAACTGAGTGGTGAATATTGTGCAGTTATGACAAAAAGGTAGATTCAGTTGTGAACCCGTCAGACCAGAAGAACCAGTGAGTCACATTGTTAATATGTATATCATTGTTAAACACACACACCCCAGTAGTACAAGTGGCCTAAAAGGGTGGTGTAGGATCACTGGGAACCGAGACTGGATCCTGATGATGCCACAGCTTTGCTGGATGTCCAGTGGGAGTCCAGTGGGAGCTTGTTATTAAGCGTTCTCCTCCAAGCATGTTCAGCTTCTGCTATTTGAGGGAAGAGTATGCTTTCCTTCACCCTCTTAAACCGAGTGGTGCCATGTAACGGGGGGGATTCAAACAGAGGGTGGGAACTGCTGAAAGTACTAATACTGAGGAAAACGAATTCTACATTAAAAACACAAAACACACACCCACCCACACGCGCTCCCTGGAGCAAATCAGAGAGCACACTGACTCTTGAATGAATGAGCCTCGCTCGTTATCGCCTTAATTGGACTAATTTAATCAGTTCCCGCCAGTGGTTAATCTCTGACAGAAACTGCCTGCTGCAAGTGGCCATCTTGGCTCCTAAGAGATTAATCTGGTCCAGACAGGAAGCAACAGGCTGAATATTGGCCCTCAAACCAGACCCACCACAGTGAGCCAGACACGCGCACACACACACACACACACACACACACACACACACACACACACACACACACACACACACACTCTCAGAAATATGAACTATATAATGACCCAAGACCCACCACTCTCTCTCACATGCACATTTACACCGAACCCCCAGGAACTGCAATCATATCAACATTATCTGGCACACTGAACCGCATCTAACCCAGGCCTATCGTACTAATGTACAACAATCAACAAAACAAACAAAAGCCAGATATTTTGGAGGAAACCTGTAATTTTAAACAGACACCACCTACAATTGTAGGAAAACAACTCAAGGAAGAAAACAAAAACAAAGATAAGATCACTTTGACTGTTTTCAACCATTACACAAACAGAATGCTAGTCCTTATGGACAGCCACCAGTCTGACACAGTTTTATTGGTCTACTAACAGTCCCACTGGTGGCTTTCTAGATGCAAATGAAGCTTGAGCTAAATTACACTGCTATGGGGAATTCTCCAGTGAAATGACTTCCGTCCAGGATTGTAGCCTGCAAAGTCTGCCAAATCAATCTGTTTCTGTCCGTGCGATACTTTTTGATGTAGGTATGTTTATCAGTCGCTTTAGAAACACCTTTTAGAATATACACTGTTGATCTGTAGAGTGACAGTTTGTCTTTATCCTATTCATAATTGATCAGTTTCTAACCACTGGACCTCTGCTGACCAGACGTTACTCAGGTTGCGGACTGATCTCAGCACATCTGTGACACTGACATGGTAGTAGCGTGGTAGACTGAATGATACATCTAACAGACACAGTGACGCTGCTGGGGCTTTTATACACATCACTGCTAGCTTGATAGCTGTCCTCAACTCCAAATATTTCCTGGAGAATCCACTGATGAATCACCGTTAAATTACCTTGAACTCTTTCACTCACCTGTATGAGCAGTGCTGCATGCTCAGGGGCTCCGTATCTCAGGTCATGGCCGTTGATGGCCAGAACACGGTCGTCCACACGCAGCCGTCCATCGCGGGCCGCTAGGCCGCCCTCTAGCAGGTGGAAAATGAAGACGCCATGCTCGTCGGGCCGCCGCACCAACTTGATGCCCAACTGTTCATCAGGGGCCCCTTTCACCAACACCACATGCAGGCTGTCGTCTCGGATTGTGGGGCCATGGCCCGGGTACAGTTCGCCCGGGCTGGGAGTGTGGTGGTGGTGGTGTGAGCGGTAGCGGTGGCGCTGCTCACGTAGAACAGTCAGCCGTAGCAGAGTGCAGGGCTGCTTTAAAGCAGCCAGGGCGTAGCAGTGTGGGACATTTGTGATGTCGATACCATTCACCTGTAGTACAGTGAGAGAGAGAGATAGAGAGAGAGAGAGAGAGAAAGTGAACTAAGCTGATAAAGAACAGGCCAAATGACAACAGCCTAGATATGCCCTAAGTTGAGCAGGTGCAGAGAAGTTATCATAGACCTCATATAGGGACACACAATATATAATCTATTAACTGTTATTGCGATATTAGTCTCTGCAATACTGGGTGGGCTGCAATATGCAAATGAGCCTCCAACCAATCACAGTGTTTTTGACAGTGCGGATCAACATCTCTAGGTGAGTGTTACCGGGTGTTTGGATGAATCAAGGCATTAGTGAACTCCAATAAAAGTCAAACTATATTGGCCTATCTTTAACCATTAAAGGTTTGTTAAGGTGTTTTTAAAAGGTCCGTATTCTACATTTGCTATTGTCAATATTTTATGGTTGCATGATGGGAATAGAGACATGGCAGGATCCACAAAATAGACCAGCCTTGGATATAAACACAAATCAAGAGCGGTTCTCACACACCAACCCCCACCACTCTGCCAAACAGATGGCGAAGCCATATGAATTCCAAAGTAGTATTCACACCTACTGTACAATGATGCAATTTCAGACCTCCCTCTGTCTCACTTTCTGTCTCTCTCTCTGTCTCTCTATCTTTCTCACTCACCCACACAGAATTCACACACATTCTCTCATACACACACAGACCTTGAGAATCATGTCTCCAGGCAACAGTCTTCCGTCCCGGGCGATCACCCCCTCTCTGTAGATGTCCTGGATAAGGATGCGGACAAGGGGTGTCTCGTTACCGCCAACAATGCTGATGGCCAGCGGCTCACAGGGGTCAGCCCGCGTGATCTTAACAGTTGTGACCTCGCCGTCTGGGATGAGGTGATGGAGTTGAGGCAGTGCAAAAACTGTGCAAGGAGAAAATTAAATCTTTATAAGTTTTATTTACAAAAAAAACCTAGAAATAAACATTTCCAGGAAAAATAGAACAACTCGGAGAGCAGTGGGAGCGCCTGAAGGAGCTGTCAAGGAATCACAGGATGAAATAATAGATAACAGCAGAGACAACGAGGGAAGGAGGCTGAAATGAGCGACCGTTTTTGAACAGATGCGCAGTTGAAGCAAAACTTGGCAGGCAGCGCAATCAAGCATTCTGTTTACTTATATTCACAGAGGAAATAAGCTGTTTCGTGATCTCCCAACCGGGCTTTTGATATAAACCAGAAGAGGAGACAGACTTAAATTAGAGAAGTTCATTACCCACAGCTAAATAACTTCATCTGTCACACAGAGCCATCGTGGAGTTATGGAGAAGTCCTTCTTATTTGTAACTTTATTTTAGTGTACAGACTGATTTATCCCATAAATGGTGAGGCAATATTACTACATAGCTCAGTACACAGACTGTCAGCATGATTATATCCTATCAACAATGCAATAATACACAAGACAGTATCATTTTGAGTGACTGGTCATTATTGGCGGTTGCCATGGAGCTTGCTACCTTTTATCATACGCTGCTCCTGCCCTGGCACTGTTCTGGAACCATTGGGCTCTGTCTTGGTCCTGTTCTAGAATCTCCCAGCTCCGCTTTAGCTCTATTATGGAACCCCATGGCTCCACCTTGACCCTGTTCTAGAACGTTCCAGTATTGCCTTATCCTAGTATCCCAGTTCTAGAATCTTTAGGCTATAGTTTGTCCCTGTCCTATAATCTTCCAGCTCCACTGTAGCTCTGTTCTAGAAATGTCTGGCTCCACACTGTAAGGAAAATGATGTCCAAAGATAAATGTGTCCTCATTTTCTCTAGAGTGGATGTCCACTTATGCCACTCATGGACCACTCGTGTGTGTGTGTGTGTGTGTGTGTGTGTGCTTATGGATGAGGCAAACTACTTGGAATGGACATTTAAATGATCCCCACTAGGACAGTTTTTGCATTGTTTAGTGTCATTCATTCATTCATTCATTCATCTATTTAACTGTTCATAATTTTGTTCATTCCTTTTTGTGTGTTTTATTCAAGCATTATTTAATTAATTACTCAAATCAAGCCTTTTATATAAAAAAGGAAACAATTTTAAAAAATACTTTGATTCTTGAGATTAAATGGTCCATGCGTTTTTTCACTAATGTCTACTCATGAAAATTGTATGGTTTTATTCAACTAAAGGGGTTGCAATTCATTTCCCAACCCATTACTTTTTAAAACCCTCTCTTTATCTCTTACAACTGAACAGATTGCTTTTGTTAACCATTGCTTTAAGACTGATCTGTGAAGGATCTGTAAAAGCTAAAATGCTGCAGGCTAAATAGGTAGATATATGTAAATGTTTTGATTTCCATGGCATTATGAAAAGAATTATTTAAAAACAATGTTTTTGCAATTGAATTTGCACGGACATGGGAGAGAATGCTAAACTCGGTGTTTATGTACACCAGCCACTTTTATTAAAATAAGGAATATTTGGTTTAATATGATATGGACCCTTTAGCGTTAGGGTTAGGTTGGAGGGGAACGGGCAGCAGTTAACTGCACTACAGAAGACAAAGACATTCATCCACAAACACAGGAAGGCAAATGGTCTGACTCCATAGCATGGATTAAATATGAACATGCATTTACTTAACAGCATGGATTAACTTTTACTCACTGATACAGATTAAACATGAATGAATCATATGGTTCTTCAAAAAAATGTAGTAATGTTGTGAATACTTGTTCGTCAGTCTATGGTCCATAGTGTTTGTGTCTTTCTCCCTCTTTCTCTCTGTCTCTCTCTCTTTCTCTCTCTCTCTCTCTCTCTCTCTGTCTCTCTCTCTCTGTCTCTCTCTCTTTCTCTCTCTCTCTCTCTCTCTCTCTCTCTCTCTCTCTCTCTCTCTCTCTCTCT
>JBBPCY010000156.1:12333454-12348224 GCA_037974405.1 Brachyalestes nurse | reverse complement strand
CCCAGCCAACTGTAAGTGGTGCTAGTATTGTGAAATGGAGCAACAACCACCTAAACTGCCAGTACTGGGTATCTTCTGTTCCATAAATCACTACATATACAGAGCTCTGACCTCAGCCACACCAAACATCTTTCTTTTGATTGATTTGCATAATCCTGAACCAACCCAAATAACATCCACGCTGCACTGTACAACCAAAACAAAAGTAGAACAAGTTGTTGCTTCTATGTTTGGGCTTCTTTTGCAGCAAAATGTGTCAGTCATGTTTCTAGGTGTCTCACATTGTGGCCTTGTCCTGAGCAGGGGTTAGGCTATTTACTGACCAAGGGCCTGCCCGCCTGACTAATCCTCATCCAAGGCCCGTATTTGTCATGAGGATACTATGATGTTTTTACAACATTTATGATGTTATTTCTGAATCTATGAATTCTGGGATACACACGCTCTGTCCGTGACACACTAACCTTTCCTTCCGAGCTTAAGGACCTGCTGGTTAATCCTGAGAGGAGCCATCATGATAAAAAAAAAAAAGTCAATCCTTTCAGTACAACACACTACCAGCTCTTCCACTCAGATCCATCTCAGCTAACCTGCTAATCCAGACCAAAGGAGCAGTGCAATAATCACAACTGTGACTCGTGCACACACACACACACACACACGAGTGAGGACAGCAGTGTAATCATCATAGCTCACTGTCGACTGGTCTCAGCATCAGGAAAGCTCTTAGGAAGAGAGAAGAGAGAGAGAGAGAGACTAAATCACACTAGCACAGCATATGATCAGCACCTTGCACACACACACACGCACACGCATACACACACACACACACACACACACACACACACGCACACACACACACTGCAGCAGTTCCATAGGTTGAGCATTCGCAGGGCAGTGATGTTATAGGCTGTACACTACGCCATTGCACCACCACATACTGTAATTCACCCTGAGCTCCATTCAGAAGCACAAGCACCTCATGGACCAGTGATGCAGCACAGTTCAACTTTTATGGTGGAAAAATCACTGAACATCTGTAATGATGTGTTAGGCCAGTATGTTGTGTTCTGATGATTTGTAGCTATCTTTATACTTCCTTATATTATGAGGAAAAAATCACTCACTTTGTGGAAATAATGAATGTATATATATATATATATATATATATATATATATATATTCGTGACGTGGAGAGCAGTGTACACCCCCCCCCCCACATTAAAAATGCTTCTGGCGCCCACGTTTAAATGTTAAAAACCTAATTCACTCTCCATTACATACCATCTATATATGGAAACTAAGTCTGCTGCATTCTGAATTCACTGTTTTTTGTGATGCCAGAGCATTTACGTATAGCCTCTGTTTATCTGTTTTTTAACCACATTCCCTCACTAAGTTATAGAGTTTTTCACCACTGACTTGTTTTTGAATTTGAATATATGCAAACAGAACAGTGATCATTTACATAGATTAGAAGACACATTAAAAAAACTTGAGTCTGTTTCATTTTAAGGGATGGGGAGTCCAAGAAAGCATAACTCCCCTTACTCTCACTGTAGGTGGGCAGCATCGCTCTCCCTTTCCTCTTACCACTCAGCATGATGCTAGTCAACACATATGTTAACATTCTCCTCAAAGTCTCTTGAGCTGCCCAATGAAACTGCATTAGCAGCAGATGGAATAGAGGCAGTGCTTCATGTGTCTTAGCTTCATAGTGTGGTAGCATTGCGTGATGGGGAGAACTGCATGGCGGGTGGAATTTGGACATGGCTACATTGGAGAGAAAAACTGGATTAAGGCATTTTAAAGGCCACGGATATGGATGGTAAATGTCCATGAACAAATAATGACATAAAAGTACACAAACGTCATTAGTAGACTTCTAGAAAAATAGAAGTACCTGGTATGTATTACATCGGCTCTATATAAATGAAAAAAGTACATTAAAATTACATTGAACTGAGGTGGATATGAAATCTGTTATATAGGGAAATGTCTGCAATTATAAAATCACACCCTGACGTATGTGTTATCTATGGGTGTGAACCACAGTGAGAAGCAATACATTCTGGGATAGAGGAAATTCCAAAGAGGGGACTCTCTGATCTGTTATCTGTTGACATGAGGTGGAAACACACACACACACACACACACACACTTTAATCAGTCCATGTGTTTATCAAAGGAGGTGTCTCCTTCCTTATCTCCTGCTAATCTGCTGATGAGTCGCTAGCTAGACCGACGAAAGAGGGGAAGAACTGCAGAAAGACAGGATTATGAGAAAACGCATTAATCTCAGAGAGAACAAGTCTGAACTGAGGAGAAAAAGAGAGACACAAATCTCTCCTTTTGGCCGTCCAAACACAGTGACGCATTCCCAGCTCAGAACTAATTCAGCGTCTCTGAGATTAGACACCGAACATAAACTACGATGAGAAGGGAGAGAAAACGAATGGAATATATGGCATCAGAAAACGTCACTGAAGAACTTTCTGAATGTGCATGGAGGCGTCTTAAATTAAAACGATTTTGAACCCACTGCTGAACTCTGCAACTGTCAGCTTATGAAGCCGAGTTTCCAGAGAATCATAGTCTAATACTGATGACATGAATCATAACTACGTTATTTGTCCAAAAGTTTCTAGATACCTGCTTATCCAGCAAAATCAAAGGTATTCATGTAGAGTTTGACCCCTCTTTTGCTGCAGTAACAGCCTCTACTTTTTTGATAAAATAGATTTTAACATTACTGCGAGGATTGGATTGGATTGCATTCTGCCACAAGAACATTAGCGAGGTCTTGTACTGATGTTGGGTGATTTTGGATCACAAACTGCATGCCATCTCACACAAAAGGCATCAGATCGAGTGCCATCACTCCAAAGAACACAGTTATGCTGCTCCACAGTCCAGTGCTGGGGGGTTTAAACCCATTTAATCTATGCTTGACAATGGACATGCTAACCTTAATCCCATGTGTGGACATTCCAGAGCAGGGGTGTCAAACTCTGGGCCTGGAGGGCTGGTGTCCAGCACAGTTTCCTAGTTCTCCTCCTCAAACACATTCACTAAACCTGACAATTAACTGGCGAGGTGAACCTGTTGTTTCTGAGCCGGGAAATCACCAAATCTGGACCATGGCCCTCCAGGACTAGAGTTCGACACCCCTGTTCCAGAGCATCCCATTCTACTGGCAGTGCTTTGCTATGGAGATTCTACAAAATCAGTCAGAAATAGTTGCACCTATTTATTGAAACTGACAAATTAAAGGGGCTTGTCTGAATACTTGTGGGGAGTGTTAATAATCCTTCCACGCAAATGGGAAATTTTTAAGCAGCCAGTTCACTTCACTACTGAAGAAAACATAACGAAGTTGTGCATCACAGTCAGTCAAGATGACCGTAGCGTACAAAGGATTAATTCTGATGTTCCTTTCTTGGACTAATTGTAACGCGTTACCACAGACACTGGGATTTATGTGACTTTACCTCAGATGCTGGAGCTGTTTATCCAAGAGGTTGTACTCTTTGTCATAATGAATGACTCTAAATGGAGCAAATGCTGCGTGGGCTTGATTTCTTGATGAGCTGG
Organism: Brachyalestes nurse; assembly: GCA_037974405.1. Classification (NCBI taxonomy): domain Eukaryota; kingdom Metazoa; phylum Chordata; class Actinopteri; order Characiformes; family Alestidae; genus Brachyalestes; species Brachyalestes nurse. The sequence goes on along the minus strand of JBBPCY010000156.1, from coordinate 12,344,630 downwards.
TTTCTCATTTCCACAACCAGAGAAAGAGGGAGAGAAATAGAAATGAAAAGGTGAACAAAGACACGGTTTAGTTCTCATGAGACTGGTACGGCCGGTTCAGCTGGGTGACGTTCTGTCTTAGTAGACCATCATGAAGCAAAACCTCTCCCTTTGTTACAGCACATAGAGACGTACACACACTCATTTCAGGAAGTCTCCATGCTTGGCTCCCTATTGCTCTGCAGCCCATGTGACACGCCCAAGTGATGACATCACACTAGCAGCCAGCTAGGGCAGTTATGTAAATCGCTTGCATCCACTTATTATATCTGTATCTGTCCCATACTTTGTCATTATCCCCCTCTCTTTTTTCTACTTCTCTCTCATGCATTTTTTCAGTCTCTCTCTCTCTCTTCTGTCCCGGCTACCCCCCCCCCCCATCTCACATACACTCTTAATAGCTCTCTCTCATTCACACATATAAACATACACTCTTTCCTTCAGTACCTTCTCAGTACCTTCTCTTCTTTGCATTCTCTCCTCTCGTCTCTCAGAGGAGTACAGTACAGATTTATGTTGACCTCTCTTTCCATCCCCCAATCATTTCATTTTAGTGCAGTACCTCTCTTCTCTCTCTCTCTCTTTAGTGAGCATGTACATGCAGAAACTTGACAAGGGCCACCCTTTACACCCCTGAGGCGTTCCTCTTGCGATTATAGATGCCATGGCTGTAATGTGTTTGTGTGCGTGCGAGTGTGTGCCTGAATATGCGCATCTTTCTTTCTCTGCCAGGGAATGTGAGGGTCTGAAATAGAAATATTTACCTTCAGAGCGTGATTTTCAGAGCATTAATACATATATATATATATGTGTGTGTGTGTGTGTGTGTGTGTGTGTTAATGCTGGGCAATGATTAACATTTTTTATCGCGATTAATCACATTGTTATACTCAAAATTCTATATGGACTCAAAAGTAGTGTATTGTGCACTTTTAGTGCAATAACAATTGGTTTGCAAACACTTTAAACAAATATAAACACTTTAAGTTCAAATATTTCAACTTGTAAATCTCCCTTCCCCCTGAAAAACAGCCGAGCCGTAGAGCATATTATTTGCCTATTTCTCATCATTATCAGTGTTATAAACTGGCTGTATAAACTGAATAAGTTTCAAGGTAGCATTAGACTCGATTTGCGCTATGGTAGCATTTTTTGACAGTGCAGCATAAATCGTCAGAACATCGGCGCCCACGGTCCAGAGTCATGATCAGAAGATTTTAACAGGCACCTTCCAAGCAACAGCAAGTTAACATTTATAAATCTGTTTTCTTTTTTTTCCGAACAGGTACCAGCAGAAACATGTATCTTTTATCAGGGAGCAGCAGAAGCAGTCAGTATGATCAGTTAGGAGTGTTCCTGTTAAAGTGAGGTGAAGCGGTCGAGCACAGGAAAACGAGTGACTGTGTGTGTGTGTGTGTGTGTGTGTGTGTGTGTGTGCACTTGTTTTGTTCTAGTTTTCTGTTAGTGTATGTACTTGTCTGTGAGCGTTTGTGTGTGTGTGTGTGTGTGTGTGTGTGTGTGTTTAAGAGTGCACGAGTGTTTCAACTGTGTGCACTTCTGCTGTAATCTCCAGTTCATTTCCAGTTTATGTTCACTCGAGCAGCTTCCCTTGGCCTACTTACTCTTTTATGCCATGCAAGTTTGGTGTTTGCTTCTTCAGTTATGCACAGGAGTTACAAAACTAATGTAGCTAACAATGTAAGCTTATAGCCACCAAATAGCAGCAAGGCAAATGTGTGAAGATTCTGGCATACAGTTCACATAACACTAAAAGTTTTTATAAAGCAGGGCTTAATTTGTGTATGCGGTGCAGTGTGAGGTCTTCTCCATAATGTTCAACGCATGACAAAGGCGTTAAACAACAGATGTTCTCTGATACATGAATTTCTCAGAAGAAAACCTGCCGATTCTAATGCAGGAGTAGTTAATACACTGACATCACAAGCCTGTGGTTTAGTTATAGCATTATAATCTCTTAAGGAATGAACAGTCACAGGCATGCAAGGTGACGTGCAAGGAGAAGCACAGCATGATTCGTTTTTGATAACATTCCTCCCTAAGTTCAGCTGTTCAGCTGCAAGAGTAATATGATTTATAAATTCTCTACAGATCATTGCATGAACATACTTGATATGCTAACAAGGTACTAGATCCACTAAAATAGATGCTTAATCCAATTTGGGATGTGACGTATCTTATTCCCATGCAAATTAAGCTCAATCACAAGCTCCCATTACTGTGCTACTTTAGCCGTACTGTTCCAGCATAAAGGTGGAAAAGGAAACCTCGGACACCGAACATGTCCTGGCTGGTCAGAGAACTGAAAAAACGAATGGGGGAATGTTTGACTTTGTTCCAAACTATTACTTAATAATTTGCCTGCACACTGTATATGTTTAATTATATGCATTTGGATAATGTATCCTTTCTCAAACATCATTAGCAGTCAGCATGAAAATGCACTGCAGGACAATTGAAATCCATTCTGTTCTTTTGTTGGGCACTCTTTGCACAGTCAGAGTGCAAATCTGCTGCACTTTTCTGGAGCCTCGGAGCGAGAGCACCGTGCAAAAACGAGCGACGTCAGTGCTAAGCCCAGGTGCTGAGGTGGGCAAAAGAGGAGGAGAACAGACCGTTTCATGGAATGGACTGTTTCCTGCACTGCTGAAGTGTCGATTAAGCAACAATGCCTTCACCCCGGCTGCCTCCTCCCCTTCCTCATTCTCATTAACCTGATGAAGATGGAAACAGGCCAAAAATCTCCTGCAGGCAATGCTTTTGAGAAGGAAAATGCGAGACTTGTAAACTAATGGACAATCCATATGTTGTGATGTTGGGGAGGGTGTTGTGCGATGTGAACGCAGGCGCCATACAGAGGGATACTGAAGGTACAAGAAACAGGCCTGTAATAATCAAATTTTGTTTTAATTTGCTTAGTTGATTAGTTTGATTATGTGGCCATAAAGCCATTCAGCTGAGCCCTTACCGAATAAGTCACAGTAGTTACTGTCCAGAACGTTTAAAAATGAATAAACCCTGCTCGATGGTAGGGCCGACAGTGGGCCACATCTGAGCTGACTGCATTGGCTTTTTGATTGGTCAAAAACGTTGTCATGACAACAGACAGACAATTACTGTCCATGGAAAGAATAACATTGGAGATACACCAAACTGGGAAGTTATTTGGACTGAAGATCATTTCTAGAGTGAGTTTTCTAACGCTGTGAAAAATGCAAAGGACGTTGCTAACATGTTTGCTGGGATAGGTATTCATTGCGTACAGAGGAAAACTACACAAGAAATAGAGAGGAATTGCATACAGAGGAAAACTACAACAATACAGAGAAAAAAAAATGTAAACTCAGATAAGACCATAAAAAATAAACGGCCATAATAATAAACATGGCTCTGACAGAAAACACTTTCCGCTTGTTCGACTCCATGGACGTGGTTTTGGGACAACAACCGGCCATAAACTGTGGGAGACAGAGGCATCTACAGAGACTGGAGTTTGTATATGCAATATTTATCATAAAAATGAAATAGTGTTTAATCTGTTTTTTTTTCACAATGCCCTACATGTACCTCTCAGCTATGAATGACTTGAAAAAAATACGTTGTAAAGCAATATCTTAGGTGTCATTTCCCTTGGTGGAAAAAAAATTGGAAAAAAGGTGGAAAAACAATTACTGAGTTTGACATTCAAAAATTTCATCTCAAAAGAGTCTGAGAACACTTATTTATCCGGTGTTCTTGTGTATGAAGGTTAATGTGTATACCATGTCAATGTAAATATCTTCTATAAACACTACAGTGTAGCATTATCATTATTATTATTATTATTATTATTATTATTATTATTATTATTATTGTTGTTGTTGTTGTTATTATTGTTGTTGTTGTTGTTGTTGTTGTTGTGCAGTGTAAATTGGCTGTGTCCAGTCCTCCAGTATTCCACGATTCCCTGGCCTGTTTGTGTGTATCTGTCTCAGTGATGCTCTGCGGTGTTGTGTGTGTTCTTTTTTTTTGCCTCTGCCTGAATGGGCCTCAGAGTGCCGCAGGACACACACACACCACTGTGCACGTTCATCAGGCCATGCGCTCACTTGCCGTGAAAATAAGGTCACCACGGCAACACACAGGCCTTTGGCTGTGGCCCCGTTTTCCTGCTCCGTGCACGTCACCCTGATGACGACATGTTGCTACCTGACCAGAAGGGTCTGCTACACATACACACACAAACACACACATACACATAAGCTCGTCCCTTGGGCCTCGCCAGAGCTGCTGTGTGTTGCTGTTAGAGTAGAAAATGAATGTGTCCAGTAGAAGCGACACACAGACCTGCGGGCAGCATCATACACTGACTCACACCGGACAGCTAAAGGCCTCAATTAGGAAACAACTCAGCATCCTCTGCAGGCCCAAACTGCTCTATTCCAGCAGTGACAACTGCAGGACAAGACACTTATGATATATCTAGTCTTGTATGAAGCAAAAACATTGCAATCTCAAAGTGTAATTACATATTGTAACAGCTGACTAATAGAATGTTCCAGTCTGAAGAATAAACCGTTTTTACACATTATTATTATTATTATTATTATTATTATTGTTTTTTATTATTATTGTTGTTGTTGTTATTATTATTATCAGAAGAGTCACGAGAGAAGTAACATATGTGGGGAATGTATAAGGGGAAACAGAGTGCACACACGTATAAGAAACAAAATACAGCAGGAACATGGTGGCAGAGCAGGAACTGGCAGAGCATGGTGAATGACAGTCCTAGATGAGAAATTGAGCCACAGGTGTTAATGCTTGAGTGCGGCAGAGGTACTGCCAAGGAAGAGGCAGGAGCCAGGCAAAGATGTTAAATGTGTTCCAGACTGGTCAGTTTGCAGGTGGTCAACAGTACTTTCCTATTGAAGCTAGTTCTCTATTTCACTCTAGTTCAGAGTAGCTTGCAGTGGAATTACCACACCAAAAGAAGTGCTAAACTGTTAACAGCGCATCTATTACAGTCAGTTCCAGTGTAAACTCTAAACATTGCATCTGCTGCATTCGGTTCCAGTGTAAACTGTAAACAGTGTATCTCCTACAGCTGGTTCCAGTGTAAACTGTAAAATAGTGCATCTCCTACAGCTGGTTCCAGTGTAAACTGTAAAATAGCGCATCTCCTACAGCTGGTTCCAGTGTAAACTGTAAAATGGTGCATCTCCTACAGCTAGTTCCAGTGTGAACTGTAAAATAGTGCATCTCCTACAGCTGGTTCCAGTGTGAACTGTAAAATAGTGCATCTCTTACAGTCGGTTCCAATGTAAACTGTACAACAATGCATCTCCTACCGTCGGTTCCAGTGTAAAGTGTAAAACAGTGCATCTCCTACAGTCTAATTGTCAGAATATTAAGCAAATAACATTCCTTATAGATCGCTTTCATTCATGAGCTATTAATCAAAGAATTAACTGATAAATTTGTGGTCACTTCAGCACTATCAGCTATTTCTGACTCCTGCACAACACCTCTATTCATTCTGTTCATACACATGCTCTGCACACTCTATTGGCTCTGTCAACACTGAGGGCACTATAGGTAAATTCACCTCATATTATATCACCAACTCAGACACACACACACACACACACACACACACACACACATTGCTCTCATGGATTCATCAAACATCCTTGTTCGAGTTTGCAGTTCACTTCTATTGTCCTGAACCTGCTCTCACCCCTGAATCCATGCAATGTGATCTGATAAACAACAGGCCCAGATCACCTGAATTTGTAATGTAATGCACTGATAAAGTGTTTTGGGTCAGGTTGAAGGCTTAATGTCCACGTGTGAGCTTAAATCACCTGCTTTGCATCTGTTGCAATGAATGAGAGCCAACAACAAAAACAACAACAAGTGTGAGATCAGGTCAGGGCAAGAAAGAGCTTGATGTGGAAGAGCTCTTGCTCTAAAAGAAAAGTTCAACACTGCATAGGTTATGAAGCCTTTCAGGCATTTTCTACTCACACCCAGACACACAAGCAAAGCACACAAGCATAAGCACACACACACACACACACATATGACCACAGGGATGAATGTTTTATCCAAACAAAAGTGTTCTAATATGTCCCTTCGCAGAAGTCGCAGTTTTCTCCAGCAGTAATTAGAGCCCTTTGCTATTCTGTATGAATGAATTCTCACTTATAACAAATCAAGCGGAGGAATTCTGTCAGAAATGCATTACTGCAAACTGATTTGAATCAATACTTTTGTTTTCATAAGCAGAAATTGAGATTACATTTAAATCTAATGAAAGGTCAGAAGTCAAAGCTTGAGCGTGTGTGTGTGTGTGTGTGTGTGTGTGTATGTGTGTGTGTGTGTGAGAGAGAGAGAGAAAGAGATTTAGAAGACGGTTTGATGGTTCCAATAGTGTTCTGGTGTTTAATCACGTAACGACATTGAATGATGTGGACAGGTCTTCATTTAGCTCATCTGAAAAGCATAAAGGATTGTAGCAGGAGAACTGGATCAGCCATCATTATTTTCCTCATCAATAAATGACTACCATCTACTGAATCACCAAAACAAGACATCTGAGAGAGAGAGAGAGAGAGAGAGAGAGAGAGAGCCTCTGTCACTGGGCTGGATGAAGATGAATGACCATGCCACAGTTCTCTAGCCAGCCGAAAAAGCACTGACTACACTTCTTTTCCTCTCTCTTTCTCTGCGTTTCTCTCCGTCTTTCCCTATCTCTCTCTCTCTCTCTCTCTCTCTCTCTCTCTCTCTGTTTCTCTGTATCTCTCTCTCTCTCTGTCTCTCTGTCTCTCTCTTATCTAAATCAGCAAAAGCCAACTGTCAAACGCAAGAGACTTCAGTCGCTGACACTGTGAAAAAGAGGGAAAACACTCATCATATTTACACACACACAGAGAAAGAGAGAGAGAGAGAGAAAGCACTGCAAGAGGGATAAAAGAGAGATAGCGAAAAGTAATAATACAGTGTGAAATCATAGACCCTCCTTATTCTTCTATCCTCCTCTTTTCTCTTCTTTTCTTCTCTCTCCTTTCTTCTCCTCCCCTCCTTTCTCTCCTCTCTATGTGTGTGTGTGTGTGTGTGTGTATGCGAAGATAAAGGCAGCTCATAGTGAAAGTAGAGAGGATTTGTAAGGAACTCTGTTGTACTCTGGAAACACAGCCATTCATACACTCCGACAACGTACAACTGCCTGTCTCAGCTAGACAGAGGATCAAAATACACTCTCCCTCTCCCCCTCTTCGTCTCTCTCTCTCACTCTGTCTCTCTCTCTCTCTCACGCCATCTCTCTCTCTCTCTCTACAGGAAAAAACAGCACAGATCACAACTTGCATCTTATAGCTGCAACTACTTTTCACCAATGCAAAGCACAAATAACCACACATTCATTGGACTTTGATCGGTGTGTGTGTGTGTGTGTGTGTGTGTGTGAGAGAGAGAGAGAGAGAGTTCCCCTTAAGAACCGGCCATATTGATCTCTATGTTCCCCCACTGCTTGATTCATAATGGTATCATTTGCAGCACTGTAATGAACAGTAGATTTTGCACTGTACTGTCTATAGTGCATGTGTGTGTGCGCATGTGTGTGTGCGCATGTGTGTGTGAGTGACAGAAAAAGACAGAGACAGAGACAGAGAGAGACATTGAGAGCTAGCAAGAGAGAAAGAGTGTGTGCGAGTGAGAGGCTTGTCAGTGAATTAATCTAAACCTCTATAGGTTTGTGTCCACAGGAAAGACTTATGACTTCATGGTCACAGTTATTCCACTCTTAGTGCTGCTCACCTCTAATATTGTTCTTTTCACACACACACACACACACACTCCCCTAGAGCACTGCGCGCCCAGCCACGCTGCAGTGTTTCTCTCTACTCTGTAGCCTCAAAGCACAACCTGCCTCTACCAAACCTGCAACAAAACCTGACGGCCGCCTCCTGCTGCCACGGTAACAGTCGTCCACGGCTACAGCAACCAGCATCCTGTGCACCCACACCACACACAGCCAGTTACATTTATTTACAATTATAAATAGATGCTGTAACAGCTCCAAAGCAAACACATGTATTAATACACACTGCTCATTCATGCACAGGAGACAAAGGTTTATTGAACTGAGGGGCGACCACACGCGTGCACACACACACACGCGCGCGCACACAGACACTCACACACTGCAGTATCAAGACAGGACGGTGTACAGTGTGACTCGTCCTACAGGGGAGACCAGAGTGTACTTGTGGTTTGAAGTGGACAATACACACACGCACACACACATACACACACACACACACACTCATACTGAAATGTGTCAGGATGGGGTACAGTGTGAACTTATGGATAGTACTTATGGAGAATACGCACACACATACACACACACACACACATACACACACACACATGCACACACACAGACACACACCAAACTGAGACAGGATGGGGTACAGTGTCACCTGTCCCGTGTGGATCTAGGAGACTGGAGTGTACTTATGGATGATGAATGCACACAAACACACACAAAGCAGCGGGATGGGATGCTGAGAGTGAGTGAGTGTGTGTGAGTGAGTGTGTGTGTGTGTGTGTGTGTCATTTAGGTACTCACAGCTCCGAGTAGAGGATATGCAGGTTGCCCACATTGTCTGTGTAGTTGGCCGGACTGAGCCAAGGCAAAACCAACAGCAGTAAAGCCTTCATAATGAGTGTGTCTCTCTTTCTTTCTTGTTCTCTCTCTGGGACAAAGGTAGCTTTCCTCCTCTCTCCCTACCTCTTTCTCTCTGTCTTCCTCTCCCCCTCCTCCACTCGCAGCCTGCTCGGACACCCCCTCCCTCCTTCCTTCTTTCCTTCTTCTACCTTCTTCTCTCAGGTGCAAAGATCTAGCCCTCCTTCTCCTCCTCCCCTCCTCTCTTCTCTTCTTTCCCTACCCTCCCTAACACACTGGCCCTTTTTTTCCCTCTCCCTCAGGCGACCAACCCGGTCATCTCAGCTGCAGCGGAGGAGAGACAGAGAGTGAGAGAGAGACAGAGAGTGAGAGAGAGAGAGAGAGAGAGAGAGCGGGAACAGCAGGTGCACCCTGGCAGCGGAGCGGGTGATAAAGTAGAAGAATGAGAAGAAAGAGCCGAAGTAGATGCAGGAGTGACGGCGCTGAGATGGAGTAGAAGAAGAAGAAAGGGATGAGGCAAAAAGAGAAAGAGAGTGGGTTAGTTCTCGGCTGGGATGCGATGGCTGCCCTGCAGTCTAATCTGGCCTGGGCATCGTCCAAGAGTAAGAGGATTTGCACTCGTACTGCCCGCCGCGCGCGCGCGCGCGTGTGTGTGAGCGAGAGAGACGAAGTGTTTTGTGTTTCAGTGTTTGTGTGTGTGTGTGTGGCAGCGCAGCCTCTGACTTATACTGCAGCACGCTCCACAGAGACAAGGACTGAACCATCTCAGGGTAGTTATGGGGGTGGCCAGGGAATGTATCATTATACAGTTGCTGGATGGATGGAAGAGTGTGTGTGCGTGTGTTTGTGTGTGTGTGTAACACCCCACCCCTCATTCGCCAACACATGACACATTCCATTCAGTTGTGAAGAGGTCTTGTGTGTGTGTGTGTGTGTGTGTTTGTGTATGAGTGGGGGTGGGGGGGAGGAGGGTTGGGGTGGTTTTGACCATTAAGCATCCCTGAGCAGCAGTAGCAGGAAACACGCACAAACAAAACATACACATACAGGGTGGGACAAGGAGTAACAAGGGAAGAGAGAGAGAGAGAGACTTTTCCGCAAATCAATACTTATTCCCTACTAAATGTTTGTGTTTCTAAATGGTGACGATGATGATGATTCTTGTTGTTAATAAAAGTAATAGAATTGACAACAGTTATGATAATAATCAATCATCATTCATAAAAACAAACATTTCATAAGGAATAAGTACTGATTTGTATTATTAATGTTGGATTTGCTTAATTTATGTCTTATGCTGTAATTGTGTGTGTCATTAAAATGTGTGAATATTGGAAATGACACAGTTAATATCACAGACTGATCCAAATGGATTTTGGATGCCACACCGGAAGGCAGTTAGACATGTAGACGGGCTGGTGACCTTTAGACAAGTGGGTATTGTAGCAGTGTTCTTGTTTCTTTGAGTTGCAGAGAGGATTCCGGTTTATAGTGGGAAAGAGTTACTTTATTTTAGTCACGGAGAGCTGCTAAGTGTTTGGAATGAGGATCGTAACACTATCCTTTTAGAGTGTGTCCTTCAGACTGCACCCACATAGAACCTTTTCATCCTTTTATCTGACCCTCTCTCTCTCTCTCTCTCTCTCTCTCTTTCTCTCTGTGTTTCATCCAAGGCCTTTGAAATTTAGCAGCAGCTTAGCTCAACATTTAGCCTATGGTTAGATGTTAGATTTACAGCACATGAATAAAATAACAAACACACACACACACACACACACATACACACACACACAAAAGCACCTAACACAACACAATGATTATATTTCTGCATTCAGACACAGTGTCTTTCATCACTCTTTCATAAGCCTGTTTCTCTAGGTCCTGTTCACCATACCTGCACTGCTTTAAAATACATCTGTTAAGAAGAAATGACGTTCTGCTTATTTCTCCTTTTGCTTCACCTGGTCGGACCGTTCTTATTTTTACCTTTAGAGATTTCAAACGATCCTTTATGTCTCCTGTTTTAATTCCAGTTCATTTCTGATTGTTCAGCAACTGAACATCTACCATCTGCTGCTGCTGCTGCTGCAAAAAAACAAAACCTGTAAAAACATCTGTAAAAAAAATCTTCTCTTCTTTTCTCTTCTCTTCTCTTCTCTTCTCTTCTCTTCTCTTCTCTTCTCTCTCTTCTCTTCTCTCCTCTCTCTTCTCTTCTCTCTCTTCTGTTCTGTTCTGTTCTCTTCTCCTCTCTTCTCTTCACTTCTATCCTCTTCTCTTCTCTCTCTTCTGCTCTGTTCTCTTCTCTTCTCTTTTACTTCTCTTCTCTCCTCTTCTCCTCTCTCTTCTGTTCTCTTCTCTCTCTTCTGTTCTGCTCTGTTCTTCTCTCTTCCCTTCTCTTCTCTCTCCTCTTCTCTCTCTTCTGTTCTGTTCTTTTTTCTCCTCTCCTCT
>JBBPCY010000156.1:12269993-12296553 GCA_037974405.1 Brachyalestes nurse | reverse complement strand
CATTCACAGTCTTTTATTGCATTTGCATCTAAAATTGTTTATTGATAACATATTCAGTGGTAGCAGTAGATAAATGCCGCCGCGTGTGGTCCTTGAATTTGAGGATATAATATATTACAAATAAAAAAACTGCAATAATGCTTTAAGTAAATAATGCGTTAATACGATAATAACGTGTTAACTTTCCCAGCCCTAACATGTATAATATATGAAATATATTTCATCTTTCAATATATTTACATACTGGCACATATATAATAACTTCATTTATCATTATTGTTGCATTTACTCTGAACACACCGCTAGGTAGGTGAAAACCTAGAAACTAGTCAACAGAAACAAATGTAGCTTCAGACATACTATTAAGGAAACCATCTTGAAGCCTAAATTCTGTCTACGCCTTAGTCCACCATGCCTGGGCTGATCTGCTTTTGATGTAAAGGAAAAACTGTAAATTCAATTTGTCACTGAGCTGTTTATTTTACTCTACTTGAGCATCATTTGTATGCTGCAGGGTACCAAAGCGCTGTGTATTCCTCTATGGCCACAGTCTACCTTTCTTTCAAAAGGATACTGCCAGCAGGGAAAAACTGCAGGTAACAAAGCACAAGCCATCTCAGGCTGATTCCATGAACATGACCGTGACTTCAAAGCAGCACCTCAGGGATGGGGTGGAATTGAAGGGTCACAGCGTGAAAGCATCACCAGAAATTCCTCAGTGACTGCATGGTGCTATTGTGATCGAAATGTCTAAGGAGTTTCCAGCACTTTGTTGAGTGGTTGCTAAAACTCTGGCTGTTCTGGGGCAAAAGGTGGTTCAAGATGGTATTAGACTATTAAAAATGAAAAGTCCTGGGTCCCGGAGTGGTGCAACTGTTTATGTTTTCACAGAGGGGAGAGCCCCAGTGATGCCCAGGCAGCCGAGGCCAGGAGTGGCCAATTAGCTTCCCTCTCCACCCATCACTCACCCAGCATGATGCTAACCAGCGAGGACGTCTTGTTAGTAGATATAACATAATTAGCAGTCAATGTTCTCTTCAAAACGCATAAAGCTTTGAAAAGCTTGAATAGATGTGGTGGTGCCTAATGTGACTTAGAGGAGACATGCACTAGCCTTCTTTCCCCCCCATGATGGGGGTATCGCTTGATACAGTGACATTTGGCTAGGAGGTGGATTTGAGGAGAAAATCAGGATAAATTAAAGAGTAATTAATGAATTCATTCATTCCTTTTCTGTGAACGCTTATTCCTTACTATGGCTGTGGGTACCTGGAGCCTAACCTGGAGTCTATGGGCACGAGGCAGGGACGCACACACACACACTATTCACTCACACACACACGTTGGACTGTGGGAGAAACTGGAGACCCCGGAGAAAACCCACACCACCATTAGGAGAACACGCAAACTCCGCACACACATAACCAGGACCCGGATTCAAACCCCCAAACCTGGAGGTGTGAATCAAAAGTGCATAAATAAATTAATAATTACGTAAACAAACAAACAAATGAATGAATGCATGAATGAATGGATGGTTGGATGAATGGATTGATGGATGGATGGATGGATGAATGAAAGGTCCTAAATGCTTCTTTCAGGGCAAGTATAGTTTTATAAAATGTAAACTTTAAAAAGTTTCTTCACACATCTATGAAAATAAGACCGTAATGATCCGTCCACTGAAAGATTTGCGAGGAAAGCAAGAGTGATTCTATAGCATTCAGACACCTTTATTTTCAGAGAATAGTTTAACTACTTGTATATGGCCACTGTATATCTGTAGAGTATATTATTTTGCTAATGTGTAACCACAAAACGTATAACTATTAATATGTGTATTAGCACTCAAACCTTTCAGCTGTTTAAATGGGAGGCAAATGCTTGCTAACAAAGCTGGGTGTGTCAAGAAGAATTCAAAACAAGCACCTGATCTGCCTCAGACGGCTGAGGAAGTTTTGCATGTATCCTTGCACCCTCAGGACATTAACGGATTCGGATTCGGGTGGGCTGTATTCCTACGTGATATAGAAACTGCACTGCCCTTGAGGAGAAAGCTCTGCACAGGGTGGTGCACTATACAGCACTATACACCACCACTTGCTGTCTGAGGAAGACTGGAGGGATTATAAAGGTCTCCACCCATGCAAGCCACTGTCTGTTTCCTCAGCTATTCCTCAGCTGTATGAGAATATTACAAACAAACTTATATTTGTATTTTAACTACATGAAAGAGACTATGCACCTGTGTTTTTTACTCATTTTCACACCTGTGTGACAATACAAAGATTTTTAAAATTTTGATAGCACTGCCCTAAATGTATTCAGTAACATATTCAGAATATGTTCATAACACGTCATGATAAGGTACATGGAATATCTCTCATTGTTGTATTTATTTGTTCAGTCTAGTCTTTCTCCTACAATCCCAGAACAGTGTAACCCCTCTGCACTCAGCAAAAGTACTTCTTTATGATATTTTAAATTGCAAGGGAGCCCACATAAAAACTTAGTAATCTCCTATTTTCTTCCTCTTGCGTTCAAGACCTCTATATTCTACCACCACCTTCTGAAATGAAAATATTAATAACTGCTGATGCACTGCATCTTCAAAATGTCATGTGCACAGATATTGCATTTCTGTATTCTGAATATGTATTCTGGACACATGCATTCCAAGCCTGATTTCCATATATTTGCTTTAACAATACTTTAACCAAAGCATTTTGAGGTGGGGAGGCTAAACATCTGAAGTGCTATATACAGTGACAGGCAATGTGTAACGCTTCTGGATTTGTAATGCTTATGGTATTAACAGGTTTAATGTAGACATGAGTGTGACAGGGACTAAAGATGTGCAAACAGAACAATAAAGCAAGATCTAAACACTGGAGTATTACAAGGTTTGACATAGACACAAACGAAGTGGCACAACTACATCTAGGGAGTTTAAACAAGATGTTTTGCAAAGAGAGACTGAAACACAGAGGACATAAATACTGACAAGGGAAATGAGAACACCTGGGCAAGGGAGGAGACTAGAATAAGACACATGTGGAAGCACTAAAGAGGAGGCGGGACCAGAGCTGAGACTGACACAAAAACAACAACAAACTCATGAACCACATGGCAGGCAGGGCTAAACAAAGACATGAAAATGGGAAAAGATGGGAGAACATCACAAAGGCCAAAAACCAGGAGAAATGTCATCATATAGTTGTTTTCATTTTCATTTTCATGTCACATTGAATGTGTAGTACCATGCAAATTACATGGTATGAGATGTCAACATACACTACCAGTCAAAAGGTTTTGCACACACTTAGATTTTCTACATTCGCATGTTACTCACTTAATATTTACTGAAAAATACCCTCAATATTCTTTGCTTAGAAATAAATGTATAGTATGTTCACCATTTGAGTAAGTTTATTTGCCAGAAAATGTCATATTTTTATTAATCGCCACTGACCTAAACAAAGCCACCTAATATAATTATAATTATAATTATAATTATAATTATAATGTAGCTCAGCAGACAACTGTAAGATACTTAACAAGCTTTTAAGTGACAGCCAATGGAATGAAACACTTAACTAGTGCATTTAAAGACAGTCTAGAATTTTTTCTTTAGATTTTTACCACGTTATTCAGGAAACTTGTTTTATTTGACATATTTTCATTTATAGTTGCTTTCTCCAAAGAAGAAAAAATAAATGAATAGGTGTGCAAAAACATTTGACTGCTAATGTATATTAACACCAACCAATGATTATTCAGGGTTTTTCGGGTCTCCCTCCCGAATAGAAATGTGGCGTGGTAACTGACTGTCGCACAACACAACCTTAATTTTAAAACCAAACAACATTATCATATTCCGCATCTCAGGCTGCTTGTCTTGTAGTGACTAGCCCCTAAATCCGCCAACAACAAGAGACGCAATCTGGATCATTGTGATGAAAATGCAGCCTGTAATTAAGCAGTGCACAACTACTGCAGATTTTGGAGTTGGAAATAAAAAAAAAAACATTTAAAAAACTGTTATTTGTGAAGATAAATGCAAATATTTTTCTTATTAACTGAGAAGTTAGTGAGGACAGTGAGAAAATTCAAACTTCAGAAGATTTCAAGGTGTCTGTAAACTTTTGATGGACAGTGTATATTTTAAGCTGTCTGAAGTCTAGCTCAATCCCCAGTTGACAGCTAAATAAACAAACACACACGCTCGCACGCACACACACACATACACACGAAGCATCCTTGATAGCTGGATCTCTCTCCATGTCATTATTTCTCCATAAGCGTCCAATTAAGGACAAGAAGTGCCACCACACTCAAGCGTAAGCAGCTCCAGAGTGTGTGTGGCTGGCTGGTAGGGATGTGTCACATGTGGTGGGATGATGGAGGCATGCGCATGATGCCCCACTCCTCTTCCTCCTGGGCTTTCTGGCTGTCTGCTCCAGGCAGCTCCACGTTGGATGAAGATGATGATGTAACAGCTCTCCTTATACTGATCCACAGCCAGGACCCAGTGCTGAATGAATTAATAACCAACATCACACACAACAAAACATAAATATTCATTCACTCTTGTGTCTTACATAAGACTCCCTAACAACCAGGAGAGACATGCAGATCAACGTGTGTGTGTGTGTGTGTTTATGGGCATACACATATGCTTGTGTGTGGATGTGTATGTGTATGAGTATATGTGGATGTGTGAGACAAACCTGCTTGGATGTATGTATATGTACAGTTCTGCATGTGTTGAAAGAATGTATGGTGTGTGTGTGTGTGTGTGTGTGTGTGTGCGCGCGCGCATGTGTGGTGCTCAAATATGATTAACGGTTGTGCTTTTTTCTTTCTCTTAACTGAGTGAGTCATAAAGGGATGTTGCCTCTGGTCCCACAGAGGGACAGCAGGTGGCCTTGAACACACACTCATCCACCCACAACCCTCTTCTTCTTTCTGCCTCTCTCTGTTTTTTTCTGCATCTGTCTATCAGTCGTGCTCTTTCTGTCCCTGATTTTCTTTTTTCTTCATCCCTAATTCTGCTTTTGTGTTTTCTCCTTTTTCAGCCATATCCCTGTCTTTTATTGCTCTTTCTTTTTCTGTCTTCCTGTCCATTTTTTTTCAATTCCTGCCTCCTTCTGTCCCCCTTTCACCTTTCTCTACCTCTTTCTGCCTCTCCATCTCCTTTCTAACTTTCTCTATATTTTTTACGTTTCCTTTCTCACCCTCTTTCTTCTTCTTTCTCTCTGTTTCTGCTCTGATTCTTTTTGCTCCATGTTTTCTTTTTCTAAAAGTCTTTTTCTGTCTCTCGCTATCTTTTGCTGGCAGGGCCTCTCTGTATGCTTTATCTCTCGTGCTCTAAGCGGATCTGTGTGCTTTCTTTCGTTCCCCAAAACATCTTTCTCAGCGGCAGGATATGTATCAGTAGCTCCAGGTTTTCTACTCTTGCATGCCCCTCATGATGCTGTTCACAGCCCAAGCTCACATACACAGTGATCCTGAACCGGGAGGTTGGTGTCAATGAGTAGTTTTAGTGATGTACTGGAAATTAGTTGAATTGTGGGATGATGTTTCATGGGGTGTGCAAGAAAACTGCAGTGAATGAGGGCTAGTGAAAATAAGTGTAACTCTTATTTATCAGGCAAAATCCAGGCATCACAGACCAGTAGCAGGGGTTCAGGATTTCTCACCATTTGCAAATTCTCACCAGAGTCGGCACTGCTTTGATATAAAAAATCTTTTAAATCCTACTTGTGTTTGCGAATTTGGAAATGCTAGATGCTTTTTACATTCTGCAACTACTCGCAAGAGAAATTCTCTTTAGGTCAACATTCATGAAACACTATACTTTCATTTAGAATTTTGGTTTGATATTATTATTCAACTTTTATATATTTAATCACATAGTTATTTACAAAATTAATTGCATTTATATTCTATATTAACAGGTTTGAGTCAGCACCTTTTCCATTTGTTTCAAAAAGCTAAAGGATGTTTTCATTTCTGCAAAACAAAGCTGTATTCACAAAAATAACTGCTCAGACAATATTGAGATCAGATGGAAGGACAAGTCAGTCTCCTGCTGCTCAGAGACTTCTCCTGAGACAAAGGCCCTAGTAGTCTCCAAGTGTCTTAATAGGGACATTTAGTAGAGATCTCATTAAAGTCACACATTGTGCTCAGATGTGTTAAATTAACCGCACCCACATTTATCTTCAACTGAACTAAAGACAGAAATCTCAATAAGATCTCAACTGTTTCTCTTTCAGGACTGAGAGCCTCTGTTATAATGCTGCAATGACTTATAAGTATCTGTTTTATCATGTCTCCTTTATGTATATTGTTATTTCTGACCATTACATCTCATTAGAGGTCAAAGACTAACATTAAAAAAAGAAAATGGTCCTCTGAGCATGTCTGTTATTACCATGTTTACACTAGCCTTTAGAATATTTAATAAAATTGGCTTGTAAAAAAGCAATTAAAAACAAATCTCATCTAAGAAAAGAAATTATATAAACAAGATATTTAGTTTACATTATGAACCTTTTGATTTCCTTTCGAAAGGCTTAGTGTAATTCTCCTGATTTCATAGAACTGCTTTCATTTTCCTGTTTAATACTTGTTTTCTATGTTTCTTGAGCCAGTCTTTCTTTCTCCTCTTCTAGCCCACTAGCAACACTTACATCTGTGGATCAACTGTTTTTTACTATGTCTTTTTTTTATTTTATTGTGCATCAACTCTTTATAATTTCTCATATTTCTGTTTAACAGTAAGTAAGCAGGAACATTCTGAGAGAGGCACCATTATATTTAATGTGTATTATATTCCCCCAGAACCTTTGAAACGAGAGCAATCATTTTCATCTCAAACTAATTTTTGAGATGAAACTCCCAGAAAACAAGGAATGGGGTAGACTTCTAATAATTGTACTTCTTCTTTAAACTTTTCTTGTCAGTTTTATTATGACAATGATTATGTACTTTATCTACAGAAAAACAATAGAGCTGGGAACTTGGGATTAGGAACAAGGAACACAGATAAAATAATAAGGATTGCAAGGCACTGCCACATGTAAGACCTTGAGAGTGAAGGTCTGGTAGGCCTAACAAGACGACTACGAGTACACATGACATGAAAAGCAATGACAAATTGAATGATTTAGAATGAGCGACAGCCACATAAAGAACCACTTTCTTTGTAAATGAGATATGGGAGTGTGAGAGCCTTTTAAAAGTAAAAAACCCCTCTGCAAAAAAGGCTGAACACACATTAAAGAATTCTCAAGGAATCTTTATTTTTAAGGGTGCAGTTAGGTAAGTTTGGCAGGCACCTTATCTATAACACAAGAGAAATAAAGTAGAGGAAAGTTTTAAAGCTCAGGACTTTTCTGTCTTTAAAATGAATGCAGTGGGAGACTGCACCACTTAACTTTCTAAAGTGTTCCTACTCGACACACTAATTACTCCACATTTTAAGCCATTGTAACTGCAAAGATCTCTGTGATGTGTCACAGGCATTAGCCAAATGTGCCTTTTAGATGCTGTTAGATGCCGGGACAATCCAGGAAACCGTTTTAAGATTAAAACCACAGCTCAAGGCAAGGGTTAGTGGCGGGACATTATCAACTGGGATAATGCTTAGTTGTGGCCCAGGGCCGTAACCGCAGGACTACCAATAGACAGTTTCTCTTTTGGAATGCAAGAGTGGCATTGCTGTGGGCTGTAGATCTGCTTCATGCCTTCCATTATTCTTCATCCCGTTATAATTCTTTCCCACTCGCATGCTGTCAACCTTGTACAAGTCTAAAAATATTGCCATTATTTTTCTCTACTAAATTTATCGATGTAATTATATATTTAATTATATAGTAACTTACCTAATTCAGTACGTTTACGTTCAAAGTATACAGTCTAAATCTTTCTATAGATTTAAATCTGCAACATTACATTTTTTCAATTCTTCTGATATTAAGAAATTAGAGTTTTATTAAATTAAAATTACATTAGATGTCTGTTTACAAACACTAATGTGAAATCTGCACCTTCAGCAGAGCTTTTCTGCTTGAGAAATAATTAACCAAATTACACCCTGCCTTTGCTCTCATTAATAAGTGCGACTTCTAGATGACAAATGTAGAATAACTTATTTGATCAAAAATTCTGAACATGGCTTTATAGTGTATGAAACTGTACTCTGCATTCACTTTAGAAATAAAACATGAGAGATGCAAATTTTGAATGTAACTGACATAATGCAACTCTACCCTGATCTTAAAACATTTTCAGGGGTCTTAGGTAGATCTGCTGATCCAGGGCCATTGGTGGCAGTGTTTTTAAAAAGGCCACTTATTGGAATCAGAAACTGATTCCATTATTTTTGTTACATTGCTTACAATGTAATTAATATCACTGAAATGAAAGGATATCAATGCACCAAACTTTGACCATTGATTTGATTATATATTTTTCTTTCTTGAATCAGAGAAATTAAACTATTTTGTTGAAAGCTTTACCAAAACCTTTAATGAGTTCTGGGATGTTTGTAATTTAACATGTTAAACAACCTTCTGTACCTTAGTCAACTTTAACTGTCTTCTTTTGCATTGATCCCATAATAAGTCTATTCTCTTTTGCATGCCATGTAAAATTAAAATATAAGAGAAACAAAAGGTAGTCTGTTTAGGGTGTTTGCTCTGACTGATCTGCAAATCCATCTTTCCCAGTAAAAGCAGTCAGAAAACTGGCTGAGTAGATTTTGGAATACATTTGGAAGGCATTCCAAAGGAACCCATCCATGCAACCCAGACTACCACCTCCAGGCACAAGATTTAAATCCAGAAGCTTCAGAAGCTTAAAGAGGAGGCTGTACTGTGTATGCAAGTAGAGCCTTTGTAATGTCCTTTTGCAGGGGACCTAAAATAGTTAGAACCTTTAAGTTCTGAGAAGGTTTAATTTGCAGATACCCCAAACAGAATGGAACTTCACATACACAGAATCGGAATCGGAATCAAAATCAGAATATAAATGCCTTTGTTGTAAATACTTAAAACATGTGAAATGGAAGAAAACATAAGGCAGCTGTTTGAGTATAATACAGTGTGGGACCATCAGTCTAGAGGTCCTGGCACCTTCTAAGCAAGAGCCAGGGCAATGAATGTCATGGGGTCTTCTTGAATTGGATTATGGGTATTATCTGTGCACAGGTGTATGTGCTGTGTGATTATCTCTGATTTTACTTAGGCCTATACCTGCTTAGGGCTAAGTGTAAATATGTAGTAACTATTAAACTTAGGGCAAATATCTAATTGATGTGGTTCAACCCATTTTGATGTAATAATGTGTAAACCTGACCTTAGTAAGCACTCACACTTGTTTATTCAGCACATCCTACGCTTTATCAGACTGAGAGCTGGGGAAGTAGGAGGCCTACCTTAATTTTACAATTCTGTAGTTAATTACATTGCAGTTACTCAATCAACAATGTAGGGCTTCTCTATGCACCACTGAAACTTATTCTGTGATTTGAATTACAGCAGACACACTGCAGAAAAGGAGTCTGTGAAATTTCATTGCAGGATCTGCGCAGTGTACAGTGCTTCTTATCTCCTTGGACTTTTTGTCCGTTTAGTGGACAAAGGGTTCCTGCCGTCTAATTTACAGCACTTCAGAATCTGATAAAATATAAATGCAATCTATCACCATTAGCCTGTCATACTACCATATTCACTGGTTATCGTCTTTAGGGAGACAGTACTTGCGTGTGTGAGATTATGAAACATAGCTTCTCTGCCTAAAAGCCCTGGTACATTATTCAGTAATACACAGATCCCAACCAACCACATCTAATCTCAGACACAAAGACATCCTCCCAGGATATCCTCAGAATTGACTTTTTTCACATTCTTTTCTTACAAATCTGTCCGACGTTGTGTTCATAGCTCAGTTTTATTCATGTTAAGCCCAGTTTCATAAATTAAACATTTCCATCATCAGTGTAAGATTTTTCGTAGCGCACTGCAGTGTTCGTTTTCAAATGATATCCCACAATTCAGCACTCTAGCTGACCTCAGACCGCACTGCAGATTACACACCCACAACAAACACTTCAATCAAGATTTTTGTCAAACTGTTACTATATTTTGTTTCCGTGCTGAAAACAAGTATCTCCAAAAGGGCAACAAAAAAACATGTAAAGAGAAGTTATTCAAAATACTACTGGAGATTTTTGGGACTCATATGTCATAAAACATTCATAGGGTACAGTACAGCTACTCTTTTCAGAAAAATGAAAAAGAAAAAAAATGGAGCTGGTATCTGTAGAAAGTGACTTCCATGCTGTAATGCTAAGTTTGTTAATGTGTAACACTGCTGGTCTTCTGAAGGATTAAGTGTTTATTATATTATATAGGTAAATATAAGACTCTGAAATAGCATATGTCAGCACTGAATAGTGGGCGAAAACAGTATTTCACTAAGATTAGTGTCCATAGTACTCACTAAATAGAAGATGATAATATCTGTATGTCATGCTACAAAAGCTAAAATGTGTAAACATGGCACATCATTCAGACCCACAATTCCAGCAACATGGGATGGGAGGAATGTGGCTTCGGAGGTGATGTTGAAGGATATTCTTAATCACAGAACATGTAATCACGTCAGAACAAAACCTTGTTTCCCCAAAACAGTACAGGAGAAGGAAAAATATTCTTTACTTTCAATGTAGCTGCAAGTCACTGGTCAAGTAAAGGTGTTTCTTTGAAATCTGGCCTGTGAGAGCTGGGACATGCTCCAGCATCCCCACAACCCTGGCTAGGATGGTAAAGCAGCATAAACAGTGTAAATAAAATTGAGGAATAGACGTTCAAGTGTTTGTGCTGACAAAAGTAATATGTGACTATTTTAATTTATCAAAATATATGACCCTTTCCAAACCCTCTCCGTTTCAGAACATTCAGTGGAAGGTAATGGTCCACCTTTATGAGCACGGATCTTGCCAGTAAGCTATATGTGTTTTCACCAGAAAAACTAATTAGTGACTGGTTATTGTTAACCAGGCTTGCACAAAAATCATGCATTTTTATTTGTACTTTTTTATATTGCTTTGTAAACAAAACACAAAAATCTAGAATGAAAGAACGATTTAAGATGAATCAAATCTTAAATCTTACTCTTATTCTATATTTACATTTTTTGCTTCTTTTTATTGTACTTTCTTATGGTTTCATGCCTATTTAATCTCTGTAAACCACAATGAAATACCTCTGTGTAGGATCATGTTATTCTCAATTAAACTTGCCTTCTACAGAATACTCTACAAACAACATCGAATTTCATCTCACTGATGGAATGCCACATCTAATAAGGTTAAATTATAGCCTTTCTTATCTGACAGTAAGATGATAGTGTGTTCAGAGTCTAGAGGGGGTAAGAATGACTACCTTTCATCGGATGCAACTCTTCATGAGCCAAACAGGTCTTTTTCAACATACAATAATTCATTATGTCATCCATTATGACTTGGTTTGAGATACAGGCAGTGTAAAATCATGCTGAGTGACATTTGAAATTGAGCAGCTAACAGTCGTTAAAGACTGTTTGGGCCTGTTTGTGTTCGGTCATGGAGGGAGGTGGCGTGTGTGAGGTGACAGGACGAAAGAGAGAGACACACCACTGAACTGGAGAGGTGAGCCAGAGCGCTTATCACAGGAAACGGTGAATCACTGGAGCGACAGAAAAAGGTTATCCCAGTTTCACAGATGTCTCAAATATTTACACAAGATGAGCTCTGACTCGCCTCATGGTTTTCTTGAGGTTTCGTGGCCTTTCTTTATATTTAAAAACGGTTTAAGTCCTTCCTGTGTAAGAAAAGCGCAAGGGAGGCATTATAAACAGTTTTATTAGATATATGGGGAAGCCAAAATATTTATGCAAGACTCCAATGCAAGAGGAGAGGGGCTGTCCATGCTGAAAAATGAATTTCGCTTTTGGGACAGTTTCCATGTGAAGAGCTCTTTTCCATTACACACTGCACATCCACTCACCCTGTGATTCTATGAATACAAACGTGACCGATGGGAAAGATATGAAGAAAACCTGACTGAAAGCGGAACAGGTAGTGTAAGTGGGATAGGGAAGGGTTTTTTTCAGGAGGAAGAGAGATGTGAAGAGAAGGAATAAAAAAAGAGAGATGGGATATCTATTAAACTTGTCCAGGAGAAGCGCTCACATCAGCAGCACAGCTAAGAGCTTTTTCCAAGAATGGCTCGCGTTTCCGCAGTGCTGATGGCCTTCGCTCTCCTGCTCTCTCAATACCATAAATAATCTCAGCATATTATCCCGTTGTGGCCACTACCAGACATGCATAGTCACTAGAAAATACTACAATAAATAGTCAAATAAGCAGAAAAGTGAACTTAATATGAAAAGTACAACACGGTCTTAATGTTTGCATTTTATACATACTTTAATACATATTTATGTTTTCTTTTGGAACAATTTAAAGCCACCTAAGTTTATTTAAACTGTACTTAAGCTTAACTGTATTTAGTTGTTTAGTTTCGTTCTGATGAACATGAGACTGTACACGAGGCAGGACAGGAGACAAATGAGAGCCTGAATATAAAGAGGTGACATGAGGAGAGACTTGACTAATGACTGAATGTAGACTGGACAGACGGCAGGACGAGAGATTGGACAGGCATGTGTATAGCGACAGGAACAAACCCCACAATGGGCATAGTGACAGGGACAGTTATCAGGATGGGAACTGTTACAGAACGAGAGACAGGAACTGGTGGGAAGTGGTAGGGACAGAGACAGGGTCGGTAATGAGAATGGGCAGGTAAACTAAAGAGGGTGTGGGTGTGGAAGGGTGCTGAGGAGATGGTCTGGCCGAGAACTGAAACACCAGCCATGCAGTAAACTGATGGACCAGCCCAGTAGGGAAATAAGGGATAGGTCGGGCAGGAGACTGGGGGCCAACCTGGATGTGGTCTCATCTTAGAGGTTCTGGAGACAGGCGTAGGCATTGTGTATCCATAGGTTTGCTGAATGATACTGGGTGGCACTGTGGATCTGGCATCTGTTCAGTGGTGCCCTCTGGGACATTGTATGGCGCTGGATCAGTGGTGGGAGAATTGCCACGCCTATGACTCCTTTTCCCACATGATTGTGGAGGACTGCTGCCTTCACTGGCTGAATCACCCACAGCTAAGCCAAGTTCTTAGCCTTCACTAGTGCCCACATATCCTTCTCCAGTGAAGCCTCCTCCAAATCCCAGCTGTAGTCCTCTCTCACTGTATGCTGATGAGCTCAGGCCAGAGGGACTACAGCAGGAGCAGAGGTGAGCCCCTCAGCCACCATGCAGCCAGTAACATTCCCAGAACTGCAGCTCCTGTCCTGCTCCTGTCCACGTGGACAGGTGGATGTGGAAGCAGGCGATGTCATGACCTACTTTCTTACCCACCATCAACCAGGAATTACACGCAGCTGGCCAATGGGAACAGGCATCTCTGAAAAATACATGGTTTATTTGCATAAACTTAGTTTAAGAAAGGTAAAAAAAAAACTGCGGCATAATGAATTTTTCATTGAACAACTGTGAACTCGACTTCACGAGTGTGTGTGTGTGTGTGTGTGTGTGTGTATGGGAACACTAATGAAGCAGCTGTGTGTAACAAAGGCTGTAGCAGAGCAAAATTTGCTTGACAATGTTGATAATTACAATTTTATGTATTTGGGGTATTTTTTCCTCGCCCTTTTGATGTTGTTTCCTTTCTTTTGGTGTTTATCCTCCTTAAAGCTCTGTGTGTTTATACCCTTTCTGGCAGACTAATATTTATCTATTACACATGCACACACACATACTACTCACACTCACCCACACACATCTGGAGGACTTTATTTGACAGACGCACATGCTTGCTCTGATGCGTCCTGTGTTCTCAGTATGAGGCCTCTGATCCCAAATGTGACGGTAAATATTTTACACACCTCTAAACATCGCTCTCTCTCTCTCTCCCTCTTCATCCATCTCTCTGCAAACTTGACTGAACTCACAGTCTGCACAGCTGTTGATATGTCTGAGTAGTGCTTGCCTCTCAGTAATGCTAACAAAACAGTTTGTGTATCTAAGATGGAGAAAGAAATGTGTCTAGACAGGTCAGAGAGTCACTGAGAGAGATACACCCACACACAAATAATGTTGTAGGTCAGCTTCTTCATTAGTTACATACACTAACTAGTCACTAAATTGGGCAAACCTTCATTTTAGTCCATTTTATCATCTCCACTTATCACACAGGTGCACTTTGTAGTTTACAGAAACAGTTCATGATCTAATTGATCTAATTTATAATCCCAATAAAAACCATACATTACAGTATAATTGCAGTAATTCACTCAATGTCATACTATACTATGGATATTTTCACCACAATCTATAGCATTAGGGGCAATGATCATAGCCCCCAGTGATAATATATAGAGTAGCTTGATATAACACAACATTTTGTTGCACCTATGCCACACTTTATGATTTATTTCTGATTTATGTTACGTTATAATTATTGCATAAATCATATACAGCTCAGTTTATCATTCTAGATACTTCTAACATTTATTTACAGCTTGCTACAAATCAGTTGAAATCTGTGAAGGTGTAGAAGCATCGTGAAAGATTCAATGCATATATGATACATATGAATATGAATACATTTTATTTCTTAAATATGATTCCAAATGTTTGCTAGCATACTTGACTCAAATGTATACATCATGACCATTCAGACCATGCATGTTGTTTCTTTTTTTCTTTCAGTATTCCAGTCTACTTGCTATTCGCAGTATGTTTGTTGTGATATTTTTTTTTATGATTTGAAGCATGCCGATTCAATGCATCACTTTTCGTTAGTGTAAATCTATGATAGAATCCAAACAAAATGGAAATCTGTGAAAAATTAGTGAATAATACACTGAATAAATGTACTAAGAAGTGCTGAATATTTATAGTGTTTCCGCACGCTGAAAATGTCTCCAGCGTTTCCGTGCCCTCTCTGCTTCAGGTTTTCTCTCATTTGTTAACGCTCCATTTATTCTTCAGGTGGCTCTGAGTTGCCATGGTGCCCGGTCATCAGCAATCAAGACATTGTGTAGAGGATTGAGAGAGTAGAGAGAGAAAGAAAGAGAGAGAGAGACCGACAGACAGACAGACAGACAGACAGACAGACAGCGAAAAAGAGAGAGAGGAAGACAGAGATAGAGATAATAAAACAGTCTTCACTCTTTAGTATCTTATTCTTTGATGAGACTTTTGCTCTCTCTCTGCCTCTCTCTCTCTCTCTCTCTCTCTCTCTCTCTGAGGTGTTCTGAAGTCGAGTTTAATCATGGCGTGATGTTGGAGGCTATTACCTGATAGACAGTGGGGCAGTGAAGTCTTTCTGACAGACACTGCACTGTCCGCATTCCACCATTCCACATGTGCACACTATCTCTCTCTCTCTTTCTCTCTCTCTCTCATTCAACTCCATTGGCTGGCTTTCCTACACTATTAACAGTATTCAGACTCAGCCGGTCTCTCTCTCTCCTACTATTACTTTCATTTTTTACTCTGTTTTAAACACTGTGGAGGAACTGAGTTGTTGCCTAATCTGTCTGTAGATGGCAGTGTGGCACAGACTTGCTCCCTGCAAACGCCCCCCCCCCCACCATTTGTATGTATGTGTGTGTGCTTATAAACAGACACTCCTGATAAGAGGTGGTCTGGAGCAGAAGATCCTTTTAAGGTGAAGAATGCCACGCATTCCACAAATAACTGTTTACGGCAATTTACTCTCTCTCTCTTTCCCCCCTTTTCTCCAGTGCAAAATCATCTCTGTATTAACAGTTCATATTTACATATGAATAATTTAACTATGTACATTTGTTTTGTCAGAACACTGCAACAAACATATCAGCATTGTCAGAACAAAACCTTGTCTTTCCCAGTAGTAACTGTTTTTTAAATTACAATGTCACTGATTTGTTCACAGCAGTTGGTGTTTTTACATTATTTAAACAATAATGAAAAACAATGAAAGTAGAGTTTTTGTTCCTTCATTTGGCAAAAACATTAAAATATAAAGAGCACAGACTTTAAGTAGTGCAACAAACGGTGGAAGATTATGGTATGAACTGTAAAGAAAATGTAAAGAATATAAAGAAAATGTTGACCAACAAATGTGTTTGTGAATGTGTGTCGTTTTTGCTTTGATTATTTCTGTCTTTCTGTCTTACAAACACAGGACTGTGAAATAAGCCTCTCACTGAAATTCAGTGCATATAATCAGAGGTGCAGAGACAGATAGATAGATAGATAGATAGATAGATAGATAGATAGATAGATAGATAGATAGATAGATAGATAGATAGATAGATACACACACACACCTTACAGAGGGTTAAAACTGGGGCAAAGCTTGGGTTAGTGCTCCTCTATTAAATTCTCTTTGACTATGTCTTGTTGGCACAAGGCAGACAGGCTTTTAGCTGGATTTAACTTTATTGAGAGGGGGATAAAGACAGCAATCTGGTTCTCACACTGAGCACTGCTTAACAGGACATGAAAGGGAGCACATAGAGAGGGAGAGAGAAAAATCATAAAGAGAGGAGGAAGACCATCAAAATGAAAATAGGATATATTTATGTATATATTTATGTATATATATATATATATATATATATATAGTACTAAGACACTCTTTCAAATAGGGAATTAGTGCACCCAGGCCCACACAGGTGTTCAGCTGTACACACCACACACATCTTGTATAATCTTTTTTAAAAAAAGCAACTACAACTGGGTTCTCTGTATGGAGTGATAGAGCTCCATCCAATACCTTTGAGATTATGTGATGAGTTGGAGTGGCTTTTGTGATCCATCAGTTCCTGTTGCTAAAATGCAAAATATTGCTTTGAATCACTTTTTTATCTTACGCCTGTCAAACTGCTTTATCTTTGGTGTGATGAGTAGATTACATTAAAGAATTGGGAACAAATGTCTTACTGCGACAGGCTGTAGTGCCTAAAGAGACAAGGTGCCTAGATAAAGGTGTTCCAACCACTCAGCATTCAGCACCACCAGTATACTGATCACCGGCCGGATCGTCTGCCTAAAGTTAGATGACTCATGCATAGATCACTGTGTGGCTTAACAAACAAAATCATTCCTCTGGAACTGGGCAGGTTCATGGACTGGACTGAAAATGAGACAAATTTGAAAGTCGTTCGTGAAGCTTTGGGAAAGTGTCCCTCAAGACTACATAAAAATATACAAGAACCAACTGACTGTAATAATTAGTGTTGCATAAAGTGAAAGGGAGTGTGCTGGTGATAACAGCACCACTGTATATGAAGCAGGTCCAGTGTGGCTTTAATAATGGGTGAGTAAGACTGTGGCTCTGTGGGATATGATGCAGATGTTAGTCATCTCCCTCTCTTTCTCCTTCTCTCTCAAACCCCATCAATCCACGTCCTAACACAACTCTCAACATCTGGAGCCTGTTAGACCCTAGAACCCGACAATAGCTGATGCTAACAGCAACACAGTACACTACGTTTAGACCCATATATAAGCTGCATAAGCTAATTGTACTCACCATTAGGTTTTATTTTAATAGATTTCATGCTATTTATTAAAACAAGATCCATAGTTTCATTTCACGCTATACAGATTGTTATAACATATATTAACTACAATATACATATAGGTGTGTATATATAAACTATAATATACAAATAAAACGTAACTCCCTAACATAATAAACTAATGTGTGTTCAGTTAAAAAGAAACATTGCTGGTTGCTATTAGTGAGTTGAGAATTAAAATTTGAAAATGTATAATCTCACTGTATTTTTCCATGTCTACCTACATTTTCTCCCCCCAAATCTCCCAAAAAATGTACACTTAGAATGTAAAGCACACTTCTGCATCCCCATAGACCTGACCTCTCTTCTGCACTGCTCTCTCACACCATCATTCCAATCCGTCTCACCTCAGTAATTCCACCTCTCTTTCAAACTCCTCTTTCTCGCCTGCTTGGCCTCGCTCTGTTGTTTTCCGCCAGCGCCTTGCTCATTTTCTTGTTTTCTCACTCTTTCTTTCTCTGTCTGGATCAAGGTGTCGGCGAGGACAAATGCATAAACATTCTATACCGTCTGTCAGTTATGCTTGTGGAATTGCTTGCTAGGAAAGAGCTTAGGCATGCATAAAAAAAGCAGCGGAAATGTGTGTGCATGTGTGTGTGAATGTATCTTAATGGAAAGAATCTGACATGTAACAGAAGCTGGAACTAAGAGGAGTGTATGTGTGCAAGCTCACACATGCATGTTAAACAGAACATCTCCATTTGAAAGAGAGACAGAACGATCCGCTGCGTAAGTTTTAAGCACGCACTTAGCACAGCAGATGCTGTCAGGCTAATGCTACAAAAATGTTGGATAAATGAATATGTGCCATAATGAGTCGATATTTACACCCATTCAGCCTCTCCTATGGCTTTTCCACATGTGTCTAATAAAATAAGCATGCAGACCTCCTCTGAATCTGCATATTTCCAAAAGGGGAAAATACCCAAGAGGAGATTAAAACCCTCAGCTAAAAGTCACTACGCCCCTCTTGTTTTTCTTTCCTCTCAGTAAAATGTGGGCAGCAAAATTTGACACAAAACAATCAATTATGAGACACTGAACGCAACGACTCAAGCGATTAATATTACGGAGTAATGAAAAAGGCACGAGCGGAATATGTGAAACTGGAGTATCTGGTTGCAGGGCTCCTTTGAGAGCTTCTGTTACTCTTCAAGTGCATGAGTCGTTTTGAGTCATATGGTGAAATGCTTTATAAAAATGTCTTAACATGCCGGCCAGCAACCTGAGCCCAAGGCCCCTGGAGCCAGATTAACAAACAATGTAATGACGATGGTTTCCTCTCAATCCTCCTGGTGTAAATTCCTCCTGGATGTTTCTCAATGCTGGCGACGGACCCTCACCGCATTTCCCCTGCGACCGGTCCAGATGCGGGGATGAAGGCTCCGGACTGATTGCGGCAGCTCTGGAACATTCCACTGCTCAAACATGTTACCTAAGAGAGCTCCGTAGTGGTACTAGCTTAAGTGTTAGCACAATGCTAATAGTGAGCATGCATCATGGTGAAACAGAATACAAACCAGTTAAAATCTGCCCTGTTCTCCATTTCAGAGGATGAAACCACTGACACTGGAAGAGGGTGTGAGCTGATGTTAGCAGAGAGAAAGGCTGTTGGCTTTTGTAAAAAAATGGACAAAAATGAAAGAATGATCAAATTTAACACATGGTAATTGCTTCCTTCTAGCTTTTCGTCATCCGTAGTCTGTTGCTAGTAAACTCTACTGTATATCTGTACTTTTCAGTAGATTATTACATGTTCAGTGCTTTCTCACTAAAATTAGCTAAATATACAGAATGTATATTTGCTTTACTTTACATGCTTTACTTAATAATTTAACAGTCTAGCTTGCTTAGAATCCCTGTCCCAAGAAACCCATGCATTTCCTTTTTTTTCATTTTCAATTTTGGCATAATTTGAAAACACAGCAAGCAATAGAAATGGTCCAAAACTACGTATAATAAAATGTATTTATATTCATCTACATTAAAAGTGAAGAACATTTGAGCCTTTTTATGTTAAAACTCTTCTTATGCCAGTCATTTAGGGACCCTTAGGGCTTTATCAGACATCTAAGAAGACCTAATCATTTCTTGAATAGTTTTAGCTATTTTTCTTTAATAGAATCATAACGCTTGTTGTATTGAAACGCTACATACAGTAAAGTAATTCTCTTATCACATTCAAAATAAAAGTGTATGTGAATAAAAGTGTAAATACTGTATGTAATATCCACGTTTACCTAAAATAGATAGCTAAACTTGGGTATTACATACAGGTAACAGGAAAATCCACATTCAACTTAAGTAACTGAGCTTATAAATAAACCAGACCTACCTTCATATGGTCCACTGAATATTCTCCAGGTATTAGATAGTTGTAGTAACTCGTCAGGTCTCACACTTATATATAAACTCTTTTCCTTCATTTTCATTCTGAACTTGCAGAACTGAAGAGAAGTGACTTCACTGAGGGTGTGTAATAAATATACATGTACCACCAAAAATCACTGTGGGTCTGTCTCTTAATGACCTGATATGTACCAACATAATGTTATTAATTATTTTATTCAGTTAACTAACTGATTCCAAAAAGTGGTGGGGACATGAAAAATGTGGTGTCCGCAGCATTGCCATTGTAAATCATGTCTTTAATCTGTGGCGTGTTATTTCTCCATTTTTGACTGTTTTTGATATATCTTGCTTAAACTCAGTTCTTAGCTTTAATACCCAGTTTTTGGCACAGATGCTAGTAGTAAAAATGATTTTAGCATTCATTAGTATTTTTGCAGCGTGAGCTCTAGCATTGCGGTGGGGTTTTGTTAATAAGAGAGTATTCTCTTAAGATCTTGTTAAAAAGACTACAGTAGGAGAGAATGCTTTGTACAGGTTGAGAGAGAAGAATTAGAGATCAGGGGTCAATGTGGGTCATATAGTGAGGGAGCATTCTTGTCACAGACAAAGTGCAGACAGCCCAGCTTTTAACTGTCTGTGTTTCTACTAAAGTCAACATGCTGTCTCATACTGATGGTCACATATACTCATCACACACACACTGTATTTTTGAATACGTTTTTGTTACAACAGGAGGAAAATGAGAATGAATGCCTATGGATTCATGCATGATTAGTGAAGGAAGGAGTGTATATGTGTGTGTGTGTGTGTGTGTGTGTGTGTGTGCCATCACTGCTTACTTTAACCTATATATCTGCTAAGGAAACAAGCTGACACCTCTGTGAAAGTGTTCACCATCCATTTCTGTCTGTGTATGTGTGTATGTGTGTATGTGTGTATGTGTGTGTGTGTGTGAGTGTGTGCGCATCATGCTTTGGTGACAGATTTGCACACTGGTCAGTCACCAACTGAGATAAACACCCCATTAATCTTTGGCTGGCAGGGTGATGACCCTGCCGAGCTCTCTGGGCTTTAGCTGAGCGTTCACAAGTGGCTGTAATGGAACAACAGGGGTCCTCCATGCTGAACTATGGGTGAAACACCTATAAGCCCACTAGGCCATGAGAAATAGCCACAGCCAAGCAGTAAGGACACACCAATAATTTGCAAATAATAGAGGTTTAAACTGATAATTGATGTAACATGTTGTAAACAATTAATTTATTTAATAAACCACATCACTTGCATTCATGTATGGTGCAATATTCATAGATGGATCTGGAATTTATGCAATGTGTACTTTCAAAACCAATTTGAAAGCACAGACCACACTTTTAACAGGGTTGTGTGTGTAAGACGATATTGTAGAAGGGCAGAGAACTCTGAGAACCTGGGATGGAGCTCTGGGCGGCTCCTGCTTTAAGCCATTAGGCCAGTTGCTCTCACTGAAGAGCAGAGATAAGACAGAGAGATATGAGCGAAGAACAGAGAGAAGACGGGGGATGCAGAATACAGGAAATTAAAGGGAATTTAGATAGGAAGGAGGAGGGTCTCTTTGAGTCCACTAAGGACATTTAGTGCTTTTTGACTACATATTTAACACAATATGATACAAAATATGTTAAAATAAATACACAAAGTGTACTGTAATTTAACACTTGTTTGAGAGTATGTGTTTACATATGCATATGTAGCATATCTGAAAATGAGTTTGTCATGGACCATTTGTGTGCATATGTTTATATGTGTGTACTCGATTGGTCTGTGGGGGGTCAGGGTTGTTCGGGTCAGTTGTGTGGCCTCCTCTGGTCTTCACTGTTGTCAAACAGTAAAACTTCTCCAAGGCTGTCAGTCACAAAGCCTAATGACTTCTCCAGGCCTCTCTCTCCTGGCCAGATCCCTTACTAACAGCAATGCTCCGCAGAAAATTCCTGCATGTTTGGAACACACTGTGTAGGTCAGGCTGCTTCCAAATGGGCCACAGAGAATCCGGAGCTGGCCTGTGGAGCCGTGGAGGTGGGGCTGGTCGGTGTTCTCCTGCTCAGCTGGGTGGTTCTAGTATGTTCCAATGTCTCTGGGAGATCACACTCCAGTGATGGATGTTGGAGCAGGATATGGGGTGATTGGTGATCCGGTGCTCTATAGCAGGACGTTGTGTGATCGATGCCCCCAGTTCAACTGTCACTATGTTTACATGGGCGTGACTTTTGACCCCTCTGGGTGAGGAAGGGGTTGGGCTCGGGCACTCGGAGACGGAGACGGACCCTGTAGTTCAACAGTGCACCAGAGATGACCAGCAGCTCTGGACTGCGTCTGATGATAGCACTGACATAGACGGCAGCGGAGCTAGGAGAAAGACAAGATGGCCTAAACATACACAAAGAAAGAGAGAGTGGAGAAAAAAGTGCATGATGAGTGACTGGGTTTAAAGAAACAGTCTAAGAGCTTTTGTCCATGTTTGAACTGCAAAAAGTAATATGAAATAATAGTCAACAAATGCTGTAGTGAAAATTACATTCATGATTATTGGTAGCTGCTAACTTTCATTTGCTGTGAGAGACATTAACATAGTATTAATCATAAAAAAAACTCTGGATCACTGCATTACCTGATACAAACACATGTGAACTACCATGCCACTACCCGTTGGTCCCTTTTCATTGATGGACAGGGTAGTAGGTGGTCAGAAAACTGTAGAGCAGTAAGTGAGCTATGGGCAGAATTTGTAAACTTACAAAAATGTATGGGTTCTTAATCTCTGTTTCCACTTATATAATGAAAGACTTTTTCATAGCAGTGTTTATTACAGTGGCACAGAAAGAACTGGTTGTAGATTTGCAGTAAGATGTAGTAGTGGTGATAGTTGGTTACTAAGAGAGAGAGAGAGAGAGAGAGAGAGAGAGAGAGATGGGGGGTGTTTTGACACAAAGTTATGTCTTTGGGACTTCCTACATTCTTAAAAATAGAGGCTCCTACACCTCCACTCTTGGAAAGTAAGATCATCCTACATCTAGAGTAAATAACCTTTATATATATTATGTTTTATTTATTTAAAGTCGCTTTCTGATGATTTGCTATTCCATTGGCAAATAATTTTGCTTATTTCAAAATGTAACACTGATCATTTTGCTTTTTTGAGAAACAATATTTGAAACAAGCAAAGATTTCTACAAAAGAATAACACTTCCCACAGAAAGTGAAAACAATCTAGGTGTGTTATTTAATAGAAATTAGTGAACACATTTTAGAATGTTCTCATAAAAATCTGCAAAAAAGAAACATCAGATATCCTTGATTAGATTTAAGATAATTTCACTTCACTCAAGATATACTTTTGCTGTTATTTCTTGCCTTGGGAAAACTTTAATTGCCACAGAACCTTCCTGGGAAGGTTCTTTTAAACAAAGCTCTTCACACTCACACATCTTAGTTATGGTTCTTCTGGGGCATCACTCAAAACACTCTTTAAAAGAGTGTAAGCCTGAACTTTAACTTAATTCTTGGCAGTCATTATGTGTTTTAGTCTGTAGGGGTTAAACCCCTTCTGCTTCCTTCCTTTAACTCCAACTGTCCAGTCCCTCTGCTCCACAAGGGCAATTACAGGCCACTGCTGTCTAACCTCTCTCTCACCTCTGCTTTCCTACATCCATCTTTTTTTCCATACATCCACACTGCATGAAAGTTTATGTCTGCAGATGGTAAAATGGAAAATCTATTATGGATATGCTGAAAAGGCACTACAACAATTCCTGGCCTAAATGTACAACTGTATAGTAGCAGAACAAATCTTGAGCCTACTTGCTGTGTACATGTGTGTTTGTGTGTATCAGTAAGAGAGTGACTCCCAAAAAAGTGACAGGGTTGACCTGTATTACCATAGCTCCTATGTGTGTGTGTGTGTGTGTGTGTGTGTGTGTGTGTGTGTGTGTGTGTGTGTGTGTGTGAATGACTGCAGTTATCTCTTATCATTCCTTATTATCTCCACAGTGTACTGTCTGTCACTGCTGTGTGTCACATGCCCCTAACCTCTGGGACGGACAGATCCTTTTCGGGCTAGTCCACCTCCGTCTGTCTCTCTGTCTCCATGGCAACCAGCCAGCTGCCAGGCCTGACTTGTTATTAGTAGTCATGTTTCCAGATGAATAGGCCTGTTATGCTGGATGACCTGTCAAATCTGAGAGCCAAAGAAATGAATGCCTGCTTAATGGTAAAGTTTCAAGAAGAACGTCAGATTAGAAGCTTTTCTAACAGAGAAGGAGACAGTAGTGGGTAGAATAAACATACTATTTAAGACTGTAAGTGCTGGGCCTAAGCAGAGTGTGCTGGTCTTTTCCGGTCAGTGCTAGTCAGGCTGACTTTAAAAGCAGAATCGAGCTATTTAAGATTCAAGAGTTTTATTCGCTTTATCACATGCTGTCTATTTAGTCAACCATCCTGTCCTGGCAGGAGCTGTCAATGTTAATGACGAGACCAAAACCAACCAAGCGGAGTGCAAGTGTTCAAAACACAGCAGTTGCTGTCATAACACCATTTTATACCTCCAAATTTTCCAATATTCTTAATGAAACAAGAGGTTCAGATAGTGGTAAATCCAACTGGAGTTTTTAAATTAGGTATAAAAAAAAGGAAAAAAAAGTCAATGAAGTTGAAGTACGTAATGAAGTTGCTGTTTAAATAAGTAAAAGAAGAAAAAGAAGCAAAAGCCAAATGCAAATATCCTAAATAAAAATAAATTCTCATTCTCATTTTCTCAATTCTCATTTTAATTCAAGCTTGACAGCTCCTGCCACATCTATTGATGTCCAAGTTAAAGTCTGATAGGTGGTCTTTTTCTGTTTGCAAGTCTACTGATCTTAGAAAAAAGGACAAACTTAAATTACTACCAACCTTTGTATAAGCATTTATGTGTATAATTGTGGTGTGTGTGCATTTATGACTGGTAGCACAGACAAGGTGTGTACAAAAATCATTGATTAATTATTTTAGTTAAAAACAAAATATGATCACATTTTTAAAAAAAGCTTCTTTTTTGGGTGTTAGGGCATATGTCAATATAGATCAACAGAAGCACACATGTTTACTGTATCTCCAAACATATGTAGATACCTGATCACAAGCATTTATTTAAGGACAACTATAAGACATTATTCCTCCTTTTGCTGCTGTAACATCCTCTACTCTTCTGGAAAGACTTTACACTAGATGCTGGAACATCTGTGAAGACTTCACTGCATTCAGCCACAGGAGCAGTAGTGAGGCCAGTCACTGATATTGGATGATAAACACCACCCCCTGGGTTGGGTGAGCTCCACACTCCAAAGAACACCGTTCCACAACAGCTCTGTGCTTGGAGACTCTCTATCCCTCTGGCTGATATTTGCAGTTGAACATGGTGATGTGGTGGCATTGCTTTTCTATGGAGATTAAGCCATGTGTTCACAACACCTGTGTCATCAGTGAGTGAATCTTAAAGTAGGTGAATTCAGTGATTAGAAGGAGTGTCTGGATACTTTTGGACATATCGTGAATATTAAGAACAAGCTGTAAGACTACACTTCGGTTTGTCATGAACTGCATCTGTTTTGCATAACAGTCCACACACGATTCAGGCCCCCATTCTCCACTGAATCAGACCACAAACCCCTGGAGACATCCCGCCGTGCGCCACATCAGTCTGTGGCTTTTAAAATCCATTTGTACCCTCAATGACTCAGGGGCCTTGCCAGCTATCTCTCCCAGAAACACAATTAAACATTCATTTGTGACTTCCTGCGTTGACGGTTTAACAAGCCCAAGGCAATTTAACCCTAGGGGAAGAGAATATTACTGCTGTTTTTTATTATTATTATCACTTCTAAGCCATATTTTAGTATGCCAAGCTGCATACCAGCACATTTCTCTCCCTCGGACTCCAGACGTTTGTACCTGAGAGATGTGGAGCCATGTTGTTCCTGTGTATTTGGAGACGGGCCTGTAGGCCTGAATAAACACGGTGTGAGAGGATAACCTATTTTTGAGTTGAAATGCTAATGCTAACAGTTGGCGTGTGGCACAAAGTGCTCATTCATTACAGAAGAGCTCAATGAATAGGACTGTCTGAGGTGACAAAGCAGCTTTGTGACAGAAGAACTTCATTTCCATAGTTGACCTCCTTCAGGGCTCATCTTTCCACCATAGGGGAAAACGAAAACCAGACACACTTCCGTCAACACAGCAGCTAATGGTGACATGTGGTGTCCGCCTCAAACTGGAAGTACAATGTGACCATATACAATATTTTGACAAAAGTATTGGGATGCCTACACCAACAGAGACTTTAGTCATATTTCATTCAATTAAATTTACTTTAATGTAGAGTTGGTCCCCCCTTGGCAGTTATAACAAATTCCATCCTTCTTGGAAGGCTTTCCACAAGATTTTGGAGTTTCTGTGGGAATTTGTGTCCATTCATTCTGTAGAGCATTTATGA
>JBBPCY010000156.1:12268064-12269893 GCA_037974405.1 Brachyalestes nurse | reverse complement strand
GGCTGGAGTTAAACAGCATCAGACGAACACCAGTGTAACGCCAATCAAGCGCAGATACAAAACGCTACAAAAACGCCCATGGAGTTCAGAGAGCGTTCATTTATCCAAGATTCAAACGTCCGTGTAAACAAGGCCATATGCACACTCTCACGCGCAGACTCTTTATTTTAGACTAAAAAGCACAGTCTCCATAACTCAAAACACACTGGTGTAGAATACAGACAGGACATCTAATTAGTCCATTTGTGTGTGTGTGGTTACGGGTATACGTCCTCATGCAAGGCACTCCCTTCTTTCATGTCCTTTTTTTACATGCTAATTTGCATTTACAGCAGTTTCACTCTCAACTTGATTAAGATTCACGTCCAGTGCTAGACTGGCATTTGCCCGGTGGGCCGATGGTAATTTTGGGCCGGCGCAGAATCCCGTCAGCACCCCCCCCCCTCGGAACGACAGCCTGGTAGGCTGGTCTAGGCACAAAATGCCCGGTCAGACTTTTGCTCCCAGTCCAGCCCTGTGCACATTGCATACATGATACACTGTCAGAACACCTACCATGCTGTTTCATGGAGGTGTGTAGAATTACAATAAAAAAACAAATTAACGTTACTTGTTTTTTCATCAGCTTGTGTGTTATTCTGTAACATTTGACCAATTCCTTATTCTAGAGGTTCTACAAGCTAGTCAGAAACATTAGGTATTGTATGTGTTTGCCAATAACGCAATAATGAAAGAAAATGTACTTTTAATACTTAAGTATTTTTAAAAGGAAGTACTTCGGTACTTTAACTTAAGTAAAAATTGGACTGTATGACTTTCATTTGTATTGGAGTAATATTTGACCAGTGGTATCTGTACTTTCCCTTAAGTAATGAATATGAGTACTTTGTCCACCTCTGGTACACATCCATGGCAAAAGCCCATCTGGTAGTCACTACGGTTCAGGAGCAGAAACTTGGAGAATTGGTTGGAAATGAAGATCTGTTCATGGATGTTCACTTTTAGCCGTGTATCAACAGAAGGTCTTGATCTCCAGGGTAATGACCATCTTAAAATTGGCATTGTTGTCCTGCTGACTATGATATGAAGACCATACTTCCTTACTGAGCAGTAAACAATCATCTACTGCCAAGACTTCTTCACTACTGGCATAAAAGGTAAGATACACTGTTTGACAAAAGTGGATGATTGACCATTACACTAACAGGAGCTTTAATGACATTGCTTTCAAATACGTGGACTCAGGGGCGGACTGGGACTAAAAAACGGCCCTCGACTTTCTCTCAAATAGTCCCGCCAGCTAGACGTTGAAACTACTAGCAGGGTCCTCCTGATCTCACACCAAGTAACCAGTGGTGATGATCGGGGCTGTGTTTATGAAAGTATTCTAAGCCTTCAAATTCAAATACAACAGCTATATGCGTACCAACCCCCACAACAGAAAGATTCACTCTTTTCTGTTGGATTTTCCCTATGGATTTTATGCCTGATAAACGATTGTATTAGCGCCCTCTACTGGTGTTAGCTGATTTTTCAGTTAAGGAGAAAGGCTGCCAGACAGCTGTGGAGGGGACGGACATTCTGGACATTTCCAGAACGCACAGATTGCCAGTCCGCCTCTGCATGGACTTTAATATGGAGTTGGTCCCCCATTTGCAGCTAGAACAGCTTCCACTCTTCTTGGAACCATTCCACAAAATTTAAGAGTTTCTGTGGGAATTTGTGCCCAATCATTCTGTAGAGCATTTATAAGGTAAGTCACTGATGTTGGATGAGAAGGCCTGGCTCACAATCTCAGTCTCGTCCAGTTCATCTCAAAGGTGTTGGAT
>JBBPCY010000156.1:12250564-12263064 GCA_037974405.1 Brachyalestes nurse | reverse complement strand
CCTCTGTAAATATTTGGCAGGTCAGAAAATGAAAAATACCATAAAGCAGACTAAACATTTTCAACATTTCAGCTGTTGTCTTTGTACTGTTTTCAGTTTTGTCTGGGTTTATATGATTTGCAAATCCTCACATTCTGTTTGTTTTACATTTTACATATTCCAACCTTTTTTTGGAAAAACGGTTATATTAATGTTTGTATTTATTCACTTACTGCCCAGATAAAAATATCTTAATTAAAATGTTCTCAGATGCTTAAAACCTTTGCACACTACTATATTTATCTGTAGAAAAGTTATGCCATATTTTATATGCCAAAGTCATCAAATAGACAGACAGACAGACAGACAGATAGATAGATAGATAGATAGATAGATAGACTAACTTATTGATCCCACTGCTTCACTCAAAAACAAAGCTGCCATAAAAGGTTCTATGGGGCAATGCCACTTTTCAGTGGATGGTTCTTTGAAGGGCCATTCTTGCAAATGAGAGGGTAAAATCTTTGAAAACCCCTTTTTAAATTTTAAAGAACCTGCTCATAATGTGAAGGATCTATTTCAATTAAATATTTTTTTCTAGAGTCATACATTGTTTCTAGAACCTAGTCTTAATCTGTCTTCGTAAAACCAGCTCCCGAAATCAATGGTATTAACATTTGCCGTAATTTGAGCTCGTCTCACT
The DNA here is from genome assembly GCA_037974405.1 of Brachyalestes nurse. Classification (NCBI taxonomy): domain Eukaryota; kingdom Metazoa; phylum Chordata; class Actinopteri; order Characiformes; family Alestidae; genus Brachyalestes; species Brachyalestes nurse. The sequence goes on along the minus strand of JBBPCY010000156.1, from coordinate 12,262,382 downwards.
TAAGCTTTTCCTCCTGACTCCCCCACGTCTGCCTGTGTGGTGTATTAGTTATACGGGGATAAGGTTAGTGGCTCTGTGGCTGTCGTTAGCAGAGTGTACTGTAATAGGAACACAGGGGACCGTTTACACAGGCCTAATGTGCATGAAATAGGGGATTAGGCTTCAAGGTGGGAGGGGAGCCCACATCTTAGGGTCCGCGGCCCACCGCGCCATGTCCCTCTGCCTCATGGGAAGGCTTATCCTAATCGCCCCGCTGTCACACGGGGCCCACCCGGGGCCAGCACACAACGCCCAGAGTCCCCGGCCCTTTAATAAACTAGGGTTATGAATGTATGCGTCTTAATGCTCCACCACTGGTGTGTGTGTGTGTGTGGGTGGTAAACGGGGCAGGAGAGAGGGAGGAGGTGCAGAAGAGGAGAGGAGGAGAGTGGGGAGAAGAGCAGTGGGGTGGGGTTTGGGGAGTGAGAGGGGTTCAGCTGTTGAATGGCCAAACTGTGTCCAGTTTAACAGAGTCACTTTAAGCCGATTTTTTCGGGTCACCTTGGCACCAATAGGGGATTAGCTTTGTTCATATCAACGGCCGTTTGAGATCTTTCTCTCAACCCATCCGGGCCCTCTGTCTGAGGAGAAAGGGTGCGCAGTGGCTCGATTTGTACCAGCACAGGAGAAGAAAGGACGGACCGTCCCATGGAGGACAAAAAGAGACATTAGCTCAGTTTTGCTGTTTTTCTCTGCTCCTCTCTTCCAGAATTAAAGCGATACCCAAAGAAAAGGATCAAATGGAAGAATGAAGTGATGAATGATAGTGTCTTTTTCCACTCTCTTTCCCTCTCATTCTCTCAATTTTTCAAAAGAAAGCGACTGGTTCACACAACTGGGTGGCAGCGAAGGGTGGTTTTCTCTGGTTTTCTCTGATTTCACAACAGGTGTTAATAGAAAATGTATGTTTACATTATTGTTATGTTCATTTTGTGTGTGAGAGATAATCAGATGAATTTTAATTAATATATACAATTTAATGCTTTTTAATATAACCAAATATTAGAACAGTTTTGAAAGCAACAGAAAAGTGGGTGTGATGATCATATATACTTTTAGACAACATTACATTGCATTACTTTTAACTTGTCCAGTTTACCATGTAAGCTCCAAGAAATGTCCTTGTAAAGGAGAAAATATAAGCAGTTTATTTACACTGCAGGATTCTCACTCAGCACAAAACAATGACTGTCTTAACACCTCAAGAGCTGTCACCACCTTGAATCTGAGTGGTGTCTTTTATGTTAAGGCAACACTTATTGTGATACTTTCAAACAGTTTGATTAGCGTATGTACAAACGTAAATCATAAAAAGTTGGGACGATATGGAAAATGCAAATAAAAAATTATTCTTACATTTCTTTTTACTTTTATTTCAAAAACTTCTCATTACCCAATATGTTTTTTATGTTTTGTCTATCCAACTTCGTACAACACATTCCAGGTATTTGGCATTATAAGGCATTTACTATTTTTTACCATTCTTTCTCACAACACTTGTTTTAGCAATGAGGATACTTGGCATCATTTGGCAAATGAAGATGTTATTTTGTCGCATACTTCTTGCAAACACGTTTTAAGGTGTGCACAGTATGGGATCATCTTTGTTGCATTTGCCATTTCAAATTTCTCCAATCATTCTCTATTGGAAACAGGTGAGGATTGCAGGCAGACCAGGCCAGTACCCTTTTCTTCCAGATGCCAGGCCTTTTGTAATATGTGCAGAATGTGGTTTTGCATTGTCTTTTTGGAAAAAACTGTTGTTTTGAAGGTGCCATATGTTGCTCTCAAATCTCATTGTACCATCACAAAAGTATAAATTACCTTTGCCAAGGGCACTAACAAAACCCCATACCATGACAGAACCTGGCTCTTGGACTTATTCCTAACAATATGCATGGTCCTTTTCATCTTGGTCCATTTCTTGCTGATGGACCAAAAAAGCTGATAATATTGGAATACTGGAATACTGATTCGTCTGACCACAATACACAATACCACAATACATCCACTGTGTGATGGTCTATGCCAGATGCCCCAGGACCCAGAGATGTCAACACTCCTTCTGGACATGGTTAAGACTCAAGGCTCATGGCTTCTTTTTGCCCAGTAAAGTTTTAAGTGCAATTTATGGATATAACTCAATATTATAGTTCTTGACACAGGTTTGCCAAAGTAATACCTCGTCCATGTGCTTATATCAGTCATTGTTAAGTAAAGATTTCTGATGCTGTATCATCTGAGGTATCAGTGATCATGGGTGTTCGGCTTAGATTTGCTCACTTGTCCTTACACACTAAATAGGGCAAGATAAATATACAAACTTCTTCCTATCTTTGTTTGAGAAACATTATTTTAAAACATTTTAGTAATTTTCTCATGCATTTCTCAACAAACTGGAGATTCTCTGCCCACCTCTGCTCATTTAAAGACTCAGCCTTTCATGGACACTGCTTTGGACCAAATCATGAATACAATCACCTGTTTATATCACCTATTTGAAATCACATCATTATTTCATTTCTACCTCAGTACTATTCCTAAATTACTCCCATCTCACATTTTAGGAATATGTTGTGGGGTTGAATAGTAAAAATGGATGTATATTAACAAATTAAATGATGTTGACCAGATGAAACATGAAATATGTGGGGTTCATACTACCTGCAGCGAAATAAAAGTAATTTTAGGAATAACTGTGTTTTTTTTTATCAACCTTTCCTCATTGGGTGTTGTAGTATCATGTTGTATTGTATTTCCAGCTGGCATTTGGCATCCTTAGGCTTTCAAATGTGTATGCCTGATGTGTGAAATGTCATATTGTTAGTAAAGATTGAACATAGTTTTTATTGTTTGTTTGTATGTTTTTGTTTTTCTGGTTTTTCCTATCTGCCTGGTTTCAATAACCTACAACAACAGTTTCATAGTGTAGCATTTTAAATGGCCCATGTCCTGTATTGCTCTTGCAATATATTTTCCTCCCTGAGATCCACTCATGACATGTATGTATGGTTTTATTCACCGAAAAGAGTCAACATTTCTTTTTATCGATGTTATAGAATAGAAGTTATTCTAGAGTTAAACAGGGTTCTTTTGTTACTGTACCTTTAAAAGTAATATATATGTAAATAACCTCTGTTATGATTGACTGGTCTTTAGTACACCTCATTCAATAAACAGCCTGGGTGAAACACTTCTTATAACTTCTACATGAGCTACTTGATAAAATGCTGTAAGCTGAATCGGAAGATAAATGTAAATACTCTGTACATCATGAAAACAATTAATTGAAATCTTTGCAGCTTAATTTGCATATATGGGCTGTGTGACCTAAATGGAGTAAATGGTATGTTTTAAAACTTGAACAGTATTAAAGAAGTTTATGTAATACACAGCCTAGCTTATTTAAGAAAAAGGAAAAAAGGACATTTCTTGATATATACTCTTTAAACAGGAAACGTTATGTAGCAGTTTGGGTTGATGTTAATAATTAGCATGTAATTACATTATTATATACAAAAACAATTATTCTTCATTAGGTTAAGACGGTTTTTTGCTCTGTAGAGCTTGTCTAATGCTAAAAAATGTTAAAAAATTCTTGAAAATCAATTCTTTATTATCAAGCATCACACGGAGCATGAGAGGCACTAAACTGTGTACTGCTGTGGATCTCCATAATTTGAGAGGCACAGTAAAAAAATCCACTAACTGATAGAGAGCTCAACTTCCTACCCTTGCTTCTCTACTCACACATGAAATTAAGTGAGGCTTGGGGGGTCACACAAACGTCAGAGAGTGTTCTAAAGCAGCCCATGTGGCTCGCTGTCTGTGCAGGCTTTCGGCGGGCCAGCTCTCTCTTCTCTACTATTCATAATAAAATGTGTAAACAAACAGTCTGGAAGCTGCATGATTAATGTCAGCCTTGTCTGCTCCTTACTGACCGCCTCTATAATCTTCTCCTCCAGCATGTGCTCATTACAGAAATAAAAGACTCAATCAGAAATGTGTCAGGCTATGGTACACTCCGCAGTGTGTACACATACAGTCTCTCTCTCTCACACACACACATACACGCACACACAAACGCATGGTGTGGGAGGAGAAGAGAGACTCAGACCAAAGTGTGTTTACTTAACCAGTTTCTGGGCAACGTAAACAGAAGAGGGCTGAGATATTTACACACAAGTATGAGTGGGATTATTCAGACATTATTTATACAGGATCTACGGCTTCAGCAATAGTCTGAAATGAAGAAAAATCACTATTCCATGCAAGCTTGTGTAGCGTGTTATTGAACTTATTTTCACATAAAAGCGCTCACGCCAATGACTTCCATTGTATTCAGATATTATGAAGCACCTGTTGACCTGATTTTACAGGTCAGTGGTGAGCCAGAGCGCCATATATAACTCTTGAACTACAGTACTGCAGTCACAGGTTGCGCACTGTAAATTAGCGTTAAAAGCGCTAGCGATCACAAGGCATCTGCATGCCAGTGAATTATGTCCCAATTGATGTGAGTGGGAGAAAATAGAAAAGGGGGTGGGGGAAGAGGGGGAGGGGCAGGGGGAGTGCCAGAAGAAGTGTGTATTTTCTGTGTTCCCTGCAGCTAAAGGCATTGAAATGATTAGCATGTGTAAGTTGGTGGTCAGTTTGTGATTGTTCTGTGGTTTTGGAGCCGAAGGTGAGAGGTCATGCGCGGGCGTGCGGATCTGGAAATGTTTAGAGGGGAGCAGAGGCAAGACCCTCAGGCACACACCTGTAAACACTGCACACACACACACACACACACACACGCACAGTACTGGTACACAATAAAAGTACTGCAGTAAATTGAATGGAATGTACATTTGTACCTTTCTACATAAAAAATATATATAATAATTATATATATAAAATATATATAAAAACACAGACAGAATTGTACTGATGTAATTGATTTTATTCATGTTAAAAGTAAAGCAGGCCCTTATGGTCACGTGTACACACCACAACACAGTATGAACAGTGTGAAATTCTTTCCCTGCATTTAACCCTTTCACCAAGTGAAGCAGTGGGCTGCCACCACCAAGGGGCCCCCAGGGAGCAGTGTGTGGGGACGGGTCCCTCAGTGGTGCTACTAGCAGTGTTGAGATTCGAACCCACAATCTTCTGATTGCAGGGGCAACTCCATAACCACTAAGCCACCAGCTGCCCTAATAAAATAATGTGTGGATTAGAATCAACTACATTAATTAATCACCTTTTGCCAGTGTGTGCCAGGCCTGACATATAACTGGGACTGGTTTTGGTGGGTTTAATGTATAGATGATAGAATATTAAAGAATAAATGCTCTGATGATTAAAAAATATGTGAGAGAAAACAACCTAAGCTTCCCTTCTCTCTCTGTCCCTCTCTTGCTTTTTTGTGTTTCTTTTGGGGTTATGTATCAAAATGTATCCCAGTCACATATGTTTTTCCACTTTGCATCTTTTGCCATCATTCTGACACTGTGATCCTCTAATCGTTCAAGTTTGATCTCCCTTTTTGAACCTCTGGAGTGAGTTCTCAAAAGTTATTGTTATTATTATTGTTAAGATCATGTTTTGATGGAACAGACAACACTGGCAATATGCAAATCCTTCAGATTTGTGTTTTAAACAGATTACAAAGATGTACTGAAACTGCTCCATGTACTGGTGGATACATTGTGTGAATACTGCATTGGTTTTCAGTCAAAGCACTCATAATATTTCTCTCTCACTCTCTCTCTCTCTCTCTTTATCTGTCTATCAGTCTATCTGCCTATCATTCTAACACACAAAAACACATTTTACATAAAATAAAATGGCATCCTATCACTCAATCAAGAGTCATTTTCACCTTTGCCCCTTCAATTTAATCCTGCAAACAGCTCACAATTAATTACAAACAATTTAGTGGTTAATTAACAACAATTTAGTGATTTGCATTTGTGAGTTCCTGAATAAGGTTATGAGATTATTGGTGCACCTGTAGTTTAAGGGGTTAGTTTGCTGTAAGAGGGAAAATTGTAAAATAATGGGTGTAATTCATTATTTAGTCCATCCCGTACAGTAGTGCATTCACAGCAGAAGAGAACCATTTCTACATATTAGTTTCTGCACTGCAGCTGAAACAAAGGAAGGAAGAGACAATTGGATGAGAGAGAGAGAGCGGAGGTGGAGAGGATCTGCAGGTGCAGCTGGAGAACACTGGGGGGCAACAGCAGTGGGCCCTGGAAATTGAGTCGAGTCAGACGTAGGGCACGACTTTTGACCTGCGGGATCATGCTGTGCCAAGCCTCTGTGCTCGCAGCTGCAGAGAGTGTCTGCCAAAGTGCCAGCACCGGATTTAGGGCCTCTGATTGGCTAATCGAGTTAGGAGATGAGTCTAAGAAAAAATTGGCAACCAGATTATGCTCTACTGCATAGCTGAGCAGAGAAGTAACTTGATGTGTGTCTGAGATAGAGAAAGAATTAGGGCAATAAACAAACAAATCTTTTGATAATTCTATGTTTCTATACGTTTTTGGATCCATAAAAAAAGCCAGATCATAAACTAAGAACACTTTTCAATATTTTCAGGTTACAAAGATATAAAAGAGACCAGACCAGTGAAAAAACATGTCAGAGAGGCCTATAGCATTCCATGCTGCAGGTCAGAACACACCCTTACCTAAATTATCCAATCTTGAGTGAACTCTGTGTAAATGTAATATGTAATGGTATGCAACGCAGCACACCATTGACTTCACTGAAGCTAGTTCACCCAGAGTTCAGAGAACACTGCCTCACTGAGGTTCATTTATCCACATGCACTCAATCACATTCATGCTGCTATATTTTCACAGGCAAAGACCTGTGATGGCACTTTTAAATTATAATCTGTTATCCGAGTCAATTGGTGTGGCATCCATTTCGTAACTAGATTTGTACACACACTGGATGATAAGTGTCAGTGGTTTCTAATCTGAGTACATTTCTAACACTCTTAAAGATCAGTTCAGCAAATTTCTAACAATTTCTAAAAGATTAGTTCAAAACTCATCATCTAAGGTGAGCACACTGTGCAGAATGTACTCCTGTATGTGCAGCAGTACCAGTCAAATGTTTGAAAACATCTCAGGGACTATATTTTGTAATATATTTGTATTTTTTATCACATTTCAGTGTGCGGTTAAATGCTTGATTAATCTAAAATACCTTTAAATACTAAGTCTCTGCATAATTCAGTTACTGAGATGTAAACATCATCTTACTGAGAAACTTACTGAGCCAGAATTCTTAATAGCAATGGTGATGAGAACCAGACATCGAAAGTGTCGGATTTCTTTAAAAGCCTCTCACCTAAAGCTATTATTTGAAATAGCTATTACTTGTTATGAACACCCTGTCTGATGCCTGAGACACTGTTTTATGATAGTTTTGCAATAAGTTTTCTACCTGAAATAGTTTTCAATCCATTTATGCCAGAGAGGTACATGCAAGATGTTGTAAGAACTTATTCTTTTCAGATTTACCCCTATTTTATCATTAAAATAAGGGAAATGGAAATGAAAAAATGTTTAAGCCTGTATGAACTTAGGGAACATTCATTAAACAGCTGGATGGAGTATTATTGCCTTTATTATTCTTAATATTACAGAATCAATCAATAACATTCATCTGTTGGGTGTGGCCGATAATTCCTCAAGAATGATGGTCCTGTCCACCAATGTGCTTGCACACTTCCGAGGATGCCAGTGCCTTTTGGGAGTGTACTAGCGGGGAGGGGAAAAGAGTGGGGTGGGTGGTCACGGTATTATTGAGTGTGTATGTGTGTGTGTGTGTGTGCGTATGTGTGTGCGTATGTGAGCGCGAATGAACGAAGTCCCGAGCTCAGTAAAAATAACTTCATTTTTCACTTGAGTGCCTCTCTTTGGGTCTTACACCCTTTTTTTTAGTCGCCCTCCCTGTCTACCCCTTCAGAGTAGAATTCCTCCACTGAGAGTGAACCCCCCTCAACACACACACCGAGGGGCATTCAAAACGCATTAACAGCAAATCAATGGAAAACACTGAAAAAAGCAAAAAAGAGAGTGGGTCAAAAAAAATCTCCTTAGCAACATAATCTGGATGGCCTCCTAAGAAAGACAGGAGGAATGAGAAGAAAAGGGAAGGGGTGAAAGAGGGAGGGAAGGAGGAAAAAACGAGAAAAGGGGAGGGATAGAGAAAGTGTTTAGGGAGGGAAAAAGAAGCGAACGCCAAGAGGCCTTACGCACAGCCAGTGACAAAATGGAGAATTAACACAAGAGAAACTGTTCCTATTTAACACAAGGGGAAAGGCGACTAAATTAACCCCCCCTCACAGGCTAGCATCAGGGGGTAAAAGAGAGGATGGAGGGACCAGGATCCGCTGGGACCCCTGATACACGCTCACTCCCACCATAGTCCCAAGGGAACTGGGGAAAGTCAGAAATAATTGGTCCCACTTATTCATTGGGGATACAACCAGGTCCCAAGCAGGTTCGCTGTAGACTTTACTTATTCCAATACTCCTTTACCCATCTGTGGATATCACACTTTTCCCCATAGGCATCTGCCTGATCAAGGGGGAAATAAAGAATGTTTTTGGATTCTGTCTTTCTCTGTTACTTAGTAATTAATTCAGTCAATCATTCTACCATACTCATTCCATTTTTTGCTTGTTTACGTTTACGGCATTTAGCTGACGCTCTTATCCATAGTGACGTACTTGTTTATTTGTTTATTGTTAACTGTTTTTGCGTTTTAATATTTATACAGTGAGTTCCATAATTGTTGTCACCCTTGGAAAAGATTTGTAAAGAGTGAACCCGCCTGGAGGAGGATTCGTGTTTATTTTTTCTCCACTAACTCCACAGTTAGGAGGAGCAGAGTTAGAGAGGCAAAACAATTCTTCAAGGATCATGGCTGAATATTTGCAAAATATGGTAACACTTTACAATCACCTAGTATTAAAAATAGGATGCTATCTTATGCTAACCAACAATTCGGAGGATTTTTTTAGAAGAAAGACATCTTACCACAGACCAGGCAAACATGGTTAAAAGGCCACAGAATCATTCTTTTGACTTAACCTCCTTTAGAAAAAGTAAGTTAAAGAGGAATGTCCAGAAGAGAGAACCGAGGACCCTGGAGAGATTCTGTATTGAGAAGTGGTCTCAGGATTCTCATAAGAGAGTTTTCTTCATTTGTACCATGTTAATCTTTGGTTTACGATAGGTAAACTATGGGTACACCAAAAGTGTGTTGTTGATTAGATGTGAAGGTGGACAGACAGAAGACAGACAGATGCATTTGCCAGAAGAGCTGTGGAACTGGATGAGCTGTCTATACATGAGGAAAGTTCCTTGGGCAGGACTGTCTTTTGTGCAATTATCAGGAAAATGGACAATGGTCATAGGTCACTATGTATATGACCTCTAACCTCTACTACATGATTAGGCCATTGGTGGGAGGGCAAGGCTTAATTAGGAGGTCATTAAAAGCTGACCTGCCCCCCCCACACACACACTTATTTTCTGTATCGTATGCATGCAAACATGCACACACAGCTTGCTTAAAAGCTCCAGATGTTCATTGTTTTGATCTTGGAACTGTGTTAGCATGGTAAAATGTCTGCACACTTGGATTTGAACGTTTAGGAGTGCTCCTCCTTTCTGTAAACAGGCAATTTTATACACAAAATCTGCCTTGATTCTTAGAATGAGAACCTATAGGTGCAGGTACCTGGAGCTGCGCCTTTAGGTTTAATAGGCTATCACTTTCCATATATACTGTCTAGAGAAACGTTTTTCTTTCAGCAGAAAAATGGGCCAGCAGAGGTTGTATTCTGTTTTAAGAGGAGAAACTTTTTCCTGGCCGAGTCCTGCAATTCAGAGGATCAAGGTCATTGGTGATATTCATTACACTCTATTGAAATATCCTGCTTCTGGCCAAGTTGGACCAACTTCAAATGAAGAAGTGTGTTCAGCTATGTTGATCTTCGGCAACACTAATTCTTTCAAAGCAACAGAGATCCAGCTCAGTTTAAGACATGTTTTGTAAAATACATGGGGTTCTGTTACCATCTCTAGAACTATCCCTGAGTTTTATGTGATTAAGGTTTATTTGGGAGTTGTTAGAGGACACCAGTGAGGTTGCAGCTGCATCTGACCTCATCAAACTGTCACCCCTTGTGCCGGGAGACGACTTTGTAAAGAGGGTGAGATTAAGATGAAATGAGGTGGACTGCGAGAGCCTGGCCGAGAAGAATATGAGCAGACAACACCGATGACAAAGCCATTAACAAAGACAGTACAAAAGCAAACGAACAGAAAGAAAGAGAGAAAAGGGGGACGAGGCTGGGTCGAGACAGAGAGAGATGGCTTGACGGCGAGAGAAAACGAGGGCTGGGAGGACAGAAAAAATAAAAGAAGACTGGCCTGAAAAAGCGGGTTGATGTAGATAAACAGGGAGGCTGAGGGGCGAAAGAGAGATTCATAAAGAGAGAGAAGTAGAGAAAAATAGAAATGGGGAAAGAAAGAGGGGGACTCTGGGCAACTCTCTTTGTCCCCGGTGGGCAATTTCACACCGACACAAAGGCCTCGGTGGACGTTTCATCCTTTCACGGGTGGTTTTTCTGCGCTTGGCCTGCATTCAGTGCATTGGGCCCTGCACCGTTATGTGAAGTCAGCCCCATTCAGCAAGCGTTATAAATCACCGGTGCCGCCGCAGAGCGTGGCCAATCGGCCAATTACAGAGTGCGGCCGCCCCCGAACACGCTGGACAAAAGCGTCACAAGGCCCATAAACGACCCTCTAATGGGGCGGCGGGGAAAACGCGCCCAAAACAGGCCCCAACCGCCCGCCGCACGCCCGTATTCCATCATCCCCATGCCCTCAAATTTCCTCCCGCCCAACGCCAGCACACACACACACACAGCTGCAGAGGGAGAGAGAGGAAGAAATGGCAAAGTGCTAGATTGGATGGAAATTACGAGAATGCCACAAGAGTGCCATTTCTTGGGTCACATTGTTAACGTTCAATAAGTATTAGCTCTAGTTTCTATATTGACTAGAATAACTGAGTAACGAGCTTGCAATTAAAGGGTTAACCCACATGTGGGGCACACTCCAAGTTTTCCTTACTCATATAGGTTTCATATAAGTTTAGGCAAAATAAATGTTGTTTATAAATGTTTATAATAGACTGATGTAGAATAAATTAATTTCAATGCTTTGGCAATTCCCTAACTTAATATGGTCATGCCAATAAAGCCTCTTTGACTTGAGTTGAGTTGGGTGGGGAGAGCCACAGGGGGAGAAGGGTAAAGAGGGCATGGAGAAGGAGAAAAATGACTTGGTGTAAGGCCACTGTGCTGAAGCCTCTAAGCCCCCTCGGCCCCTTTTCAGGCTGAGAGCCAGAACAAAAGCATACTGTTGCCATACTGGGCCGTTCATGCTAGCCAGTTAGCGGCCCCGAGAAAGCCACTGCCACAGCTGCGGGAGCTCACCTTGTGGTGGAGGGCTTTTGTTGGGCCTGTTTCAGGGGCACTGACATCCATCTTCTGGACTGGGTGAGAGAGAGATATAGAGAGAGGGAGAGAGAAAGAGAGAGAGAGAGGACGATAGAGAGAGATGCAGCTGCGGGATGAATAGAGACGATGATAAGGTGTAAGTGTATGTGAGAGAAAGACAGACAGAGTGAGAGAGAGGCAGAGAGAGAGAGTGAGAAAGAGGGAGAGAGGAGGAGGAATGAGCATGACAGGCAACAGGGT
>JBBPCY010000156.1:12214312-12241859 GCA_037974405.1 Brachyalestes nurse | reverse complement strand
TATATATACATACACACTGTTTCACTCCCGGAGGACAGCCAAGACAGAGATACGCACCACCCACAAGCACAAAAAAGGAACGAACTTTCAAAATAATAGTATAATAGTAATAGTAAAATAATAATATAATAATAAAAATGCGTGAGTAACAATAATGCAATAAAATAATTGTTGGTGTTCAGTAAATAATGCTTTAATGCAGTGATAACAGGTTAACTTGCCCAGCCCTAAAATAAATTAAGAAAAAAACACTGAAAAAAGACTGTATACAGTGATGTATCCAATTGTATGCATATGAAAGGAAATAGAGAATTATGTAACCAAAGCTGATACTAGTTTCTGTATATGAACACAAGTTTACACACATACCCCACTGACATTGTAAATGGACTAAACTCAGAAAGAGAACCATGTGACTCATTGCACAACCAGCCAGTGTTACAGAGCTGCACTGAGCTTTTAACACATTATAATGTTCTCTAAATAGCAAAAAATAGGACAATAAGAAGCTGTCCTACTAAGAGCATTATGGTCTGGCATTCCATGAGCAAGAACAAAAAAAGGCCTTTGGGAAACATCTATAATGCCATAATCTTGAAAGCGTTATATGGCACTATAGTACACGTAATTAATTCATACCAGAAACATATTATGTACCTGTTAAGCACTACAGTGACTTTGTCCTGATTCGACTCATTATCCTGTGCTGCTCAGTTCATTCCTGAACTGCTTAGCTAAACTAAAGCAAACTTCAAAGTGGATTCCGACAAACACACATGGACTTAGCAAGACCTCACGTCCATGTAAACATGAAAGGCCTTAAATGACCTGATAAGCCGTGGCACAGTATTAATGGCAATAAGATCTAACTAATACAAACACAGAGCTGCACTCATAAACATGTAAATATTACAATCTTCAGTGGGATGCAATGCAATACTTATCAGCGTTTACAGTGTTATAATGAAATATTTAACAACCTATTTATTTATTTATTATGTTCTAAAGATTAAACATCCTTGTGATTTTTTACACTGAGTTTGAACTGTGATACTTCAAGAGTAAAAGTCATCCACTATTGCAATATCAATATTATATACTTCTATACTATACATATGCTATATATGTCTGCTATCAATATTATATACTATTATATAATAGACAATCACACACTTCTGTCTTTGCTTTTTGAAAGAAAAGTAATACGTTATTCTGATTTTTGGAAAGTTAAAAGCTTCAAGGTTCTTGGGTGCACAGGGCCAGTAGCTTTTTAAGCATGACAGTGACATATTTTTTTTCATGGTTACTTATGGAAGGATCCTTCCTATTTTCTGAAAACACTTAATGTAGTTTAAAGAAAGATAAAAATAAACAAAAGCATGGAAAAATGGTGTGATAACTGTTAGCCCTCTCTTAAGATGGGTCCAGTTTTGTATGTATCTATTATAAATACACAGTAAAAGAAACTACTACTATTTTTTTGTGTCAAAAATATTTTAATACAAGCAAAATAATGAAACAGAAAAGGTAGCAAGACTACATGTCATTCTTTTTTATTATTATTATTAGTAGTAGTAGTAGTAGAAGGAAGAGGAGGAGGAGGAGGAGGAGGAGGAGGAGGAGGAGTAGTTATAGTAATAGTATTGTTGTTGTTGCTGTTGTTTTTGTTAATTACTAAAATATGAAGATAAGAGAATAATACAAATAAAAACAAATATATAACAGTCAAATTTCAAACTAGACATACGTCATTGCCATGTGTAATGTGACTGCCACAACAGTTGAGAGAAGAAGCAGCTATCACATCCAGAGAATGTGCTTGCGAATAATGTGATGTTTGAACCTGTACATCACAAGATATTTGCCCAGGCATGTATTGGAGAGTGAATCAAATGGAAATGTGAGCCCATGTAGCCAAGTGTAAACATACAAAACTTGAAAGATTTTGTGGTGGTTCTTGAGAATGAAATGTTTCAGTCGCAGTGTCCTTGTGCCTGAAATTTCACCAAATTTGTTGTCCTTCCAAAGTGATATGTGTCAATATTTGTGTGACAAGATACTGGCTACTGAAGAACAAAAGTGCTTTGTGCATACATCTTATGATATCAGCCCTGAAAAATAAACGACTAAAGCAGTGAAGGAGTGCAAAGGACTGTGGAGAGGTCTAGAGAAGAAAGTCCAACTGATGCCTTCATCATCAACCAAATGGGCTCTGGATGGTTGGGCCCCAATTTACTCCAAAGCCTTGACAGCTGCCACCCCCCACTCACCCCACACCATCTCCCCATATAGCACTCCACTCAGTATCATTCCCCTCACAGCTGTAAGTGGCACATTAGAGAGCCTCGTAGAGAATGTCCGAAAATGCCGACACAAACTCAATTACCAAGTGTGACTTTGCTCATCCAGAAATAAAGCGATGAAGAGTGTGTGGGGGTTGCCATTAAACTACCAATTTCCCTCTACCAGTGCCTCCTAAGTGAGATGCCATTCTGTTGTTTGGGAGTGTGTGGTTGTGTGTGTGTGTGTATGAGAAAGAGACACTGTGATGAACATCAGTGTAATTGACAGAAACACATCTCTCACGCAAGGCCGTGATTTACCCAATCAATAGTTCATCTGCACACAAGAGAGGGCTGAGAAAAAGAATTAATCAGAAAAATGAAACACGAATGCGCATCAAAGTCTGCTGAGTCGGTGTTTGTGAAACTTTCGATGCTCCATCTTGTCAGGACAGTTTCTGTCATTAGAGAAACTGCACTGGCCCTGCATGAGCCCAAACATCATTATAGAATGGGAGGGGTGGACTTGATTTTATTGTGCTTTAGTCACTGGGCTGATCATTGCAGCTTTTGGTGATTCATTAAAATTCTGTCCAGTATCTCATCACTTCTAGACTTCTTTAATAAACATGACTTTTAAAAAAAAAATCAATTGAACATTTAGTGTAATTTTACACTAATCTCACAATAAAGGTTTTTTAAATGTTCTTTGCTGGCAAAAACAATTTATTGCAAAACCTTTTATCTGGTATAGAACAGCCTATTATCCTCAGGCAGTAAAAGACACAACCAACTCTTGCTAAATTATTATGTATGATGATTTAGTTTCTTGTTGAAAGATTCTTTGTGTACATTTGTAGGAAACTGATAATGAGAATTAATTGCTCTGTGTGTATTTCTCAATAGTGTGTCTGAATAGGGCCTAGAAGCACACAACCCCCTCAATCCACCCCCCTCTTTGGTAATAAGGCTCAGCTGGCTTTGTGAACAGTGTGACAATATGACGTGATAACATGAAGGCCTTAGCCTGTGATTTTACTTGCTAACCTAAAACAAAATTTTATGTTAATTACCACACTTAAACTATTTGTTTACCCTATATGTATAACTATGTGTTTAACAATATGTGCAAAAATGGGCAAGGGTAAGGATCTGGGTGCCCAAATTGTGACCTAAGAAGCGCATATAACCTGGTTTGCATCAGGGAGGGTGATGAGTGGAAGACGGCCTTCATAACACCATTATGAGACGCTGGTAATGCCCTTCGGCTTATGTCCCGCAGTTTTCCAGCAATTCATCAATGATGTGCTGCGCTACATGATGGGCCAATAGGCTTTTGTCTATTTAGACAATATTTTGATCTATTCCAGCAACTCTGAAGAACACATGTAGCATGTGAGGGCGGTTCTACAGAGGTTCCTGGCCCACCAACCTTTCTGTAAGCTGGAAAAAAGTGCTTTCCACCAGTGCTCCATCACATTCCTGGGTTTTGTAATTACCCCACAGGGTGTGGCCATGGATCCTCAGAAATTTGAAGCTGTGCGTAATTGGCCCCTACCTAAAACGCTTAAACAGCTGCAACGAATTCTGGGCTTTGTGAACTTCTATAGGAGGTTCATTCAAGACTTTGGTTCAGTTGCGGCACCTCATACCGCTCTCACTAAACCAGCCCAATTTAATTTCAACTTACCAAACAAGCCGTGGAGGCCTTTCATCGTCTGTGCCTACTTTTCACTCTGCTCCTATCTTTCCCTATCAAAACGCTGGTAAGCCTTTCATTGTGGATGCCGCCGACTCCCCCACTCAGCAGTGATACGGGGTAGGGGACTGTTAGCTGCTGGCCATCAAGTGGGCTCTAGAAGAGTGACATCACTGGCTCCAGGGCGGCGGACCCTGTGCCTCTTCTACCACTTGGATGATTGTTTCTATCAAGGCGCGCGCCTTGCACCCTCCTCTGGCAGATACTCCATCTGGGAAATTGTATGTTCCACCCGATTTTTGGCCAGACGTACTTCAGTGTTGTCACTCCTTCATTCTAGCTGGGCACCCTGGGGTTTATGAAGAGGGCCTTTTGGTGACCAACTATGGCCGAGGAGAACAAGAATTTTGACCAGGCATGGGCAGTGTGCGCCAGGGCCAAATCAAGTAACCAACCAATCACTGGGGAGCTCCAACCTCTTCTAGTGCTGCGATGTCCCTGCTCACACTTCGAGTTGGACATTGTCACTGGCCTGCCGGACTCGGATGGAAAGTTTCTCACCATCATCGACCGTTTTTCCAAGGCTGTGCACCTGGTGGCGCTCCCCACTGCGAAAGAGATGGCTGAATTAATTTTAGAGCATGTAGTCCATTCACATGGGTTTCCCAAAGACATCATCTTGGACAGAGGGCCTCAGTTCATAGCCAAGCTCTGGAAGGCCTTCTACCGTCTGATCGATTCCACCTGTAGTCTTTCATTTGGTTACCAACCAACAGCTGGAGCGCTTCTTGATATGCTTTGTGGCTGATCGGCAGCACTCCTGGGCGATTGTTCCATGTAGATGACAAGGTATGGCTTTCCACAAAACATCTGCACGTACATACTGAGTCCAAGAAGCTCACCTTCCATTTTATTGGACTGTATAAAATAACTCCAGCTGCTTGCTGTGCTCCAGGTCCATCCTGTTTTCCATTCATCACAATTAAAACCGGTTTTCTTCTCTCCACTACAGCCTGAGGAACCTGCAGACATAACCCCGCCCCGCTTTTGTGGACAGTGGTCCAGATTACACTGTCTGGCACATCCTTGACTCTCGTTGTAGGGGCCTGGGCACCCAGTATCTGGTGGACTGGGAAGGCTACTGTCCTGAGGAGGGATTGTGGGTGCAATCTGGATCAAACATTAATTTAGGACTACCGTCGGCAGGTATCATATACTCCCAGCCAAGTCTGTATGGTTCTGGTCCTGGGGGGAGGGGGTACTGTGTCACACACTGGTCACATGATGCACAAGACGGAAAATGAACGCATCACTTGGTATAAATAAACGACAGTGTGGATTCCAGTGGGAATCTTAACTTGTAAGAGAGCACTCTCAAATCAAGGTGCATGGACCACCTACTCTCTTGCGTTACTCCGCGATGGTGTTTATCCTCCATACTACAGGGTTGACTCAGTAGTGTTCTTTATTCTCTGACAACTGCTAGATGACTGAGTCAGAACACCCCAAACTGGCAGGTATTGTGGGGTTTTCCCAGTATGCAGTGGGAACCAGCAATGGGGTCATAGATGCCTATGGCTCATTCATGTGTACGGGGAGTGAAGGTTAGCCTGTCCAATCTCACAGAAGAACTACTGAAAAAGTTAATGCTGGCTATGATAGCATCACAACTTGTTTTGTATGGGACTTTCTAACTGCAGAGCGGCCAGAGTGCCCTAGAATGGGCATGTGATTATCAGAATGCCACCATGGAGCAGTGGCAGAAGGTCTGATGAATGACATTTTCTTTTACATACTTGTGGATGGATGGGTGTCTTTGTGTCACTTACCTGTGAAAGAGATTGCACCAGGATACACTAGTGAAAGAAGGCAGGGTGTCAGAGGCCAGTGCTCTGGAAAACCTTGAGGCCTGACATTCGTGTGGATGTTACTTTAACACATACCACCTTGACAGTACTCTAGTCCAATGATTTTTGGGGGGCATAGAGGAGGCCAATTCCTTCCAAATTTGCCAACCAAAGTCAATGCCTGGTCTGACAGCAGAGACCCTGTCTATGTTTAATATACAGTGAAAATAGTTTACAATGCTTACCAGACATTTTCTCTGGTTCATCAACAATTACTGATTTTCTTTTTACTTATTTTTACTTTACTTTAGTTTTACTTATTTGCATTAAAATCAATAAAATAACCGCATAATTTACAATAAAAGTTCCTAAATCTTTATGTAATTATACACTTTATTATTAATTGAAACAATCTAATTGTATACATTTTTGCATCAAAAATTGTCAATAAATCTTCAGAGAGGAGTAGAAAGATTAAAGAGATTCAAATAAGTAATTACCAATATTATCAAAAATGACAATATTGATGTTTTAGACAAGCAAATCAAATATACTGAAAAGCTCAAATTTCACCACTTACTGTGTTTTAACAATGATATATAGGCACATGAAACATGTTTATTGTTAGTATATTCCAAAAATAGCTGTTGAACAAATAGATGTTGATATTGTCACTGCACTGCCTAAATAAAATAGAACTGCCTGCAGAGGCAGACATTTATCTAGCAGACATTAACAAGCAGACACTGAGCTAAATATGTTGCCTTTGAGACCAATTAAGAGTTTAGCTTTGTGGAGCACATCATGCAATGAATGCAGAATCACCATAGTCCAACTCAAGCTTTCTTCCATAACCTTCAGATTAAAACCCTATACTGGACCTTTTTCCAGCCACTGAAGCGAAGAGCAATTGGCGTAAGGGCTGGTTCATTCTCTTCCTCCCCCAAGTGTTCGCCAAGTCATTTGGAAAGTCATATAGGGCTAGCAGAGATGCCGCTGCTTTAATAAGGTGATGAGAGAAGAGCAGACCCCTTAATGATGTTGGAGAGCAGATCCAGAGAAGAAGGAAACAGAGAAAAAAGAATGGGGCATTGTGTTCAGCATGGCCGAATCTGTCTGTATTTATCACATTGAGTCTCTTAATTGCAGTTTACGGTTCAGGCTCAGCATTGGGCCTCTGCTTCCTGACAACCAACAAATCCTGCTCCCTCACATATGACACCTAGAGCACACAACAAAAGCCACAAAGTTAATAAAATCTGTCATTTGTTGTATGATTTCTTACAGAGTTTGATTTAAAACCTAAACCATTGGGTGAACTCATTTATAAAGCACAAAATATATATTAAAATGGCTACACAGCAAAACCTTCACGCTTATAGTGCTGTTGCTGAATTAACTCATACATAACTGACTTAACTTTCGTGTTAAAGGTGTTAAATCCAATAACTCTTACAATATTAGATTAACTCATCATCTTTATGTACTGAGGAGTATATACAGACCTAAGAGACATTCTTACTGAGTTACTGAGCGTTTCACTGATTTCTTGTATTTTCTTGTTTTTTGACCTTTTCTTGATTTTTTGGATTACTCTTTTGCCTTGTTTTACTGCCTCGTTAAGGATTTTCTGGTTTGGAACTTTTGCTATGTTATTGGATTTTTGCCTTTTGCCTTTGCGGACTTTGTACTGTTTTAAACCTTCTATTCATAATTTTCTGCGTTTGGGTCCATATCTGTGATCATTACACAGATCTGACCAACTGTCAGTGGCCATTGGGCATTTTTACTATTCAGCTGTACACAGATACATTTCAACATTCAGCATTCAACATTTCAACTTCCTCCAGCCTCATCATCACTGCCTTCCAAGAGTATTTGTAGCCTTTTAGCACTCCTCTTTAAAAAATGTTCATTTTCATAAAGCTTAGTGTCAAATGTTTTTATGTGTCCCATCATCATGCTGGAGGTTAAATGAATACAGAAATACATTTTATCAGCCCGCAGGGCAGCAGGTGTAAAAACCCCTAGTGAGTGGGAACTTCCAATTCCCGTTCCAGTCACTACCACGGTTGATGTTAACGGCAAAAAAACAGCACTTGTTTGGACATGAATTGTGTATTACTTAATCAGAAAACATTCTTTGTTTTTTGTCTAAAAGTCAATTTTGTTAGTATTATTTACTTCCATTATTTACATTATCATGTATGTTTTCACATCATGTGCATAATTCCTTAAGCTTATACCATCATGATAAGCAGCCTTTCTAGTAGTTCTCTGAAAGTTGACATTACCCCCCTTGTGGCCTGAATAAATGGAAAAGTTAGAGAGCCTTACACCCCTGTGGGCTTTCAATTAACACACATGTTAATCCTGTGTGTCTGCAGGTCTGGAGAAGACAGTGTTTTCACACCTGCACTTTTTAGTCAAGATAAATCAGACTTTAGTTCTAGTCCCCCAGTGGTGCAATTGTTTTGGGCAGGTGTGAACACAGTAACTGCACTTGGGTGTGGACCAAAACAGCTGTACCAAGACCCTTGAAAGGAGGTCTTGGTGTGGTCCTGAACAACCTCTAGAACTGTTCGTTTGTGGTAGAAATGTGATCTGACCTCGATCTGACCCAACTACCGGGTGCTAATTGGATCCTGAAGTATTCTTTAGTCCACTGTCTTATAGGTAGATTCAAGCTGTTTTTATGTCACACTTACCAAACATGTTTTCAGTTGAACTTAAATCATCACTGGCTCTCTTGTTTTGCTCAGATGTTTGAAGGTAGCCTGTCTTCTTTGCAAAGTATAACATTTCAAGACATTTTCTCCTGTATTCTGTTGTGGTTTTGCCTGGTATTTTTCCCAGATGATTATAATGTTTATGAGCAAGTGCCAGCTCTGCATTGCTCAATGTTAAATTGCATAGAGATGATTCATTCAAAGAAATATGCATTAGTCCAGAACACAGGACGATAGATTCTCGTTTCTATCTCAGATACATCTAACCTATGAGCAGAGTAAATATTCTCTTGTGGTTTGTACTGATACATTTCAGCTTGCTTGGAAACCAAGAATATTTGAGTTTAAACACCTGTCATAAACATGACATGTTCGATATTAAAGAGTTTTACATTCTTACAGCATTGCATGAACTCTAACAGTGTTGCAATAACTCTTACAAACCTAAATGAACTGTTGTAGTATTTAAGTAAATCATAAGGCTAGTGTTAAATTTTGTATAGAACTGAATTGACTTTCCATCATTGAATTAGTGTCTGTGTCTGTGTTTTCAATAAACTATTACAGTATTGAGTTACACTGTTGGATTACCATTAAAGCATTATATTAACTCTTAACTCAGTTAATTACATGTCGAGCATTTCTGTGCACTAAAACATTAAATGGATTTCAAATGCCCTCACTTAACCATTGCAATCGAAACAAAAATCCTGTGTGTGGTTCAGGCTTTTTTGCATAAAAATTCAATCATTCATTAAGACATAAATTAGATTTTGACACACATGAGGAACCCCCTCCTTCCCTCCATCCTAAACGATGAAATGGAGTGCAGCCACTGCAGCTGCTATTCACACGGAGGAGATAACTGGCAATGAAAAGTCATTCTGCGCCATTGTGCTGGATGGGGGATCATTGTTCATTTCTCCCGCTGCCTGTTGAAGACTACATTGAGAACCTGAGTGTTTCCTTTCGGTTTTGGGTATTCACCATGTGTTGCTTGGTTACTGGGGTGAGGGGAGGAGGTGAAGGAGGAGGAGGAGGGCCTGCGGACTGCCCCCAAACAGATTCAATGCAACTTTTGTAAGGCAACGCTGATACAAGTTAACCAGAACAAAGCATGATGGACTTCTCCATGGTTAAGCTCTACACCATAACACTGATCCTGGCTGTGGATCCCCAGCCCTGTCCGAGAACGGTCTCTAAATGGAGCTAGAGCACCTGTAGATAAAGGCGAGAACATTTGTCTACACTTGTCATCCAAATGAGAGACCCTGCTTGGGAGCTAGAAGACTGCTTGTGGTCCTGTGGCCCAAGCTTATGCTTGGAAGTGCACTCCCATGGTGACATAGAGATAAGATAAGGTAACCCTTTATTAGTCCCACAGGTGGGAAAATATGCATTGTTACAACAGCAAAGTGGACAGTACAAATGAAGAAGTTACACATGCTGCCCACAGTAATATTGTATATTGATTTTTTGGTTGTCTAAAGAATATTTAAGCACATGGTTCTTTAGCTGAAAGCTCCTACAGGGAAAAAAGTAATTCTTCTATGGCACTGCCATTGCTCCAGAGGACCGTATATTAATATATGTATATACAAGCTTCTGCATGGGTATATGGAGAAAGCCTGTGATGCTGTCCTCCCGACTTCTGCTTGAGTGTAAGAGGAAAACTTGTGGTCCTGCCCCTCGAAGCAGAATGGCAGGGGATCCGCTCAGATCTCCCCTTAAAAGGAATCGTTTTCCCCCTGAGTTATGAAAGCAGTGGTCTAGGTAACAGTGTGCGCGCGGTACCCGACAGCTTAAATCTCCTTAAACCCTTCCACGTGGCCCGGCTAGTCTCGGCAATTAGGCCTCATTACAGACTCATAAAGGGCCTCGTTTGCGGGATTACTGCATAGACAATGAAATTTTATCGGTGGGGGTGAACCAAAAAATATTACAAGAAATAATGATGCTGAAGCTGGGACGGTGTGATGTGGGCGCGCGCCGCGCATCTTTTCCGCCTGGGTTACCTTCCTCCTCCTCCTTCTCCTCCTCTCTCTCTCCTCCTCTCTCTCTCTCTCCCCCCCTCTCTCTCTGCTCTCGCGTTACACGCCGCCTTCACTCCATTACAACAATTACAAACGGCTTGACAGATGTGTTTGTGTTTTATTCCTCTTCAGCTGAGCCCCGGTTTAAACTCCTATTCCATGGCGTTTAAGCGCGAGGGCCTCCGTTGATTTCAGCAATTAAACGCACATGAGCGCTAGCGGCCTTTAGCACAACACACCGATACGGAGCCTCTCTGCTCAGAAATCACAGTCAGTCCACATTTATTCACACCTCAGCATCCACTCACATTCTCCCAGAGCACGCAGGCGCCACGCGATCCAGTCCGGGCTTAAATA
Source organism: Brachyalestes nurse (assembly GCA_037974405.1). Classification (NCBI taxonomy): domain Eukaryota; kingdom Metazoa; phylum Chordata; class Actinopteri; order Characiformes; family Alestidae; genus Brachyalestes; species Brachyalestes nurse. The sequence goes on along the minus strand of JBBPCY010000156.1, from coordinate 12,230,912 downwards.
AAACTTGCCTATTATAACCTCATTCCCAGATGGGCTGATTCGCATTAAAATCAGCACGTTGCCATCCTGCTGGCCACTGTGTTTGCTTCAGATCTGTTTGGTCCAGAATGCTAATGTTGCCCACAATGGACCAAAGAGAACAAATACCAGCTAAAATGCTGTAAATGAGATTGTACTAGTTCTACTTTGTTTATCTATGTCTGCATGTTTGGCAGAGCTACAGGCATCAAATAGTTAATCAAATTATGAGGCAACGTGTTAATACATTGTGTTACATTTGGTACTGTGTGTAGCATTTTCTAACATTTGTGTTATAGGCATATGTCTATATTTGGGATAGTATGTTGGATATTATGGGACAATGTTTTATAAATATTAGAACAAAGATTTATGACTGCATTAATGGTATATGTCATGTAAAGGGCAATCTGCATATAGTTTTATGGGCCAGTGTGTTAAATAGGATATTGTTAGGTCCTCTTTTATGGTTGGAGCAGTGTATTTGGTGTAATGGGACAATGAGCTAGGTTTTATGGGACAGTGTTTTGGTATTATAGGGGATTGGGTTGGGTTTTATGGGACAGTGTCTTTGGTATTATGGGGACAGTGTGTCAGTTTTGATGTTATGGTATGCCTGTTTGTTATTGTAGGTTAGGGTTATGGTTAGGGTTAGGGTTAGGGTTGATATTTGCTAGGTGTTATGAGTTGGGTTTTATTAGGCAGTTTCTTTGGCAGCTTGGGACCATGTGTTAAGTATTACGTCACAGTGTGTCAGGTGTCCTGGTACAGTGTGTATTAGGTGTTATGGGACAATGCATTTGTTTTTAATGGCACAGCTTCTTTGGTTTCGTGTATGTTAGGTGTTACTGGACATTGTGGTTAGTATTATGAGCCAGAGTGTTTGATCATATAGCTCAGAGTAGGTTGGTATTCTCTTCTATTTAGCAGTGTGAATATATGAGACAAGGTATGGTACTACAAACGAGTTTTATTGAAAAAAATATTTTTTTACATAATTTACGGTAATTAATGAGCCCGTTTACGGTGCATTTCCTCAAAGTGAGCATAAGTTTAGGTTGTAATAAATAAGCCTTTCTTGAGCTGTCTGTTCTCTGATGCCCCTACACCTGATGCCCCCCACCCTGAGCCCCCGGTGCCCGTGCGGAGGCGCGCGCCGCTCCGTGTCTGGAGCTGAGGGCGCGAGGCTGCAGATGAAAGTGGAAACTCAACCCGCTGCTGACCCTCCTGGAGATCAAACCGGCTAATTATTGTCACAAGATGAGGGATTAGCGCATTTCTGGAATAGCTGCGTGTTTATCCGGCCCGAGCCCTCCACAATAAATGCTTCCTAATTGAATCCTAATCGCTATCGAATAACGCGCCCGGACTCCACTGCGTTTCATAAACCTTTAATTGCCGTTTGTCCAAACGGACCTAAGCGCTGATTTCAGTGATTGTGTGTGTGCAGGGCCGAACAGTCACACGCTTTTACTGCACTAAGCCGCATTTTCACAAAACCCCTGCAAGTACCCACCAGGAATAAAGGTGGATTTGTCTCACCAACAATACTTGGCACTGACCAATGTGTTTATGAGGCTTATATTGCTGGGTAATTATCTAAACTAGACCTTCACAACAACTGATTTTTATTCCTTTTTTGCACACTTGTATTTATAGATACAACTATAACGGTTTTATATAACAGTTCTATTCTGGAGATAGAAATCCTTTCATTTGTTAATTTTCTTTTAATAAACTTTGTCCATATTGGTTTTCCATCACAAAGGAACAATTTAACCAGACAAAGAACCGTTTATGATCTATTTATGAACTATTTTTGAATAGCTCTTTGGGTGTTCAGCGTTCTAAATAGAACCATTGCTTTAAAAAATAAAACCCGAGGAACCATTTTTGAATCAATATAAGATAAGCACACCTTTATAATGTCTAACTTAGAAAGGTCTGAAGACATACAAATTAAAATAAAAAAACAGAGACTGCCTTTTTGGGCAGAGCGTATTGGCACTCTAGAATACACTGATCGTAAATTGTTAATGCCCTGAATGTGTAAAGAACCAGCGGTAGGCTGGTAGACAAAGTTTATCATCAACATTTTTAGCATCACCAGCATCATTATCATCATCAGAAGTTGTTGTGTCTGTGAAGCAGCTTCAAGTCGGGACGCGCAGCATTCTCATTGGTGGCGCGCGAGCGTCACGTGTTTCGGGTCACCGGCGCAACTAAAGGCGCAGCGACGGGAGCGCACGTGGGCACCGTTAGGGCCGGCCCCTCCGCGGGCTCCCTTTTGTTGAAGCATCAAACATAAGCACCTTCCCTGCGCTCCCGAGGGTTTAGAGCGGAGCACAGAGCCCCGCGCGCACCGCCAGCTGCAGCAGCATCTTGGACACCCCAACAGCCAGCAGCCCACCGCTCAGAACAGCAGGACCCCCATCAGCCGTCATGTCCCGTTCGTTCTACGTGGACTCTCTCATCATCAAGGACCACGCGAGGCCCTCGGTCCTGAGCGAGCGCCCTGCGCATGACTTCCTCCTGCCCGTGGGCGTGCACGCGCCGGGTGCCATCAGCGTGGGCGCGCCCGCTTGCCCCTCGCGCAAGACCGGCGCACTGTGCGTGTGCCCGCTGTGCGTCGCCGCACACGTCCACGCGCCCCGAGCCGGCGGCGGCGCCCTGGCGCTCCTCAAGGCTCCTCCGGGTTTCCCGAACGCCGACGTGCCGCCCTGCTGCCCCAGGCTCGCCCATCACCGTCAGCACCAGGGGCCCGCACTCGCGCACGCCGCCCACGGACACACGCCCGTGTGCGCGCCCACAGCCTACGGCGTCACGGACCCACGGAGATACCACTGCGTGAGCCTGGGTAACACACCTGCTGCTTCAGACACACACACACACACACACCAGAAACTGCAACTGCGGTGTTTAGACGTATTTTATCACATGTTAGAGTTCCAGCGTCAAAATGCAGCGAATTCTATTCGAGACTGCTGTTATTTTTATTGTTATTATTTGTATTATTATTATTATAATAATTATTATTGTTGTTGTTGTTGAGGGAACCGTGAGTTTAAATACACACATGACTGGCGTAAAATCAACAAATTTGTCTTTTAACGAAATGTCTGGGAAATTATAGTTACACTGTAAATGACGGTCTGTCACCTCAAGATAGATAATTACTTCATATGGTCACAAGCAATTTCACTGGTTATTCAACTTAAATAAATACTTTGAAATGTATATATTTAAAAAAGTGCATGTAACATAAGTAGTAGTATGTAATATAAATGTATGTATAAAATTAGGAGAATATTTAATCAATTCAACCATTAAAACCATGAAAACAGTAAAAGGAACCTATCCTGTTATAGTATAGATGGATAGGATTTTAAACACGTGCTTAAATTTACATGATAGACAAGGTCGAGTTGTTATTTAATCAGTTTCCTCTGGCTTTTTGCTGCCAAATCTAACCTATTTCTAGACTAGAATGTTTATATCATTACCATTGCTATAGGGCAATTATATTTTTTTATGAAGTATTCCTCCTTTCCACATTGTTACCTTTTCCAGTCCTAAATGTCAACTAAATGTCATAGTGCTAAATGTAATAGGAGCTATTTTGTTGAGCATGTGTTGAGGTGAAAGTGTGGCGGGCAAACATAAAAACATACAGGTTTTGTTACTAATCTGATCTTCCCCTCTTCTGTCTGCAGGCGCCTCAGACAGCAGCCCCGTGCAGGGTGGTAAGCGCATGCGCACGGCCTTCACGAGCACGCAGCTTCTAGAGCTGGAGCGCGAGTTCTCCTCCAACATGTATCTGTCGCGCCTGCGCCGCATCGAGATCGCCACGTACCTGAACCTGAGCGAGAAGCAGGTCAAGATCTGGTTCCAGAACCGGCGCGTCAAACACAAGAAGGAGGGCAAAGGCGCGCAGCGGGGCGCGCACGGGGCCTGTAAATGCTCCGGGGCAGGCGGCGGCGCGCACGGCCACTCGCATGGGCACGCGCACTACCCGCGCTCGGAGGATGAGGAGTCACTGTCTCCCGCGTCCACCACCGAGGAAAAAGAGGCGTCACTTGTTTAACGGACCGAACCGAACGGACTGTGGTCACACCGAGCAGCACTTAGTCTCTCCAGGGACTCCCCCTCCCCCAGCGTGTCCAGCCCCTGTAGATTCAGGACAGAACATACAAACTTTGGAGGGTTATAGTCACACCCGTCTGTTTCCTAGACTGCTTTACTACAGTGTGTTTCCTACAGGCATCCTTCTCAACCTGCTCTCACTGATCCACGTTTGTGCCCAAAACTGCTGCGCCTTGTAAATAGGGTTTGTGTTACAGAAACTGTGATTTTTTTTGTTTGTTTGTTTACTTGTTTCCTTCTCACCTGAATTTTATGTGCATAATATGCAAAAATGTGTATATTTGTATATTTATTTAAATAAAAAAGGAATACCATACGTGCGTAATTACGCACAGCCCCATACATACCCGTGCGTTTTGGAACTTTGTTTCTCTGCATTTTCAGTGTCTTTACTATAGACTCATTATATAGTATGTATACGGCCAGATTGCGGTGAAATGACAGCGACAGATGACTGAAATAAATGGGAAGCAAAAGTTTTTGCTTAGGCGGGTTGCATTTAATGCATTTCATTTGTAATAGATTTATTGGTTCAGAGAGACCATATGTAGCCCCTTAAACCTATTCTCGGAGTATTAAGTCTAAAGAGTAAAGTATAAAGTGTCCATTTGTCATATGTGAACACACCACAGCACAACACACTTAACGAATTTAAACCATTCATTATTAGTACTATTAGTGATCGAGTGCATTGGTTTAGTGTAGAGTGAGTCGTTGTAGAGTACGTAGTAATGATGAGTGCTCTAATAAGGATAAAGTAAGTCAATCTATCTTTTACTGAAGGTTTTGTCACCAGTAATTTTGCATTTGCTTTACCTGCTCTGATGGGTTTCTAAAAATGGGATCACTGGGATCTAATAGGATCATAATAACGGGGGATAAAATATAACGGAAAATGTAGGAGAAGAGAAGTATGATGCTCAAGGAAATGTGAGCAATATAAACTGAATGTAAAGATGCTTAAGAGTTGGCAGAGTTCTTAGACAAGCACCCAACACACCACGAGCAATTACTGAGCAACACGTCCCCTCCACTCTTTTTGCATTGCACTTTCAGATGCAAATTTTATTGTGGCAAAGTCCCTCGACCTGAAACCTATTGTAACAGTTCCTTGTAGCGAGGGAAAGGACTGATTAAGGCGCGGCCTTTTTCATTTTAACGACCTCTAACGTTAAATAAAAAGTGAACTTTATCGTACTCCACAGCAGCCACCTGCTGAACATGACCAGTGCGCTGTCAGTGGATTACAAGCTCGTTAAGGGATTAAAATGGGCTCTCAGAAAAGGTGTAATACGCTAAATAGGTTTCACCCCAGACGACTTTGTCCTTTTCTGCCCGAATCACTGATGCGTTACAGCACATGCCAGTAGGGGGGATCGGTCCGTTACTCTTTAATACACTGCAGACGTGTCAAGTATATCTAGAAAGGGATGGATTATTAAAAAAAATAGTGCTTAAGTTATAAAGAGACAGTTTCTCACTGGCTTCTATTAAAATCATAACATTGAAAGTAAGGTGGGGGCGCTATGTGGTGTATGTGTGTGTGTTTGTTAAACGCCTGTTTTTGAGTCTGATTTGTAGTGTGTGTGGGCCCAGCCTGTTTAATCATTTCACTCCTAGGGTCTCCACTAGTTTTTTCCTCCAGCAGCTCGTGTTTGAAGGCCACAAAAGGCTCATGGAGATTTTCTCTCCCACAGCCCAGGTGATGCTCTCCATAATGGAGCCCCCTGATCTCGGAGCCCCCGCTTTGTGCGCGCCTTTCACGCGCAGCCCGTCCTTCGTGTTAAGTTCATCCAAAAGGACTTTAATTGCACTTTCTGTCCCACGTCGGTTGCTTATGTAGCAATTCCCTTCCGAAACCCACAGTGGGGGGAGAGGAGAAAAGGGGGACTATGAAGAGCTGGCCAAAGGCTTTGACAGGTTAGATTGTCCTGCCAGGGGCTCGCCTTTAGCCGGAGGACCCCCGACAGGGCCGAGCTCACAGAGGCCTTTCAGCAGGCTCGCACAGGGCTCCTTCCCCAGCCACACAACCATTTAGTCACTGTTTCATTAGGCACTATTTGAACCTTTCAGCTCGGGGGCTAAATTAAAGGGGCAATGGCGCAAAAATGGAGGGATTACGCGGCAGGGACAGTGGCGAATTAGCCAACGCTTAATTTAACTCGTTCTCCGTGCGGGCTCGGGATCCATTCCTAATTGAGAGGGGAAGCAGGTGAAGTCTCAGTCCCACGCAGGTCCCTTTCAGACGCGGGATAAATGGAGCCCTTTCACGTCCCACTGGCGACGGCGCGTTACGTAGGGAAAGCCATCTAATGAATATATATTGAATTTCTTATTAATCGAATTAGACTTCGGCTCTCGCAGGTGTGGGAATGAAAGACCACCGATCCATTTAAAACCCACCGACAAAGGAGGAGCAAATGCCTCTTCCACATTGCCTGTGCCGTTTACACACGGCACACAGGACTGAACCCGGTCTCCAACTCAGTAGATAGATAGATAGATAGATAGATAGATAGATAGATAGATAGATAGATAGATAGATAGATAGATAGATAGATAGATAGCCAAGTTTATTTATATAGCCCATTGTCATAGGCAAAAGCAAAAGGTCATTCAATGTGCTTCACGGGAATAAAATAAAAATAAAATAGAATAGAATAAAATTCAGTTGAATAATAGGGGAAATAAAATGAAATAAACGAATACATAGAAAATCAATAAAAGAATAAATAAACAGATGGATGGATAGACAGACGGAAAAATAAATTAATCAATCAATGAATAAATACATAGACAGGTTTGCTTATGTAGCCAGTTATCACATAAAAAGGTCATCCAATGTTCTGTCCAGGAGTGGAATAAAAAATTAAATTAAAGAAAATAATTTAAGAAAATAAAAGAATACATAGATCATCCATGAAAGAAAATTAAAAGTGTAATAGAAGTGCTGTTATTTGAAAGAATACGTATGTAATTGAAGGATTAACACTTAACACTAAATGAATTAATGTTGGTCAGATAGTAATGATATGTAAGTTGCGTTTCGAATCACGGCATTATGATCAAATGTGTAATGATGCTAAAGCATTTATGCAGCACCTTTTCAAGGTTTTCTCCTCTTGTCTGTCAAATCTTACACGACTCCAGATCATGAATTGGTATAAAGTCTTCAGTTCGGCGTCACAAACTCTCTGCAAAGAACTGTTCATAAAGAATGTTATTAAAATGAACTATCCATTTCAATCTATCCATTAAAAATAACTATCCATTAATAAAAATAACTTTCCATTTGAGATTTTATCTCACTACTCTGCCTCAAACGTCTAAAGAACAGTAACAGTCAATACAGTTCATTATAATAGTAAAAAAATAAAACTTTAGAAAACGACTCCCTTGCATATCCCAACACGGGATAATACTGACTGCACCGTTGGTCACCACTTGTTTGTGATCCTTGATATGTCACTCTAGTCTTCCTACACTTCCTAATTTTTGAAACAGTAACCTAATATTATGTAATATTCGTGACAAGAAGACGTTTATAAACGGTTTACAGTTTGTTCATTAAAGCTTATTATTAAAGTAATAAAGCCCTCGACATCTTTAAAAAGCAGCTGAGCCATGGAAAGGGAAGCAAAAGTCATATATCAAAAGTCAAACAAATGGGTTTTAAAAACACAAAAAACAATAGGCCAAATGAATGTTCCCAAAGTTTTTATAAAACTAAGTCTCTGGCATTCTGTAATAACCTTTTGTGAGGTACATATATTTTATGGATATTAAGCTCTTTGAATATCTGGTTCCCATCACCATCTTTGAACAGTTCTTTATTGGTAAATTTCACTTCTTACTTAACTATTCAGCCAGTCAGGACAACTAAAGCCTGCCAGCTACCTAACAGAGCTCCAAAATGAACAACTGTACTGACTATTGCTGTTCTTTAGGTGTTTGAGGCAGAGTGGTGAGATAAAATCTAAAATGGAAAGTTATCTGGTGTTTTAATTTAGTGGGATGTTACAGTACAATCAGTGTTATTGATATGACTGCCTGTAACACCACTTAATGAAACTTAGGCAGCTGGTGGCCTAGTGGTTAGGGCGTTGACCCAGCGATCAGAACGTTGTGGGCTCGAATCCCAGGACTGAGTGGCACCTCTGAGGTACCCATTAGCAAGATACACTTCTTCCCGGGGCACCCTTCACTTGGTGAATGGGAGAAATAATTTCGCGCTGTGTAAATATAAGGGGCCACTTTACTTTAAGCTTTTTTTGGGCAAAAGAAAACATCCCAGCATTCATTTATGAAATGTCATTACTACACAGGATCCTTCCACAGACACTATGACTTTATTTTTACTCTATTAGAGTGTTACTGAGATGAGGGCCTATCCAGCATTACACATCATGTAAATGGAGTTTCTAATGCCTGGCTTCATTAAACCCTGAATTAAAAGTTAAAGTATACTGAAAGTAAACCTAAAGCCAGACTGAAGTACCTCTATGATCTTTCTGAAGGGAGGGTGAAGTTAAGATTAACCTGTAAACTGGTCTATTACACTATTCTGCATCCATTCAAATAGGACCCTCCCCACTTTCACACGTCATTTTTATTCTTGTAGGATCAAACCGACTAAACTGGGAGTACACTTAAGACCCTGGTCCACACATAGAGGCCCTAAGTGGAGCTTTAGCAGCTCGTGCTTTGTTTGTTTCCACGCCTACAGAAGACCCACGCCTTGGCTCCTAAGAGTAAATATGAACTGCACTTTAGTCACACTGCCCTAATGATTAATGAGTCTATAATCCGTCACGTGACCCGGCCCAGGTACACATGCGGGCCCTCAGGTGTGTATGTGCGTGTGCACCCTCAGAGCAGCTCGCGCGCGATGGACTCTCTGGATGTGTTCTACGGCGGAGACTACGAGCCCCACGCCCCGCCACACTACGAGCGAGACCCGCCCGCATGTCGCTTTTCTCGTGCCGCCGAGCCCCCCGCACTCTATCCGGAGACCCAGTTCGTCCCTCTCCAGGGGCAGCATATGCAGCCCCCCCAGTTCGACCCCTGTGAGCTGCCCCCCTGCCAGCACGCGCCGCACGAGCAGGACAACCAGGCCGGGTTCAGTTCTCCAGAGAGGGAGTCGGGTTCTAATGGGTACCGGCCGGTAACAGAGCATAACCGACCAGACGAGGAGGGGGGCGGAGGGGGGCATGCGGCGTTTCTATGGAGGAGGGCTCTCAGAACACAACCCTGCCAGGCACCTGTTCCAGGTGAGGCAGTTAGTGAATGCTCATTCATACACAGCAATATCCAGGGCTGAGCCGACTTTACAATGTGCTTATAGTGCTGAAATAATTCGAATAAATTCATTCAACTTACACTATATGGGCAAAAGTATTGGGACAGGCCTCTTACTCAACACTTCAGGATACCAAGACATTTTGCACAACGCCATGCTTCCAACTTTGTGGACAGTTTGGGGAAGAACCTTTTCTATTCCTGCATGACTGTGCCCCAGTGCACAAAGCAAGGTCCATAAAGACATGGCTGGATGAGTTCGGACCTCAACCCCTTCCAACACCTTCGGGATGAACTGGAGCAGAGATTGTGAACCAGGCCTTCTCATCCAACATCAGTGCCTGGACCTCATAAATGCTCTACAGAATGAATGGGTACAAATTCCCACAGAAACACTCCGAAATCTTGTGGAAATCCTTCTGAGAAGTGTGGAAGCAGTTTTGGGGGGACCAGCTCCATATGAAAGTCTATCCGTTTGAATGCAATGTTATTAAAGCCCCTGCTGGTGTAATGGTCAGGAGTCTCAATACTTTTGTCCATATAGTGTAGTTTATTAAATGAACTTAAAGGGGCGATTTCAAGATCGGTCTTCGGCTACATTTTGCCTTCGGTGGAGAATCTTTCAGGATTCTGACCCTAAAATTGCTGTATGTAAAAGTGCTGAATTTACTCTTGTCATGAATAAATTCTTAATGCTGGGTCAAGACCTATGATGATAAATCAATTCCTACACCACTGACAAGAAAATAGAATAATCTCTCTCCAGGAAATCGACCTGTAGCATTCAATTAACTCTTAAAGGTCTGAAGTAACACTGAATTAGCAGAGCTAACAATAGATATGTATAAACCCAAATTCACTCTTAGCTTTGTTTATGGTTGATATTTTATCTTATAGCTCTTTTGGGATTATATGTTATATAATTAGTTAACAGTCTTAAAGGTACCCTTAATGTGTTGAATGACCAGCTCTGGATTAACTTTTACAGTTAAATCTTTTAATTTTAAAGTAGCTCAGCTGGTATAGTGACGAAAAACAATTGCTTTAATTCTCACAATGTGGGGTTAACTGTTACAGTGCTGAATTAAAATACAGTGCTGAGGTGTACAAAAACCTCTTTTAGCATTAATACTGAAGTCTGGAATTACTCTTACAGTGCAGAATTAACTCATACAGTGTTTAAAAAATAACTCTTAGTGTTAATAGTGTTTAAAAGTCTGGATTAACTGTTATAGTGCTGAATTAACTCAATGTTAAAAATCCATTTTCAGTGTTAACAATAGCAAATTAAAAAGTCTGGATAAACTGTTACACTGCAGAATTAACTCCTACAGTGTTTAAAAAGCAAATCTTACGGTGTTAATACTGCAAAATCAAAAAGCCTGGATTAGCTCTTACAGTGCTGAATTGACTCATGTGGTGTTATAATCGTGATCAATTGAAAAGTCACTTTATCTAAAGATGAAGTCCTTCTTGAGATGAATCAGGTCTGTTCCAGTAAGAAGAACAGCACTGGTAGAGGGCTGAATTTGGGGAAACACTTCAGAGCTTTAGACAGGCAGTTCAGGGATGAGTAGTAGAGACCACCTGACTGTGTTTTTGTGTGCTGTTTTGTCTCAGGTTTCTTCTGCGAGGACTCTGAGGAGCACAAACGCAGCCGGACTGCGTACAGCAGGGCGCAGCTGCTGGAGCTGGAGAAGGAGTTTCTCTTCAACAAGTACATCTCCAGACCCCGCAGATACGAGCTGGCCACCAGCCTCAACCTCACCGAGCGCCACATCAAGATCTGGTTCCAGAACAGGAGGATGAAGTGGAAGAAGGAGGAGGCGAAGAGGCGTGGGGCTGCAGACAGCAAAGAGAGCAAAGAGCAGCACGCTGACTCCACCAGCAGCACGTGAGGGAAAGAGCTTGAGACGGGCAGGGGAAGGGATATTACATGATACTTCAAATTATCAGAGTGGCCTTTAACACGCTTGTCCGCTGTGAAGGCTATGAGACCAGGACACTGATGAGCAGTTCATGAGTTTATGGTTCTGCCTGAAGCAGTTTGCCTTGTACAGAGTTATACAATTGAAAGTGCACATTCAAATCCACTAATGAAGGAGATCACTGAATGATTGACATATTACTGTCATGTTTACATGTAAATTATTTGGACGCATGTATGTTTGCATAGGGTTTTATGTAAATGAGTCTCCTTTTGTCAGTGCTGTTTGGAGGTAAATGCCTGTGAATTAATAATTGTGTGAGAAAGGAACCAACATGTAATGATACTTAATTTGACAATAAAAAGGGTGAGAAATCTTGCTAGCAATGACTCACTAGATTGTATCTGGGTTCTACATTTAAACAGGTTCAGAGAACATTGGGATTCCTGATATTTACCTTTACAGCTCTCCTGATAGGAGCCCTAGTCCTGGTTAATTCTTTGAAGGAGCTTATATCTAATCAGGTATTTTCTTTTAGTCTCTTTGTCCCTGTTTTCTTTGGCTTGGGCTGCCTTCCTTGTGTGTGTATGTACGTATGTATGTGTGTGTGTCTGTGTCTGTGTATGTGGGTTTATGTTTTGTTCATGTATGTGTATGTGTGTGTATGTGTGTGTGTGTGTGTGTGTGTGTGTGTATGAGTTTGTGTGTGTGTGTATGTGTGTTTGTGTGCATATATTTACGTGTTTCTGTGTGTGTGTGTGTGCATATATTTATGTGTTTGTGTGTGTGTATTTCCAGAAGGCCCGCTGAAGGCTTGTTTAAGTAGTGGGTGTTGATACATTTCTTGGTGTTATCAGGTCTGTGGAATTTAGTTCAGAGGAACCTTTAAAAGGCCACATGTGCTCTGATTGTGTCAGGTTTTATCGTGAGAAAGTGAAAGAGTTTTTCTGCCCTGGCAGCTCCTCCGACTGACTTTTGCCCTGCCCGGTATTTGAACAAGCAGTGACGTCAGGGCGTCCCGGCTGCTCTCTATGAACAAGAAAGTTGCTAAGCAACTTATAATAATAATAATAATAATAATAATAATAATAATAGTAATCATCATTATCATCATCATCATCATCATCATCTTCATCATCATTATCCTCATAATACCAACAAAAAGAACTTCTGTGATTTTAGTACCAAGGAGAATACAAATAAATACATTCATACAAACATACACACATGCATACATACATATACGCATTCACACATACAAACATACACACATCCATACATAGATACATACATACATACACACACATAAATACATACATACACTCACATACATAGCATCTTCTCGCTTCAGGTGTTTGAGGAGTTCATGCTGCAGAAGGGAGGGAGTGTAAAACCTCGGATGTGTACTAAAGCTGGTCCACTCTAGTTTCTGCTCTGACTCAGTCTTTTGTTTAACACCTACATGACGTGGCTTTAGGTAGAGGAACAATCCCAGGTGGAGCAGTTTGGCCCTTATGGTGCTCTGAGCACACTATGTCCATTTCAGCACTCTGGACAGCGTGAGACAGAGAAAGGGAGAGAGAGAGGGAGATAGAGAGAGACAGAGGGAGAGAAAAAGAGAGAGAGGGGGAGAGGGAGAGAGAAAGAGAGAGAGACAGTGTGAGAAAGAGGAAGGGCGTGATAGAGAGTGAGAGAGATGGAGAGAATATTAAAACTACATAAATATAACGTGTAGGTTCACTGGTGGTTTTGGACAGGACGTGCAATAGCTATATTTGCATTTGATACATCTTATGGTTTCTCTATAATGTACAGTTTACTTAGTTTAGAAAATTTTTAAAAAATGGTCAAATGTATCTTTACATAGACTAACACATCTACACTGTAAATTTCGATAAGTTCAATAACTTACAAAAATCATGCAAATTCATTGTTTGGTTTTTTTTGGTAATATTGTTTGTTAATATATGTATGTTAAAAATAAACAAACCTGCTAAACTTTGTCAAAAAGTGTATAATGTCATTTGCAGGGTTGGGCAAAATAAACACACAGCACCTGATTTATTGTAATGAGGGACTGATCAGTTGAAGCACATACTGGATGGTACTGTAAATACTTTAATAATTAAGAGAACACACACATCAGATCACAACAATGTAGTGTTTATTTGTGTTTATTGCAAGGTTTTGTGCACAAAAAAATGGTAACCCCATATTTGTAGTGTACAGTATCTCAATGCAAGACAAATAAGGAACTTGTGTGTAGACCAGAATTATTCTATGGATTATAATAATTATTATTATGAATATGTTGACTTTTAGTTCTTGGATTCACTTGTTTCTATTTAACTGTCACCATGGCTGTAGAGAAACAGACTTTAGATCAGACCTGGGCTTTTTGTCAGTGTGCCGGCCAGACCTCAGTAGTCCACCATTAGTTTACAATCAGTGAAAACAGCCGTTGTGATTGAAAGTTGTACTGGTGGCTTTAATAGGGTTTAATAGGTTTGTTTTTATATTACCTTTATCTTGAGTTTATTTTAATGACTTTCAAGGGCCCTTAACACTCTCTCTCTCTCTCTCGCTCTCTTTCAATGTATGTGTGTTTGAATGGGTGTGTACGCCACCATGTGGTGGGTTGTAGATCTGCGTTAACTGTAAATGCAGTAGACCAGATTACATGGACCGGCAAAGAGTAATAAACACATGTAAACACACACATTGTGTGTGTGTGTGTGTGTGTGTGTGTGTGTGTGTTTGAGAGAGAGAGAGAGAGAGAGAGAGAGAGAGAAAGAGAGAGAGAGTGTATTTAGGGCTTAGTGGAAAGCAAATGTCTCAACGCTGGAAAATAAGAAACAAGAATATTTTGAAGCTATGGAGACAGTTGGCTTTAATTGGCTTTTAGTTTCAAAACTACCCAAAAGAATTCCTGGTTACAGAGAAACCATAAAACAGTTCTATGTATTTCTTTGACTCAAGCATGCACAGTGTTTCCACATAAATAAAATATACTACACCCACACAGTTACTTCCAAAAGTATGTAACCTCAAAGACAAAACTCTGTTGACATATTTTAAAGCCATGGTTCTCACAGTGGGCTTTGTGACATATGGCCAGGGGGTCCCTGATTTTATTTGTTATTTTTACGACAGAATGAGACAACATGGGTAGGGAACTGTGCCACATTACAATTTTCTGGCACCAACGATCTATAAACTTAAGCCAATATCTTAGACTTATTATTGATAAACATTTTAATTAGGGGTGGATAATATGGGGGGCAATGTTCTTTAATTACTGACAGTTCAGACATTTCAGAGCTCAGAAATACATTTTATAATAAGTTTATGATGATAATGGAAAACTGTTATCCTGTTGCTTAAACTTAATTGCGAAATTATGTGCTTATTGTAACTACATAACCACCACAGACAATTACAAACAGCTACATATTTGCTTAATGTGTCTACCATTTGAAGAGCTTGTAGTGTGGGGAGGACTGTGGAACATTTTGGAAGGGATCCCTGGCTAAACTTCTGCATACATTTGAAAGCACATTGTTTTTTTATGCAAGGTTTTGAGCAGTGGTTCTTAATACTGGAGCTCAATACCAATGTTTCCCTGGTGACAGCATTTATGCAGCTAATTAAATACATATAAAGCTCTTCCTGAGGTAAACTGGGTGTGTTAGAGCAGGAAAACACTACAACATGTATGCATGTGAAGACAGTGAGCTACAGTATATATCTACAAATGGCAGCGGTTGAAATACCTCCTGAAGAGAGTATTGTGTATGTGTGTGTGTGCATGTGTGTAATCTGGTGTCAGAAGCCTGGAGATACTGGCATCCCACAGCTGGAGACCATTCGGCCCCTCCAGCCTGCACATTCGTCCCATAGCACACATTCCTCCCTATTTAAAGGTGAACAGGCGCCTCTACTGAGTCTTACTAAATTACATTAGATGCTGTACTTCTCAGGGAGGCAGTGTGATCAAAATCTGCTTATGGTATCAAGTTATCACTTCATAACTTGCACAGATCTGAGCATTCAAGCAGCAAGACTGCTGACGAACAGCAGGAAGAAATGAAGAGCAGCACTGATCCAAAACAGGTGAGACCACAGACAACGGACAAAATCACATCATTGTAGATGATCTAGAACACTGGTTATATTGATTTGTTTGATTATAAAGCATTGAGCAGGGTTAATTCAGGCACGGAAAGCTGAAAATAGGGCCTAGAGGGTGAATTACACCAAAAATGAAAAATGTTTTGGCCTTGCACTCTTCAAAGGTTCTGGTTCCGAAATGATTCTTGGCTTGGACTTACAGTTCTAGGAAAAAAATATTTCATAGACTTAGAGCCTCCATCACGTGCATTTAAATTTAATCCTCATTCCTGCAAAAATATTCTTAAAAGAATCGTCTTCGTTTGAAATGCAGTTCCTCTAAGGCATTGCACCAAAGAACTTTTTGTGACACTTTTGATCTAAGAGTGTGGGAGCTGGGCTGCTTGCTCAATACCTGTTTTGTAATAACAGAACTCTATTTCTGAGCCTGTTGTTGTGAATATGTTGCTCACAAAGGCATGTAATGTGCAAAAAGCAGTGCCAGACAAATTAAGAACTGTTGCTGGCCACGGTGTCGCTCACTCCGGTGTGTTCAAATTGGTCCAAGCTGCTCCATGGGATCAAGGTGGAGAGCAGATCGAGACTCCCAGATTAGGCTCCTTTTGTGCTGGAGAACAAGGCACTCTGTTCGCTCGTGCTGCAAGCAACATGTGGAAGTCATTGTGGACGAGCGGGCCGAGCGAGGGGGCGCTGCGGGGCGGATTCCTCCAGAGAGGGGGGCTACAGGGGGACGGGGGTTAGAGGGAGAAACATGGTGGGATTGGTGTCTGGCCCTGGGGGTCTGGGTCAGTCAGCTGGGCAATGAGGCAAAGAGGAAGGCTCAGTGGAGAGAAGTGTGTGTATGTGTTGGGGGTTGGAGGGTGGGGGGAAGTGACTTTGGAAATTCTACAACTTTAAGGGTCATCCAGCTGAAAGAACAGGCAATAGGGCTACGGCCATGTTATTATAACAATCACATTATGCAAGGAATGTAGGTTCTTTCAGTAAAGTACATCAGACAGAAAGGTGTATTGGGAAAAGAAAGAAAAAGAGAAGAGAGAGAACAGAGAGAGAGAACAGAGAGAGAGAGAGAGAACAGAGAG
>JBBPCY010000156.1:12194775-12214212 GCA_037974405.1 Brachyalestes nurse | reverse complement strand
AGAGAGAGAAAGAGGTACAGAGGAAAGGAGATGGTTAGGAGCGTATATATATATATATATATATATATATAGAGAGAGAGAGAGAGAGAGAGAGAGAGAGAGAGAACGAGAAAGAACGAGAAGAGGGAGAAAATTAGAAAGAGGGGGAGAAAGAGAAAAGAGAGAAATAGATAAACAGAGAAGGGAGAGAAAAAGAGAAAGAGAAAAAGAGAGAATAGGTTTAGCCTCACTCTGTGTTCCCTGTTTGTCTGCTGTTAGCAGTGTTTGAGGGTGTGAGTGAGGAGACTGGACCCTGTATTCCTGCGCGGGACGCTCCAGCAGCGGATAGAGAGAGAGAGAGAGAGAGAGAGAGAGAGAGAGAGAGAGAGAGAGAGGCTGTGGCATAATTACAGCCACTCTCTGCAGGGGTAATTGGCCAGGGGTGATTACCCCCGTCCGCGCACACACAGGAGAGCTCGAGCAAACGGCACGGTGGCGTCTGGAGGCAGTAAAGAAAAATAAGAGGCCCCCAAGATTTCTTTACTACTTTACACCAATACTTTGAAGTTGACATTTAGGAAGACACTCACTCCAGTGAAGCACACCACACTCCTGCATTCACGGAGAGCCAGAGAAATCGATGTTTCCATCAAACGAGACCTTATATGAAAAGCCAATATTTGGATTTGTTCAAGAAAGCAACAGGAGTGTGTTTTATTTCAGCTCTCGCCCTCCAGGACCCCGTGCGCCACACGGTTGCGCACTCCGTCACACACACGCGGAGCAGAGGGCCGGTCTGATGAGTTTTCAGATGAACGACGGCCACTCCGTGCAGGAGAGAAAGCGATGATTGGAAATATGCTGTGAAAATGTGAAAATATGCTCACAGACTAAAAAAAATGTGCAGAACTGCGCCGTTGGAATTGCGCTTTTTTGTACAACGTAACGCTTAATGGAAGTGAAAAATGTGATTGCATGGAGAAAATGACACGAAAAGAAGCTAAACGTGGAAGAAAATTCAGAAACCTGCATATTTTTAATCACCTGGAAAATACAGTGGTTCTAATGGAGTCAGAAAAAGCAGCGCAGCACAAACAGCTGCCTGCTCTGTTAAAGCCTGGACTGCAGCTGGTAGCCTAGTATTTAGGGCGTTCGCCCTGCGATCGCCCTGGACGTCATGGGTTCGATTCCCAAGACCACTAAGCACTTCTGAGGTACAAGGTTACCTCCCCACACACTGTTCCCCGGGCGCTGGCTGCCCGCTGCTTCACTTGGTGAATGGGTTAATACAGAGGTTGAATTTCGTGCTGTTCACGTATGACAGAATTTTCACTTTCATTTTAAAACCTGGATTGAATGTTGAAGCCTGGTCTGAGTGTTAAAGCCTGAACTATGTGTTAAAGCCTGGATTGAATGTTGAAGCCTGGACTGCCGGGTAAAGACTGGACTGTGTTGAAACCTGGACTGTATGTTGAAGCCTGGACTGAGTTTTAAAGCCTGGAAATGTGTATTGAAGCCTGGACTGAGTATTAAAATCCTAGACTGAGTGTTAAAGCCTGGACTGAGTGTTGAAGCCTGGGCTGTGTGTTAAAACGTAGACTGTATGTTAAAGCCTGGACCGTGTGCTGAAGCCTGGGCTGTGTGTTAAAACGTGGACTGTATGTTAAAGCCTGGACTGTGTGTTGAAGCCTGGACTGTGTGTTGAAACCTGGACTGTTTGCTAGAGCCTGGACTGAGTTTCAAAGCCTGGACTGTGTGTTGAAGCCTGGACTGAGTGTTAAAAGGTCTGGACTGAGTGTTAAAGTCTGGACTGAGTTTCAAAGCCTGGACTGAGTGCTAAAGCCTAGACTGAGCGTTAAAGCCTAGACTGTGTGTTAAAGTCTGGAGTGTGTGTTAAAAAGACTGGAGTGTGTGTTAAAGCCTGGACTGAGTACTACAGCCAGGGCTGAGTGTTGAAGTCTGGACTGTGTTAAAGTCTGGACTGTGTCGCCCCCTAGTGAGCACAACAGTAATATCAGCACTCGGCTCTCTGGCAAATCCTGTAGTTTTTTACTTCATGTTTATAGACATGACTCAGGACACAGCCGTCCAAAAGCATGCTTTGCTGCTGATGATTCAGTGCATTTTTTACTAGAGCTGATCTAATGCCGGACAGAAGTCCATTTTTACCCAAAAAAGAGATCCAGGTATTTTATGGGAAGAGAAGGCAATAAACACAGTGGGCTACACGTGTTATACATAGTCAGATGTCCAGACACACAAAAATATGTTTTTCTTTCTTGTTAGGCAAACAGCAAGTAGAAGGTTGCAGAGGCATAACTCAACTTTCCTTTTTAATTTCAGCTGAACCCGAGCTGAGGGACCATGGGGACGGTGAAGACACATCTCCTCCTGGGGGTTGTGTTACTGGCAATGCTGACAGGTAAGGAAAAGAAAGAAAGAAAGAAAGAAGGAAAGAACAGAAGAAAAATAAAGAATTGAAGAAAATAGAAAAAGAAAAAGAAAGAATAAAGATACAGAAAGAACGAAATGAAGACAAAAAAGCAAGAACGAAGGAAAGAAAGAAACAAGAAAAAGAAGACTGAATGGCAGAGATAGGAAGAGAAAGAGAAAGAAAGTAAGCAATCACGAAAAAACGAAATAAACTAAAGAATAATAAAGAAACAAAGGAATTTAGCAAGCAAAGAAAGAATGAAAGAAACAAAAGAAAGAAAGACCATAGTTTTAGTGTGACATATGCAGTGAAAACCCATTTTCTTTGTGGTGTAATCCATCCTGAAGACAGCGTGTTTTGTCTCTGCAGATGTCTGGAAGGTGGTGTGTGATCTTCCTCCCCCGACCATCGTCTCTGACGAGACGCAGTTCATTCTGGAACCACACTCGGTTTTCAGAATCAGCTGCACGGGGAAGGAAAACGTGCTGTGGGAAGAGCCTCTACCGAAAAACACGCACGTACTCCCGGGATACTACACTTCCACACTGCTGATCGAGGACGCCGCGGCTGAGCACACTGGATCTTATTCCTGCTTGTACGAGGCGGATGAAGACAACTATGCCAGCATCTACATTTATGTGCCAGGCAAGTGTTACAGCGAAGACTCTTCAGAAAAGAAATCTATTGACAAATCTATCCAACAGTTGTTTTATTTAGGCCACCTGATCAAGAGCACAGGCTGTAATCCTTTTACTCGCCAGGGACTCTTTTAGTGCTCCACACTCGTTTGGCTGTCATCACTTCCCACTTTCCTGCCTGTCTGCTGTAGATATTTCATTTAGTACAGCAATTTATGTGGGCTAAATAGTGACTTAAGGTATGACATTACTAATGAATGGGCCTACGTCAACACACTTATTAATCATAATATAATAATCTACGTTTATGATGTATTTCAGCTGTTTTTATACTTACAGCCTGAAACCGAGCCCTGTGGACGCTTATAGGAGATCGATTTATTCAGGCTTCTTAATTTAGAAGCTTGAGGGAAAAAAAAACAAATTCTCTTAAAGATGAAAAAAGATCAAGGGGTGGTATTTTGACTTATGTGACATGCAGAGTGTGAATTACCCCACCATAATTGGGGGGTACTGACTTCATAACACTTCTATGACCATTATGGTCCGCTACCGCGTCAATACGAATAGTTGCCACCAGGGGGGTTCTGGGTTTTGATCAGGGGGTACAGTACCCCCCAATACCCCCCGTAATTCGAACCATGGTGACATGTGTAATAGCTTTTGGTTACTGTGTTAACCCTGCTTAAGAGTAACATTTCTTTTTTCTTACCAGACCCTGAAGTTCCATTCGTGCTGGACGAACCAAACGCTCCTCAGGTCAAAGCCTGGGAATACCTCATTCCATGTCGCGTTACAGACCCACGCTCCAGTGTGCTTCTCAGGACTCTTCCGGACGGAGTTGAGTTCCCAGCCCTCTATGACGCCCATCACGGTTTCTTAGGCTCCTTTCGTCATGGCCTGTATGTGTGTGAGACCACTGTGAACGGCAAGACAGCGCAGAGTGTGCAATACTCAGTGGGAGCCGAATCTGGTAGGCCTAATTCCATGTACATGAATGCTGAGTCAGTTGTTTTAAAGGCTAATTTGACCAAAATGGCATTGTGTGTGTGTGTGTGTGTGTGTGTGTGTGTGTCTGCTCCCCACAGATTCGGATTTCAGTGTAGAACTGAGAGCCAGTCAGCAGGAAATTAAAGCTGGAGAAGCCTTCAATCTTACATGCAGGACTTCACCAGGGACTCAGTTCGTCCAGCAGTGGCTGCATCCCAGCAAACAGGTGAATCTTCACCTCAAAATAAAGCGTTTATGGACTGATGTCGTAAAATAACCACTTTAGGTTCCCTTTTTTACTCTTTAAAGAATTATTTTTGCAAATGAGAGGCAAAGGACCATTTTAGTGTTAAAAAAACCTACACATAATAAAATGATTCTATATCAATCGAAATATTTTTCTAGAGCTATGTCTGCAAGCCAAGAGCAGTTTAGTGAACTATATTTTTAATAGTATATAGAACTTTGATATTCTGTGGAATGTATTCAGTCCTGTCAGGCTTATTATATCCTAAAGCTTATTACATTAAAAACAAGGCAAACTAGTCAAGTTATTCTTAAGTAGGACTGAGTAATAGATGCTTGGGCCCACTGACGGCTCTTGAGCATACTCTGAAAAGGTTCTTCGCTCTTGCAAATTGCATTTACAAAGATTATTTTACTTCAGGGATCTAAAAACTCTTTTGACACATCTATTTTTTAAGATTCAGTGTTACTTTGCTGTCTCCCTCATTAATCTACTGCATTCAGTACTGCTTTTATATTGGTTGTTACACCCAAAACGTCATTGGAAAGCAAAGCAGTTATCTAAATAACAGTTCATGCTGGAAAGGATAATATCCTTTCACATTTCACAAATGTGTAAAATGGAGGCTGGCAGTTCAAACAAGAAGAAGGATGCTTAACATCCGTGCACTTTGACCTTTTTGGCCTCTCCGTCGTTTGGGTGTATGGGACAGATGTTGTGTGTGGGAATATTTGCACAGAAAAGACATGTTGGTGCCTTCTCAGACTGATCTATGGGTTACAGTGTGCTCTTTCGTGATAGAGGCCAGAGGAGTATGTGGCTGTATGTCAGGGAAAGATCAAAGGAGAGCTGTTAATGATGACCATTTGCTCGAGTGTTTACGAGTCTCTTTGTCAGTGTGTGGGGTTGCGTGTTTCCAAACCGGTGCATCTTTGTGAGTAATTTTTCATTGCGCATTTATGCTTACAATATTCCAACCACAGTGGTCATGACAGTAATAATCAGAGGCTCAAATGATGGTAAAGACATATTGCTGCCATTTATCTCAGCAGTTGTTTGGATTGCCTCTAAGAGGAACTCTCTCTAGAGCAGCTAAAACGTCTTTCTGCTTGATGCGACAGAAGAACCAATTTTGAGTGGGTCTTAAAAATACCAATTTCCTAAAGGAGATGTATGAGTGATGTATGAGATGTATGAAGAGCATTTAAAGTTCAAAGAACTTCCACCTAATGTAAAGGTTCCTTTATGTCCTTAATACCTTTAAAAGGCATGTCGCACTCGCAAATCATGTTTACAGAAAGTGGCGGGTGGTCCTGAACAGGGTATCTCTGCATGCTGTCTACTCCCTGCTGAGATTTGCAGCACTTTTCCAGCCTCCCGTAAAGAAGAATTTATCTCCACTGGCAGATGAATGCGATACCAAATGCCACACTCTGAGACCAGAGCCAGACCTGGAGGGAGATAGGCTGAGAAAAAGGCTAAAGCAGATCTTGAGGGCAGGGCGTTTTATAGATAACGAGAGAGGAGCAATGTATGTCCTTTTTCAACAACGGTTCATGACATGCACAATGTACACCAATTTCAGAAGGCATCCAGCTTTTCAATATGTTTTTATACGAATAAGTGTGATTTCGTTGTTGGTTTGTGATCACCAGGTTTGATTACAGGCAAACAATATGACATGAATACTTATGGAAATATTTCTAGCAATACTAGCTTGTGAGCAGTGCTGCACACATTCTTGTCCTTATTGTAATGCCCTCAT
Organism: Brachyalestes nurse; assembly: GCA_037974405.1. Taxonomy (NCBI): domain Eukaryota; kingdom Metazoa; phylum Chordata; class Actinopteri; order Characiformes; family Alestidae; genus Brachyalestes; species Brachyalestes nurse. The sequence goes on along the minus strand of JBBPCY010000156.1, from coordinate 12,208,159 downwards.
TAACCCTTTCAGGTGTTAAAATGACCTTTAGACCTTGAGATTGGTCTTCAGTCATTGTTTATGCAAAACCTGCTCTTCATTGCAAAATAGACATTTAGATTCATATGAAGCAAAATCTTTTGTGAGGTTTTTTGTGAGGAGCCTGTTCAAAGTGAGTTACCAAAAGTATTATTAAAATGGTCTTTCATGTCACTCAGTTGAAAAGTAATCAGGAAAAAAATATACATTTCAAAAGAAGACAAGCTATCCTCACACTTTTGATGATCGGTCTTGTAGGCATGGTCAATACGTAAAACATATGACATCACAGCTTCAGGAAATTATTACGACACAATATGCAAAAAAATATTTCGTTTTTCTGAGGTTTAAAAATAGACATAAAAAGAACCAGTGAACGTTTCACTCACTGTACTGCACTAAATCCAGTTAAACAGAACTAATGATGTTTTCACTGCTGTTGTTGTACTGATGATATCCGTGGTATGCTCAGGCAAGCACACTACGACAATTTATCACAGTAACGCTACAGGTTATCACTATATTATTATTGTGCCTGTCCTGAACTGTATTTGTTTTCTCTCTCTCTCTCTCTCTTCCCACCCCAGGCTGTAGGTGCAGTTCTGAAGAAGCTGACTTTTCCTGATAAGGTTGAGTACGTTCTTAGCGTCCCGCGTGCCTCGGTGGCTGACTCTGGCTTCTATGAGTGCTCTGTCACTGATCTGATCAGTAACTTGACCAAGTCGTACAGCGTGTCTATCACTGTCCATGGTAACACTCTCCCCCTTGCTTGCTTACAGAACTTACTGTCCATATGAAAGGCTTCAAAAGTTAAAGGAATAGCCTGACTAAACACGCTAATGCAGCTATGTAGCAACCAGTTAACATGTAATCATTTGCTGAATGATTATTTGTGTCTTTTCATATATTATGAGAAACACTTGACATTCTTTGTAACTGGGTTTCTCGGTTTCTCTTACTCTGGCTCTTGTTCTCTGGTTTTCAGCCTCTTCTTTTGTGGTTCTGGATCCCTCTGGGATTGGAGCAGTAGAAACAGCCTCCCTCCTGAAAGAGACTGAGTTCACAATCTACATTAAATCTGACACTGCTCCAAAGGTCATGTGGTTCAAAGATGACCAAGAGTTGGCTAGTAACTATATAAGCACCAAGACCATTCTTTTAGAAGACAAAAGGTAAGAACTAGCCATTTTGCGCTTCATATTGTAAAACACTATGTCAGATTGATCCTCATTTCACTCATAGGCCCATTGTTCAATTACATACACTGTAATTATTCATACTGTAAAACACTGCATCAAATCAAACTTTATCAACGTCATTAAAACAGGATTCTGTTTTAAGTCTGATCATTTTTTTTGTCATATTTACTGGATTATGGTCCAAGAACAAGCCTGATTGGATAGCAGCTTTAATTTAAAGTTAATGACAGGAGAAATGTCAGAACAGCAGATCACAGAAGAACTGTATTTTAACTTTTCTTTCCTGTGGGGTCTGTCTTATCAAGGTATGAGAGCGTTTTGGTCTTACGGCACCCTGTAGAAGAAGACAGCGGCACATACAAAATTGTAGCATCATCTGGCGCACGGAGTGCTGAGTTCTCTTTCAAGCTTCGTGTCGAAGGTAACGTGGCGTCCATTTCATGAATGCTTCCTAGGTAGAGCTTCCATTTGGATACTTTCGTATGAGAGTGACAGAATCTATCAGCACATTCAAAATGGAGTTGTTTAGATGTTTGTAGAGGTCCATGTTGATAGTAGTTTGTCGGTAATACTGTTGTGTTGAGATCATGCAAGCCGTCTCTGTGAGTAATGGAGCTCAGTAATTAGAAAGAGTGTCTTTTGGACAAACTTTTTGTATTTTTTACTCATAGCTCATTGAAACAAGTGAAGAATATTGAGTACCACCTTTGTGTTCATGAATAAATTAAATCATTTATTTTGTATTATGTATTAAAGTATTAATTATGAAACGTTAAGCGTAAAGTTTTGCTATGCAGAAAAAAAACATATTATTTGCTTATACTTACTAGTCTTATACTTATAGTCATTTTATGACAGATACGTAACAAAATAGTCAGTGCAGAAGGTACATCATATATGCCTGTATGACCAAACTAACTTTTAATTAATTCTATCATTCTGTAATTTAATTCAAGTAGTATAGCAAATGACAGTTTTACATTAGATATTAGTATAAGGTGTCTAAAGGTTAGCTGATGTACTTGCTTACACTGAGGTAGCTGCCTATTTGGTGATGGTGTGTGTGTGTGTGTCTGCACTTCAGCTTCTGAACCACATTTGCTGGAGTTCATGCTGGCTCCAGTGATCTGGCCCAGAGAGGATGACATGGTGGTGTCCCTGCACTCCGTGTTCAGACTGACGTGTCGCGGTCAGGCAGAGCTGGTCTGGAGCACCCCTCTCTATCACATGGAGCCGGTGCATGAAGACAAGGGAGGTCTCTATGTCTCCACATTGACCATAGACAATGCTACAGCAGCACATACAGGGGATTACGCCTGCTTCTACCAGAACAGGAACCAAACTGATGAGGTCAACATCTACATCTATGTGCCTGGTATGAAAAATGAGGGGGGGGGGGGCATTGATGTAAAAAGAGGAAATGAAGAAGGCACGATAATGCTCACAGTGTTTTGTGGGCTTATATTTTACTGCATTTGTTTATTACATTACTTGACCCATTTGAATACATTTCAGTTTACTTCCTGCAGTGTTATTTTCAGATATATCTGTTGTATTCTGCTGGCAAGCCTAAGGGCAGTTTTTCCAGGCTCTGTTCAGACAGAAACCTAATTTACATAATTTTGTCCCATTTGTAGCTGAAAACACACGTACGGTGCGCGAAGTTTTACACTGGAGCTACGAAGCTAAAGTAGCTAACAAGTAATAGAAGCTTATAGTCACTATCTGAACATCATACCTTTTTTGTGGCTTAATTTGTTTCATGTAATTGGGAAATGTCAGAAATCCTTTAAATTCGAAATCATCAGATCTAAATCATCGCACTCTTGCCTCAAGTCACATCATATAAGGATTAGGCTCTGGGGTAATCTCAAACAAACCTCCTTATATTGTGACACATAATAATGTATTAAAGTATGTTAACCAAATCTAACAGCGGACTGTAAATCTGAATTTTGTCTGTATTTTTTATTTTAGTTTGATTGCTTTAAATGACCTGTTGTTAAATCTTACCATGTCAGAAAAAAGCAATACTCTTTTTCTTCTTCTTGCCCCTACACTCTCATGGTCCCATCCAGATCCGGACATGCCGTTTGTGCCCTCCCTGATCCCGTATATCAACCACGTGCTGACAAATCATGAGGAGATGGAGATTCCATGCCGTGTGTCTGACCCTAGTGCCAGTGTGAGTCTGATCCATGTGGAGAGCCAGCAGCCTGTTCCTGTGAAGTATGACAGCATGAGGGGCTTTCTAGGCATCTTCAGCCCTGGAACCTATGTGTGTCGGGCCCTTGTGAATGGTGTGGAACATGACAGCGATGAGTACATCGTCCATGGCTGGGCAGGTATGGCTGTGTGTGTGTGTCTGTGTGTCCAGGAATATGCACATGCATGTGCATTGCTTTTAGTGATTCAACTATTTATTTAGTTAATACATATTTGAATAATAATTTCATAATGCATATTTTATCAACAGTTCCGATTAGTAAATTAGAAGATTTCAAATAAAGTTCATTGCAAAACTTTTTCCAGTGCATCTCATTGTGTATGAAAGTATATAGGGTGTCCATTTAGATTAGCTCTAATATTCTGTCTTCCCCTCAGGTGGTCCGGAGTTGCATATTGACCTGAAAGCTGAGAAGAAGGCTCTGCTAGCTGGAGAGACCATCACAGTAAACTGTGTGGCAAAAGGCAGCGAAATGCTGGAGGATCACTGGAAATACCCTGGAAAACAGGTGAGACACAAACAAAATATCCTTCCAAAAATATGCACAAAAGTACCACAGTGCAGTACCTGATGTCCACCTGCTGCATCTGTAGCATGTCAGATCACCATGGTATCAGACTTATGATAGAAACAAAAAATGTGTTACATCACTTGCTAATTGGTTTCTGTAGAAAGTGTGTCTTGATTCACTTCTCAGACAGCATTAAGATTAGGTGGATTTATACACTATTGGTACATGAATAAATGAAGGTAAACCTTTCTTTCTCTGTCTCCCTCTGTCTCTTTCTCTCTCTCTCCCTCTGTCTCTCTCTCTGTCTCTCAGGCTGGTCGAGGAATGATGGTGGTGAAGGAGAATAAGAGAGATCAGGAAATTCAGTACATTCTGTCTGTGGCTGATGCCACAGTTAAAGACAGTGGAGTCTATGCCTGTTCCATCACTGACATTATGAGCACTGAGAGCCAAACTGAAGAACTCAACATTACTGTCTATGGTACAAAGCACACACAACATACACGCAATAAAGTCCAATTCATGTGTATATATATACATATATATATTGTAGACAAATGCTTCAGGGAATGTTTTACACTGAGAATTTAAAACTGTGTCTCAGCAGTGGCTATGCTTTAAAGTAAATGAATTCACTAAATATAAGGGGCATGTATGAACTTTTGGACATATGATTAAGAAAAATGATAATTGTTTGTAAATCTAATAGAAAGATTCCTCTTAAGGTTTAATGCTGGCAACTTCAAAATTCTGGCCTAAAATGTTCCTAAAATTGTTTGTCACGAGTTAATCTCATTTGCTCATTTGTTTAGTTCAAAAAGACTTTACTCTGACATTCGTGTTGCTCTTGTGTCTCTCCAGAGAAGGAGTTTGTGTCTGTGTCTCCTGAATTTGTCCCCATGGAGATGGCCAAACTGGATGATGTCCTTGAGTTCAGAGTGGACATCGATGCTCTCCCCACCCCAAAGGTTACATGGCTGAAGGACGGCGCTGTCCTGAGCGACGTTTCTGCTGAGATCGTGACTTCCTTGCGGACAATCAGTGAAGCCAGGTTAGATGCCTGGGATACACACAGGATACACATTTTACAATTTGTGTATCTGGAGTCAAAAAGTGTATTTATAGCACCAGTCAAAGCTTTCATGATGAAAGGCCAAAAAAATTGGTTCAAATTTCTAAATGTAAAATGTTTTTACTTTTGTTAAAAGTGAAGAAATTTTGCCTTCCTCTATAATTATAGAGATAACTTCTGCTTTTAAAGGCAGTGACAATATATGAAGTCCCTTCAGTACTGGTAGTTACAAAAGAAAATTTGTGGGATCTAAGAGTGCAGATATATTTGTTTTGATTTGTTTAACAAATTGTGGTCATCGCACAAGATGTTTTTTTATTATGTTATGTTTTCACTATTGTCCAAAAATGTAAACAGTACTTTTAATAGTGCATGTGTGTGTGTGTGTGTGTGTGTGTGTGTGTGTGTGTGTGTGTTCAGGTACCGAAGCACTCTCATTCTGATTAGAGCTAAGGCCGAAGACAGCGGTAACTACACTGTAATAGTTGAGAAAGGCGGCCTGACTGCTGTCCGTTCATTCAGCCTGCAGGTTAAAGGTAAAATTCAATAATTCAATAATTTTCCTTCTGTATTTCTCATCATCATGTCTTCACACTTTCTGTTGCTGAACTCACAGGTGTCTGAGTAACAACTGTATTTTCCTGTACTTGCATATATTTGTCTGTCAGGTTCTTTGTTTACCTTGTTGCGCGTCCCTTTTTTGCTTACATTTCCATATATGTTACCTTATCAACTCTGCAATCTCTGCTGACGTTTCTGTGTCTGTTTCTCTGTGTGCTTTTTTCTTATTTAACTAATTAGCATCCATCTAGTAACTCACGTTGCTACATCTAGTAATCCACACCTGTGTTAATGCTAACATGTCTGTTTGTGCGTGCTCTAGTTCCTGCAGTGATCGTGGACATGATGGACCTCCACCATGGCTCAGCAGCAGGCCAGGCTGTAGTGTGTATTGCAGGAGGGTCTCCTGTCCCTGATGTGGAGTGGTACATCTGTAAAGACATCAAACAGTAAGAAACTGAGACTAGCTTGTCCTGTATCTTCTATATTTATTTTCTTTTATTTGTAGTCTTTTGTCTTTGTTGTCACTCATTAGAAGAGATCAGGACAGCAACATTGTTTCCTTTCTTTCTTTCTCTGGCTTATTTACCTTGTCATCATTTCTCACTTCTTTTGTTTTCTTTTCTTACACACTGTTTTGCACACCATTTGCATCTTTTTTCTTTCCTTTTAACCCACAGAGTTTATTATGGTTATTTTGAGTGGTTTTATCTGTTCACTACTTTTAATCTGTTCACAGTTTAGTTCAGTCCTTGGTTTCTGAGCCATGGTTCAGTTCGAATGCCGATGAATTCAGAAAATGTTAAAACTTCAAACTTAAGTTGTTTTCTTATTTTATAAATGCGAGTGCTGCCATATGTGCTGCATCAACCAAGTTCCATCAGTTCCATCAGTTCCATCCGACCAGTTCCATTCTCAGCAGACTTTAAACTCAGTGATTCAAAATGAGTCATATTTGCAGAAGGAAATTTCTCTAAATTACACTATAGTGACATGATAGTGACATAATCAAATTTCCGTTCTTTTCAATTTTCCAAGCTGTACGAATGACTCGACTCAGTGGTCACCTCTCCAGGCCAATGCCACAGGGATCACAATGGATTCACACATCGACCAGGACAACCAGGTGGAGAGTCAGGTGATCTTCGCCCATCTGGAGAACACGCTGGCTGTCCGGTGTCTGGCCCGCAATGAAATGGCCGCTGTCTCCCGGGAGGTCAAGCTGGTGTCCAATGGTGAGAACCCCACTCTGTGTCATCATCTGACTCTGACAGCATGATACATGTATTGTAGACTCTCTCTGCAACTTTTGGCAAAGACTTTTGTATTTAACTAACAATTTTTGTTCTGTGCTACAGACATTAGGACTAACCTCAGATATTTCAGATGAGTTTTATTGAAAATTTGGATACGTCAGGGCATCTATATGATAGGACAAACTTTTTGGACCAATCCTCAAGCGTTCCATCATAGGTTGTACTATGTGTTTTAATATATGGCAAGGCACATCTCAGTCACACTAGCAATATGATTACAATATGGAATGTTGCACATATCATGCAGCACTACTGAGAATGAACAAAATAGTTTCCCCAGAATATTAAGCTATTGCCTTAATTCCACTGTTCCTTTGCTACTGTATTGCAGTAGTGTGTTGGTATCAGTAGAACTTATGCTGAATGACAATCTTCCTGCAAAAACATTAGCATTCGACACCTCCCTCACTCTTCTCCACTCTTTTCTACTCTTAGATGCCCATTTGTCACATCTTCACCCTGCACCCATCACTTTCCTTTTGGTTCTGGTCCTGTGTGTGTGTGTTTGACTGAGAGAAACCTGAGCCTACCAAAAGCTACTCTTCCTTGATAGCCCTTACAGCTGTTAAATTTATTCTGTCAGGCTTCTTCTGTCCTGTCAGGCTCTACATGTAGTGAACCGCTGATAGATTCCTCATGTGGCCTGACGCTGCACTTCTCAAAAGGAAATTCAAGTCCCATATGTTCTGCTTGTTTATCCATGTGGCTGCTGCTGGCCATTTTTCAAATAGTTGAGTTACAGGGTAAATCGCTTTACCCAGTTTGGTATGAGGGTAAAAACTGAGTATTGAAATATATAGTAAAATACTACATTCCTGTTAAGGCTTCTGTTCAGTAGCAATCAACAATGGATTTTCTCAATGGATTTTATTAAACCTGCCTGCAAACTAAAGTATTCCACTTCACCAGTGGTTCCCAAACTTGGCTCCCAAAACCTGTATAGTTTGAATTGGAGGGGGGCTCATTAATGTTCCTATCTTGAAAAGGGGGGCCCTGCAGAGAAAGTTTGGGAACCACTGCACTTCACTGATTTCTGTAAAAGCAGATCACTCATAAACTGTGTCTCTTTTTCCTTCACATTTTCACCCTTTTTCTTTTCTGGCTCTCACCACAATATTAAATATGCTATTTTCCTGAGGAGGGTGATGGTGATAGTGATGATGATGGTGACGCTCATGTGTTCAGGTCCGCACTCGGAGCTCACCGTGGCGGCTGCTGTTCTGGTGCTGTTGGTCATTGTCATCATCTCACTCATTGTGCTGGTCATTATCTGGAAACAGGTACTCATTCACACATTCATTCATACATTCATTTGAATAAGTATTTACTCATTCACTCGTACTTTCATGGGTAACTGTTTTTGCTCATTCATGCTTCCATTTTTCTCATTTAATTCACCTTGTTATTCATTCATTCAGTAATTTATTCATATTTTCACTCACTCACCCACTCACTCAATCTTCCAATGTTGATCATTATTTGTGGGGTTTGATATGCAATCTGTGGGATTCCAAAGAACCCAAACCAAATTTGCTGCTCTCTTAATTTCAATTTAATCCATCTTCCACATTAGCTGAGTGCTCTCAGGCATAGGCCTTAAATCAGTGTTGTCAAGCCTTGCCTATTGAAATGTAATATAAGAAACATATAGAAGTATATTAATCTGAAAGTCACAGCTGTGTTGACTGCATATCATTAATGTGAATATGAAGCACATTTTTTATTGCAATTGACCAATGCTCGATGTGTTTCATTGTGTGTGTGTTGTGCAGAAGCCACGCTATGAGATAAGGTGGCGGGTCATCGAGTCAGTGAGTCCTGATGGACACGAGTACATCTATGTGGACCCCATGCAGCTGCCGTATGACTCACGCTGGGAGTTTCCACGTGATGGCCTTGTACTGGGTGAGTTAGACACACACACACACACACACACACACACACACAGTCAAACAGCCCACATCACATTCTGCGTCTTTACCAAGAGTGTTTATGTTATGTTATGTTACAGCTGCTTGTGGTAATGTAATTAACTGGACTGTGGTCTTGTCCTTGGATTATTCCAATCATATGTGGGCAATGTCTTGTGATACCAGCTTCACCAAGTTGTGGCATGTGTGTGTGTGTTTGTGTATATAGCGGTCTTTGGGAGGATTAAGAGTGGTCGTGACTCAGTGATCAAAGAGGTTTTCTCTGACATAAAGCAGTGGCAGTAAAGTTAAAAGACCACACATTATCCCCATTGAGTCAGGCTTTGGATTACAGCACACAGGCGTATACTGTAGAGCCATACATTTAAAAGGCAGGAAGAGGATCCATGTCATTGGATTCCAACAAACCAATCACTATACCAATAACTAAATAACTGTTATTACAAGCAATTCTAAATGTTGATATGTAACTGATGATATGTTTATATGCAAGACTGCCAATCTGTGCAATTCTCTGCATGTTTGGGATTATCATACCATTCCTAAGTGTGTATGTATGTGTCACAGGCCGTGTACTGGGCTCCGGTGCCTTTGGTAAGGTAGTGGAGGGCACCGCATATGGACTTAGCCGCTCTCAGCCAGTCATGAAGGTGGCAGTGAAGATGCTCAAACGTGAGTCAAGGGATCATCTGCACATAACAGCTCCACATAGCAGAGAAACGCAGCTCTTTCACTTTTGAACTTAAACCAGTTATTAAAGCCACACCTGATACCTTCTAACTGATCTGACAGGTCTCGTGCATGATTGATTAATTGCTTGGTTGAGCAGTTGGTTGATTAGTTGGTTGATTTGATTGGTACCTCAGCAACAGCACGCTCCAGTGAGAAGCAAGCGCTGATGTCGGAGCTGAAGATCATGACTCACCTGGGCCCTCACCTCAACATCGTCAATCTGCTGGGAGCATGCACCAAATCAGGTATTTACTGAGTCTCTCATTCACACATCAAGTAATCGCACAAATTGTACTAAGGAGGTAAATCTCTGAGGTGACAATAATTCAGTTTGATCACAGTTCTTCTGTGAACAAATCAGTGCATAATGAAATTGCAGATTTCACCATGATTCATGAATACTCAAACATAGCTGGAAGACTGATTTAAATGGTTTGATTTAAATATATTAAGCTTTTTGATTGATCACAGAATTTGCTCATGCAGGTTGTCATGGTTTTTGATTGATCACAGAATTTGCTCATGCAGGTTGTCATGGTTTTTGATTGATCACAGAATTTGCTCATATATATATATATATACATATACAATGCTAAAGTGGCCAAATTGCCTGATTAGATGTTGTCGTAGCTAACATTGTTCTGTAACACATGAAAAAAAGTACTGCATTGTTGTGTATGCACACATACACGTTTACAGGTTTACACAATCATATGCAATCAATCAAGCAAAGCTAACATGTTTCTCTTGAGAGTGTGTCTGCTTAGCTAGCAAAATATTCCTTAGCCCAGCACTCTAAACATGTTACGACATAAAAACGTATTTCAGTGAATGTGTTTCTTGCTTTCTTTTTTATATTTATTTGCCTCAATCCAATTCACCACATTTACATTCCTCTTGTTATGACACAACATATCAGCAGAATTAACTGAGATTATCTCAAATAACCGTGATCAGGCGTAATAATTCGAACAGGCCTAATTCATTATGAATAATAGGTGTTTTACCACCTTCACACTGATGCAGCACAATGCACTGATTTATTTTTATACTCTTTTCATGGTGAACAGAGAAACTGTGTACACAAGCTAGCAAATGTGTTGATTCTGATTTGGAGCTGTAGTTCATGCAGGGCGGTGCCTCCTCTGGACTCTGTGGCTGTGGTATTTTAACAGCCTGCGTTTATGGCTCTCTCTGCTTATGTGCTCTTTACGAGCCTCTGATAAGATTAGACTGTAGCTTAACACCCTTCTCGCCATCTCTCTCTCTCTCTCTCTCTCTCTCTCTCTGTCTCTCTCACTCTGTTTTAGGTCCTATCTACATAATCACTGAGTACTGCTTCTATGGAGACCTAGTGAACTACTTGCATAAGAACAGAGATGGTTTTCTGAGCCGGCACCCTGAGAAGGCTAAGAAAGACCTGGACATCTTCGGCATCAACCCAGCTGATGAGAGCAGCAGGAGGTTAGCACACGCACACGTCAGGCATTTAACGTTTTTCAGAACAGGCAGATGATTTGTTCACACAGATATATATGGCAGGTATGCAACACATATTATTATTCAGACGATACCTCAACATAGCTTTATTATTGCACAAAATAAGCCTGATCCAAACAACTACACTAAAATTCACATGCGTAAGTTTATGTAGTGCGTGAAATAAACTTATGCATCACACTAACAGCAAACTTTTAATAATCACCCTATGTTATTGACCAAATATATTAACAGTCTCAATTGTGGCACCATGGCAAAAAAAACAGTATCATGAGAGTTAAAAAAACATTTCCCCAATACATCATAAACCTTTTCTGAGGTTTAATAAGTTAATAAGTAAAAGACAAAAATACCCTAATAGAGCCACATCGAATAAAATACCATTAGAAATTCTGAATCCACTGTTCTTTTTACATTTCACACAGACCTCAATTCAATTAAAAAGGTCCAATTAGGCTTTATTGGAATGAAACAATCAGTTGGTCGATGTTAATTGGGAAAATTGGGCGTATCACGCAATACTTTATGATGTATCTTACCATGCTTATGATGAAATAGATTGTTTTGCTGACCCCTGATTTATAGAGAAAATGCATAAAACCAGCTAATAAATTCAGTTTGGTTAAATTAGCTACTCACTAAAAGAAAAATAGCTTTTTTCACTAATTTTTTAAACTATAACACGGCTTCAGGGTCAGTGTCCTAAACCCCCCACTGACATCATCAGTGAGACGCTGACTTCAAAATTCTAGTTCAAATCCCAAACATGCCCATATTTCAAGCACTAAACAGGCAGATTCGGTTGTAGATATTGGTACTGCACTAGTGCACAGACCTGATTAGACCTCGGTAAGTGGACTGGCGTCTTCCTCTTTTTTGTGAGAGAGAGGGAGAGGGGGTTGAGGGTGTTGAGTTTCCACCTAATTGGATGAGTGTAGGGGTGCAGTTGTTTTTCAGAAGGTGGATAGATAGAGTGATGTAGGGATAGAGATGGAGTGAGGATAGGGAATAAGTAAAAAAAAAGATACAAATATAAAGAGATAGAGGGGGAGATGAGCTGTCCTCTTTAGGGTGGTAAAGAGAAGAGAAAGGGTATGAAATCATACTTTGCAGTGACATCATGCTGAAGTAACGTCCATCGGTTATTTCCAGAAGCCCAGACCCCCTGCAGTAGACAAGTGTGAATTATAAATGGATTTGGAACAGAGCGCACGAGATATGATCTCACACAGCAGATACTCATTCACTTATAATGATTCCTCTCCCAGCTTGAATTAAAGGGAGCCATATCCTACATTTTTATGTATTACTTCTAAATGAATAAACGTGAATAACTAGATTAATGCTCATGTGGTTTCATGTACCAAACCTATTCGTTATTTATTTTCACGTGGCCCTTACAACTGCTGTTTTTTTATTTCTTTGAGACTCAAAAACGTAAATGCCTACCGATCAGCTACACTATATCAGGGACAGTGCACTGAAATGTGCACGCTTTATCACTTCAATATGAATGCATGTAACAAACTGCTATAGGCTGAATGACTGGGCATATGGTTGTGACATCACAAACATAATGAATTCCAGACCGTTTTCACTGTGTAGTTTTCATATTTATACTATAGAAAAGAGGGATAGATCAATATGTTACAAACCTTAGTTTACATAATATGCCAAATGCTTATATTACAAAAACAAAGGAAAAACAATTGTGTCATGTGTGAAGCTTTCATGTTGGTAATGTGAAAGATGCTAGACTGATGTATGTATGTGTATGTGTGTGTGTGTGTGTGTGTGTGTGTGTGTGTGTGTGCAGTTATGTGATCCTGTCATTCGAGGAAAAGGGAGACTATATGGACATGAAGCAGGCAGATACTATGCAGTATGTTCCCATGCTAGAGAGGAGCGAAGCTTCCAAATACTCCCACTTGCAAATGGATGACTATGACCACCCCCCTTCACACACACACATTGACGGTGAGAAATATTTAAACATATTTAAATATGTACCTGACCTTTGGCAGATGAATGTTTTCTTGTTTGTTAAGCCACACAGCGACCTACGTATGAATCGGTCAAGCATAAGTGAAGAAACAGGTGCAGATGATTCCAGATTATCAGGCAGTGATCAGTATACTGGTGGTGCTGAATGCTGACTGTTGAAACACCTTTATCTAGGCTCCTTGTATCTTTAGGCTCTTTGGAGCCTGTCACAGTAAAACATTTGTTCACATTTTCTTAGTCTAATCTACTCAATATGCCAAAAAAAGACAGTATTACATTACATAACATATAAAGAAATGATATATATATATAT
>JBBPCY010000156.1:12181888-12194577 GCA_037974405.1 Brachyalestes nurse | reverse complement strand
TATATATATATATAAATACTGTGTCACAAATATTAAAAGTGAAACTGATGTTTTTGCTCGTCTCCTCCTCACTGTGAGTTGGCTGTTTTGGTGTCTTTACTTCTTTCCCTCCCTCTCTTTCTCTCTCTCTACTCTGTTTTTCCTCCTGTGCATACTCTGGTCAGTTTGGCTTGCTTCTGTCTGGTTTGGTTTGGCATCCAGTTATTGCAAACACACACACACACACATGCAAACACACAAACACACATACACAGAGATATTTTGCCAGCACTAGTGAAAGGGGTCCACCCTTGTCACTGGCTAAGTGGGGCATTGCACCCTGTGCACCCTGCATTTACAGAAGGTAATTGTAGCCCATGGGGCTTAATGCATGCTTCCCCCTGCCGTCACTAAGAAATGTAAAAACAGCCCTTTAAAAATACACTCATGGCTGATGTACATAAACTGAGTAACATATGTTACACATACACACACTTGAGTGCATTTTGGAAGCTGGGGGTGCTAAGGTAGACTGTCTGTGTGACCAGCAGAGACTGAGGTGGAGAAGCTTCTTTCCGATGACTCTGAGGGACTGACCACAATGGATCTTCTTAGCTTCACCTATCAGGTGGCAAGAGGGATGGAGTTTCTAGCCTCCAAAAATGTAAGTCTGACCCTCCCAAACACTTCCAGCATATTTTGACTAAATCTGTACATGCCACACCTGTAGCATACTTCTGATTAATATACACAATCATTTTAACCCATTTGCTGAACCCATTTGAGTCCTGTTGACCCAAACACCATTTAAAATAGAAGAAATTGGGCAGGTGCTGAAACAACTGCCCATTGGATTCTGTTGTAAATGTGTTTGGAGGAGATTTTGGATTGCTTAAGGAAACACACTGTAAAATGATTGTCCATAGACTTATTGTCTAGGAGCAGATACAAATTATGTTAGAAAACTGTGGAGTATTCCTTTAATCGAGCCTAGAATTAAATACTAGTTGGAGATATCAGCTCGTTGCATACTAAACCCACACCAATGTTCATTTCAGACTAAACAGAAAGATGTACTTTTTTGTACATGCCCTTTTTAGGTTTCCGTAAATAGTATGTGTTCTCTTCTGAGAGTATAGCTGCTGCTGTAGCCGGCGTTACAGTCTTCTCTGTGTTTAAGAAAATAGCCGCCATGTCTCCCGGCTGACCAGTCTAAATTGAGGGTTAAGAGTGGCTTGAGCGCTGGCTTGGTTTGCGTAGGCTCAAACCACTCTGAGAAAAGCCCAAACTCTCAGAATAGAGCAAAAGAGGAGAGGTTTCTGTGTATTATTGCATGTTATTAAAGTATGTTATTACAGGGGCATAGAGCAGGTATTAATTAAGCTTTAGGTGTTTCTAACTGCTGATTTGTAGGGGTCATGGGGGGCAATTTCAGGTCTTCAGGGTCATTGAGTTAAACTACTCATTTTCAGACTACCTTATAGGTGGTAGATTGTAAACAGATGAGTGTACATGGAAACGCCTGGTGTGTTTAATTAGGTGTCTGAGAGTAACAAGTTAAATCATGGTTGAAGAACTGAATAAATGAGCAGAATCAAGTAAATCAAATAAAATCTATACTTCTTCACCTTCTCTTTCTGCAGTGTGTGCACAGAGATTTGGCAGCGCGAAATGTCCTGCTGTCTCAGGGTAAGATTGTGAAGATCTGTGACTTTGGTCTGGCCAGAGACATCATGCACGACAACAACTATGTGTCCAAAGGAAGCGTGAGTGTCTCTTTTCTTCACCAGTCTATGAGTGTGTGTGTGTGTGTGTGTTTGTATGTTTATTGCTTGACTGCATAACAATGCATTGTTTACTCAGGTGTGTGATCTTTTGTGGATTCATGACCTTTAACTCATTAAAATCAGCTCCCAGATGAGCTAAGCTGCTTTTATTGTACCGCAATAATTCCTGAGAGCATGTATGCAGACATTCAGAAGGGCTAATTACTGATGCGTTTCATCAGAGTAACAATAAAAGTTGACTATATTTTCAGCTTTTACATTTCATAATAAATTACAATAACATTGATAAATCACATTCTTAAAGGAGAAGAGTACATTAAAACAATGATTCTCCTGAATACCATGGTCCTTCGTTCTTCAGTTTTGGATTGGAGCTATGAGGCTAATTTAGGTTGCAAGAAATGGTTGTTTGCGCCTCCCATCTTTTTGGGAGTCATATACTTCTATTGCTTTTACCCCAAAGCCTTAGAGGCAGAAAGGACCATTTAATGAGTGGATGGGTAGATTGTGGCCTTTTGTGATTTGTAAGTTGAGAATTAAAAACATGGCATATTGAATGACCTTTTCTTACTCTTGCATTTCTGTATATAGACCTTCCTACCAGTGAAATGGATGGCCCCTGAAAGCATCTTCGATAACCTGTACACCACTTTGAGTGACGTGTGGTCTTACGGCATCTTACTGTGGGAGATCTTCTCTCTGGGTAAGTCAGCAGTTTTGTAGTGTGTTCCAGGAAAACAGTGTTTAAACAATCCTGCAAATACTGACATATTATTAATAATACTAAATAGTATAAACAAGAGGACATCTTTGATTTACTTGCAGGAGGTACTCCTTATCCTGGCATGGTGGTGGACTCCAGCTTCTATAACAAGATCAAGAGTGGCTACAGGATGGCCAAACCTGAGCATGCCTCCAATGATATGTATGTTCATCATTACAGCACACATACACACACCACCGCACACACACATATATTATCTTGTATATCTTAATTAAAGTAATGGATATGGATACTTAATTTGTTGTAACTTAGTCGACTGAAAGCCACCCAAATACTTTTAGACACAGTTTCATTTATTTCGCCCAGATTCCTAAAAGCATAACAAATTTTGGATAAGACTCAGCCTAACAATCACATTACTTCACATTATCAGTCCCACACTGTGTGTAACTGAGAGATAGGTCAGGCAAATGATGTTGCAATATGCTTTTGTCTCTGTAGTTATGAGCTGATGGCGAAGTGCTGGAACAATGAGCCAGAGAAGAGACCCTCGTTTCATGGTCTGAGTGAGAGTGTGGCCACCCTTTTGCCTTCAGGATACAAAAGGGTAGGAACAAGAACCATTCCCATGTTCCTTCCTTTGGGAAGGCTTTGTGACACAAGAGCATTAGAATTAGAATGTTACTTTATTCTTAAGATTGTTCATATAATTAGTCACCCACAGCACTCATGGGCGCTCAGCAAAACCCTCTGCTACAGTCACTGCTCCCCTCTCTTTCTCAGTCCCCAAGCAGTGGTTTTGTGTGCTCCTTTACCCACATTCACAAGCTGACTTCCAGTTTCCTGTGGTTTTAATGCAGCATTTAATGGCACAGGCTATGTGTGTGTCTCTCATGCCTACATTACCAGACCGCTAACACAGATGAGTGCGCTACTGCTCCAGCTGGCTAACGCCTAGCAGGACCGAAGATAGCTGCCCTAATCTCCCAGAGCTAACAGTTAGCATCTGTCTGCTAGCTATCATGGCATTATTAAACAGAGACCACACATGGCACTTCGAAGCTCGGCTCCTCAAAGAGACACATGGGCCAGTTGCTAACTAGCTCCTGTAATAGCTAGCCTAATAGCACCTTGGGCAGGGGTGTGGTGGGAAATGTGGCTCTTTATGGGTTTTACGAGCCCTTGCGGAACCACAGAACGGCTGCAGAAATGGAGCAGAACGTTTGAGAGAGCCCTGTTTATGGCAGTGCTGAATGGAATATAAGGAGAATATAAGTGTCTCCTGAAACCACTAGAGATGATCGAATTTCCTTATTTCCTTATTTCCTCCATGCATTTTGAGAGACAGAAGTACATTTTAATGTTGCAATGTCATAATGAAAGATGCCATTTTTACCTCTTAGACGAGGATTTCAAGAACTTCCCTTAGACCTCAAAAAACCAAGCATGGCCTAAACGACGGGAAACACCTTTGAGCCGGATCCATTAGTTTTTTTCCATTACAGTTATCCTTCTCCTTTATCTTAAGCAGTCTTCTTCTTTGATTTGAGCTTTTGAGTTTCGAAATTGACAGAAAGTATTTGAGTGTCTAAAGATGGCTGTTCTTCTAATATCAAGTGTTTGTGTGTATGCAGAGCTACGAACACGTAAACAACAACTTCCTGAAGAGCGACCACCCGGCGGTGACGCGTGTGCAGTGTGTACAGAGTGATGCTGGTTACTTGGGCGCAGCATATAAGAACCAGGGCAAGTTGAGGGAACGTGAGAGTGGCTTTGATGAGCAGAGGCTGAGCTCGGACAGCGGCTATATCATTCCCCTGCCTGACCTTGACCCACTCTCTGACGAAGAGTACACCAAGAGGAACCGCCACAGGTAAGCAGCTCAGTCCTTGCATCCGGCCACAGCACGGGCATACGTGTCTTGTCTAAGAACTGTGAGCTTTAAAGAAGTGTAACATCTTCTATATAACTGTTAATTAGAATAAAATCTTGATAAATGTGAGAGAATAGAATACGGTTAACTGTTATTGAATCAGTGTTCAAACACTTCATAACTGTAAACAGAGATAAATGAAACTGTGACCTGTGAAGTTTAATTTAAATTATTTTACAAAAAATGTAGCCTTAAGTTAGCAGTATATATTGTATACATATTATTATTTTTGCTATTTATTTTTATTTGTCCTGTATTTATCTAGTGAAGGTTTCTGTTTGGCTTTTTCAAGCAAAACAACCAAAATTATCTGTCAGGAAAGTAAAATGTGGAAACAGAATAATCATATTATTCGAATGCAATCTTAAATTCAGAGATACTAGATTAACCCTTTTTCGCAGTAGTCATGCAAAACTGCAACTGTGGTTTTGGGGGGCCCTTTGTTCAACTTAAATTTAATTTAATTTAATTACATTAAAAATATTTGAATTCAATTTAAGTAGGACGTAAAGTATTTGATTTTATTATATTGAAAAAAATATCTGATGAGGCAGAATAGGCAGAATGTTTCCATTCTGCCTATAGAATGGCCACTAGAGGGCCTACAATAATGTCAGAAATATCTTATTTGCAGTGTATATTTAGACCAGGCCTGCCCTGTTATTAAGCTTTTAAGTGGTTCAGGTGGATATATTGGGTTGGTTTATTCATTTCATGTTGGTAATTGAGAACTGTAAGCAGAACTCTAAGCTAATCTGTATGTGTGTGTGTGTGTGTGTGTGTGTGTGTGTGTGTGTGTGTGTGTGTGTGTGTGTTTAGCTCCCAGACGTCTGACGAGAGTGCCATAGACACAGGCTCGAGCAGCTCCACTTTGCCGAAGCGGGAGGGAGAGACTCTGGAAGATGTCACGCTGCTGGATGAGATGTGCCTGGACTCTGGAGACCTGGTGGAGGACAGCTTCCTGTGAGAGGGAAGGCAGACAGACTGAGGGAACAAGAGAGAGAGAAAGAGAGAGAGAGAGAGAGGGAGAATCTGTCCTCTAAGAAATTCACCCAAAGGGGTGAAAAATACAGCCATCGATAGAACTTTTCCAAATAACCTCTCTCTTCATCCTAGACATTCTCTGAACTCTTCGTCACCTTGCCCCATTCACCTGCCTTTAGAAACCCCTCGAGAAAAACCACTTCTCTGCCTGGACAACCTGTGAAGTTCTTGTCAGTCGGCTTTAATTAGAGACAGTGCCCTCTACTGGGTTGGAGGATGAGATGGTATAAGTCTGCTTAGTGTGCAAACACTCTAACTATGGACTGTGGAAAATGATGAGGTTTCTCATTACTTTCGGCATCGACTCTATGCAAGGTGGAAACGAAATGGAAGAGGTTTCACTTTTCTTGTCTTTTTACTAAAGTATACCAGTGTTTTTGTGTGTAGAAAACTTTACCTTGATGGGCATTCTGAATAGCCAAATAAGCAGGAACGTACCAATCAAAGACACTTTCGAAACTCCACAACCAACGCCTACCTTTCAAAAAAGTCCATCGGAGCTTCCAAGAACCACTACAAAACGCCGCAAAATTGTGCAAGATTGAGCAGCTGGACTGAAATGGCACCCTTTCTCAGTTTTCTTCCATTCACTGAAAAGATTCCATTGTTTTGCTCTTGCAAGGGAAAAGCTCATCCATTACAAAGCACAAACTTTGGGTACATATACGGTTCCTGTAATTGGTCATACATTGTTGATGATTCAGTAAGTGCAGCCATTTGAAATTTATTTTTTTACATTTTAGTGAGTATAAATATGTATTATTTGTGAATACTGGGGGGGAAGGGTAAAGTTTTATGGTCCTAAAAGAAGAAAAGAGCAATAATATTTGGAATTGGAAGTCGCGTGCACCTTTGTGACTTAACCATTGAAAAGACAGCTCCAATTCCGACACATTACCAAGTGCAACCAAAGTTTTGTACGAATTCTTCTAAGAAATATGTCAGGCTGAGGCATTATGAAGATCCCAGAGTTTTAGCACACATTTTAACCCTCTGGCACTCTAGCGAGGACAATTCTTGCTTGATACAAAGCAGAAAGTTACTTTTTACAATCATATGTTGACAATAAGCTGGAACGTTTTGATGCTGTATGTAACATAATGTAACATAGGTGTATTCACACTTTTGAATAATCTGAACCAAATGAAATATTATGCTGGCTGGTTTAGGTGTTGTATGCAAAGGTGTTCCTCTAAAGCTTTGAGCCTGTACCACAGTAACTGTTGTAATACTGTTGCTCAGAGAAGCACGGCAGTTTCGTGGTATTCAGGTATACAAATGATCAGCTGGTGTTTAGTCTATCAAACTCAGACAGAACCAGCAATGCTGGTTATTTTTTCTTTGCTGTTGTAATTTTTTTTTTCAACATTTCACCATTTCATATGATCAAAAGAAAACGGTAAAAGCAAGCCATTCAATTTTTTTTTCCAAATTACATTAACAGATTTTGTGCTGCAAAGTTAATATTTTGGAGATATTTGGAGCGCATCTCTGATCCAGGCAGTCAAGGACTTTAATGTGTAAAAAAACTGCCTCGGGTGCGTTGGAATACAATCAAAAAGTGGACTGGCTAGGGTTCCTTGAGGAACCATCCATCCTGTAGAAAAGTAATGGACCAAATAAGACACGTGTTTGTTTACGTTAGCCATGAGCACCAAGAAAGGCAGCCTTTTTTGTAGCAAAAGAGTGTAGAGTTGAGACATGTTTCATGTATTTAATGTCATCATCTTAGTCTTCATGTTCATCTTTGTTGCATTTATTTGGTGGTCTTCCTTCATTTCAGCTCCATGTAGACATTAGGCCAGAGTTTCCACATTGAGAAGAAACTTTCATATTTAAAAAAATACGCAGGATTCCTAGAGTTTAGCATGGATTCACCTGAAGGTTTATGTAAACTGCAACATGGGCATACACTATTGAGACGGATAGCTTCAAGAGGTACACACGTCTAAAGCCGAGCCTATTTACATCTCACCTAACGTCCTGTACAGTAGTCTTGAAGCATCGTAGAGAGACTCTATGTAGCTAGTTTGATGTTATACATCACTGTGCATAGTAAATAGGTTATCATTGTATAGCTTATCATCCAGCGACTTCACTGCCACCCTCTGAGTTTGTATCCTCCCACTGTGATCTGCTCTGTGGGCATGATGAGAAAAGAAAAAAAAAAACTATTGCACTTTTTTTTTAACATCTTTTCTTTTGTCGCTTTTATCTCTGTCATTTTGTGTTTAGGTGTCTGCGATGAGGAAAATTGTTTTAAGAGTTTTATATTTGCCTTTAAAATGCATCCGGTTTCTGGAAACAGTAGACTAGAGGATTTTACAGGAAGAGATGGAGAGTTGAATATTGGTATGAAGTATACTCCATGGTACAGTAAGTATGTGTAATAATAGGTAGTTACTCCCAATACCAGATGTTATCCTCCCTGTTTTATTATGCATTATGTACATTCAGATGATTTATATTTCAATAAAGGAGATTTAATAATGTGATCTGTGGGCATGTGTGTGCATGTGCGTGTGTAGTGCGTGTGTGTGTGTGTGTGTGTGTGTGTCACATTTTTGTGCATAAAGAACCCATTTCATGAAACAAATAATCCTTTATTTGTTGAATGTAAGAGTTTGATGATGTATGTTGTTAAACATGCCATTCACTGCCCAGTCCATAAATGTAAATGAGGTTGCAAAAATAGACGGACTTAGTCATTCTACAAAATGTAGCCCCATATATTCATGTTGAAGTTGTAAGAAATGCAGCCAGTCAGTACAGAGACTGCGTACATTTATCAGACATATGGGCACAGTAACAGAAAACAACCTTTTCATTGTAAGGAATAAGGAGAGGTTGGAAAACGGCCATGTTTTGGTTGGGATATGATCATGCTCTGGTTTAGTGAATAAAACCACACAAATGCTGCAAATGCATCTAACAAAAATATATGTTAGATATTAACCTTCAACAAAAGATTATTTAAATCAAAGATTTATATGATAAGCAAAGATTTTATTTCGCATATATTTTATATTTTGAAAAAAGATTTAACTATGTTAGTGAGCTTTTCAGTTTAGTCTTTGAGGGATGGGACCTAGTTCAAAACCCAAAGAGACTGTCTTCAGTGCCTCTTTTTCACAATCACACAACATACACATTACTTTCAGTAATTCTTAGTACTGGATAATTATGATAAATAACTAAAACCTGAAAAATAAGCCTAGAGTCTAAGTCAATGATCACCGATCCTTGTCCTAGAGATCTACCTGTGTTATGAAATCTTGTTCAAACAATAATCTGCCACACTTGTTCCAGCTGGATAACTGCTTCAGAAGCCCTGAATTGGCTGGATCAGATGCAATACTGTTGGGAAAGACAGAGCAGTGTGAGTTCATGCAGGCTGTGTCTAAATTCTGCAGGAAAGTACACTATATGGACAAGAACTATATGGGACGCAACTGTTTTTCATGGTTTGGGCTAGGCTCCTTACTTTCACTTCAATCTTAATGCTTCAGCATACCAAGACATTTTGGAAATGCCATGCTTCTAACTTTGTGGACACGGTTTAGGTGAGGACCGTGACTGTGCCCCAATGCACAAAGCAAGGTCCATAAAGACATGGTCCATAAAGACGAACCCTGACCTCAACCCCATCTAACACCTTTTGGATGAACTGGAACTGAGACTGCAAGCCAAGACATCTCATCCAGCATCAGTGCCTGTCCTCATAAATGTTCTACTGAATGAATGGGCACAAATTCCCACCCATATACTCCAAAATCTTGTGGAAATTCTTCCAAAACAGTGGAATCTGTCATAGCCACAAAGGGTGGAAGAGCTCCATATTAAAGTCTATGTATTTGAAAGCAATATCTCCCTGTTGGTGTAATGGTCAAGCGTCCCAATACATTTGTCCATATAATGCATATCTCCAGGAGAACGGTTGGTCCAGCCCAGAATACCCAGTAAGCTGTAGTACAAATATATAACCACAAGAGGGCGGAATGCACCAACGAATCTGCAGAGGCTCACTCGTTCTCTTGTGTTGCAGGTGGCACTGCAAATCTCGAAACGGACAGTAATGTGCACGATCAAATAAAATTTGGCTGATTTTCGAAGTGAAAAACACACCCAGGTTAACGTAGAACAAAGTAGATATGACATTTTCAATTTTAGTGCATAGTTTGAAAAAATAACACATAGATAATGTAAAACATGCCATTACACAGTACAAGTTTTTTTCCTAACATGATAAATTCATCATATAAACACTACGCACCCAAAACTAGTACGAGTATAGATAAGGATTAATTGGTAGGTTTTCATATGGAGGCTGCCTTGGGAAAGCTAATAAGCTAAGATAACTTGTTGACGGACGGGTGCTGGTGAGAGAAGACATTTTTTTCCTGAGTGGACGATGTATCAACATGTAAGTCATGTTAATAATTTCGATGAGTATATTTTTACTTTTTAAAACTTCAGCTAACATCAGCCACAGTAAGAAGTGTTGTCTAGTTGGCATTAAAACTAGGCTGTTTCTGTCAGTTCAGTCAAGCCCTTAACAACGCGTCCTTGGCAACGTACTCTGTTTGATGTTTGATGGTAGTGAGTACACGATATGTCCAAAAGTATCCAGACACTTTTTCTGCACTCATGATAGTGTTGTACACTATATGCAGTGTTGGGGAGTAACGGAATATAAAAATGTACCGGCGTTACGTAATTAGAAATTATGAGTAACTGTATTCCGTTACACTTACCGTTAAAATAGGTGATAATTACTTTGTTACTTTGTTGAAATAAATAATATACAGTGATATTAGTGTCATTACGGTAGTAATTTTTATAGGATGGGGCTTTCACCAGGCTGTAGCCGGCTAGGGAAGCATATTTCGGGCTTACTCGTCTGGATGATTAGGCCTGGTTCTCCTCATGCCACTCACCCGAATTTGGTCATTTTTGTGGAAGTTTTCAGAAGAGGGGGCTTTCACCAAGAACCAGGCCCCTCATATAATATATATCTCCAACAATATCCAGACACTTCTTTTCTACTCGTTTTCCATTTTTTATGATAGTGATGTAAACTATATATTTCCAAAAGTATCTAGGCACTTATTTTGTACTCGTGTTTGATATTTGATGGTAGTGATGTACACTGTCCAAATGTATCCAGACACTTCTTCTGCACTCATTTTTGATGGTAGTGATGTACACTATATGTCCAAAAGTATCCAGACACTTGTTTAGAAATGTTAACAGGACACAAACACACACACACACACACACACACACACACACTTAATCATACATTTTTGAATAATCTCCATGTTAATTCAGTTCATTCACACACACACTTGCCATGTACAATGCTATAGTTGGTTACAGGGATATAAAACCTCTCAGCACTGAAAGTGGAACTGAACTGTGTTCTCTGGAGTTCATGGAGCAATATCCAATACCAGGAGTTGAGAATGTTTGTTAACCAGAACTAGTGATCCAGCATCATTACCGGACCTCTCTCGTGTCTTTGATGCAGTCAAACCTACACATCAAGTTTAAAACCTTCTCAGAACAGTAGATGTAAAGACGGACAAACTCCCTATCAATATCCTTCATTTCAGAAGAAACAACGAATAAACAGGTGACACAAAGTTTATGATTTAATATATTGACTGATGTCTGAGTAGAACTGTCATATTTTTCAGTTCGGTTAAAATCTGTTAAAAGCCTTTTTTTGTTCAGGTGATAAAAGAAACACCTAGAAAGTGATTTTAGAATTAAAGTACTGACATCTCGATACTTGTTTTTCTGTTTTTCTACAGTCCTCTAGCTCTACACACTGATTGCAGAATTTCTCCACCTCAGACTTCAAGATGGCGGGCCTGTGAAATGAACGCGCGTCCAAATATTTGTCCTGTTTGAGCTGTGGAGTCAATGTACCAAAAACTCCAAATGTCAAACAGCCTCACCACAGAAACTGAACATGCAAATATCTTCCTAGGCCTGGCCAAGGATTGACAGTGTGTGCGCATGCGCGTGTTTGTGTGTGAGTGTGTGTGTGTGTGTGTGTGCGTGTGCATGTGTTTTTTTATGTGTGCGCATGTGGTGGCAAGGGGTGTGAGCATAACAGCTTAACTGTTATTTTTCAGTATAAAAGAAATTGTGAGTGAGATGGAACACATTTTTTTAATTGGTTAAATTTAATTGGTATACATTTTAAGTATTCAAATTTGTGTCATTATATTCATACATATGTAAATATGTTTAAATTTGGACCCAGTAAGTGAATGTAGTAATATATTCATATATTAATACAGTTATAACTATTAATATAGTTATAACTCTTTTTACTTGGTACAGCAAACATAAGTAAATTGAAAGACACAATTATGACATCATATACACATACAAAATGCAATATTCACACACAAAGGTTTGCAGGCACTTGCTCATCCAACCAAATTAAAAGTACTGATATGAAGTTTGTCCCTTTTCTGCCTTTACTTCTCTGAGAAGACTTCGGACTAGATGAGTCATTGCTGGACTTCATGGCATTCAGCCCCAAGAGCATGAGTGATGTGAGGTACTGATGTTCTGTGATGAGTTCTAGATCACACATTCCACTCCAGCTCATCCCAGAGGTGCTGGATGGAGCTCCATCACTGCAGAGACTGATATTGGACATGGTGACCTGAGTCTTATGTGTGGCTGCTTCAATGTGTCCCATTCTATTGGCAAGGATTTTTAGTGGAAACTGGTCCAATGGGTTCAGCCTAGAGTTCTGAATTCATGAAGCAGAAGGTTAAGCTGGAGGCTTTTGATATGTAATGTAACCAGTGTGGAATGATGTGCACATTTGAATAGAGTAAAAACACTATTTTTAGTGCAGGGTGGACGAGCTATATGAATTACATAAAGCCTAGAGATTGGGGCTTTTAGGCACCTTTTGATTTTTCTTTTCTTAGGCTCATACTGCGTCTGATACTGCAGAAGTTTGTTTTCCGTTAGGAGAGAGGCCAGTTCTCTCTTTATCTAGGCTAATATGTAAATAAGGCCCTAGGCATTGCCTTCCAGGGAACTGGAACTAGAAGGCAGTCGTGATATTGTGTTTATGTAAGCAATATGCGTGTGAGTTGATATGCATATGGATAACTACAGTGTGTGTGTGTGTGTGTGTGTGTGTGTGTGTGTGTGTGTGTGTGTGTGTGTGTGTGTGTGTGTGTGTGTG
>JBBPCY010000156.1:12157730-12181788 GCA_037974405.1 Brachyalestes nurse | reverse complement strand
GGACAATAGGAGAGAAGTAATGAGTTTATTCCTTACCGTATTTGTTTGCAAAGCGGTTAAAACAGGTTGAACACCCTGGCTGTAACCCTAAACCTAACCTTAACCCTAAAATACAGATTAGAAAAGAGTTGTCTTACCCCTGATACTGCCGAAAATACAGAGTAATGAAGCGCTGTCCTAGCACGAAAAAGTGAAGCATTGCCCTAGCGTGTCTTTTGATAAAACTGTATTTCGTGATGCCTGCACGAAAACTCGTGAGACTGGGCTGAGTGGCAGCAGGTAACAGTTACTTCGCGAGATGACGTTCCGTTAGTTGCTAGGTAACAGACATAAAAGTCGATCATCGATGTTAGATTGTTTATTTAGGTTTCCTAACTCGATAGGATTCCTAAATTCAGTTAGGATTTGCTTCTGTAATACCAAATTTTAAAAAATCCTATCTCAGATCATCCTATCTTAACTTTATGCTTAAGTTAGGAAGTTTCTGTAATACGGCCCCAGGTCTGTACTTCAAGTCAAGTCAAGTGGTCAAGTTGGTTTTATTTGTCATTTCTGCCATACAGCCTTTTTTCAATGCCACAAAAAATGTGGCAAAAATGTTAATGGGGCTCTTACTGTGAGAGCACAAACATAATTTGTATTACACAAATTATGAAAGTATTTCCTCCATTACTTGCAGACACATACAGGGCATTGAAAGTTTAGAATGCTAAATTCCTTCACTTTTTTTGATAAGCCACAAAAAATTACTGCAATTACTTATGTGCTGTACTTCATTTCTCCTTGGTTGCACTGCTGTTTATTTTGCCAGTGAATGTAAGATATTTTTGCCTTTTTTTGAATTCAGCAATTTGTGGTTGAGTATACATGGGAAAGCCAAAGGAATAATAAAAAAACTAAATAAGAGACATGTTGTTTGCTCAGTTTTCCTGAGGCACAGCGTGAGGCCTTTCTGGTCATCCTTTCTGATTCTTGTTTATAGACTCTTTTGTGTGAGGACAGTAAGTCCATGGTTTGATGACATAGAGGCTTTTAACCAATCGACCGCTGACAGGCCTTCCCACATTAGCCGCACTTATTACATGAGGGTTCAGGTAATGGTGCCATTTCTCAAACTGTGCCCACAAAATCTTATGACAATGCTGGCACAGTCCCAGAACAGCTTCCAAACCAAGTTTAACATCTTTCACACCAAGAGTGCAGTCAAAATGTCACTTGGCAATAAACTAGGTATTGTCCGATTTGTTGCGATAATGACAAACAAAGTGAGTGACAAAAGTATGTGCCAGTCAGCACAGTAAGTCGGCAAGGAATTGTGTTCTTCTTTTTCTCATTATCCTTCTCATTATCCCATTACGACATTATTATAGACATAATTTCAGAAGATTTCTTTTTCTGTTAAAGATTTTGTTAACAGATTTTTTGTATCAATTCATTCAGATAATGTCATACAAAAATACCTTGTTGCTAACATGAGATTAGCTTGCACACATGTACCATATCAAGAGTTGCAAGAATGAGTTTGTCCCCTCTGTGCTGCAGCAACAGCCTCTATTCTTCTGGGAAGTCATTACACTAGATGTTAGGACATTGTTGTGAGGATTTGTTTGATTTCCACTGCAGTAAGGACAGCTACTGATGGTGGATGATGTTTAGCAATGAACATCTCAGAGCAGTGTTTTTCTAAAGGACATTTATACAAACTTTGTGTGAGCCATTTAACAGTTAAGTTTTTTAAAGGTGCTCCCATTTGAAAGGGTGTTTGAATACTTTTAGACCTATCGTATGCAATGTCATCCACACTGGATTACTTGAGGGAAGAGCTGTTGATGGCCTTGGAGTTTCTTTGCAATAGCAGTTTGATGAAGATGTAATTACCAAAATGAGTGGGGACAAGAAGAAAGAACACCATTCCACCATTTCATGTATAAAATACACCATAAGACAAAAGATGGTTGAATAGAACAGGCCAGAAGGCCAGAGAATTACTGTCCATGCAAGATTGTGGACCACAGCTGTAGAAAAAAAATGGATTGTGTTAGTAGCCACTAAAAAAAGAGGCCACGCATTTTTACAGCTTTAAATAGTATTAGTCTATGAAAACTTACGATAAAGATCTTTTAAAATGTCCTTATCAGTGTGGAGAAGACCTGAAAGAAGTAGTTTCAGTTGCACACATGCAGAAACTGAATTGCTTCAGGGAAGCAACTGTTGATGGCCTTGAACCCTCCTAGCAAAATGATGGAGATGTAATTACCAGATTGGGTGGGGACAGATCCTTCCAGCTCAACTAGGCTGTCACTCTCCTGTTTCAGGTTGACGCAAATATACACCGATCTGCCACAACATTAATACAACATGTCTAGTGTCATGTAGGTCCTCTTTGTGCTGCCAAAACAACACTGATCCAGCAAGTCATTAACTCCTCAAGACCTCTGAAGTTATGCTGTGTTACCAACATATTTACAGATCCTTTAAGTCCTGTAAGTTGCGAATTGGAGCCTCCAGAGAACAGTCTAGTTTGTCCAGCACATCCCACAGACGCTTGATCAGATTAAGATCTGAGGAATTTGTCATGTTCCTCAAACCATTCCTGAACAATTTTTGCATTGTGTCAGGGCACATTATCCTGCTGAGAGAGGCCACTGCCATTACGGATTACTGTAGCCATGAAGGAGTGTACTTGGTCTGCAACAGTGTTTAGATAGGTGGTACGTGTCAAAAGTAATAGTCGCATGAATGCCAGGACCCAGTGTTTCCCAATAGAATGTTGCGCCAAACTGCTTCTGCTAGCTTGCCTTCTTCTCAGAATGATTCCTGGTGCCATCTCTTCCCCTCGGTAAGTAATGTGCACACACCCATCCACTCACATTATGTAAAAGAAAACATGTTTCAATAGGCCACCTTCTTTCATTACTCCATGGTCCAGTCAGCCTGGGCACCCTGGCTGTCAAATACGTCAAACTGAGATGGCCTGTGTGCTACGACACCTTTCTGTCATGGCCAAGCGCATCAATGGGATAATGACACCAAGAGTCCTGCATGGTAGAAGGAGGTAAACTAGCATGTGTAAAATGAAACTTTTTCTCTCTCTCTCTCTCTCTCTCTCTCTCTCTCTCTCTTTTTCCTCTCTCTCACTTGCTCCCTTCTCTCTCTCTCTCACTCGCTCTCTCTCTCTCTCTCACTCGCTCTATCTCTCTCTCTTACTCGCTCTCTTTCTCTCTCTCTCTCTCGCTCTATCTCTCTCTCTTACTCGCTCTCTTTCTCTCTCTCTCTCACTCGCTCTCTCTCACACTCGCTCTCTCTCTTTCTCTCTCTCTCTCTTTCTGGATCAGGTGTATTAACTGCCCTCGTTAGGCCCACACTGACAGCTTTACTCCCAACAAAAATAAACGCTGTTTGTTACAACACTGTGAAAGAAATCAAATAGAAGGAAATGCTCTGCACAGTCCAAAAACAAACTGCATTGAGAACATGATTGCTCTTGTGGCCTTTTAGAATGCTCCAAACTTTTGCCCCAGACATACCTTTCAACCACATTTCTGGATTTGTGGTGGAGTTAGTAGTATTACATCTGGAGGTTACCCATTCACTGCTTCACTTTGTGAACGTGTTAAATGAAGAGAAAGAATTTCACATTGTTTACACTGTGTGCTGTGCTGTGTTATATTCACGTGTGACTATAAGGTCCACTTTACTTTAAATGCTAAAAACTGAGGGGAACATTCAAAAAGTGCTAAAATAGAAAACCTGTCAAATTCTCTGTGGTAATTTATGAAACTAATACCTTTTCAATATCATGTTTCAATTAAAGATCCTGTTTTGGGATCAAAGTACAAAAAAAAACTACAAATACATCCAAATCTTTTGTCTTGGGAAATCACACCACCATTTTGTTTTCTTGGCCAGTTCAGACAAAAGGAAGAAAGAGAGGTCCTTTGAAGTCACACAGTCACCACTTTGATCATATGACGCCTGCCGTTCTGATGGTGACTGTAGGAGTCCCTGAGGTAGCATGTGGAGTCAGTAAAACAGGCTCAGAACAGTTGAATCCATATGGCACGGAAAGCTGCTTAGAGTAACACCCAAGCACAGCAGTAACACTGTTCTGCTTTTTATTTAAATATTTGTCAGCGCTCCTGAATGCTCTTAAATAAGCTTATATGCTGACTCATATTTGAGTTATGTCTGTCTAACATGCAGTTGTTGTGGCCACACTCTAGAATCACAACCGCCTTCCTTAAACATTTGCACACCGTCACATGGCACATTTCCAGAAAATTTCCAAGCAAGGCCAGTTAGAGACGTGTCAACACCTTCATCCTCTTGTTTTTCCCCTTTGTCCGCACTCTCAACCTATCTTCCCATCCATCATAAGGGAGACACAAACATCAGAACATGCACTCATACACGCACAGACGTAGTCACAGTTTGGACAGCAGATGTGAACAATAGGGTGTCTTCATGCTCTGTGGGTCTAGGAGAAGGGACACTGGTAGCTTTGGGCAGTTTCCACAAAATCACATGCACTGCTCAAAAAAGAGGTCTTTAACTCAAAGCCCACTTTGTCGACGCTGCTGCTTTAATGCCAGACGAGGGAAAGAGGTCGGTTGAGATATAATATCAGGTTTAAATAGGAGGCAAAGAGTTGCATTTCACAAACATTAAAAAACATCAGCTAAGTGATGATGCCACGTAAAGTTCTTGTATGGCAATATTATTACTATAGAATTGCATTAAGAATGAGTGGGGTAGTCATCACATTATGAATTCCCATGATCACAGTAGGTGTAGCCCACCCATCCATATTAGTTATCCATGTTGTTGTTATTTCTATTATTTCTGTTATTAGTAGAAGCGCTAATAAACATTTTTTGCAAGAAAAAACACAACAATTAAACAACGTATCAAAGAGTAAACATAAAATGCAGAGAAAAAAATTAAACACACTGCTAAGCAAAATGCTGAGAATAAAATTACAGAGTAAAATGAGTACAGGGAATTATTTTTTCTCGCTCCAAATCGAGTTTTTACTTGCGCCCAAACCTTACAAAACACTATCGTCTAAGAAAAAAGTATTTTTTCTGTGACTTTTAATGTAAATTTACGTAACAAGATTTTAGTCCAAGTGATACTGGACTGTTTCTACTGGTCCACTAATCGTGAAATGTTCACACATTGTAAAGAGCAGCTGTAGATGATGAAATGCTGAAAAATTAACGTCCAAGGTTTTGATCTGACAGCGACAACAAATAGGAATACTAGATCCAGTTTGTCACCTCTGTTTCTGTCACATGCTTGAGGACAGCAGGGCAGCAAAAGGAGCTGACCTACCCTATTTTCCACATAACCATCTATTGAAGTACGCTGTGACAGGAGACAAAGTTCCTCCAGGACCACAGTGCAACACAAAGAGCAAGAACAGAAACAACACAAGACTACATAAGTGCAGACAGAGGACAGTGCAAAAAGAAAGTGCAGGATAAGAACAAACAATACAATGGTAATATTATAAATGCTGGAACTTTTTTCAGACATGTTTTCTGTTTGGTTAGACATGTGGTTTGGCTAGACCAATTAAGTTTCTGTATGTGTGAGAAGCTGCGTGTGCGTTAGCTCTCATCCAGCTGATGCAACTGAACCGTTACCAGCGAAGAGGACACACGCACATTCGCTGTGACTTGCATACACACTTGTAGCGGGGTCATACATCATGTGATTGAGATTGGGACTGATAAAATTGTGCAAAAATAGTTTTTCTTTCTTTGTATAGCCCACAGACATGCGTGGGGTGGCTGCACAATCCCATACAGAGGCCCCTGTGTCTGAGGACGGCGCTGTGCATGTGTGTGTGCGTGTGCTGTCTCGGGAGCCGAGCAGGTCTGGTTTCAAGCCTGGCCTCATAAAACAGAACAGATTGTTGTGACACAAATATGCACACAAATGCACTCGCCTATTTTCATGCGTGGAACCGAGGTGGTTTCATAAATTCTTTATGGCATCCACTATCTTGTGATCCCACTTCAGTGTTGTTTTTAACAGGTCCCTTAAGGAGGTTCTGTTTTGACATGGAACATTATCCACAATGTATTCAGTGTTTCCAAGTGCACCTGAGGGCTCTATAGTGATATGATGGATCACCGTTACCTCAACAGTAGCAAGCTCTCCCTTGGGTAGTGTATGTTGTGCTTAAATTTCAGGGTCTTAGATTGGAGGATAGGCTAGTCTGGCCTGGGCTGGAGAATCGATGAGTGGTGTTATGAGAGGATATTTATGTGGCTGTAAGAGGATGGGGTTAATCGTTTGAAATGGTCTGATTTAATTTACATCGAGATCATGTTCCTCCTAAAGCCAACCACCTGACCCTTCCATCGACCAGCTCTCTCCAGAAGCTTCTGAGAAGTTGCACTAACTGTTGGTAAGAGTGTGTGTGTGTGTGTGTGTGTGTGTTTGAGTGTGCGTGTGATGAAGCACCTACAGTTTATAGTGTTTCAAACAGTGGTGAGTAGTTAAGGCCCTCAAGGTCTTAACAAATGCAAATGAAAGATAAAAACCTGGCACACAAAGCCGTGCAGGCCTTCAACGTTTTATTTGTCTATTTAATGTATTATTAATTGTTTTTTTTTTTCTCTTTTTTTTTATATTTATATTTTGCTTTTACCTACTTTCTACACCTTATACATATACTACAGTCAAGTTTGGCCGTTCCTGACCAATTTATGTTTCACTGGCTTCATATTTCTTTCTCAATGTTTTATTTTCACTTAGAACATTTGCATACACCTGTATATTTCAAAAAGGGTCCAAAAGTATCTTCTAACAAAGGATTTAGTTACTTTAACATGCATCCATTACTGGTGTTCAAATGCACACCCACAGCTTATATTATTTAAACAGAAAAGCATTACAAGTAGAATAAGATAATCCAGGATAATCAAGCGTAATATTAAATCTTGAGGGGTATAAAGCCCCCAGCACTCGTCGGTGAAACAGTTGAACTGTGTCCTCTGGGGTGATGGAGCTCAGTACCTGACCTCACTAATGCTCTTTCTCAATCAAAACAGCTGAAAATAAACATCTATTTGAGGTAGAGTTGAAGCATTGTCTACCTGCATGTGTCTCTGAGGAATAACGTGATAACCTTTACCCTCCCAGCTCGGTACCATTGTGTGACCTAGCTAAATTTGCCACAACTGAACTGAAGAGTAAAATCTTTTAATATTCTGATGTTTTTATCAGTTTAGGGCCTGACAGGTCAAAAGGTTGTACACAAACAAATATATGATTTATCTTAAATTTTGTTCTGCTGCTATCTTTACACATATTAGTTCCTGCTTTGCACTTTTTAGTGTTGTTTGTCATTGACCAAGCCTCTCATTTGTAGGTAAGAGAAGTGAAACCACAAATATGAGACTGAGACCCACTGACCCACCGTCTAACCACCTGAAACTTGTCTCAGAGATAAATATAAGCCATGACCAAGTAGAAAACAATTTAAAATGTCCCCCAATGACTATGTGGACAAAGCATCCCAGGTTCCTCCTTCAAGGCAAAGGGTGGGTACTGCGAATAATCTAAATTATAAGCTCTCGTTTCTTCTGTGTTCATGCTTTTTGCTATTATTATAAAATGGATGTCTATGCCGATACTTTGTGTGTGCGCGCAGCAGGCCCTCCGTGCCCCGTATTTAACACAACAATGATTAGCAAACAAGTCGCTAAATTACTGCAGTGAGGATGAGACAGCACAGAGCTTAGGGGGAGCCACAAACCTGATTAAAAGTCATGCAAGGCCCTGTTGTCCTGAAAAAGCTTTCACTGTGTACTGTAGCCTATGTGTGATGACACTGGCCATTCCAATCCATACAGTGTTTGAAATCTCAATCTCCAATTGTAATTTACACATGCAGTGGCTATTAATTACTGCATACTGCATAAATCTGAAACTTTTATTCCCTGAATATCAGTGAGCATGAATGGTTCACATTCCGTTCTCAAAAACAGTGGACTGTCTTTTTAATGAAGTTCTACAAGGAAAACAAAGAAAATCATGAAAAGGAATCAAACTTGTTGATAAAAAACACCAACAATAAAGAAATATGTAGTTGTCATGATCACTGTTTTAAACAAACTAAAATGTTCATAGCAACCTGCAATTATCTCTACTCACAGTCAATGCTTTGAAGTGCCTCACTTTATCCATTCTATCAACAAAACATGACAGTAAAGTAGGCACACCTGCTAACAGGCTAAAAATTCATAAATCTTCTCTAACTGCCTTTAAGTTTAAAATTTAAAAAGGTACACTATGTGTACAAAAGGATTGGGACACATTTAAACATATAGACTTTAACATCAAATTGGTTCCCCCTTTGTGACTATAACAGCTTCCACTCTTCTTGGAAGGCTTTCCACAAGATTTTGGATTTTCTGTGGGAAATGTGTGCTCATTCATCCTGTAGAGCATTTCAGAAGTCATGTATTGCTGTTGGATGAGAAGGCCTGGCTCACAATCTGCGTTCCAGTTAAACCCCTAAAGTGTTGGATGGGGTTGAGGTCAGGGCTCTGTTCGGGTCACTCAAGTTCTTCCACACCAAACTCATGTCTTTATGGACCTTGCTTTGGTTATGTTGGAATAGAAAGGGTCCTTCCTCAAACTGCGCCCACAGCGCTTGAAGCATGGCATTGTCCAAAATGCCTTGGTACACTTGATTTTTTTGACCTGTGGCAATGGGTATGATTGAAACACACAAAAGTGTCCCAGTACTTTTGTCCATATAGTGTAACTCTGAACCCGCAACATAGAAAGCAGAAATGTTGATTGAATATCTATCCAGTCATCAACTGGCTGTTTTTTTAGCACCAAAGTAACAGTCACAGTAACGGGGCTTGCAGTTTATTTACACTACAACTCCTAGTTTTACGGACCCCTCCGTTTAGCATAGCATAATGAATGAAACAGGCTACCTAAAAAGGGGCTAAGTAAACTTAAGCAGCAGTCCTTATACTCGAACAGAAAAAAAATCTGTTTAATTTCTAACTGCGGGAACAATAATGCATGTTTAAATAGCACCGCATATCAGGTGATTGTTATGAAAATGCTGATCAGAATGGAAAGTAGCTTCACACAAGAGTGTAACACTATTTTGTCACTGTTTTATGGTTTTACACCATTGCATTACAGCATTACCATGCTTAAAATGATTTTATTACTTTACATTGACGCAAACTGAGGTCCGAGTATTCAAGTTCCGAAGTGCTTTCCTAATATGAATCTGTGCCAGGAGATGTCAGGAAATGAAGTAGGTCAAATTAAACAAGAACTAACAAGAAAGAAAAAGACAGGCCTCACCTCTGCTCTACTGCTGGGGTCCTTGCTAACTATTAATCAGTGCTGATATTGGTATTTGGAAGTGTCTAATCTACTAATAGTTTCTGGAGCAGATGTCTCTTATTAAACATAAAGCGTAGGTTCTACAAGTGACAACATACTAACCATAACTGAAACCTATAAAATACTGTAAAGATAGAGTGATCAGATTCTTGCTTTCTCTTAGACTTGCTGTGGCAAGGCAGCAGGAATTCCCCCTTAATCATTGCCTTTTGTAAAGACATTCTATCTCATAGTTCAAGTCTGTCAAGTCCTAAATAGAAAGAAAAATAAATGTTTTGGCTTTACTGTTATAACAGGAGCAAGATTTTTCGTTTGATGTATGTCTCACTCAATACTATCTATGTGGCTCGGTCTTATATATATATATATTTATAATGCAATGTGTCTTGAATATTTCATTTTAGCAATAAGTGTGTTGGAAATTTCACTGTCACCCTTCCTTTCCAAATGGCAAGAAAGTTCACAATTTTCCACAGAAGGCCAGTGTGTTCACAGGTTTTCAGGTTTCAGGTTTATTACCTTAAAGCCACTTTAAGTGTATTTCTAAAAGCTCATTACCAGGTTTTATTTTGTGGAAGAAAAAACACTCTTACTATTACCTTCAGTAATAAAAGCATTCGGCTTTGCTCCATTAGGAGCTTTTAATTCAGGGATCATAGTCTCTATCAGTAGATATTATCAGGACTTGAAGGGAGTTTAATCATCTACTCAACCGACTTTTATGGAGTGTAAAGAAGCAGGTACTTTTGACACCTTGCAATGTGATCTGTAAAAAGAGCCAGGTATTCCAAGAACTAAGCAAATAGATACAAAGATAGATAGATAGATAGATAGATAGATAGATAGATAGATAGATAGATAGATAGATAGATAGATAGATAGATAGATAAACAAACAGACAGATCGATAGATAAATAAATGAATTAATGAATAAATAGATAGATAGATACATAGGTAAATAGATAAATAAATGAATAAATGTCCCGCCCATTTTCTCAGCTCCCTAATAACACATGACTGCTGTGGGTTAAAAACAGCGCTGGCCCTTTAAGACCGTCCTACGCGTCTCCAGCAGCAGAACGAGCGTCGCGCCTCTGAAACTCCCCAGCATTAACGAGACGAGTGGACACACACACATACATACACTCACACACCAGCACATACCCACACACGCGGAATAGATGGAATTATAACTATGGAATACCACTGGGTACTGCTGTGTGTCCTGCTGCAGTTTATTTTCAGGCCAGGTAAGTCAGTCTACCTGTGCTCTGGTCTCAGAAACTTCAGGGAGTGAGAGAGAGAAGAGGGTGGTGGAGCTGCACTTGACTCCTGTTATGGCTCGGAACTTAGACATTACTCCAAACGAGCTCGTTTAAGTCACTTCAGCCTCTCTAACCCGTTTGCTTTAGGCTGATACGTGTTAGAGGGGTTCTCTCGATCTTCTTGTTCGTGATTAGCAGCGTATTATCGCAGGTTGCTCTGCATTAGCTGTTTATTCTTCTCATATTAGACGGTGTGAGAAGATGATGATGACTGATGATGATGATGACGATGGCCAGTGTGAAGGTAACCCTCTGGACACGGCCAGGGCTTATTTTTATTTATTTTATATTTAACAGATTATAACACGTTTTCCTTTTGGTGAGACTGTGGGTGTTTATTTATCTCAGGCCAAACTTTACCTAACTTGTTGCTTTCGAGGTTTCCTTACTGATCCTACTTCTAAACATCTTTTAGCTCTGTCTCGTCTATTTCTCCAAGTCACTGGAAGCCAAAGACAGAAACTGTATCTGTGGATGAGGACAGTAACGGATAGGCTCGAGTGCTGCTCTCAATAATTCATAAAACACGGAGGGGGGAAAATAGGCGTCCAGTCTCTTTAAACTCCATATATCGGTTTATAAAGACAGTAAATTAGTTGTTATTGTCAGAAGTAGTGGCATGCACTATGCAGGGCAGGTGATAAGGTACCAGTTCACACAGCCGTTGTTGACGGTAAGCAAACGAGGGCTGTGAAACAAACGCTCTCACGATTTATTATTAACTCGGTGGGATTGAAGCCCGTGTATCTCGACACGCATGGACACGCCTGAGGCTCGTTTTCGTCCTTATACTTGGACGGCGCAATCTAACAGTTCTTCCCGAGAGTTTCAGTGGAAGCACGCAAATGAGAGCCACTTTTGCATACGGTGGTGGAGTCTGTTTGAGACTCAGAGGAGCAACAAGTGGTGTGTGTGAAACATAACAGACACTGAGCTCGTAAAGCCGAGGCGCGTCTGTTAGATGGGGCTCCCCTGCTAGGAGTCCTGGAGGCGCGCACGCATGTGTTTTTATCGCTTTGTTAGGACCCGGTTAATGGAAAAACACATTTGATTAACCCTTATAAGGTCTTCGGGTCTGTGGGACCCGTTTTCAGTTTTTAGCTTTAGAAAAAAAGAGTGGCATTTCTTTTCATAAATGTGATTTCACAAAGGTAAAGGGAACACATTTAACATGTTTTGTTTATATTACTTTCAAAAGCCCCAAAGTGCAATGGGTCCACCAGACCCAGCAGGACTCCCTGTGTAACCAAAAAACGAAGACCCTAGCAGGGTTATTAAATGTGCCTGGTCTCAACACAGATAATTTGATTTTTGCATTTCTCTGAGGTAAACCTTAGCTTTCACCTCAGTAGAGTTGGTTTAAGGGCAAACAGGGCAGCAGTTAACTTCCATAACAGATGGCAATGGGGATACCCAATGAATACACACTATAGAGACACAAGTATTGATGGTGGATGAGTAGGCCTGGTTCGCAATCTCCATCCCAGTTCATCCCCAAGGTGTTGGATGGGGTTGAGGTCAGGGCTCTGTGCAGGCCAGTCAAGTTCTTCCATGCCAAACTCATCCAATCATGTCTTTATGGAGCTTGCTTTGTGCACTGGGGCACAGTCATGCTGGAATAGAAAAGGTTCTTCCCCAAAAGTGTTGTCCAAAATGTCTTGGTATGCTGAAGCATTAAGATTGGCCTTCACTGAAAATAAGGGACCTGGCCCAGATCCTGAAAAACATGTTTGTCCCAATACTTATGTCCATATAGTGTAGAAATCCAAATTTGATTTAATTAAAAGGAAAGTAATGACCATTTCATGTAATTACCACAAAAGTACAAAACATAGCTTGCTTAAACATAGGAAAGGTTTTTATGAAGCTTTATTTTCTGGGTTTTATCTATGTAATTAACAATAATTACACGGCTGCCTCATGCAAGAAAGTTAAGCATGCCTTTATTTACATGTGTTGATGTCTTAATTATTATAAAGTGGGCGGCTTTTATCAGCCTAAATATTTAACTGATGTGTCACAGTTTTTTAACAGCTACAGTGATATGCTACTCAGGATGTATGGGTTTAATTAACGTCCGATCTGTTCTCGCTCTTCCTGCTTTAAATATTAAGGAGAGGGACTGAATATCTGTGTGTGATGTGGGGGTTGGGGTGCCTGGGTGCGTGTACATGTGTCAGTTGCCTTCTCTTCAGTAAAGAAATTTAATCTTTCTCTTACTTTTACCCAATTGCTTCAGAGGTTCTACACAGGATGGGCACTTAATAAGGGGATGGATTGAATCAAGCCTGCTGCTATTACAAATTGCACTGAAACATGCAGGACTCTAGAACTCTAGAACCAGATTTCAGAGATGCTGGTTTAGAACACTGTATTTCTGCGTCATGTTGTTTTGAAGCTGGCCTTTCACTGTTGAATTGCATGTGGGATCAAATCTGGCTACCTGGCCAATCAACATCACTGCTGCGTGCCCATCAGCATTCACTGCTACAAAAGGCAGCACACTTTTTGTTGTGTTATCTTGTTTTTTTCCCTTCAGGCAATTGTATATCTTGTTCAAACATGTTTTCTCTGCCAAAAGTCAAAGGGGCATCATTATGAAAGTAGAACGTGAACTCACACCAGCAAACTTCAGCACCTGAGTGTGTGTGAGTGTTCCTACTCTCCATGGTTTGGTGTGATTGCCTGAAGTCTTTTTTTTTTTCAGAAAAGCAGATGAGCGAGCTCTCTGCAAGAGCAGTATCACCTCTCGGGTTTGTTGCTCTCTCTCTCTCTCTCGCTCGCTCTCTCTCCCTCTCTCTGATCTCTACAGGTCTTCACACTACTCTCATTGTTCAGGCATCCGTTCTGAGCAGGAGGAATCATTTATAGTAATGTTTTGGTTAAAGACTAAACCTTTATTTATTTATTATATGCTCATAAAAATAAGAGAAAACAGTCAACAGTATAACAAAAAGAAAGCGTAAGAGGGCTTGTGGAAATTTTATGACTTTTTTCACATGACAAAACCATAAACAAGTAAATATAATTAAAATGAGTTTTTTTTAGCTATCAGTATCACCACGGTCACCATAATTGGCATCATCACTATCTCAGTCATCAATTCTTTTAATAAATCCTAATCTATAACTTCATTTACAATGTGAAATTGTTTCCAGGAATTATGTTCAGCAGAGAATCCCAATTTTAGTCAAATATAATGCGCAATCATTATCCGAATCTGCACTGGAATGATGAACGCCTTGAATACATTTGTTTCGAATGTGCAGTTTATATAATACAATAATACCTAATATTACATCAACAGAATTGTATCTTTTCTTTGATCTTTTTGAATACAGTAATTTCAATACATAACAGTGTTAAATAAATGTAATTATAGAGTTGTTTTTTGTGTCCCTACATTTCGTACATCCACTTTACCTGTTGCCATAAAAAAGTGGCAATGAAATGTGGTCTATAAATGGTATAGTTCCCTTTGTGATGCTGCTTTTCCCAGCTTCAGGGGGTGTCACTCTCCATTGTTTACTGAAAACCATCACAGAGCCATATATCCAGGTTGAACAACAGTAGCCTACAGGAACCAGTCAGTATTCACAATAGAACATTTACTGTAAACCAGGAACCTGTGAACTAGAGTAAACATGCCAGCAGCACATAATCTTCGTGTGTGCACACACTGGACATACCTGGTGTTGACTCTCGCACTCTATCTTTCTTTCTATCTCTATCTTTCTCTCTGTTTCTCTGTTTCTCTCACACACACACACACACACACACAAACAGTTGGCCGTTTCTTACACAGCTTCACCTTTCCCCTCTTTTGTCCTCCACCCTTCAAACTAATGATGATGTATTGGAAAGCTCTTAAACATTATGGCACCATACCCGATAGCACAGCCATTGGCTGACAGTTTATAAATCTTCTCACAAATTCTTTTTTGAGGAAGTTGTCTCACTGAACGCAGTTTACAATGTTTATTTTCTTTGGCTAGGTTTTTTTCTTCTTCTGTGTGTGTTCCAAATAGTAGATTCTGAATAGATTTCTTGCTGGGGGCTTTTTGGAAGTGCAAAGCCAAACAGATTTCCTTGAAGGTCACCTGTTTGACTAGTTTCTACAGATATTCTACTAAAATGAACAGCTGCTGTAGACTGTTTGCTGTGTACTCAAGAGTTGCTCTTGCTGCAAATTTGCTTTTGAGTCATATCAAAAAAGGTCCATGTTTTTAACCTACATCCTTGATATCCTTCCTTATCCTTCTGTGCAAACATTCAGATCCGTAATAGGATGACACTTTCAGTTCATCTTTTCCTTTCCTTGTAAGTAGGCTACTGAGTTCAACATTTTAACCGACCATTTTAGCAAATGATGATAGCATGCTTTATTTTAATGCACCAGAGGTAAATACACCTCCCCATGTTAGTGATTAGTAATAACAGTTTTATTATCTCCACTCACTCAAGAAGTGGAGAAAATAAAGGTCATTGTGTGGCAGTCAGTTAAGGAAGGATGTGAGAGAATTGTTAGATTGGAAGTGCTGCAGGGAATTCTTCGGGGAAAAACCAAGCAAGTATGCAAATGTGTCTTAAACAGTTTGGGTGTGTCTACCTGTGGTGAGCTGCCATTTTTTTGTTACTCTGAAACTGTTATTTTGTGATGGCTTATGATCTTATAATGCATCAGTGCAATGCTATGAATCAAACTGAATGTATATTTAGTATATTAGAATAAATTCTGTTCAATATTATTCAATAGGGATGCACCCAACATGCCAGATGGCAATTTATTTACAGCCAAAGTGGCAGATTAATTATATTTATTAGCCTTTTATTAGTCTTTTAACCTGAAGCTTTGATCCAAAGCGACTTACAATATGGTCTAAATGAACGTATGAAAACAGTAACACATTTCAGGTAGTGTTTGTCATTCAAAATTCCCACGTATTCTAGTCAGCATAAATAACAGACTTCGGGTGGAGCATTTCAAATACCATACGTCACTTAAAGTGCTCCACGGTAATTTAGAAGGGACTGACTATTTAGTGCAGTGAGTCATATGTAATTATGTTTTGATATCTTGCTAGAGGTGTAGCAACAGCATTCAAAACAATGTAAGTGCTCTCACCTGCCTCACACCTGACTCCAACACAGATCAGCCAAGATAAAAAGAAGTTGGAGGTTGTCTTGATTCTGACGATGCACAACTAGTGTTTAATGCAGTCCAAATAAAATTACCATATATAAATACAGAAAAAAGCTTGCATTATTTTTTGAGCTGTGCTTCACATCAGTGACCCAGGGTGTTTATGTTATTGCCTATATTCTATGTTCTAGTGGCATGTAAATAGCGGTAAATAAACAGTCCCATTTGTGTACTTGGTGCATTAATAGAAATACTCTCGAATTGTACCAAATTAACGTCGAAACATATTGTGATGAAATGTTATAATACATTAAATAATTTCTTAAACCATAACTCAATCTGAATCAGAGATAGCTGATTTTCTCCTCTGGGTCTAGTGGTCTGGTTGTGTAGATCCATTAAACATCTGCATTTTGCCTGTAAATGTATTCACCTTTCAGACCTGTGATGACATTTAATTGAGGTTATGGTAATTAGCATAGTCACTGATTGTGCTGCTCTATGTTATATGGGAAAGCAAAAGATATATTTATTCAGCTATACTGTTTAAGTGGTCTGCTATATTTCACTATAGTGGGGAGTTGTTCACATTGGTTTTTGATTGGTGGTTCAATTTGTGACTGTTTTTAATCAGGCAGTACCAGGCTCACCATATCCCCGGACCAACCCGAGCTCACTGTGCCATTGGGCGGTGACCTCTCCCTTCATTGCCAGGGTGACGGGCCAGTGCGGTGGACGCGGGAAGACCGTCCGGGACGGAATCTGAAGGACGAGCGCAGGGAGGGCAACACATCAACCATCCATGTGTCCGTACTGAAGCCACTTCACATGGGCAGATATGTGTGCCTACAGGAACTCTCTCAAGAGAAGAGCTCCATCTACGTGTATGTTAAAGGTAAGTGGAA
This sequence comes from Brachyalestes nurse, assembly GCA_037974405.1. Classification (NCBI taxonomy): domain Eukaryota; kingdom Metazoa; phylum Chordata; class Actinopteri; order Characiformes; family Alestidae; genus Brachyalestes; species Brachyalestes nurse. Next base: position 12,165,022 of record JBBPCY010000156.1, on the reverse strand, counting down.
CTCTTAAGTGTGTGTGAGGATTGATTATGTATTTTCATGTGTGTGTGTGGGAAAGAGAGTGTGAAAAAAATGGCAAAATTCCGAAAAGACTAAACGTGTGTAGTAAGTCGAGGTTATAAATGTTTGACGTTGTGTATATGTCTACACTTCTTAGTGTCTTAGTGTCTGTATGTATAGTCCTAACATGTCCATACTCTGAAGGCACTGATTGGCTGCATAGTTCTAGAAGTGCAAATACACCCCAGGCTTGCACTCGGGCACGCACCCACACCCACTCATTTTTGTACTTTTTTTAATCTCAAATTTGATCATTTTTAAGTGTTAGCTGTAGCTCCACTCCAATCTTCCAAGCCTATTGAGTAGGCTCAGCATACAATAGACACCGTAACAACCATATTGTGGAAGTGAACTTTCGTGTGCTCTTAGAATCTATACCTGTGCCATCACATGTCGCCGTTCTGTATTACGCCTCTGTTGTGTTTTGTGTTTGAGGGTACCTGCTCTCTCTCTCTCTTGTTTGGTCTATCCTGTCGCTACGTACTCCATCCACTTTGTCTTTCTCTGTCATTCTCTTTTCTTGACTTTCCATCTTTCTCTTTCTCATGCATTGTCATGTCTTAATCTAAGCCCCTCGGTTGTGTTTCATTGGTTTTTCATTTAGCCTTCCTCCCAGCAGATCCTGACAACGCCTTCAAGAGGTCACTCATACTGAGCGTCATGGCGGAAACAGGCGATGCCGCCTCCATTCCGTGTCTGGCTACGGACCCCAGCATGGCTGACCTGAGATTGGAAAAATGTGATGGGCGCCCCCTGCCTTCCGGGATGAGCTACACTGCCAGCATAGAGACAGGGATCACCATTAGCAATGTCCAGCCTGCCTTTGAGGGTTGCTACGTCTGCCTGGGATCCCTTAAAGGAAAGGCTGAGAGATCTATGGAATATCAACTCAACGTGCGACTAGGTGAGAAAGAGTGAAAGAGAGACAGAAAGAGAAAGACAATAGTTGTAGTCTCTTTCTGCTGCTCTTCTACTTAGTAGTCCACATATAAAGAGATATCAGTTTTGATCCTAATAGAGCATAGTTTGGGGATATGCCCTGCTCGAACACGCCTGATTCACTGAATTTGCTTATTCATGTTCCGTCTATATGCTTTATAGGACCTGTTCAACCTCATGAACTTTACTAAGATACAGTTTGAATTTGTGAAAGTACCAACATTTGGAGTGCTTAATTAAATTGAAATCTTGTTTTTTAATTATATTATTGTGAAATATTTATTTATTATACTTATTACTTATTACTTTTTCTCAATAAGTTGAATTGGATACTTGCTAGTATTCTGTTAACCTTGTTTGACATCGCAATTGTTGCTGTGAAAGAATGTTTGTAGAAGTACCAGGTTTAGTTAAGGTGTTAGAGCACAGAAGTCACTAACGTGTGTTGTGTCCCTCCAGGACCAACCGGGGGTCTTTGTTATGACTTGATGGTAATCCTCTGTTTTGGTTTGTTTGGTTGTCAGTTCCAAATGCTCCCCCACATATTGTCCTGTATCAGCCCAGCAAAGTGCTTCTGACCCAGGGCCAGAGGCTCAGCCTTACCTGCTCCACCTCTAATGTGAACAGTGACATTAAGATCAGCTGGATCTGCCCCACTGGAGTGGTAAGAACAGTTACATTCCCTTGTGCACGTCTGTAGTATCAAAACAAATACAAACCAGATTTCATGGAATGTCCCATCAAATTCAACATAATAACTATATAATTATGAAATGGCAGCCATCAGAGTGCACATAACTCAGCAAAAGCATTTACTTATTTTGCTCTGTAGCAGTGTGTTGTTAAAAGAGCTTGGACATACTTCCTACATTTTTGTGGACTGGTATGTAAATAGAGAGAAACTAGACTGGGATCTCGTCAGACCCGTGTAAATCTTAGGATAATACATTATGATGTGTCTTGACTAGATACAAGGCAATATATTGCAGGCACTAAAATATTCATTCCTCAAAACATAAGAAGTTGTAGAGCTAGAGCCAGACTTCCAGTGGGGTCCAAGTGACCCTTGGCATAGTCTACAGTATCTGATAGAGTAGTTTGTTTTTGAAGCACACATTGATGTAGAGACTATGATACAGTAACCATGTGGGCAGCTGTTAGTGCAGCCAGACAGACACACACACATTTTTAACTGAATCTGAGGCACACAGTAACCATGTGGGCTGCTGTTAGTACAGCCAGACAGGCACACACATTTTTAACTGAATCTGAGGTACACATTTGTATTTCTACAGGTGGCATCTGTGCAGCAAAGTTCTCATCTCTATACCGAGCCTGTCTCACATGAACGCACAGCAACACTCCAAATAGCAACTGTAACGATGCAGGACACTGGAAGTTACCGCTGTGAAGCTCTGAACAACAAAGGGATCAGTACAGAGACAGTTTGGGTGGATGTTTTCAGTAAGACTGCTTGTCATACAACACATACAAACAACAAAACTTGAATGTTTAGAGTGTAATAAGGTATTTTGCAATATTAACATTAAATGTGTCAAACAGACACATTCCGAACATGTACAAGGGGTACTAATTAGTGGTTTAGGATAGATGGTGCTGACAGAGATAGGAAAAGGTTTCAGAATAACTATGCACAGTGGAGGGTCAGCAATAGCTGTTCCGTCACCACAGAACAGGTCTGACTTCAGATATTCTGATACCAGTCACTTGATTTTGCTCTCTCTCTCAGATCATAGTTTTCATCGTCCAACCTTTTTCCAACAGAGCACTAGTTAGTCAGAATTTAACCTGTTTGTGGTGTGTGGCACTGTTTGTATGTTTAGCCTGCTCATTAAGCTAATGTTACGTTATCCATTCAGGCTAAAAGTACAAGCACCATGGAACAGGTCTAATTTCACATTTCTGTCCCTCCCCTATTGTTCCACTTTACTCCTGTCACTGTCATCTAAACATGTTTTGTGTTGTCTGGAACTGTTTTCATGCTAGCTATGTCAAAGCTAACGAGCTCATTTCTCCAAGATACCAGCAGTATTTTATATTTGCCAGTTGTATATAGACAGTATTATTGAGTGATAGATTGAACATTTTGGGACAATTTGGAGACCAAACTAAACTTTTTAAAATAATGCAGGAAAAAAAGTGACATAAACACCTTTTCGCCACTTATTATCTTCTTTCCACTTGTGAGATTGACTAGAAGTTTAGAATCCATATTGCACTGTCCTTATCTAATCACCAGCAATATCTGAAACGTGTACAGGTTAAAATGTCATTCTAATCAGTCAAATGGTATTTTAAACCTGATCCTGCTTTGGAAAGAGCTGAATCTGCCTGCACAGAACATGGGTATGTGTGTGTTTAAGGAAAAGGATTCATTAACCTGACCCGTGTCGAGAATTCGACGTGGAGGGTGCGGGAAGGAGAGAGTCTGCTACTGCGATTGGAAATGGAGGCTTACCCCAAACTACAGTCTTACTCCTGGATCTACAACAGACAGCATCTCACCAATACAACTGACCATGTCATCATCACAGACTCAGATGGCCACAGGTACAATACACATACATAATAGCGGTTAAGAGTAAACCTGTCTCAGTGTATCAGCCACAAACCTAAACAGCAACTGCTTGCAAAAATTATTTTGCATTGTTGTGTTTAAAGGAGGTAATTAATAGTGATTTATAAATGTTTTCAGACGATGGAACGTTTATTGTTTTTTTTCTTCTTCAGCTATAGCAGTGAGTTAAAGCTGGTACGTTTAAAAGTATCCGAGAGTGGAGTCTACTCCTTTATGGCCACGAATGGTGACGCGACACTCCTTCAAAAGTTTGAAGTTCATGTGATAAGTAAGTTAGTGTACTTACGCAAAGGAGCAAATATTTGCCTTTTCTGTCATATGAAAGGAACTAGTGGGCAGTTTGTTCTGCTTCATTTAGTCAGGTTTTTTTCTCAGCATTGTTTTTCTCTGTTTACTGCCATATAAAAGAATTCATTAATTTTTGTAGTCAGTTTCAACCACAAGCCTGCTCATAACTACAAAGCAGCACTGAGCAAATAGTGAGAGGTGATAACCATATTTTAACTTTGACAATTTTTTCATTCACTGTTATACAGAGTATTAGGCCAGCTCAGTCTTATAAATATTGCAGAGTATATTTGCTCTATTTTAAGACAAATTACTTTAAATACTGGAAGAAAATTGTATTGTAGCTGAAAACATCCCGGGCTTATAATTATTATTTGAAGTTTAGTGAACCAATTTTTCTTACAGCATGCCATTGTTACAGCATGTCTCATGTGGAAACAAAATTTACATTTACATTTTCTGTGCTACTAAGCATGGATAACTAACTGACCACTGGTTTGATTCTTAGGTAAGCCAGCAATTGTGTCACACGAAGGACCAGTTGATGGACAGGTACGCTGTGTGGCCGAGGGTTATCCTACACCCCAGATCACGTGGTATTACTGTGATCAGCCTTATGCAAGGTAGGAACCTGCCTTTGAAACACAGTAATTATCCCCTGTTTTGTTGTAAAACGTTACAAAATTAAGTGTGAGTGATGTTTGTGGAACATCACATTGCACAATAGGCCACTGTGGAAAAAGACAATATGTTTTGTTTTGGTGAATTGTCTATTATTTTAATACATATAAACATTATTAAAAATGATTATGCTTCCCTTTCAAAGAGTCAGCATATTACACTTACTTATGTGAAGCACTGTATTAAAGTGATGTTCGACTATATTAAGGTTAAATTGTACCTTAAAGTGCATGTTAAGATATTTTGGTTTCTTTTTGTAAGGGACTGGTGCAGGTCCACTAGCAATGACATTTTACACGTTCTTTATATAGCCGAGGTGAGCCCACATCATGACGTTGCACAGATTAGCTAATCGGCTAACATGATGTTTGACGATTGGACAGAGCGGATTAACTCTACCATTGGTGGAATGAAGTCATTTGACTCTCTTGTGATTGCATCGGTGAACTTGTGATTGGTTACTGACAGCCATGTGATGACATGGGAACAGTGGGTTCTTTAGGGGATGACACAATGCAGAGAGAACACCTGGTGTCCATGGAAACATCAATCCATATCTTAGCAGATAGTGAGTCATCAACTATTGTCCAATCACTTCTTAAGCATGATTATGTCCATCCAGGATAACCTACTCATCCACATCCCTGCTCTGGATCTTTTTGGATCCTATTGAGCGATTTAGGAATTATTCTTACTTTCATGCATTTTTTTTGTAGATGCATGCAAGAAAGAAATCCTTATCAACTAAAGAAATATGTAGTTTTGGAAGAAAAGCATTGCGGAAAACTGCTTTTGCTCATCTACCTTTGCTATACCACAAGTGTGGAATGCTATACCTTAGGCTGTTGTTTACCATAAGGACTATGGGGTTTGTGTTTTTAAACTTCAAGCCACCAATGTAATAATTTGTCGGAGAGAAAGTCAAGTGTTCTTTTGATTCCAATACAAAATCAAATCAGAAAATTGCTTGCTTTACATGTTACTGTCATTAATGTAATGAAGTCTGTAATGATGCATAATCATGGATTTTGAATTAACTATATTAAAATTCGCAAAGCACAGTCATGTTTATGGAACAGTGTTTTGTGGACTTTTCCAGCTCATTTAACCCAAGATGGAGTAAGATTGTTAAGCCACACAAGATAACTCCAGTTCTTTTGTCACACATCTAGACTTTTCCATAAACATCTTTCTTTAACATTCTGTGGTGCGTTTCTTTGGAAAGCCCACAGGAGTTGAAAAACCCTTGGAAGCTATATAACCGTGTAAAGCAGAGGTGTCACACTGGATTCTTTACTAGCCACAACTCTGTAAAAATTAGTGTTGTTCCTCTTTAAAAGTAATGGTGACACATAATGCCTGGCAAAGAAGCCAATTCCTTTGAACAGAAAAGGATGTGGCAAGGCTAAAAAGCAATTTGCATCATCTATGAACAAAAAACAGGAGGGTGTGCTGTGGTGTCCTAATGTCAGTTATAGTTCCAAATTATTTCCATGTTACACCAGAGCTGCCCCTGCTTGTCTGATTTCTGAAAGAATTTAATCCTCAATTAAACTGAAAAAGACTTTGCTAATGATCTGACTTAGGGGTTTACAAGGCTGGACACCAAACTACGGTTGACTCATATCTGTTTTGGAAATTGAGATTATTTTGGAAATAATAAATTACTGTACAGTTTCTGGCACCACTGAATTGCACTTACATTAGCAGTTTGCCAATACTATCATGCTAAAGCTGTAAAATAACACCCTGAAGTCCCAGCACAACATTCTGAAAATCTAATCTGCCTAATCTAAATAATGTTACCTAGATGTTTTTGATTATTGTTGTGTACTTCACTGAATGGGCATTCGTTGTGTGATACCTTAGGTGTTCTAATTTATTGAATGCCACTCAAGAGGAAGAGGATGTCGTCACAGTAACCATGACCAACCCACCCTTTGGGAAGGGAGCGGTGGAGAGTCGCCTAAATATCACCAAGAACAATTACCCCACCCTGGAGTGCGTGGCTTCAGCCGACGGAGAGATCGTCTACACATTGTTCTCTATCAGTGGTGAGTAAAGACACAAACAGACATGCCCAAACAACACACATACCTTTCACCTTAGTTTTGGAATCCTACTGAGGGTGGCAGGACCCCGTCTGTCTCCTGGAAAGCACTTTCATGCTTATGTGTTAAATGTTGTTGTTTCTTTGCATGTTCACACTTCAGGGTGTCTAATAAACAGCTTGTAACAAGTAAAACAGCTTGTAATAATTTGGTTTAAAAAAAAACACCTCGCTTGTCAGTGGGACTGATGCTAATTGAGAGTTGGCAGGAGTCTGTGTATATTATGCAACTGAAATCATGCTGATTGATCCCCTGTGGCTTCCACTCTGCACTGGTTTTCCGTTTTGGGTGAGGTTTTCCTCAAGGCGTGAACGTTTTGCAGGCTCCAGTGCTGACAGTTTCTTGCCCCTTTTTAGAATCTCCTGCTGACGAAAAATAAAATATAAAATAAAAAGAAACGTTATTAATAAATACTAGCAAATAATATGTTACGCGTTTTGTTATGTATGAAACTTCAGTCTTACACTCAAGGTCAGTGCTCAGTACAGAAAATAGAATGTGTAAACAAAGACGGTGATTGGCCACAGTGTTATGTCAGTAATTTTGAAGCGGAGAACTACCCTATCACAGTAGGCAGTCACTTGTTTCACGGGTGGGACTTATTTACCATTAGAGTC
>JBBPCY010000156.1:12143411-12155145 GCA_037974405.1 Brachyalestes nurse | reverse complement strand
TTCTAATATATCACATAGTTGTAGAGTAGGGTTTTATTATTTATTTATTTATTTACATAGTTGTACACCATTGATGTCTCCGATAACATAAATAACTTTGTGACCACGTAATGCAAACAGCAAATGTGTTTTAGATAAATAGCACATCTTAAACATATTTACAGTATGTCCATAAGGTTGTAGACCCCTGCTTATCCCATCCAGCATTTATTTTGAAATAGTAGTAATAGAGTATATTCACCCTTATTCACCCTAACAGCATCTGCTCTCCCAGGTGGAATATTGCTGCAATGATTTGTTTGCATTCATTCACAGAGCATTACTGAGGTAATGTACTGATGTAGGATGATTAGTTCTGGCTCACAAACACCCCTCCAGTTCATCCCAAAGATATTGGAAAACTTCTGGGAAAGGATGAAATACTCATCCCAGTGCAAGGGGGTTTCGTACCCTTCAGGTTGATGCTGAGCATTGGAGGTTATGACCTTAGGCTCATGTATGGCTGCTTTATAATGCCTCACTCTGTTAGCTGTTCTTTTTATGTGGAAATTATACGAATTGTCTCAGTGGAGTGAAACTGTTGGCAGGGGGTGCACTTTGAAGTATCTGATTTCACTAAATAGGCTTGTCTGGATACTTTTGGACCTATAGTGTTACTTAATATTATGTATTTAGTCTTTCACTGCTGAGGCGTTGCATATGTTAATATACTGTGCATATGGATTATTTGTTTTCAGAGCACCCTGTTCATCAAGAACTCTTTACTCCATTGCTGATTGGCTTTGTTGCAGCAGCAGCGATCCTCTGCTTTATCCTGTTAGTTCTCACATATAAGTACTTGCAGGTAAGGCTTTACATTCTACAATCGGGGCTGACTTTGTTCTTTTTTCACTTCATTGTGTGTGAGTTTTTTTTATGTATACATCTGTTATATTAATTAGGTCAGATTATTCAGCTCATTTGTTCCCCTTAAAGATATAACCCTAACCCTAACCTGTTTTTCTTAAAGATAGGCACCTGTGCTCCTTATCAGACTCCAGCTACACTGAATTTGTTATACATGGCATAGCTCTCACTATGCAGAGTAATTGAATTGCAGTGTAAACACACACACACACACACACACTTTATTTACCAGGTCAATAGACCTCGGGCAGTACTATTTTGCTTTTTTACTCAGTGGGTGTAGTTGCCACTGTACATACGTTGCTTTTCGTTTGCAAACACTGCTGCTGCTTACACACGCGCACACACGCGCACGCACACACACACGGTTATTATGGGGACAGCCCTTAGAGCAATCTTTGCACACTGTTGTTTTCTCATTTTAGCACTAAAGGAATTCTTTTATTAATGACTGATTTCTCAGTGAGAGACTTTGAACCACTAACCAGCGAAAACCAGAACTTTTATCTTTGTTTTATTGTTGTAGTATTTCAGTATGTTTGTGTCTAACTTGCCCTTCCCAAAATCCATATCTCTTCCCTCCTTTAGAAGCCTAAATACCAGATCCAGTGGAAAGTGATTGAGGGAATCCATGGCAACAATTATGTGTATATCGATCCTACCCAGCTTCCGTATGACCACCAGTGGGAGTTTCCCCGAGACAAGCTGAAATTCGGTAATTTGAATTTCTTTTTACCGTCTCTGTGGCTGTTATGGTCAATCAATACTATAATGTGGCTTTTCCCTGCCTTTTCTTTTTTCTATAGCAACAAAAACAACTTCTGAACTTGTTACATTGGTGTACTTTTCTTTTGTTGATCTTTGTTCATGTGACTTGGAAGTCCCAGGCCTGTGCATGCAGATCAGAATATGTTTTTATAGTAGTACTTGGCAATGAGCTTTGAGAGGTAAATTAAGTAACCTGTCATAGGCAACAGTCATTGACTGTAGACACACAGTAGGAACGTTTATCAAGTCTCTTTTTTCCATGCCACTTTAGCCGCACAAAAGAGGATCTCTTTGAATCTGTTTCAGTGCAGTGCAAGGCATGCCAAGAAAGCACGCCAAGTACTTCAAACCAAATTGTATTTGCACTGATCTCAGGTCTGTGAAATCCCTTTCGGTAGAACAGTTATGCAAGTCAAGAATGTCACAGGGAATTGTGTTCTGCCCTGTATCCATAGGGAAAACTCTTGGATCGGGAGCGTTCGGAAAGGTGGTGGAAGCCACAGCCTATGGAATGTCTAAGGCTGACACGGTGATGACAGTGGCCGTCAAAATGCTGAAACGTGAGTTCAGAGAATGTGGATCTAGACTGAAAAAACATGCAGATGTTCACTGGCTTTTATGTTTTCAGTTATTTTATGTAGTTTATATAGAACATGAGGCAATACACCTACAAATCTAATAGAGGATGTTCTGTAGAGTTTCACTAAGAAACACTACTGCTGATGCCTAGCAACTCTGAACCATAGGCTGGTTGTAGCAAACTCTACCAGACTCCTGCTTTCAAGACTAAATCCTCACCAGATGATTGTTGGTGGGACACCAGTCCTAAACTTCGTTAAACAAATCATTGGGTAATTTAAGGTCATTTATGTTCTAAAAAAGTTTGGAAAGAATAGTTAAAACAACAACATATTTAGAACAGGAAAAAACAACAATGGAAAAACAAATACACAGGTGTATTGGTTCTTAAGGCTTAAAATAGCCCATATTAAACTTAAAAGACTACTGTGCCAGTAATTTAGTACTTTTTTAATGGCTCTAGCCTCAGAATTCTACTTGTACCTTTATGATTCAGATGTAAGTTACATTCATATTTGTATGGATGATTATTATTGTTATGTATTGTTTATTTGTCTTTCTTATTGTTGTTTACTATTGTGCTGCAGCAAGTGCACATGCCACAGAGAAGGAGGCCCTGATGTCAGAGCTGAAGGTGCTCAGCTACCTTGGCAACCACATAAACATTGTTAACTTGCTGGGAGCCTGCACTGTTGGAGGTGAGTTTATGAAAATTTTGGGAGGTAAAGATAACAAAAGGCAAAGTGTTAAAATATACTGTCATGTCCCAACTAGGCATTTATGATGTTACATGTATGTACATCATTGTGTGTGTGAGATGTTCACTTGACCCTAATTGGGCTGTTCTCAGGTCCCACTCTGGTGATAACTGAGTACTGCTGCTTTGGAGACCTGCTGAACTTCCTGCGCAGAAAGCGTGAATCCTTCTACTGCTCTAGACTGGGCGAGGACTGCTACTATAGAAACATCATGCTACAGCCAGAGTCAGTATGAAACACATGTTCATATGTTTTGCTTTGTAAAAAGATGTTGATCATCATGTTGAATCATTCTTTTTTCTCTTACAGTGAAGGTCGAAATGGCTATATGACCATGCGGCCTTCAGTTATGGGAGTTCTTTCCACTGAAAAAGAGCGTTCACCTCATAAAGGTATGGCAGAGTGCTCTTCTCTTCTCTTCTCTTCTCTTCTCTCCTCGCCTCTCCTCTCTTCTCCTCTCCTTCTCTTTTCCTCTCCTGTCCTCTCTTCTCCTCCCTTCTCTTCTCTTCTCTTCTTGTCATCTCTCTTCTCTTCTTCTCTCCTCTCCTCACCTCTCTTTTCTTCTCTTCTCTTCTCTACTCCTCTCTTCTCTCTCCTCTCCTCTCTTCTCTTCTCTTCTCTTCTCTTAAGTTTTGAATATAGCATCATAGCAGACCACTGCCCTAAACAACAGCCTGAGATTTGATTACTTCATCACTAATAGTTTGTGAGCACGGCTCGTAATGCTTTGTTCACCTGCATCTGTAATTTGCGAGTCACTGTGGTTAAAGATGCCTGCCAAATATGCTCATAATCTCTTTAATCTCTTTTTCTCTGTGATAGGCTCATATAGTGACTGTGATGTGGTCGCTGAGATCCTTCAGGAAGATAGTTTGGCTCTGGACACCGAAGACCTCCTCAGCTTCTCCTATCAAGTCGCCAAAGGGATGGACTTCCTGGCATCCAAAAACGTAGGAAACTCTTCTCTCTTCTCCTCTCCTCTCCTCTCCTCTCCTCTTCTCTTCTCTTCTCTTCTCTTCTCTCCTCGCCTCGCCTCTCCTCTCTTCTCCTCTCCTCTCTTCTCCTCTCCTTCTCTTTTCCTCTCCTGTCCTCTCTTCTCCTCCCTTCTGTTCTCTTCTCTTCTCTTCTCGTCATCTCTCTTCTCTTCTTCTCTCCTCTCCTCACCTCTCTTCTCTTCTCTTCTCTTCTCTTCTCTTCTATTCTATTCTCTTATGTTCTCTTCTCCTCTTCTCTACTCTTCTGTTCTCTTCTCTTTCCTTCACTGTTTTTTTTTTCTATTCTCTTCTATCAGCTCTTCTCCTGTGATAGCAATGTGATACTCTGACTCGTCTCTCATTCTACACAAAGCTCTGGGATCATATTTTCCCTTCTGACTTTCCAGTCATGGTTTACCTTACAGAGCTTACAGGTCACATACGAGCACATATGTTTACAAGCACACTTACAAGAACTTCTTTATCATGTACACTTTTTTCAGTTGCTTTTATGCTCAGTTCCTGAAAATGCAGTGCTTTTAAAATAGCATATAAGTCATTAGCCACCCTGAATCTTTTATGCAAGTTTTTGAAGTAAATAAAACTTTATGTAGAAATTTAATGTATCTGGGATCTGCTGAAATTGCAGACCCCAGATACATTAAATGTTTTGTGATGGGGGTTCAGGTTTTTAAAAGATCAGCATGCCCTTTTGAAAGTGCCCTGTTCTTTTTATTGGGCATTTTGTGTCCCATTTCTGTACTGCAGTGCACTGTGCCTGTGGTTCTTCGGGAGTATGTTTATTGTTGGCTCAGCTGTTGTTGTTTGCTGAAGGTATCACTGATAGTTTGGTTCTTGGGTTAGAATTCAACTGCTTGGGGAGGTGTGGATTAGATGAGCAACTACAGTGATCATAATATCTGATTGATGAACTTTTTTGATATTGTTTGCCCGTCTGGATGGATATACTTTTGGGGGGGTGGGGTATTTTTTTTTGTTTTTTGTGAACGTACATACTTTTTCTGTTAAGTGTCAAGTTTAGAAAATACATTAAAGATTGAAAAGGTTAAAATATGTATCAGTGGGGCCAAATTGTAGTGTACTTGTGCTACAGTGTAAGATGAAATTGAACATTCATCTGAGCATTTTAACACTGCCTTGTAAGGAATTTGCCTAGCAGTTCTGTGCTAATGAGTTTGTGTCTGGCTGTCACATTGTATTCATAACATCTCTGCAGGGAGATCGCTCTAATCTATATTGACATTTGTCTGTTTCCTTTTGTGTTTGTGTATTTCAGTGTATTCACAGGGACCTGGCAGCCAGAAACATTCTCCTCACACAAGGTAGAGTGGCCAAGATCTGCGACTTCGGACTTGCCCGTGACATCACTACCGACTCCAACTATGTAGTAAAAGGCAATGTAAGTTTTCAGGATTTGTAAAAGAAATTGAGAACAGGAAATCATGATTTAATCTGTATCTCTGCCATCCAAATGGCAGGACCTGAATCCATCTTAAACCATGAAATCATTATTTCGCCCTGGTAAATTTACATCAGACAGATTACACAAGAACTCGACTTTGAACCCAAAAGGTGATGTAGCTGGCAGGGTGTGCACATACATTTTCAGACTTTCCTCCAGATATATTGTGAGTTACATAATACAACACGCCCCCAAAAGAATGTGGAAAGTGGGTCTGACATTCTTTGCAAGTCAAAACATACTTGCAAGACCAGAACAGTATCTTCTGGTAGGTAAAGGTATGTGTGCCACTGGTAGATAATTATTATAAATATCTGGTAGGTAATTATTAATGTGTAATTGAACACAGATAAAGTTGTATCAAAAACCAGATTACAATAAATACTTATTTTATATTGATAATGAGTACCAAGTGTTTAATGGGTAATCGCCAAAGGATAGAAATCAGCACAGAACTGTGAGACCAGGGCTGAATGGAAAATAAGCATTGAAATTATATTCAATAAGCATTGAAAATAAAAATAAGAATTCTTAGACATAAAGAACAAGTAACAAACCACTTGGTCTGTGAAGCTGTGGGACAGTTTAAAGTGGAAATCACAGAGGTAGCTGATTCATGTGGGCTATGATCCTTATGATATCCTTATAAATCAATACAAACTATGAAACACCGAAATAACCTGCTAAACCATCAATTTGCATGTGCTTTAAGGAACATTGAGAGAGTACAATTGCATAAAGGCATGACTGTTTGCATGTATACATTTATGTGAGTGTGTGTTTTTGCAGTTATACGCAACTAACGTTTTGCACACTCACTGTTCTCCTTTCATGTTTAGGTAGGCTTCATTAAAGTCATGTGGTTTTAATATCCTAAAATACGGCCCATTCCTACAGATGGCTGTTTTACAAATACCACTGGAATTTAACCAGGAGATTCCTATAACAAAGCAAACATTTAGGGGCTCATTTTACTTTTAAACTTCATTAGTTTTTAAACTTCATAATGTCACGCATTAAAGGCTATTTTGAATCTGTCTTGCGCAGGCCCGCCTCCCGGTGAAGTGGATGTCTCCCGAGAGCATCTTCGAGTGTGTATACACGTTCGAGAGTGACGTTTGGTCTTATGGCATTTTGCTCTGGGAAATCTTCTCACTGGGTATGTCTTAGTTATTAAGTGCAAAAGGAGATACATTTTTTTTTATTTAAGCAATGCAAAAACATATGGAGCCAAGAAGACTTATTGGCTTTAGAAACTTGGAACCAACCCCTAGCTCTGTGTTAATGCTTTACAGGGAGCAGTCCTTATCCGGGCATGCCTGTGGACTCCAGATTCTACAAGATGATTAAGGAGGGTTACCGGATGGATTCGCCTGAGTTTTCTCCGGGTGAAATGTATGTTTGCGCGATTATGTGTCCCTGTGAATGTGCTTTCCTCAGCTTGTTGGATCTGTTGTTGAACTTGTTCTGACTGGACATGGTTCATATTTTGAAACAGTAAGACAGGACGAGATGGTGCTGCTTTTTTGCGCTCAACAAATCTAGTCTAATTGTACATATATGTTATTGACAAGTACAATATTTGTGTGTGTGTGTGTGTGTGTGTGTGTGTGTGTGTGTGTGTGTGTGTGTGTGTGTGTGTATGTGTTTACCAGTTCTGTATGTACTAAGTATTGTGGCATTATCTTTCAGGTATGAAATCATGCAGTCGTGTTGGGATGCAGAGCCCTTCAAAAGGCCCTCCTTTGACAAGATAGTGGAGAAGATTGAACAGCAAATCTCAGACAGTACCAAACATGTATGTCATTTAAGGATGCACATAAAATGTTCATAGTTCTGCTGTTCTTCTTTAGCTAGTCCTGATCTAATGCCTTTTGTCCGCATGCTTCTTTCAGATCTATCTGAACTTCAGCTCTAAGTTTCCTGTAGTAACAGGCCCCCCTGAGGACCCTAGCTCTCAGCCCACACATCTCAACTCAGCCAGAAGTAGCCACAGCACTCCCACCCAACCTCTACTGTCCAGCGACGATGTCTTCCTAGAAGAGGCAGCTCACAGGCAGCCACGTGTGTGATGATCTCCACCAAAACCATCTTCCAGTGCACGCCGAGGTGTTTAGATCAGTACTGGTCACCCACTGAGATTTCACTTCCTTCAGACAGACACAGGGGTCGGTGTAGCATACGAAGACTCTGGGGAAATGACTGAAACCCTGACTCATTTATTAGGGCAGAAAGCAATCTTGTCGTCTTCTCACTCTCTTCCCACACTGGTGTACATAGTGCTCTCCCCAACCCCCCTGCATGGGGCCGGACTGCTTCCAATTCTTTCCCCATTACCTTGGCTCTGCAGGATCATGGGACAGAGAATTTTGTGGGTTTTTTTTATTATTATTATTATTATTCAATATTCTTATAGGGTTAACACTGTGGCACCTTCACTTCCTGATCCTTCCATGGTACGGCTCTTAACTTCACAACGGTACTGGGGAACAAAGTTTTTCATGTGTGAAATATAATGAGTTGTCAGATGTCAGTGATGGATTCTGTGTCTACATTCTCGATGAAGAAGACTTTGGAGAGAGATACATAATTAAAGACGATTGATGGTGTTACAGGTTTGTTCTTGAACCAGCCCTGTTTATTTTTCTCGGCAGGATGTGTCCTTTTGGCTTCAAACTAGACTCTAGCTTTACCTGTTTGAAAAGACATGTTTGTGCTCTTTTTGGTGTAAAGGCTTTAGGCAGCTTCAGGACATTGTCTCAGTATTAGTCAGTTACATGTATTTGACTGTTATCGGTACAGTTCTGATATTGTTCTCGGGTGATATTCAAACAGCGCGGTGAAGTGGATAGTTGGTGGGTCTATCTACGATTTCATTGGCTGTGGATTTCAATGAATGGCTTTACAGGGACACGATATCTATATTAACCAAATATTAGAGGCTCATTTCACTCAAATAATTCTGTCATTTATCAGTAGTCATTAGTTTGACAATGATCTACTTTTCCTGTGGTTCCTTTAGTTATAGTGTAGTGACAGCATTTTATTTTAGTCTCATGTTTGGGCTTGGCATCTGTTATTATTCAATGTATTTTTTTATTCTCAATATGACATTTCTCAGTGTGCTGAAGTGCAAAAGATGCTAAAAGTCTTTTGCACATTGTTTACTTTCAGAATCTTTCAATGAGTAACATTTCAGCTTTCAATTCAGTATTACGTATGGTTCATGTGAAGGATTTTGTCAAGTATTTTTAAAACCAAATTCGACACCAGTTCTTCTGGAGTCATCAGACTAGTTCTAAGTAGACCTGTGTTTAAAACATCCACATTCTACTTAGCTGGTTCTCATCCACATACATGCATAGAGAGGTGGCTGAATGGTTAAAACTCTATTTCATCCGTCAATCTAATACATGACTGTAAATGTTTTTGGTAGCTCTGCCAAGATTTGGTTGGTTGAGTGCAGTAGCTTTTGTAGCAGTAGATGTTTCGTTAACAGCGGACATTCAAGACGGTGGCAAAAAGGTGGAGAAGAGGGTTTTTGTACATTTGTACATAGTTTTTTTTTTTTGCTGTACGGTTACGTAATGTATCTTATAGCTTTCTGTTTGTGTATTTTCTGTACAGTACATAAAGCACTCAGTCATTTTGTTCTGTAGGTCATGAACAAGTATCTTGAGAATGTTCACACAAGATTTGTTATTAAGATATGAACATTGGGGTGCGTCTTAACATTAGAGATGGTGTTTCTTTTTTTTTTTACAAAAGACACATTTTTTCACAGTTCTCAGTGATAAACGTTCAAACCTTTTTCAAAACTTTTTTTCATACAACACCAACTATCGTGCCTCACAGTAAATAAACGTGTAGAAATCTGCTCTTTTGCCAATGAGAATCATGCTGTTGAAGAAGGAGCCAATAGAAAGCTACTGCTGCTTTAGAATCGGGTGCCAATGGAGTGCGTGCTCTCCGTTGGAACATGCAATGGGGGACATCTCAGTGGATCTACCAGTGGAGGGGTAGCTGTTCTGAGGGAGAGCCAGTGAGGATTTATTGTCACTAATGGGATTCTCATTCCTTGTTGACCTTCCTAAAAACAAAGAGCAGTCTCATGTTAGAGACTGAGAGTTCAGTGGAATCTTAAAAGAATACTTTAGCATACTCAACCTAATCTCTGTGCCCTACAAAAGCATCGCCACCTACCAGTTAGTAAAAGGACAGAAAACCCATGTGTTTAGACTCACATTAGGCAGGTTTTTAAGTTTGTTTTGACGCGTCAAAATTATTGACAGAGATGAGGTTGAAAAATGAAGTATTCTTTTAAAACTACAAGCTGTGGCAGGTAGTCTGAGCTGTTGCATCAGTAGTCAGGACACCCGGTCAGTAGCTGATTTCCTAGCTCTCTCTCTCGCTCCTCTCTGTTCTTTGTATCCAGCTGCTTCCTCCGGTGGAAGTGTTGCTTCCAGGGTGGCCGAGCTGGGAACGTCCCAGCCTTCTCTCTCTCTCTCCCTCACCCCCTCTCCCACACTTTCCTCTCTCTCCCTCTTCCCACACTGAGACATTGTTCCGAGGGGGCATCTGGCTGAGACTGCTGTCTGCTCTCGTGTGTGTGTGTGCACGTGTCCTTGTGCTTGGGGTCGGTGTTTTTGCTGGTAAGATACCTAAGCAATGATGGTTACTCCAGTAGAGCTACTATCGTTCAACGACTGCGTTTTCAAACACATTGTATGCAACAAACTGACGTTCAGCCACCGGTTTGTGGCCATCATAGCACCTCCTCCACTCTGACATTTGCTCTGTGTAAATAAAATGTGTAAATGATAACAGATGTATCGTCATTTGTTTTTTGTTTTTTTAGGGCAACCTGGTACGTCCTTGCTTATGCTGTAAACATTAAGTGCGACTCTTTTCATACTCTATTCATGTTCATGTTCACTTTATCCATTGCATAGAAGTCACTCTACCAGTTCTTTGTCCTTGTCATGGTCCTTACTTACATTTAATTGCCTGTAGCAAGTGTACAACATCAGTCACATCTGGTGCAGCTGGTATATATTTTACATCTTATCGCATGTAGGCCAATGTAACTTCGACATCTGGTCATGAAGCTTGGTAATGACACCATACTCTCATGCATGGATTATCTCAGTAGGTCTGTTTTCAGACTAATGACAGTAGAGGTATTTTTTTTTTGGTCCTTTGAAGAGAAGGTTCGTTCTGTGCATTTCATTATTGTATATTTATTTTACTGTTTTTATTTTTCAACATTTGAAAAGTTATATTGTGTGAAACCTGTCATGTGTGTCTATCATGTCTTGTTACTATACACTGTAAATAAACTGATATATAACTTGATCAGTGTTTTGTGGTCTGTGGCGAAAGAAAAAGATAAAGTGTTTTTTCTAGGAAAACAAAAATGTTACTTCACATAAAGTATATATTCACAATGATTTCTTTTCTGCCAAAATGCAAATTTAAGCAGATCCTGAACACTATTAACATCGCTCTTCATGTCACCAGCAATGAGTTCTTGTATTCTGTTTATGAAGGAGTGTAATTTTCTTCAGATCACATGACCCAAGATCTTATTCTCAAACTAGTGTATTTTATTGTAGATGGTTTTTAGGCATATTGCTGGCCATCTGTGGCCCAGTGTTGAGCAGTTGGATGCCTGGAGCAGCAGTGTGCCCGCTCAGAGGAGAAGGCCGTCTGTGTATAAATGCTGGATTATGATCTACTTTATGCCCAGTAAGTCGTGCATTACCATGGCCATATTCCCAAAGTCAAGTGGGTACTGGATCAAACCCAAGACTGGACATCTGCTCCTAACAGGGCACAGCAGAGATAACTTTATTTTTGTTATACTTGGTTCATTTGTATGATCTGTAAGCTCATGAAAACTCTGATTATAAACAAAGAGGTGGCACTGAAAGTCAGAGGCTGAAAATGGTCTCATCACCAGTTTGAAACCATCACTACCATTTTATAATAATAATAATAATAATGTTACATTTATATAGCGCCTTTCACAAACCAAAGGTCGCTTTACATAGCAATGAGAAAAAAAAAAAAAAAACACCACAAATCCATTTTACATAGTCATAGTGAAAGGGAAATATTAATTGAAAAGAAAGGTCTTGAGATTGCGTTTGAAAGATGATAGGGAGCAGCAGTCACGAAGAGTTTGCGGAAGTGAGTTCCAAAGTTTGGGAGCCATGGCACTGAACGACCTACCACCAAGAGTGGAGAGTCTAGTGCGTGGAACA
>JBBPCY010000156.1:12113058-12132594 GCA_037974405.1 Brachyalestes nurse | reverse complement strand
CACATACTCTGTGGAGTTCTTACACTTGTTCTCTTGTTAACCATTTCCGGGATTCTCCTTATATACTAAATGTTTTCTACCCAGTCTGACCCCAACAGGGCGCAACAAGAAACTCTAGCCTCTGGGAAAGTTTGGAATTATTTGGTACATACCACTTTGGGGTCAAGTCAGGCTCAGGTTTGTTTTGAGTATTTTGAGAATGAACAGTTTTTGTGCAGTTTTGTGCAAGGAATATGTAATATGTAATTCATATTTGATGTCTCTCTTAGTCCATAGCTCTATACAGTATCACTCCTTGCTATAGTAATAGTGCTCTGTCTAGTGTGTCAGACACTGTTAAGTGTTGGTGAAATTCTCAATAAAAATGAAAAAAAAACAGTTTCACTGTTATCTCCAGTTAATTAACTGTATAGTGTTTCTGAACCATTGCCCTGGAGGCACACTTCCCCATTTAAAAGTTTTACCTGCTTCTGTACCTCCCTTGACAATGATTTCTTCTGAATCTGGTTTGGTTTTATTCACTCCTATGTAATTTACCATTCAAACCGGTATGAAACTATGTTTATGAAAGTACAGAATAATATGCATCCCTAATTTTTTCTGTAATAGACGCATTCATTTTTCCAACTCCAGTAGTTCCCCCACCTACCCACCATATCTGGAAATTAATAGATGAGGTAAATCAGGTGTGTCTGAGCTGGGAAATCACCAGACTGTGCTAAACACAGCAGAACCAGCGGAAACAATGTCAGTTTCTCAGTTAAGTCAGTGTCACACAGCTTTTGGGAGTTTTGTAGCAAGGCAATGTGAAACCAGGTTGAATAAATTGTATGATCTTGAACATGTTTCATCATTCCCTCATCTAACACTCCAAATGAAGGCCTTGCTAATTAGCTAATGAGTTGAATCAGGTGTGTTTGATGAGGCAGACCTCTGAAGTCTGCAGAGCTGTGGCACACCGGGGCAAAAGTGTGAATTAAGACTGTTTGATTAAGATTACAGTCTATGCTCTTTTGTCTGTCACTGTGGAACTAATGGCAACTAACTGGCGTGAGAAAACAATCACTCACAGGAAAACCGGCACCTTCAAAAGTAGCCAGAAAACATCTGCAAGGCAAACTATTGAGATACTGATATAGCATAATATTTATGGTGTGGTCATGGGGACATTTATGATGCTTTGCACTGAACTGTATGTGGTTTTTGTATTCTAGTATGGGTGCCTGTTTGCAGGCCACTCTGGGTAGTGTCTGCAGCAAAGCAGAAAAAGCCTGAGGTGAGGGGGGTGGTCACCATGTGATGCTGAGTTATTAGGGGCCACTGTTGTCCTAAAGTGCCTTGGGCTGTTTTCGAGAACTTTTAACAGTGCTGGGAACTTAGGGTGTAGGTTTGGGGGGTTGTGGGCTGTTAGTGGGTGGTTTGTGTGGGGAGAGAAAGTGAGAGAAAGAGAGAGAGAAAGAGAGAGAAAGTATGGGTATTTGTGCCTCTGCATGTTGTGTGTTTATGTGGGTAACGTATAGGGTAAGGCCCGCTAAGGTTACTACCACTTCCTGCTTTCTCCCAGCTGCTGAGGAAGTATGAGAGTGTGTGTCCAGGGTTCCTTTGTGTTAGTGTGTGTGCCTGTGGTGTGTGTGGATGGTTGAGAGGAGAGGGGTCACCAGGGCACCACAAGGTCAAACTAGACTGGCAACACACACACACGCACACACACACACACACACACTGCTTTCTCTCTTTCTGTCTTTCTCTGGGCAATGGTAAGATGTGTGTTAAACCACAGAGGAGTGGTATGGAGGATAGAGGGATGAGAGGGAGGAGGAGTGGGGAAACAAGTGCTTCGTTTATCTAAGACACACTGCACTTCCTCTGGCACTGCCACAGGAGTTTTGCAAGACCAAACACAAATGCACATGTCCACATGCGCATACATGAGCACACACAAACACACACAAAGACGCACAAACACACACTCAAACACATTTGTTCAGTGCACTGCAACACTACTGGATCTGGTGAACAACTTTGACTTGCAAAGAATGCCCCTAGAATGTTTTTGCACTCTGACAGAATTTTTACTTTACATACTGAACTCCTCATCAGCCTCTGATCTTCAGCGGCAGCAGCATTCTCACCGTGACTCTTCCACGCTTCCTCAAAAACACGTATTTGAAACTGATTCAGATGTTTCATTATTCATTTAGCTCCATGGTGCAGATGTTGAGGTCAATATGAACACCAATACTGACTGAAACACAGACCACAGAAATTTCCAACCTGCAGACATACACTCTCACACATACACACACGTCTACATCACCTCATGAAAAAGCTTACATTCAAACAAATGTCTGGTAAAAGAATGAACTTTGTGTTAAAGAAATTTGTCAAACTTCCCCATGCCAGGCCAGTGCTAATCTAATTTATGAGAACAAGTTTGTACTGTTTGTGATATTTGTTTAGTTGGAATATTTTGTGATGTTTATTTTGTTACCTTGGCTCCAAAGTCTTACAGGTCGAACTCAGGAGCACATTTCACTACATGTTGTACCTGTGTAACTATTTACGTGACAAAGAATCTTGAATCTGTGACATTTTTTCTACAGTTAATTTCCCTGTTGTACATACTATTGGGCTTAATTGCTCCCTTGTTGATGAACCTTTTTTGAAATGCTAGGGTTGGCCCTACAGTGTTTTTTTTATGTTTATTCTACTCTGTTTAGTTACATTGATAAGGGAGTACAGCATTGTTACTCTGTTTAGTTACATTGATATGGGAGTATGCAACTGACTAGGGAACCATAGTATAATTATCTTTTGAACAAACTTTGCGGCAAATTATATTGAATCCCAAAGGTATTGAATCAAGCTCAATACCCAAATGTATTGAATCACACTAGGAAACGCAGTTCCACCATTCCACTGGTCTATGCCGGGGGCCTTTATACCCCTCTCGCTGACATTTGGCATTTAACATGGTGACCTTAGTCTCATGTACGGCTGCTTCAGAATATCCCATTATATGAACAATGTCTACATGCACATGTACCCTAAAGTAGTAGACTTGAATGATTAGAAGGGGATACTTTCGGACCACTGATTATCTTGACAGTACATACATTTGGAATTTATTTTTCAATATGGTGATATATGTTTCTCTTATGTGCATTTGCAACAGAGGTTATGTGTGTGTCTGCACAGTTGTCAGCAATGGGTCTACCCTGATTTAACAATTTAGAAGGAATGTCTACATTTCTTGGGGTAGTGTAGATGCATCTGAGTAAATGAAACGAAACCAGTTGAGATCTGACCACATAGGCTCTTTTTGCATTGCAAAATACAAACTAATACAAAACTATTTTAGACATTATGCCTATTAGAAATTTGCCAACCAACAGATGTCGCCTAACATGGAAATCTAAATATAAAAGTAAATGGCCATTATAACTTTCTGAGTACAATTCCACACATCACTGTTTATTCCATGCTGAAGTTTGGCACTGAGCTGATTCCACATTTGATATAAGAAGCCAGCTTTTGCCCTGAGGGTATGAAACACATTTGGAGCCCTAGTTGATTATTCATGCATGGACCTTGACTTTGACATTTTGGCTTCTCCATCTCTGCATGATTGGTAGTGCTCAGGCCCAGTTCTGCCTCTCCTAGCGTGGGTCATCCCACTCGCCATCTGTAGAGGTATGCAGGCCCAGATGGGACAGATTGTCTAAATGCAGCAATCACATTGTTACATGACCTGTGCAAATGACAATCATCCTATTTTCATTAATGGTGTCTTTTTTGCCATGGGTTTAAGGGGTATGACGAGACTGTTGTACCCCGAGGAATCCCTGTAGATCATAAATATGCCGAGATTACTCATAAGGGTCAAATGGGGTCAAATTAGGTTGAAAACAATCTTCCAGCATGGTCGATGGAGGCCAAAATAATTGTTGTTATGATACAATACATTTAAAACAGTAAACTCATTAACTGAATGTTTTAATTATTTATTTAAATCATCTAAGCACAGTTTTGAGGATGAGCAATACAAAATAGCAATTACATAAACATTCCACAATAAGTAGTAATTCACACTCATCACTAACTTTCTTATACATTTTGAGTGATAGTTGATGCTTCCAATATGATATTTTGTTTTACTCTATATTGCACAGCGGTAAACGATGAAATTCAACAATAAAATAATATTTAGATGAATGTTAAGTGTTAAGGAATTTTTAAAGACTAGTTAATATCAGACTTTAACAACTACACTAATGTTTGCATTATTTTAAAGAATGGATTCCTCCGATTATAATAATATGCATCATAGTCATACAAGCTTTTTTTTCTGTGTCTTTGTGCTTTATTGTAAGATAATGGAACGTTCTGCTCGAAGAGGGTTTTAGTATCTGCCTCAAGAGACATGTAAATACATGCATGCCATATTTGCAAAGTCAACACAGTTAATGATGACAGGTTGAAGTGAGATTTCATCATCTCCTCAATAAATCGTATGCGTGACCAGGAATAGAATGCCAAAACTGGAGAAAAATAAAACAATCCCATAAACGCTGTTGCTGCAGAAAGGCTGTAAATGTAATTAGAATGTGTCTCTATAGCTGAAAGAAGTACAGAATATTAGAGCAGTACAGCCATGTAGTCGTCACATGCAAGTTTCAGCAGGCACTGGTCAAACACTGGACACCCCAGTGGAGGAAACGGACAGTGACAACAAAAAAATGAAACTCAAAACGTTGCCCTTTGTGACCTCTCACTCATGCTGTTGCATCTTTAATAAAGAGACAACTGATAGTCCCGCGCCCGGAATGTTCCAAGGCCAAACTCACATCCATTACTCCGATGCTGACCTTACAGAGACCATTCATGCTTTTGTTTTGAATGGTGAATAATTCATACATAAGGGGACAGTGAATTGTGAAAGAAGGTCATTAAGGTGTGGAGTGGAGGGAGGAATGAATCACAAAGTGATGAGTGGTGTTATGAGAGTTAAAAATGGAGCATTTAGAGGTTAGGCCTAGCTTTACCATGCATATGCGCATGTAAGAGAAAGACAATACAGCACCTTTTTTGAACACTGACATTTTTGCATTGGTGCATAAATTTGACAGTAATTGTAGTAGTCATACCCAGATAGAACACTTTTATTGAAACAAAGCTGGTTTGATGTTGGACAAAAACACTAAATCACCATAGAAATCTGGTGCTGATCTTGCATTGTTCTTGATCTCCATTGGTCACTGATTCAGTCCATTTATCAGCACTTGTTTATTCTATGAATGTTCTCTATTCGTTTTAACACGGAAAGCATATATGAACATACTAAAAGCACATTTAATTAAGTTCAATATTTATAAATAGGGCAATCACAATTACTCAAGTAATCAATTAAAATGTTTGTTTCTAACAACGTTAGTCATCAGGTGATCAAATCTGATTGATACATAAGGTGTCGGCAGGTCAATAGAACCATAATGAATAGTCTAAACACTTTTAACCAGGACGTGCTATTAGCACTTAGATCGTTGAAGATTTGTCACTGAAAAAGGTTGGATAAGAACCCAGAAAGATCTCACTAATTCATGAAATGTTTTTTGTTACAAATGGTGAGTGTATGAAGTTCTGTCAGTTTTTTGCTTTTTCTAATTAAAGGCAGTGAAGACTTGATTAACTGTCAAAATAAGCAGCAGATAATGCAATTACGGATATTTAGCAACAGTGACAGCCCTGTTTTCAAAATACATCACGTTCATTTATCATATCTTAGGTTTTAGGCATTCAGCAGACACTCTAATCCAGAGCAACTTGCTGAGGTAGGCAAGTGCAGCATTTGGATCACACCTCCAATCTGCTGTATGCAGGGTGAGTGCGTTCCCTGCTGTGCCATCCTCTACACCACTGTTATGTGGCTCTAAGAGGTAAGAAGCTTTTGTAATCACAAGTCAACACATGGTCTATAGCCAATCTCCCTGCATACAGAAGATTTTGACTCAATCCCCAGCCAGACAGCACTGGAATAAAAGTCTTCGGGTAAGTCTCCAAGTGCTGCCTTTACCTTCCTCTGTACTCAGAACTAAGGTGCCATTTTCTTCTACACAGCTACTGTGTCAGGAGTCCTTTAACACATTTTATATAAATTTTATTACACAAATAATATTATTCAAAACTACACATTCATCTCAGTGCTTAACCTGGAGAAAATACATTTATACTGAAACAAAAGTATTTCTCTTAAGAGAGAAAGTGGCATAGCTATGACTTGACCAATCACTTCTCTCCAGCTGAGTTTCGGAGGAATGACATGCTCACTTTAACATGTGTTCCTTCTGAGTCCCCTTACGAAAATGTGCTGATATCTACACATTCTACACTGATTTTCTCATTTTACTCATGTTCAGCATCTCTTTCTAGAGTGTAAGGTGCTCTGCATTAGACTGGCTGCTAAAGGCCTGAAAATCGTGACCTTTTGTGAGTTATATTATGTAAATACTGAACTGAGTTTAGTATACTTTCAACATTAAATCAACACAGAACGTTGCTAAACATGTTTCAGTATTAAATCGACATCAGTACTGACATTACATCAACAGCAATTCAGCCATCACTAAGGGCTTTTCAGTCAAACATTCGAATCAATGTTTAATCAATGGCCAATTCAGCAAACAAGATAAATGTCAATTTATTATCAGAATAGTTTTGACCAACATCTAATCAACACTGTTTATACCAAAGTTTGCTATCTGGAATAAGATTCTCACTACACAACATTTACAAGGAAGCTAGTGTGTTTCTGTTTGCATGCTAGTGTGTGTACTCTCTGTTAGCAGACGATTTGCCCTCACCAAAGTAGAAAGACATGAACATTCTGATGTTCTTCATCTTTTAGTAATGCCATTTAGAATTAAATGCAGCTTACTTCCAAAAGACTGTACAGAACTGTGAACGTCTTTTGTTTATAAGTGTGTTTATGTGGGTCTACTGGAAAGCCCACAAATATGTAATACGAAAGAGTGTGCAGACGTGCATGAGTATGTATCTGCTATTAGCTAGCTACTATAACCTTGTGTTGGTAGATTTACATACTGATATAGTTATGAGTGCAGTAAAGTGAAGTGGGTTTGTATGGTCTACAGCACAGTCCAATGCAAATAGCTGCAATGTAAACGGCTGCTTAGCGAGGACCGAGATAATCTCAGAAAATTTCCAATGTAGTTCTCCCAAACGGTAGGAGTAATGAATTACCTTGAGAAATTGTACATAGCATAGAGAAAGTGTTTGTAAAGCATAACACAAACCTATGACAGTTAACAATCTAATGTATTACTATAAGGTTAATGCAGATGGGGAATATTACTTACACTCTTAAAAAATACTGGTACCAAAAAGGATTATTTGCATGATGCAGTCAAGGAACCACTCTTGGTTTCTTTAAAAGGCTTTTAATGGATTGTTCGATAGAGAACCAGATTTGGAAGTCTCTCTGTTTTCAAACGGTGACTACAGACCCACCTCTTCAGTGAGCACTACATATTCATGTCATAAACTAACTTAACTAACTCAAAGTCTAGGCTTACGAGTTTGAGGGACATGTTTTCTTTGTGGACTATGCATATATTTACATGTATGTCGCTTTGACAAATGCTGTAAACAAAAAAGTAAACGAAGTACAATGTGTGAGTGTGAAGACACTTCTTTTAAATTATACATAACCCAGTGCAAAGGTTGATAAAGAGCCTTTACATTAAGGCATGAATGTTCCTTCAACTACAAAAGTTTGTTCATACTCGCAAATGTTGATTACAAAAATATTTCTTTGGGGAGCCAAATTTCTGGCATTGCTCAAAGAATCTGTTGTAGCACATTCATTTAATAGTGTGCCATTATGTTATTCCTCCTGTACATTACATACTCACCTGCTTATTCTGCCATCACACCATCCATCAACTAGTGAAAGAATACCTTTGGGAGAGCTGTCACTCTCTGACTTATCACAGGTATGTGGAGAAAACATACCCAGAGAGCTCCACACACCTCAGGCATGCCTCACCATGCACTGCATCAATTAGGTGGGTTACTTAAGTGGATTTGAAGTGCTCATAAATAGTGTAGCATGCATTCTCTGGTGACTTTGTCCTGAAGGTGCACCTTTTCTGACATACAGTTGCATAATTTTGTTAGTTATCCTGTGGCCCCTTACCAGCCATCAAGTTCTGATCACAGAGGTACTTTTGGCTGTATATTTTTGGGTAGCAGAATCCTCCCCATTTACCACTGACAGTCATGTGTGTAAATGTTGACTGATTTCTGCTGAGCAGGCTCTGGTGAATTATATTTCAGCAGCGAATTTGAAGCATGGAATTCCCACACTGCCAAAAATAAATATCCTGGTAAATGAAAACACTAAAATTTTGTCTAATATTTCTGATGACAAGATTGCAGATAGAATATTATAAGATGATTCAATTTATTTGATAATAATTTTTGTTTTTTATAGATAGAATTTTACTATTATTTTACTGTTATTTTACTATTCATTAGTTAGAGAAAAAATGCTTGTAAGAAGCAAATTTATCTGCCAGTATGTCAGCACCCTTATGCTATTTAAAATGACTTAAAAGAATGACTTAATAGAAGTTAAGAGGTGTTAGTAGCCTAGTAAGTAACCTGTTGGCCACAAAGTTGCTGGTTCAAACCCCCATTTTCCTAGAGCAAGGCATTTAACCCCTTAACCCTGGAAAAGGGTGTCTGCCAAATGCCACTTTATTTATTATTTTATAAGCCAAAATAATATTCATTCATTTTATTAATTTTCTGTAACCGCTTAATCCTTACTAGGGTCATGGATATCCAGAGTCTATCCCAGGATCTGCGGGCGCGAGGCAGGGACTCACCTTGGGCTGGGAGCCTGGCCACCACAGGGTGAGCAAAAATAATAATCTTGTAAATAATTCCAAATGACACATTTTAAATATTTAGACTTTTTTCACTTCTCATTGATTTTGCAGTGTATTGTTCCTGGCTGGTTCTTAACTTGTTTTTGTGTTTTTTTAAAGATTCTTCACACTAACAAGTCTCATTTGCAAACGAATTCTTTAAACATCCATCCACTTTAGGTCAGTGGTTCTCAGCTCTGGTCCTGGAGGTTTCCTGGCCTGCAGAACACCTGATTTAGCTGGTAAAAGAATTAACAAGTCCGTTCTGGGTGTTAGAGCAGCTCACCAGGACCATAATTGAGAACTTCTTCTATGGCATCACTCTAAAGAAACCTTTTTGATGACACCTTTATTTCTAAGCTCTACTAATGACTGGCAACTCTACTAACAACTAGAAAATGTGACACAGGCACTAAAGCTAAAGCAATTACAAACTCAAAGCACTGACCCCAAAAGCCCTTATATGTTGGATTAAGCTGGGCATACACTGTGCGATTTTTTCAGTCGCGTTATTCAGCTCCAGCTCAAACTGTACAACTGAATCGCAGGGGTTAGAAGTTCGTAGCTCACAATTCATGTTCTCACACTATATGGCCCGATGCTCTGATACGACCTGACTGCACACACTGTAGGTCCATACACGGCACGGGCTCTTGTTTCCGGAACTGTAACGTAAACAGAAACCCGCTGCCTTGGCAATTTGTGCCATTCTGTGCGCAGAAACGTCTAAAAGGAAAAGGCGACGACATGTATGGACAAGGAAATGGCTGGGCAGACGTGGGCAGTACGTTTTTTTCTTTTCACAGTTGTTGCGGTCGTGATAATTTTGTGAGGCCACTTTGAAAAGGCTCAGATGAACTTGCAAAAGTTCTACAAGTTGAGTCTCTGTTGCTTGTGTCAGAGCAGCTGCGCTGTCTTGCTGCTCCGACTTTTTCACTCCCATTTCTGTGTTTGCGCATGCGCAGTGTGAGAGGTCGCGTTAAATCGGCTTGTGGCACTGCTTCAACAGTACGATACCCTCACAAGGGGCGACTAGGATTTCAAACAGGTTTGATATTCTTACAACCATACGATTGCTGATCGGGAGCTGGTCGTGAGGTGTTAATCGCTTCTCGTTACCCCATGTATACTACACAATGCATGACACACGATTAAGGCGAAACTCGGGCTGATCCCCAAAATGGTCGCACGAGTGAAAAATCGTCTCAAAATGGGCCAGAAATCACACAGTGTATGCCCAGCTTTGCACAAGGAAAACCCAATATTCTAAACAATCTGATTAACTAGAGGAATAACAATGTAACTGTGAGCCAAGGGAACTCTGAGTATTGCACATTATTATATGCAAGACAGTGAGCTCTCCATACCTTGACAGACATCAGCACATAGTGCAAACACTGGTGTCATTAAATCCTGCCGCTCTCTCACTGCTGCAACCTTCAGACAAGGCAGAGGGCTGCTGGCTTGCAGCCACAATCTACCCTTGTCCTATCATGATTTCTCTGGAATTATTGCAGGAAAATGTGAATCTGTTCGGGTGCCTGTGAATGGTGGTGAATGGAAAGATAAGGCTGCTGAAGCCATCCATGACTCTTGCTGGGTCTCATTTCTCAGACACTCACTGCAAAACAAATATTAGCAACTTACAAAAACTGGAGAAAACATGCTGAAAATGAGATGTAAATGCTTATATTGGCCAAAGGGAAGTAATATTTACTTGACAGATGTTCTCCAGGGCCTCAACTGAAAACTCCTCAAAACAGCTGTGGCACTAATGCATTTGCCATTTGAAGTTTAGCTGCTGAATATGACAGCATTAACTGGGTTTGTTGGTTTCAAATAATTCTAGCAGCCAACAAACACATGAAAAGAATGCTACACAGAGTTCTTACGTAATCCAATAATTACCATTTGAACCCCAGGCTTATTATTTATTACGCCGCTGTTGGAGTGAGGAAGAAAAGTGTAAATCCACACATAAATTCTTCAAGTTCATGTAATTGATAACATGATTTTTCTTGTGCAATGTAAATGTAGCATGATGGCGAAGATGACATCAGCATTACTTCTTTATCTGTTTTATTGCTCAGACTACTTATTGCCTGTCTGTCTGTCTGTTCAGACTGTCTCTCTCGGTTTCCCCCGGGGCTAGGGACCGTGCTAAGGTTTGCTGCAGTGTTCGGCTCAAGCATTATTAATTCTCTTGACAGTGTAAATGCATGTCTGCATACCTGTGTCACATCAATTAAAGCAATAGGAGGAACAGGAAGCTTATGTGTCTAGGTTTCGAAAACGAATAAGCAACATTTCTCATCAGGTATAGCCGGCCCCTTCTCCTGCTGCCAAGCAGCACCCCCTTCCTCAATTTCTCAGGAATAAACACTCAGAGCTTTACATTTACTTTCTGTCAATAGCATCTTCCAATTCCAAGTTAAGGACACAGAATGGCCACATGACTTTCTGTTGTTTATGCTCTTCTCACGACATCTAAGGAACAAGTTTTTCACAAAATCAGGTTGGAGTAGTAACTTTCACCCTGTTTTCTCTTATTCTCTCTCCATATCTTCAGTGTCGCCTCCCTTTGTATCAGTCTTTTTTTCCAGGACTCTGTTTTAAGCTAAAAGATACAGCAAAAGCAACCATTGTCTTTTTCGGCATTATATTCCTGCTGCAGCTCTAACCCAAATAATCTTTCTTTCTTTGGCATTTTCTCATATCCTACTGATCAGTGTCTTTATTTGTATTAACCTAAGGGCATGTACCCTTCCTTCCCTTCCAATAAATAAGCTTGTTTGGGTAGGGGGTTGTGGGTAAGAGAAAGGCATCTTATTAAAATGGGATTTCCAAGAGGTCACGAACGATTTCCGGAATTCTGCTGGGCATCTGGAAGAATCACAAACACAAATGTGGCTGTGTTTTCTGGGAGCAGCTTCACCCAGGCAAAGAATCTTCTCATTCACGCTCATTAGGTTGCCGTTTCTTGAAGAACTGAAATTTTAGGAGCATTAACGTCATTTAGGCCAACAGAATTAGGAGAAAGGATCCATAGTGGAATCATAATTAAATGTGTCTTTCTATTGGTGATTCACTGTTGCCACTGCAGTTTAGTCCAATATTTGGTAAAAAATCTAATTTACACAATTTTCCACCTATCAGTCAGACAAGTCACTTGCTTATCATATGTAATGGAACATATTTGGAGTCCAAAACTTTGCTTACTTAGTTTAGAACAGACACTATAAGTCAAGCCACCTACACTGTTTCCAAAAACACTTGACCAAAACCTCTCTCAGCCCAGTCAAACCACATCCAGATCTTCATTAGAGTGGCACAGATTTGTTAACGTGGTTTAAAACACAGTATGACTTTCTGTGAGCAATAAAAAAAAAAAAGAAAACATTGTGTAGAAGGACACTGTGGGCAGACTTTTTGAACAGGGCCTTTTTTATTTTACTACTACTTAATTTTCTTAAACACCACAGGATTCAGAGTGTTGATTTAGAACTAGTTTCTGTGGCAATGACTGTCATAAATTGAGAGGAATCTGATCCTACAGGGAGCCCTCTCCAGCCCTGGGGCTGCATGTGTTTATAAGTAATATTAGTCATGGTGCAATAATGCTTCAGACTTACACTGATCAGCCACAACATCCACAGCACTACAATGTTTTGATAGGCGGTCAAAAGTCAAACATCCACATAAAACCCAGGACACAAAGTTTCCCAGTAGAACACTGCCCAGAGCATCACACTGCCTCTGCTAGCTTGCCTACTTCCTATAGTGCATCCTGTTGCATCCTCTTCTGAAGGTAAAGAATGAACACACACCTGGCAGCCCACATGATATGAAAGAAAATATCTGAAAAAATCAACTGAAGCAAGACAGTTTTACAATTTGTCTGTTATAAACAGTCCCATTCAAACTAAACTAAGTATATAAGAATGTTTTACATTTAGAAATGACATTAGCTCTCAAGTCTGCTCGCTAGCTTGCTTTCAGTATGTTACAGTGAAGTGATCACACTGTAGCAAGCACAAAAATGGATCAAGCTTCATTATTGACTGTAAATAATTTCTTCCTACACTGATTATATTATAAAAATTATGAAAAGTGTATTTCACTAAAACATTAACATATTTTCTTTTTTTAAATGGATAAAATCACAACATCAAAGAGATGTTAGATGCACCCGAATAAAAGAATGACAACCAAGTAATGAATTAGTGTATTTTAGTGTGGAATGCTGGCACACCAGCAAAAAAAAAAGACTGCAGCAATGAGTAGAACAGTTAAAAAAACTCCAGACAGAAGGGTTAATTTATATCAGCACAGCTGCATAGTCTGTAGCTTATTAGAAAACGAACACATTGAGGATGAATAATGTAAAGTAAATTTTACGAGCATTCTTAATTAACATTATAAAGTGCCTAATGACAATAAATCAAACTCATCTCTTAATTTACTGTAATGTTTAAATGATAAATGACGCATCAATTTTTTTGCTGAGAATCTCACAACCTTGTCAATATTTATTACACTTTAGGTTTTACTGTATATTGCATAGACACAGGTATAAAATGTGAGATTAAAAAAGTGATATTTAATTGCATTTTTAGGGTTTTTTCCTGTGTCAGCACTTATTAGTGTCACGGCTGGCAGTGTACTTCTAAAGCAGGAGGCATGAATACGGTTTTCCATTCTTTCTTCAGGCTTTATTCTAATCAACACAAAGCAAAAGATACGTTTTCCTTTTAAACAAAACCAAACTAAACCAGAACTGCAGTCATAATCCCAACCAGCTAATGTGTTGGAGAACCCACAGAAAACAGAAACCCCTATATATACACAGAACACAAATCCCAACTACCAATAAACAAACACAATTACTTAACTCTAACTCAACACACCTATAACTTAAAAGTCCCCACTGACAACTCAAAACCCAACTGAAACCCACAGCGATCCCAGGTTGCCACTGATGAGACCTGACCCAGTTGTGACATTGTCTTCCTACAGGAGATTTACTTATCTGACACAACAACTAACACACCTCACCACAGTTCCCTCATGTATACTCATCCAGCTTCAACTCTAAGCAAAGGGGAGTAGCCATACTGTTAAACAGAAAACTACACTTTACTACCATCAATTATTTTGCAGACTCAGAGGGCAGATTTATTATAGTTAATTTATATATCCATAACAAACACATGTATCGCAAGTATATACGGCCCAAATAATGACACCTCCAACTAGACACTGGAGATTTCTTAAACTATTTCAAACAGGAGTGGGCACTGTTTTTAGACAGTAATGACACTCCAGGAATCTCATCATGTGTTCTTTGGGAAACAGGGAAAGTAGTCATGCAGGGTAAAATAATACCTACTCTTTGCATAAGAAAGGATTAGAAAATTCAATCCTATCAGAACTCGAGCAAAAGATTAAATCTTTAGAGGCTGAGTATACTGTCTCACCCCAGAAACATATATTGAGTGAACTAAGGAAAGCAAAACTCAAATTAGATTAAATAAACAATAAAAAAAACACAGTTCCTGGTGCAAAGACTTAGACTGGAAAACTCTGAATACAGCAACAAAAGTGGGAAATTTCTTGCCAACCAATTAAAACTGAATAAAGAAAAAGGAATGATTGCCTCTGTAAAAAATTAATCGGTTAATATTGACCCAGAGGAAATAAATAACACTTTCTATAAAAACTTGTACATGTCACAAATTGATCCACCAGATGCTGACATCAAGAAATTTTTTGATAATCTAAACCTTCGAAAATTACAGGAAGATCAGGTTATGGCTCTGGATGCACCTATCACAATAGCGGAACTCCATGACGCCCTTCAGAACATGCCCTGTAAGAAAGCATCAGGTCCAGATGGTTTTCCAGCAGAATTCTATAAAGAATTCTGGTCCACACTGAAACCTATCTTCTTTAGAATGGTAAACCTATCCTCAAACATGAACTCTGCTAATATTAATATCGCTGATAAATACGGATCTTAAAATAATCTGTAAAGCTCTAGGAAGAAGACTAGAAAAAATCACCCCTTTTATAATTCACCCAGATCAAACAGGCTTCACTAAGGGCAGACATTCAGCCACTAACATGCGCAGGTTAATAAACCTAGTAGCCTACTCTCCTATTAACAAATTAGAAACTATAATCATCTCTCTAAATGCAGAAAAGGCATTTGATAGGATACATTGAAAATTTATTTTTGCAGTACTAAGCAAATTTGGTCTCGGTACCACTTTTATTAAGTATATCAAAACATTATACAGCTCTCCGATCTCATCAGTCAGGACTAACGATCACACCTCACCAAGCTTTAGTCTACAGAGGGGCATCAGGCAAGGCTGCCCTCTTTCCCAGTCACTTTTTGCCATTTTCCTTGAAACATTAGCAGCCACTATCAGACAGAGCAAGGATATTAAAGGTATACAAATTAAAAGCGAGCACCATAAAATAAGTCTCTATGCAGATGATGTACTCCTTTTCCTGCAGAATTCACAATCCTCCTTACCACAAACCATCTCAATTATAGATAAATTCTCAGCAGTTTTGGAATACTCCATCAACTGGTCAAAGTCCATTGTTTTGTCCATAAACTGTTTTCCAGAACTCATCCACTAACAACTTACAATCAGGACACATCAAATATTTAGGTATAAATATCTCCTCCAGGCTCTCAGACTTGCCAAAACTAAACTACGCTCCACTTCTTAAAACAATAGAATACGATCTCACACGGTGGAAGTCCCTACCCTTATCACCCTTACCCTTATGATGGTCCTACCCAAAATTAACTACTTAATGATCCCATATAAACCCTCAGCTATTTGGTTCAAGTCATTAAATTCATACATCTCCAAATTTTTATGGAAAAACAAACCACCACGAATCAGTTTAAAAACCCTACAAAAACCAAAAGACTGTGGAGGTTTAGACCTGCCAAACTTTTATTATTACTTCCTCGCGAATAGATTACAATACGTTTTGAAATGGATTAACCCCAGCTCTCTAGATACAGTAAATACGGAACAAATGTTTTGTGAGACCATAGATATCTCAGACTTGCCTTTTATCAGCTCCAGCATTAAACGTCATAAATGTTTCCAAAGCATTAACATCAATACATCTCTGACTGCCTGGTGGGACTTTCTTAAAATAACCAAGTCTTATCCCTATGCAACTGTTCACCCATCTGGAACAATCCTGACGTCCTACAGAAAAAAAGAAGGAATAAGGTACCTGGAGCACATAATCCAAGATGGAAAATGTATTCCATTTCACGAACTCCTATCACAGTACACTATTCATAGTGGTAAATGTTTTGAATATCAACAACTTTAATACTCAATTCAGGCTAAATTTAAACAGGAGGAAATATTCTTGCAATTACCTTTTAGAGTAACCGAATTTATGAAGTTCTCCACTCCGAAATTACAATCAAAAATATATAGAACACTGTCAAACACAGACAGTTCATTTTCACTTCCAACTTTAAAATGGGAAATTGATTTGACCGCTAATCTAGACCAGAATGCATGGGCTCAAATATGCATAAACACTTTTAGAATGACGAAAAACACCAATCTACTTATACAGTATAAAACTCTTCATAGAACACTTAATACAGGGCAAAGGATGTTCAAGATGCGTTCTAACATCTGCTCTCACTGCACAGGTAACACTCCAGACGATTACATGCATGCCATGTGGGACTGCACACCTGTTAAGAGGTTTTGGCAGCGGGTATGCGAAGACCTATCAGTAGTTATACCAGTTACCTTGTGTCAAAAAGATTTATGACCCTTTTGTTTGACCTGTCACCTTTGAAAGGTGTACCATGTGTAACATGTCAACTTTGACACTTTGACCATCTGCGTGTTTTTATGAGGTGCTAAAATCCTGTTTTTTATGACGCTTCCCGGAGGTTCCCGGGGGCATCCCGGAGGTCAGAGCATATGTGTGTGCATGGGAAAAGAATTTGGTGTTGTCATGGGCCATTTGTTGTCAAAAATATAACTCAGAGTGGGTTTTACAAATATACAAATATAAACAGGTTAATGGTGTGTTATTTAAAAGACATTTTTAAGCACAGAGAAACTTATTTTATTGTGTTTGCTATGAATGGTTAAACAAACCGTGCAAGAGGATTTCTCCGGGAACCCTTTTTTGTGTTTAATACACCATTCAAACAGCTGTATGTGGTGCATTTTAAACCACATAATCATCTGAAATTGTCCTGGGATACTTGGAAGTCCATGTAGAAACTAATTTAAAAGTTAAAGTGAAAAGGTCTAAATGCAGGGAAACAATGATTATCTCCAAAGATGCGGTTCTTCACTGATATGTCAATTGCCACTAAAATTCAGCTCTTGTTAGTGTGCTCTGCTAACATACCGCATTTTTGCATCTTTTGTATGTACACATTAAAACAACATCTTACTACTACAGCCGGGTTTATTAGTAAATCACCTGTGTTTTCAGCAAACTTCTCAAATTTGTTAATAATTTAAACAAGATCTGAAACATTTTAAGGTTAAAACCACCTCCATTAAAACTGTCATTAACAAGAAACCTAACATGTCAAACAATCTTTCCAGCAAAAAAGAAATGGTGAAACACGTTACACCAACCACTATCACAAAAGAAATACTAAACTACCTTGATCTTGATTTGATCTACTTAGCTACATTTTAAAAATGTTTTGTGTTAATTTAATTCCCTTTATCTTTCTTGGTCCAGGCTGCATTGTGAAAGTGATAAGCAGAGTTCTGAGTAAAATAGAGGTTAAGTTAAACAGTTCTGTCCAGAGTTTAGAGTCTGGCTGTGAAACGCCTTGGCCAAACACACCAGCGAGTAGAAGCATGAAGGGGCCGTTAACACTCTTAATACAGGTGTCATAGACTCAGTGCATGATGTTAATGATGTGAGGGGTCACTACATGCAAACCGACCAGAGATAACTGCCATTAAGAGACCCTTTCTCTCTCTCTGTACCATTTTCTGTCAGTTTTCTATGGTTCTACATTAATGTGTTTTAACCCTTCAGTAGCTATCACCATCTCTTTGCAGCTAAAAATGTCAGAAAATCATAAGCACATTTTAGTTAAGTCAAAAATAGTTGCTGAATTTATCCCAGCAAGGTTACAAGCGATGTACATTTTTCCACTTATTTCCCCCAAACCGTTTTACATGTTCTCATTAAATGATGCATGTTTAAACACTAAGAAACCCATGTGATAATTCCTAAGGCTTAGAATTTAGTAAATAAGATTTTAATCAGTTAAGGTATGTTTCAATATAAAAATCGAGCAGAGACAGACATTTGGTATGCAAAACAGTAAAACATGGAAAATACACAGAGAAAGTAAAGGCGCATGGTTAGAATAGACTATACTGTTGGTCACTCAGCTGATTCATTTAGGTTTTTAGCTGATTTGCTAGAAGCTAACTAAGAAAATGTAATCCTTGCTACTATGGTTAGTAAACAGCTTGAAAATCAGGGGTGACATTTTAATCATTTTGTCATTTTTGTTAACGTAATATTTAAACATATAGTATTCAACTATTTCCAACAAAAATATTTTATATTACGTCATTCACAAAATATGTTTCTCTAATGTATTTATACGTTGCTGCATAAATTACAGACTACTACGGTTAAGCATAATGTTAAGAGAGTCGCCCGTTCCTGTGCACATGCAGTGTAAGTATTCTTGCCAGAACAGAAAACGCCTTGTTAGAAAACAGCAGTTCAACCCACAACTGATGTGAAATTACAGAAGAGAAAGTATACTAAAACTGAAGTGGATTCACAAGTGTTTACATATGCTGCACTACTGTAATCCACTAGTAACAGTGAATCTTTATCAGTAGTTACATTGTTGTTGATATACTGTTAAAAAGTAATTACACAGTCATAAGACTAGTCATTCTAGTAACCTGATTCTTCTTAGCCTGTCACTTATCCAGCCTAGCCCAACATTAAATAAAACATGAAATATTTCTGATCATGTGTAATTGTTTATAAACATATTTTGTCACATAATCATGAACATGTACAAAATATTCACTTTTCGTGTAACCATTTCTTAGATTTTCTGAAATTTAAAATGAACAGAATTTCAGTAGTGATTAGTAGTTATTGCATGAGTAAACATGGACACATGAGAATTTCAAACGTACGGTCCAGAAGATACTTATCGGTATTAGATTGTTTCTTGAATTGCTCTGTTCAGGATTTATATGGGTCTGCTTACCTAAATCAGAGAGTTTCTATGAATGACCCATGCTGATGAAGATTCCCTCTAAATCTTTATTTTCTGCAGGCAGCTTGGTCAAACTGTTCTGTAACTGGTCAGTCAGTCTGTAGAATCCAAAAAATAAAAAAATAAGATAAAAACAAACCCATCCAAACACATTTGTTGTAAAAGCACCTTTAGATTAGAACACAAGTTTTGAGGCTAACAAGGCTAGAACAAACAAATACAAGTCAATAGTCCACCAAACTGTTTCCCTAAAACCTCAAACTACATCCAGCTCTTCATTTAGGTGGTACA
>JBBPCY010000156.1:12080753-12095904 GCA_037974405.1 Brachyalestes nurse | reverse complement strand
AAGCTGCTGGAATACAGCACATAGAAAAGCTGCTCTACAAACACTACTGCACTCACAACACATATGGAGGCATTTCTCATTTTTTACACAGCTCACACTGCAATAGTTCATGAAAGAATAACAACCTGTGCATTTTACACACACACACTGCCGCAAATTGTACAAAGAGTGAACAGAAAAAAGGGAAAAGTGGTCTCTTATTTTTTCCATGGCTGTATATACTGCCGAGATGACAAAGTTACTTTGACTTTGGCTATAATCTATCGTTGTGTCTTTGTGAGTTACCTTTCGCGAGGAGAGGAACTCCATTCCCTTGGCCACCTGAAAGCTGTAGCTGATGAGATCCTCCATGGTCAGATGATCCCAGTCTGAGCTCTCTGCACAATATACATTCATTACCAGCTCAGCAAGTCAGGCACCAGACACGTAAATCAGTGATGTATCAATGCCATTAAATGTAAAAGCATTAACAAAGTAATTAAAGAGGTAATATTAAGATGTCAGTTCTCTCTGGAGATAAAAGCATCTAGTCATATTTTATTATGTATTTTTTTCCTTCTGTTATGTATTATGTATTTTTTTGGAAATTCTGTTCAGTCAAGAGCACTTTAACACTTGCAGGTAAAAGAAGAAATGTTTTAATATGGTTTGAATTTGATGAGTTCGAG
Organism: Brachyalestes nurse; assembly: GCA_037974405.1. NCBI lineage: Eukaryota > Metazoa > Chordata > Actinopteri > Characiformes > Alestidae > Brachyalestes > Brachyalestes nurse. The sequence goes on along the minus strand of JBBPCY010000156.1, from coordinate 12,095,236 downwards.
GTCAAGGCACAGGCTTGAAATTAAAACGAAGAAATGTAATTAATTACGGAACGTAATATATATTTACATGTGAATCTAATAAGACAATATAACCCTTTATTAGCCCCACAAGTGGGAAATTGGCAAATCTCAAAGTGTATTTATGCAACTATGTAATTAAATGTATGTGATTACATTTAATTACATTTATGTATGTTTATGCACCAAAATCAGTCAGTTCAGTTTTGCAAGGCCATTTGGCAATCTCTCTTTATCCCTTATAATAAAACCTTTTGTTTAGTTACTGTGCCTGTAAGACTTATGTAAAATACGTGTTCTGACTAGCTGCCCCATATCAGTCTGGGCTGAAATTCGAAAGGGCAGAGCAAAAACGCTGTACAAAAAATAAGTGCACATATGTAAATATTTTTAATGACAGCCATTACAGATGATTTTATTCACTTTCCGGTTGCATTATGGTGACCTATACCAAAATAATTTATTAGTAATTTGAGCTTTATTGTGTGGCGTACGTGCTGCAGTACCTTGATCGTCCTGTGCAGGGTTTAAGACGCACTCTCCTCCCAGTCCAGAGCAGACCGCCGTGCCAGTGCAGATGTCTAGTCGGGTTGTAGTCCCCAAACCCAGGTCTCCCTCGTTCAGCTCCTCATCCATTCCCCTGCTCTGCCTCAGCCGCGGCCTGGACCTCTGAAACAACATAGAACAAGAGTGTAAGTCAGCATATATAACATGACTAGCACATTTTACGACTGACATTTTGATAGTCTGGGTCATGAGAAGTTAATTATTATGAAATACTTGCAGAAACCTGCTCACACATCTGATCTAATACATACCAAAATCACAGAAACTTAAATATGCAACAAATCATCTCAAAATGTAACATTCTGCTAAATTTCCTGCATTATTCATATTCATTTTTAATTAAAATATTTACATTTAGGGCAACAATGACTACACTGAGACTGGTTAAAAGCAGGAATGAACGTGGGTATTTATATATAAAGGGCCAAAGTACTTTTACACTATAAGGACAAAAGTAATGGGACACTGGACCATTACACCAACAGGGACTTTGTAAAGTCTGTGTATTAGAATGTAATGACATTACATTTTAATACATAGACTTTAATATGGAGTTGGTTTGTCCATTGCAACTATAACTTCCCCTCTTCTTGAAAGGCTTTCCAGAAGATTTTGGAGTTTCTTTATAGCACTGGTACACAACCTTTTTTGCGCCACTGACCAGTTTAATATTTTCATGGACCAGTATAGATACAACTAAAAACAAAGTGCGTAAAAATACAAAGAAGCTCCTCAAAAACGTTTTTACTCATTTTTGCTAGCTTACGGGCTAAATTTTTGATGTACCATATCACGTGACTGAGACAAGTGTTTTTTTCAAAAACAAAAGATCTTTCAGACTCTGAAAATCAATAAAATATTTTTATCCTGGCTTTATGTGCGGCCCGGTACCAAATGACTCATGGACCAATACCGGATGGGGACCTCTGCTTTTGAGCATTTATGAGGTCAGGTAATGGTGTAGGAAGAGAAGGCCTGGCTCACAATACAGAAAAGAGTGTGTCCACAAAGTTGGAAGCATGGCATTGTCCAAAATGTCTTGGTATGCAGAAGCATTAAGATTTCTTTTCACTGGAAGTAAGGGGCCAACCCAAACCCTGAAAACCAGGTGTGTCTCAATACGTTTGTCCATACAGTGTATCTAATTTTGAGCTGGTGTAATATATTTTGGGGTGTGATGGGATGATACTACAAAAAATGAATAGACAGTCAAAGTTTTTGACTGAGCATTTTCCATACTTGCAAAAGTTGTGTTGTTTTCAACTCTCTTCCAAAAAGAAAAAGTTGCTGTGTCACTGGTACTGGTGTGCATTGCCCTTTAACTCAAATAGCTTAAGGCTATGTTGAAACATCAAAGTACATGTCTACATTTACGCAACATCATTAAAGCTGAGATATATACGGTCCATTAACATTTTTTATGCCTGCAGTTGCAGAATTTCGGTTAGGCTGAATTACTATTTTGGTACTGAGTTTTGCTCTTGGGGGGGTTAAAGCTGTGTCTTTCATGAGTGGATGCATGCTTTCAATGGAAGGTTGCTTAAAGCCTGGCTGGGTTTATGTAAAGCCTGCATTCTCGATTATGTGTTTTTTTACTGGCTGGTCCAAAAATGTACATTTGCATACACTGGTTCTGTTTTTTATTGTTTATATATTTGTTATTTCCAACTTAGGTACATTTTGTTGGGTTTGGAACACAAGGAACAGAAACATTGTTCAGAAAAGTACAGGTTCCGCCTCATGCAAACACATTCATTCTTGTCTAAGCCCTGAAGCAGAGAGATGTTGAATCACAAAGACAACACAACACAGACAATAGCAATCAGTTTAAATCTCTATATTAATCCACCAATCATTAAATCAACCAAAGAATCAGGTATAGACTTTTTATGCTAGCAGCTTGAAATACGCAAATGTTAAACCCTGAGAAGCCTTAGTTCATAACAATAATAAATGTTTTCTCATTGGATTGTTAGGATGCTTTTGGTTTAAAAAATAGCATAAATGGTTAAAATGCCCACCCTTGGTCTCTAAACCAATGGTACATTTCCGACAGGCGTTTACTGTGGATCCTTGAGTAGTGTGTACAGGCATTGCTGGCTTTTGGCTGAGGCCACTGTTCTTACATAACAGCTCTAACCACATCAGAGTGACTCAAAGTGTGGTTAAGTATCAACCTGAGATCAATGGGACCACATCACAGACATTGCACTTTTTTACTGGCCTGTGAAGGGGCACAGTTTGTTTACCTTAAAGGGGCTGTACTCTCCACGCTTACTCTTCAGATAGCTGGAAAGGTTGCCATGCTTACAGTACTCCACTATCACCATCAATGGGCCTGAGAGAGAGAGAGAAGGCATTATTGAGCACCTGTGTCACAGTTGTGAAAAAAAAGTTTATGATTTAAATGTGCACATGAATCAAACACAGTTTCTTTAACAGGATGTGTGCTGATTTAAACCATTTCAGTCATGTAAATTCTTAGTGCCAGTTTTATGGTGCATTTTGCAGTGCACACTGATGGTGTTCACAATAACAGTAATTGTGACCATGACTCCATTGAATAAACACACTTGCACACTTCCTGAGGAACAATACGTGCGTACTGAATGTGACTTCGCCCAGCAAAGACAGCAGCAGAACACTGGGAAATCTGCGGCCTTAAAAAGTGTGGCTTAACCATTAGAAGTCACATATAACCAGCACAAAGCAAGTACAGGCACAATAATAAAAATATGGATCTATTTTTTATTACTTTTCTCTTAAAACTGATATTCTGTTTAAAGTGCAAATGAGAAACTTTTGATTGATATTTGATTGAACACACATTGGAGTGTGTTTTTGAGGAGTAGATATATTATTAATATAAGGAATTGGTAAAAATCTGACCTTTCAGGCAAAACATAAGTGGCGCTGTGGGAAAGCTTTTAATTTGTTGACGAACTGTGCGATTGGAAACTCATCTATTACAATAGTATACCATTATGAACACTAACCAATACATTTGTTTCAGCTGGGGACCATTGTTTTACAACAGTGACATGGACTCACCTCCTGGTTTGGTGCAGGCACCCAGCAGGTTGACCACATTGAGATGGTGACCAATATGGATAAGAATCTTCAGTTCAGACATCAAGGCACGATATTCACTGGAGGTAGCACCTTCTGTAGATGTGGAGAAATATTAGACAGATGTTAGGCCTTATGATGTGGTGTACAGTTTTAGAGTAAGGTTTCGGGAGATCACTGCCAGTAGTTTCTTCAAGACTATTCAGTTACAATTTCTTCTAGTAGGAGTTTAAGATAAGATAATTGGCATTGTTACAGCAGTAAAGTTGACAATATATATATATATATACATATATTTATATATATCTATCCTCAAAGTTATGGTCCACCCGCAAACACTGATGATGCAACTTAAAACCTTGCAGAGGAAAGTTAGCTTTCTGAAAACTGAACCATGAAACTAAACTGCTCCTTAATAGCTTCCTTTCACTGTTAGTCATGCCATGCTTCTCTGAAGAGTAAAATAAAAGTACTTGCCCTTAAGCATCTTCACTGCTACTGTGGTGCAGGTGGTGGGCTTCTCAATGCCAAAAGCTGCCGCCTCCACAACCTGACCAAACGCCCCTCTGCCCAGTGGCTCCCCTACAAACACACAGCCATTCAGAATTATGCCCACAGTCAGACCCTTAAAGTTTACGGCCCAGTCGTTACTGCAGTGCTAATATTGCACTATTCATTTTTACTTGACTGACATGAGGATAGTGTCTAAAACTCAAAACTCACCTAGTTTGAGTCGCTCACGGGGGAACTCCCACTTGCTGGCATCATAGGTGAGTCTCTCACAGTGCTCATCCAAGGGCATGTCCTCGGAGTCCAGGATGATTGACAGGTAGCCTGTTTTCAGCTCTCCATCAGTGGGCTGTAAGCCACAGACAAAAAAAGAGAAACAAGAATAAAGAGTGTTTGCATGAGGAAATGGAATAAACACTAGCCATTTCAAGTGCAAGTAGTGCAGTCTCCACAAAAATGCAACCGAATAAACTGTATTGCTATACCTGGCTGAAGTACTACAAATATATGCCAAACATGGATACAGGATGTCATGTAATTGGTGACAGAAGCCTATATTCATATTGCTATTTATAGTGCATCTGCATATTTTTGACCATTTTAAAGCTGCTAAGGAAAAGGAAGGATTTTCTGAACAACTATGTCTGAACAACAATTTCTACCGAGTTTTTAATTACAGTATATAAGATAAGAAAGGAAGGAAATAACCGACAGTAAATTCTTTTGTCATAAACATACTTAATGCAACAAGAGGAATAATGATAGGACAATAAATAAAGCATTTAAACAGAACAGTAGTAATAGTGCAAAGTGAATAACAAAACTCTAACAAAGTAACAAATAACTTTAACAGATAACAGGTAATAAAATAACAGATTATTAGTGCAAATGGTTATGAAGAGTGACTTGTTGAAAAGTGTTTGTGCCATGAATGAAATGGCAGCAGGTGATGAGGGGATGAAACAAACATTCAATAACATACAGATGAGGACAACATTACTCATCTGCACAATATTACATTGTCGTTTATATACATATAAAAGTCAATGGTGGATGGGAATTTTACAGGACTCTTGGGACCGATAATGCCTCATTTAAAGTATTTTCACAGACTGGTATTTAAGAAGGCATAGTCAATTTGTTGAGTCAATCTGGATGTGATTTCTAAGAAGTTGGGCATTATGGTGACACCTCATGACGTGTGTGGAAGAGTGAAGTCTGATTGCCAGGCTTCTAACCCTACATTCTGCTCAGTTTAAGTCTATTTCCGCAGCTCTTTGAAATGCACTGAATGCAAAAGCTCATTACTGTATGGCAATAAGCATGTGGAAAACTGGCCAATGCACTTTTATTATATTTTTCTATTTAAAATGAACTTTTTGTATGGAGGCTATTCAGGCTCGATTTAACGATGTGAGGCACCCCACAGTAATTCGTCATTTCAGTTTGGGTATGGGGTAAGACTATAGCACACAGTGAATATAAGTGAGAGTCAGTGCGAGGCTGACATGACTGTGGGCACATTCACACGGATTCCGTGCCCTGTACAAGCTCCAGTGGGTCATCGCTCCATCATGTCCATCATTAATGAGCCATCAGCTAACGAATCCAGCATCTCTCAGGCTGTCTGTGCACACACAGAGCCCACAGATACGCTGGGGCCCAGGGTGGGGGCTCTGTGAGGGGGAAGAATGAGGGGAGCACTTCCAGAAACGCACAAAAGACAGAGAGAATGCAGGCCTGAGCAGTCACTTCAGATCAGTCAGAACGGGGCAAAGAGAGTGAGAGCGTGTGAGGCAGAAGAGAGAAAGAGAAAGACATCGTTACCCGTTTCCTGCTGCGTATGACGAAGACAATGAGGAGCCAGAAGAACATGGCAATGACCACAGCACCAATTGGCACAATCAGCTCCACGTTCATCTTCTCCTCAGCACCTAATTTATACACAAACATATCCAAAGACACTCATTGATCAGTCAGCACTAAAGAAAATGATGCATTGAATGGAAAATGCCTCTATGTAATACAAGCTCAACAAAATACAAGATTCAAACATGCGTATAATTGAATGATTAATGAAAATTAGAAGAAATATCACGTTTAAAACAAACCAATGTCTGACCCGAACCGGTAATCACAGCAGTTTGAGCTTTCAATAAATATTATCCATGTATCAGTGACCCACAAAGCAGGATAAATGTGCTTATAATGTGCTTTCGATTTACTCTGATAAATATTTCTTCTGGCCTGAAATTTGAGGAATGCGCGTCTGGGTTGTTTTGGCAAACACAGGCACGGACAGCCAGGAGGAACCAAGTTTACAGGAAATATTTGTTGCTGGTGGGGGGATTTATAGTGGCCGCGTCTCCGTGAGGAATTGTGCGCTGACCCGATATTTTATCTAATGAAAATAAGCATGCACAGTCTCCAGTGACGATGAGCCAAAGACAACCTGTGGGAACTGAGTGACCTGCTCAGAACAGTAGGTGAGAAGTAGCCCTGGATTTGCTAGCAGTGTTTGGAAAATATCCACAGAAACCGAGAATGTGGTCAAAAGCCATTACACTACACAAGCTCTTCCAGTTTTCACAGGTTTTTCTTTTGATCTTCACATTTTAAAGTTCAGTCATCCTAAGCTGTGGGGCAGCTGGTGGCCTGGTGGTTAAGGAGTTGCCCCTGCAATCAGAAGGTCATGGGATCAAATCTCAGGATTGCCAGAGGCACTACTAAGGTACCCTTAAGCAAGATAGTACCATCCCCTCAGCATTCTTAGTGGTTTATTGGTTTCTGATCATTAGCTCGTGTGATTGTCAAATAAAGTCAGTTTTGAGATTCCCTGCAATGGGTGGTTCTGGTTGTTTTCTAAAACATGTTTCCAATTCCTAAGCTGCCCAGTCAAGTTTTCTATAATAATAATATTCATGATGTATAATTCATATCAGCCACTATATTTCATGTAACATTTTCATCAAATGTCAATTCATAAAATGTATTTTTTTTTAGTTAGTGGTACTCATTCAAGGTAATCAGTTGCCACTAAATGCTGAAGTAGTCACTTATGTCATATTGAATTTTCATTTTAATAGGTTTAATTACATTGACATTGATGAGTAGTGATTTGAATACATTAATGAGTTGAATCAACTATAAAATGTCATTTTTCTATTTGATTTTACACAATTATAATTGTATGACTATTACAAATATTCAACTTTAATTCAGGGTCTTTTTCTACTTTATTAGCCTGCAGAAACTTTAAATAAATACATTTCTTAAACTCTGAGACTGGCTTAACACTGTGAACCTTTTACCAACATGTATAAAATGTGAGACACATTATGTTTGTGCAACTGAACAAATACATTCCACGCTATAAAAACTGGTTTGTCAGTTCAAAAAAATTAAATAAGTAGTTTATTAGGTTTTATTTGAATCAAATCTATACTTTGAGTGAACCCTTTTTAAACCAATAGATTGGATGAACTTTAGCTAAATTTTACATCAATTTAAACCTTTAAAGCACTTTAGAATAACTTCTATCCTGCCTTTTAAATTTTTCTATGCAAATTAACTATAAAATATAATTATAAAAAAATTAAGACAAAAGCAAGCAGGAGAGTTTCACAGGAAAGGAACACTAATGTCCTGCCGACAGGCCTTGACGAAACATTATATTAGTTTGATGGTAGCTCTTGAACAATTCATAGTAACTGTATAATGAGCCCTACGGTTTGTAACTGAATAATAATCGTGGAGTTTAAGCGGGTTAAATGATTTTACTCTCCCACACTCCTTCTTTCACTTTCTCCCAGTCTGTGAGAACAAGACCCCTTGTTCGCAGGCCTTATTAGCGAGTCTGACTGGCGCCCGACATTCACCTCAGCTGTGACGAAGACAAATGACAATGATGAGAGACAAGTCACGTACACTCAGCCTGTGGCTCTGTTAGCACCTCCGCTAATCCTGTTTATTTGTGCGTCTCCTTGTGCTCTCTCTCTCTCTCTCTCTCTCTCTCTCTCCCTCTCTAGAGATGGGGTGGGTGCCTCAGCTCCCTCTTACTGTTCTGGGACTTTGTACTGTTTTTCTTTTAGAACTCCCAGAAGGATGTGCGTTAACACAGCCCTCTTCCTGGCTGACTAAAAAGAAAGCTATTTTTACCCCAGGACTCCCCCTTCTTCCCCTTCTCAGACAGGGTAAGAGTCACAAAGAGCTGCTCTCATGTCCACAACAACGTTCTCCCAAGATCAAGTCTCTATTAGCGTCGACTGCAGGTTACACTGCATGTGCAGATCACAGAAAAAAAGGTAACTCCTACTCATGTGTCCACTCTGCCTGGCTACCTCTCAGTGATTAGTGGCATTTCCTGATCGTCATACAATGGCATTTCCTTTCATTGCCAGGTAGCACTACTCATGCAGAAGGCTTTAAATTAGGAAAGGAAGACTCATTTGTTGGTGGACAAACTATATTAATCATAAATTCCTTAGAAATATCTACTGTTGCTCTGCTGTTCATTCAATATACACAGTTACATAATACATCATTATTTGAATTCAGTTATATAACTACATGATTGCACAGTTATGAAATGAAATGTATTTACATTTGGTTCATATTCTGCACTGACAGATTTGCTTGGATGGCAAGAAAATGTCCTCTTCTACTCTTCTGAACACAAATGTGACACTAATTGAAAGTTCAGAAAGTGCAATTTTGATGGAATTTCTTAGCTTCTTTCAATGCAAAGTTAGAAACAACATGATTTTGTTATTGCTAGTAATAACTGTGATTCCCAAGGCCCAAGGCCTCCCAACCCCACACTGGAACTCTAGCACCATGTCTGACTAATGATGGCCTACTTTCTTGCACTGCTCTCTTTCTTGCCTCCCTTTTTCCTCATTTTGTCCAGGGTTGCCTATTCTAGCGGACAACCATGGACATCAGCATGTTCAATGAGCCAAAACTAGAGTTAATGAAGCCATTTACATCGCACTGACTAAGGGTGACAGTCAGCCACCATTGCTCACAATGACGTTCAGCAGTCAGCATTTGATTTCATTTATCCTGAGTTAACGTAAAGCCCTGGGCAGATCCACTATGATGTTCTACAACATTCCAACCATTAAAAGCCTCAGCATTCATTTTCATCCAGCAGTGCCACGCTGCAACCAGTTGCTCCCTTTAGGGTAAGAATTCCAACATGTATTGTGGCTTCTTATTAATGACAAACACTAAAGCAAAGCAATGTTGTCGTAACCAGTCAGATTCCTCTCCACTAAGTTTCACGAGAATCTACAATAAGAGCCCAGTGTCACTGGGAAAAAAATCACAGACCTTAAATATTAATTCAACCACTGTTTCCAAACACCAATTCATCACTTAGAGCAGGAAAATTTGAAGGTTCTCACCCTCCACTGTGAGCTTGGCCTGGGCATAGTGACAGCCCTGTCTGTTGCAGGCCGTGCATGTGTACAGACCACTGTCCTCTTTCTTCACTCTCTGAATGGTCAAGACACGATTCGAGTTGGTCAGAATAACACCTGCCAACACACACAAATCACATGCAAGCAACTGTTAACAACACAACTGACAACTGAATGGTCAATAGCAAAAGGGTATTGACCAGAGAGGTTTCAAATGTGTCAATACTTATAATGACAGGTCTGGTAAACTCCCCAGTCAGATTTCCCGAAAAAAACGAATAAAAAAAGATTAAAATAAAAAGACTCTCTCACCAGATCCCTTAATGACGGTCTGGTTTTCTTTCGTCCAGGTGATGGTGGGGATCGGAGTGCCACTGACCTTACACTCCATCATAGCAGAGTCACTCACGTTCACCCTCTGATCAGTCAGATTGCTCACAATCAGTGGTGCCTCCAGAGCTAAGAGCAAAGAGTTGAAATGTCCATTTCGAAATTTTAAACAAAAATATAATTTCCTATGTGTTTTTTTGTTTAGGTTAGTAGTAATGATACATATTTATGATCTTTGTAGTCATCTATGTAATCGTCAACATAAACTAAAGGTACAGTGTAATGCAAAAGTTTGGGCACCCTAGTCTAATAACATTTTGTTGCTCTTCTGACATCCTCTACACACATACTTCCTTATAGCTATGTGCTCAATAACTGTGGAATTTAACATTAAGGACAAAAAGAACACATACAGCACATATCATACTTCATGATTTTTTTTCTTTCAAAAATTCAGTATGTTACACTCAGGCAAACAGTAACTGTGCACTAAAATGTGCATAAAATACCATATTTTATTTTTTTTCTCTGTAGAGAATGTGTGCTTAATTTACGTTCTAAACTCACTTAACAGTGTGTTTTGAAACTTTTGCATTCAGCTGTTCAAGGCCTTATCACACTTCTATAATTGAATTGAGCTTATTCACGAAACTCAAAAAGTACACTATTTGGATAACATTGTAATTAAGCAATGCCAGCTAATTTGATAATATTGTTAGGGATGCCATTGGTTCTTTTAGTTTATTCTTTTACTTAACCTTGTTATTATTTCTACCATGTTAATGGTAACTTATCTAATCAATATGTCACCATCTAAAAAGCCAGCAGCCATCTTTCTAAAGGCTAGAAGTGATACTCTTTGAAAGCACTACACTACAAATGATTTACAGTTTAAAAAAAAATAATAATAAAGTAAAATAAAATATATGACATCAAAATAATTTCTACAGCACATATTTCACCACATGTTTACTAAGAATTGGTAAGAACTGTGTCAATGTAATTATGTAAAACCAAAGCATCATGTTTGAGGATATGAAACCCTCACCTCTGAGCCTGAGATAGTGTAACAGACAGGTTCTCTCGCTGCTGTCAGCGTTGTCCACCCTGCAGGCGTAAAGGCCCTGGTCTTTCCAAGATGCTCTGGGCAGAGACAGGTCCAGAGTGGCATTGTTACCCTGCAGGCCTATAGTAGTTGAGTTGTTCTGGGTGAGAGGGGCCAGGGTGAGAGTGCCACAGGGCACAGTGGAAGGAAGGCTGTCCGGATGAGACACGTTCAGCACCCGATACCAGCTCAGTCTGGAGTAGAGTATCCGATCAACAACACAACGCAGCAGCACATCCTCCTGCTCTATTGGGCTGCTGGAGGGGAACACACTGAGATTGAGTAAACCTGGTAGGAGAGAGAGAGACAGAAAGAGAGAGAGAGAGAGACAGAGAGGGAGATAGAGAGGGAGAGAGAGAGAGAGAGAGAGAGAGAGAGAGAGAGAGATTAAATGCACGTGTGTTACACAAGGTATATATATATACACGTGACGTAATAGCAATATGTTACTAGTACTAAATGAGCTAGTTCATATATTTCACATAATCAACAGATGACTATAAAGAAAAGTATGAAATATATCCAAAATAATTTTATATATTAAAAATGATGAATGGAACTGTAGCTGATAATTATATGACCTAAAAGCTGTAAAGTATCAAGAATAAAATCAACATAAACCCAGATGGCCTAGTATTCTGTAAAATCTACATTATGAGTTTAAAAATAGATTTAATATATAAGTGTTTATCATTTGTTGTGCTATCATCAGTTCACTGTATCATCATACAGTTTCTTGCATAAATGTTTGTCATCCTTTATAACTATCATTTACATTAATATAAAAGTCCATTGCATATATCACACTACAGATGAACCAGAATGAGAGATGTATAGTGTGCACGACTCACGTGTTACTTGAAAGACAATGACTCTGTCCTCCACTCCAACTTTATTGGAGGCAACACATCTGTACAAGGCATGGGCGACCGCCTTCTGGATCTTTAGCGTACTGACTGTCTGCAAACACAGACACCAAAGCATGAACAAAGATTTCAAGATAAAATATTCATAAGAACATGAAATATGACTGTACATTTGTCCAAATGGAGCCAAGCTTTTAGAGATTTTCAGTGCATTTGAAAACAACAAGTTCGATTGATGTTTAAAAATGAAAATGATGGCAGTGTTCAAACAGTCCCTGGGACTGAAAAATGAATCACAGCACATTTATCATATTACTATCACATTACTACACTATGACATACCTGTCACATCATTATCACATCACATTACCATCACAGTACACTACAACATTATTTATTTCTGTGGTGCTTGCAAGTTTCTAGCCATGTTTTCTGAGTTACCTTGAGCGAGCGGTCGATGAAGGTATTAAGCTGCCCGATGCGGTTCTTCCCCGTGTTGTTGGAAATCTCTCTCCATTTCCCCTCACATTTTGCCCTCTGATCTGACCCAGGCCTTTAGAATGACACAAAATTAAAAACACAAAAAAACACAAACTCAATGTTACAAAGTAGAAGCATATAGTACTCTCCAGAATTACAGACACTCTTGGTGAAGATGAGCAAGTCAAAGACGAGAAGGCCATAGCCTGAAATACATTTTTTTATGAAGAAATGGTCACGGATCCATTTATATGTCTTCTTGCATTCATACTGATGTTTTTTAGCAGATGCTCTTATCTAGAGCGACACGATACAGATGTAGGCGACTGTAGTGTTGGTCGTCTGTCGTGCTTCTGATGTAGCATGATTTGCTTGGTTGGGCAAGAAATCGAACCCTAATCTGCAGCTCTGAAGGTGCTATACTACATTAACTGCTTCATGTAGCTCATTCAGTACTATAGGAGAAGACTGAGGGTCTAACGCACTACACTGTTTGTGCCAGTTTCAAGAACAAACATGACACATTTACACGTTATGTACAAAACTATGTGTCCCTCTCAAGGCATTTCAGGAAGAATCGTGTAAAATGTGGGAGAATTATGGAATTCAATGAAGTGCAGCTGTTTGCATATTCTGTTTTATTCTCCTCCGTTTTTGGAAAACTAGTAGCAGCCAGTTTTGCATGGAAATTCTCCTCTTAAAAGCTTGGTGTAAATAAGAGGTAGCAGTAGAGACTCTGGAGACTTTAACAATGACAGCAGTCAGAGAACCTAGACGGAGGCACAGGCCTCGAACGTGTGCTAAACGAATATTTCTGTCACGAATGGAAGTTTCAGACAGTGTGCATGCGCAGAGTAGCTTTACTTGGTCCAATCCAGCACTTGTAGTCAACACAGACAGGCGCCAAAACACAGGCAGGCAGCAACAATCTGGCACATCCATAGTCCAAAGCCAGGTAACTAGCAACGATCAAAACCAAGAGAATAACATACAAAGGCTCAGAACGAGCACACAAGACTTTACAAAGACTGAGTACGAACCGATATAATTAATAATAAAGTCAAAAGTATTAGTAATGGGGCACAGATGTGCATACACATGAATTCCAGACAAGAGAGTCCCTTAGGGGAGATCATACAAAATAAGATAAGATTTCTCAAATGCTCCGAGCCAGATGTATGTACGTTATACAGTGGTGTACAAAAGTCTTGTCTCATATTTTTCTGGACAGTAAGCATTTATTTGTGTTAAAAACAAACAAATAAACAATGCATTGTGATTGTGTATGTATTAGTGTTTTAGCATAATCATTATCAAATCCGTCCTCAAGAAAGTCCAGTATTTCATCACCGTTCAAAGAAAATATTTCATCTCCATTTCTTTTGACACCATTTAAACACAGAAGCTGCCCTTTACATTGTGTGAGGCTTTCTTAAAGAATGAACCAACTGACATGCTGCAAAATTACCTTCTCTCTACATTTGCATTAGAAGCAAAGTTACCGTTTTTGGAGTAAACCACCAATAATTGTGGGGGTTACGTTCCATGAGCACCTGTGTATAGTGTAAGTTGTGATGTGGTTAAAAAAAAAAATGCCTAAAAATGCGTTTTTATAGCGTAAACCCTAAATATGCCCCCAAATATGCTCCCAAAAGACTTTAATTTTTTTTAAACTCAGCTTAATAGATTACCCTTAAAAAATGTAAAGGTAAACAAGTATCCGTACTGTACAGTTTACACTGAACTGCTGTCTCTCGTAGTGCTAGAATGTAAAATACCGACATTACCCCTATATAGACTGTACTGTAATTCATGAACATGTGTTTTTTTTCATATGAGCTGCATTTTCTTTGGTATAAGCAGGGTAAATACAGTAATAAATTCTTTTAATTGGCAGTAATAAAAAGCTTTAAGAAGAACAAAATGAAAAACACTCAAGACGCTCCACGGGGGATATTCTGGACTGCAGCTACCAGAGATATCACAGGGCACCAGCCAATCAGCAGAAAGGAGAAATAAATAACATTCTTGGATTGACTACTGTCACGGCCGCCTCGTCCTCGCCTCGTAGATCCCGTTCCCCGTCTCCTGAATATTAGTTTCTTTCCCTCCTGT
>JBBPCY010000156.1:12038176-12066083 GCA_037974405.1 Brachyalestes nurse | reverse complement strand
AAAACACAATAAAACAATTACACAGAAACTCCAAAGCAGTTTATCACAACCCAGCCAGCTTATAGACACTTTTAAACTCAGTGTCATAACCTCCACGTTCAGCAAACAAAGGAGTTTGTCCGTGCATGTGTGTTTTTAAACCCTCAGCTATTGGTTAAAGAAAAGTAATTGATGTGAAAAACGTATGTTTCTGGATGGGACATGTATACCGGTCCACCTCCCATCACGGAGGGGGAACAGTTAAAGATGTGGTAGCATTGCATCTGGACGGGAAGGATAACCCTGAGAGTGTCGCGGTCCGGTCTTCTCACACCGCGAAATGGGTTAGTGGACCTAAGTGTATAGATATATATATATCTATATAGAATGTATATATGTATGTGTAGCTTTTGTTTTTGTTTTTGTTTATTTTCTGTCCTCACAGTACACCACTCCTCCACTCCTACACCAAAAAATGCCGATATTGTTCTTCCTCAAGGACAGTGGCAGCAAACAAAATGTGTATGCCTTTGTGCAATGCAAGCAGGCCATCTATTAAGGTGTGTGTGTGTGTGTGTGTGTGTGTGTGTAATAATGGGGTGGGAGTATGAGTATGCTACCTCCACATGTTTCCTGTCCTGGTTACTTCTACTGGGAGTCATAGCACCTGCACCTCCTCCCTTGCTCAACAGAAGTGGAGGAAAAAAAGAGAGTGCTTCCTATTGCTCCGCTCCAGTCCCAGCGGCAAGCACGGAAAATCTCCCGACAGGAACATTTTTCTTTTCTATCAGTTGTTTTCTCCCTTTGTTGTGCTATTCACACCGTGGAGCTCTCATGGCCTCTCCTGAATTTAGACTAAAACAAAGGAGGCCTTGTTGACAGGTTGGCAAGCAGGGAGCTACATGAAGGGGCAGATCGTATGAGAAAGAAGAAGTAAGCACAAGATAGAGGGTCAAAAGGGAGAGAGAGGAAGAGAGGGATATAGAGGAGCATAAAAAAATTGGAAAAAGTGATTCAACCAAAGGAAAAAAAAGGATGCAGCACTAGCACAGGATGCAGGATGTGTTTAGGATTTTTGATACAAACTGGAGAAATATTTCTTGGATTGGGTCCGAAGCAGAATAGATCCTTAGCTGCATTTTAAAAAGGAACACAAGTCCAAACATACCAATGGAAAATGCTACTAAAGTCTACAGCTTGAGCTGCATTTATCAGGAAACCTTTAATGTTCCTTACAGTTTTTCCAGTGAAGACATGCTGTAAGTGTTAATGATAGCAGTGTGTCCATTTACTCGCTGCCATTTCTGTCTGGGTTTAATGTCCAGACGGTCCAGGCCAAGGTGTGCCAGTTCCTGTTCTGTCATCAGCAAAGGGCACTGGAAAAGAAAACACAGAAAGAGCAATGGAAATGTTCGCTTAGAGCCAGCCAGCACAATGCGGCCGGAGACCCGTGTGACTCACACACTCACAAACACAGTGGCAAACTATGATTATTAGGGCTAGACCTTCAGTTCAGGTCATAAATGTCAAAAGTACTCTACCCAAACACCTTTACTATCTGTACAAGAATTTTAATATCTGTTAGCAACCCTGTGGGACCTGTGGGAGGTATATTAGTGTTGGGTTAACGATGGTGCACAATAACATACTTTGCCAATTGTAAAGTAACACAGAAAAGTAACATTTATCTAAAGATTGTAACTGAAATTAACATCTATTTTACCTTGCATGTTTTATATTGACTTCAGAGGAGAGTCCTGTGGATGGTTGCTTTAAACACCTTAAGCTGTTTGAGAGTAAGTTGTGGTCACTCTTTCTCTAAATAACCTAAAATGACTGTGGGTTTTTTGTGGGTCTGTAGTGAAATTTATTCCCTCTGGATTCCTGGTGCTTTGTGCCTCATTCACTGACTGAGATGTCTCTACCAGCACGTTCATTAACTTTTTGCAATTTAAAAGGAAGATGCAGAAGCATTGCTGTTTCATATTGAAAACTTTATTTTATGAATAGCTGTGGTGTATGTGTTTTAACACCGCTAGCACAATGCTAACTTTCCTCTGGGAATAATGAAATTTTCTAATTGTGATTCTGATTCTGATTTAATATGCAAATATGGGCATTTTAGTATCAGAAAACTTCAGTTACTAGAGGAATAAGATAAGATAATATAAGATAAACCTTTATTTGTCCCAGAAGTGGGACATTTGCAGAGTAGAACTGATTTCAACTTTATATACACTCTTTAAAATAAAGAAGTAAAGGTCAACATAAAAGCTAATATTATAAAAAAGAATGTATTTTAAATAGGAATACAGTTCCAAACATACTACAGAGCATGGGCACTAGAACCATTATAGAACTTTTCAAAATCATTCTTTCGCCCCCCCCCCCCAACTTTTTGATCCCCAGACAACGGCCGAGACTATGCACGCGCGCCAATCCCCATACCGCGACCAAGATTTTGCACGTGCGCACCAACACCCCCACCCCTCCACCCCCTGACCACCCGAGAAGTAGACAGATGCCCCTTACAGAGCCCTGCTATCGGACGGATAAAGTCTACAGCTTGAGAAAAGAACCATGCAAGCATGCATTTTTTCCCTGCGCTGAAGGGTGCTTTGACAAATGAATCTTTGAACTCTTTGCATAAGTGTAGTACTTATGTGATAAAAAATTAAAATAATACAGGTATGCTTGTACTCTTGCTAACAATAAATGAAAGCAAATGTGTATTGATTACCCCATGCCTATTTGTGTTCACTAGTTTCCATTCAGTTTTGTGGAGTGGTGTGAGCTAAACCATTTACAGTTTAACATCCCGAATACAAAGGAACTGATTGTGGACTTTAGGAAGCAGGCTCTTGTTCTCACCCCCATCACCATCAGGGGGACTGATATCAAGGTGGTTGAGGACTACAGAGACTTTGGAGTACACAGACAGCAAACTGGACAGGACACAGATGTTGTTTTCAAGAAGAGGCAGGGCCATCTTTATCTACCGAGGAGGTTCAGATACTTCAGTGTCTGTAAGACCATGTTGTCCATGTTCTATCACTCTGTGGTAGAGAGTGTGGGGTTTTTTGCTACTGTGTGCTGGCTCAGTGCGGTGCCAACAGGCTGAACAAGTTGATCAAAAGTCGGGTTCTGTTCTAAGTATCAAACCTGAGACCCTGGTGGAGGTGTTTGAAAAGCAAATGAAAGTGTCTCTGCATCATGGACAATCCCTCCCACCCACTACAAAACCAAACGTTTTAATTTTCCCCCTTAAAATTACCTTAATTTAAAATACAGTGAATTAAGGAAAATTAAGGGAAAAAGTGCACAGATTCAGGCTGATTAAGGGAAAATCAAATAATTTAAATAATTAAATAATTAAATTAAATAATTTGCTCCCTAAATAATAGAACCTCCTGAATTAACGCCTTAAATGTAAGATTAAGGGGTTTCACACTCATGCCTTAAATCTAATTTTAAGGTCAAATAAAGCGGTTGGTTTCACAAATTCACGGCCACTTAATTTGAATTAAGGGCTTTGGTGTATTTTCAGGGGTAAATTAAGGTAGGGTTAAACACATTTTAAGTACATTGTGTTTTGTAGTGACCCCATGCACGTCTCCTTAACAGGCCATCGGAGCACACACAGCAAAAGACTCATTGCCTCAAAATGCAGGAGATCCTATCTACCTGTGGCCATAATTCCTCAAGTCATCAATCTGTTCTAAAACATTATTATGTGCAATATCATATGTTCTCTAAATGGGTGCTAAATCACTTCATTACTTGCAATTTCTTATGTGCAATAGTCGTCATGTGCAATATTACTACTTGGTCAATATTACTTTTGATTACTTAATATTACTTCATTACTTCATTAATATTACTGTTGCACTTAGCATGCTAGTGACACAAAAATTTCAATCTGGATAAAGTGCTTTCTTATCATTGTTAGCAATATGCTTGATTGAACTATTTATTTAAATAATTAACAGTTTAAATCCACTTCCTATATCTGAATATTTGTGTTGGACAGTTAATGGTTAGACAGATGTGCCACTGACTCTCAAATAAATATTATGGACAAATCAGTTCCTAAAGGTCACACCTGCTGTTCTCACAGGTCCAAGTATTCTTAAAGCACTCCTACACTCATTCTTCAGCAACATCCATAACACAGATCTGTCCGGTTCAGGTCAGTGGTGATGAGGAGAAGTGACTCAGATAGCGACTGAAGCCAAAAATGAATCTGACAAACAAGTGAATTTGGGTCAAGCCGGAGTTCAGGTGAAGGACCCTCCAAAAACAGTAACCCCTTAACTCCCGGAATCAAACAGGAAAAGAAACAGGAAGAGGTCCTGGCACCAAGTAAACAAGCAAGGAGAGAAGTGAGATACAGCTAGAGAGAAGAATGAGAAAAAGAGAAGAAAGATAGAGACAAGGAATGAAAAGCAGAGGAGAAAGGGAAGAGTACAAGAGAAGAAAATGTCGGGGTCTTTGTCAACACTCAGGGCATAAATGAGACGCTAACACTGTTGCAGAGAGCCAGTCCAGTCTAACGACCAGACAGAGACTCGCTCATGCAGGACAGTCTTTCACAAGCTGAGTCCTAAATTAATGCTGCTCTAAGGACGAAGAAGGTAAATGTTTGGAGAGGTTAATCCCACAGGCACTTAAACTCTCAAAGAATAGGAGAAATAGGACACGTAATGGTGTTTAAGTATCTCAGGAAAAACTATTTAAAATAGTTATTAATTAAAATAAAATTGGAAGGATTAAGACTATCTGCCCCTGATGGTTCAGTTAATTTAGTGATGTTTGTATTTAAGTGTGTGTGATTTTAATGATTAGCTCACCTAAACCAGATATCTATACAAACAATGAATACACATTATTAGCCATCAATCAGTAAGTCTGTAACTGTTATTACTTCTGCTAAATATGTTCTGCTATAAACTGTTAAACTTTGCTTTGCTTGCATTTTGGCTTTGGAACCCTGCTAGAATCTGGTTTTGTATTCTGCTAATCTATGGAATATACATCCCTGCATGTTTTATTGCATGCTTGGGTCTGTCTTGGTCAGAACCTGACACTCTGAAGCTTCAGCTTCCACCACCCCTGTGAATATCACTCACCCTTCTCAGCAGAATGATCGTAGCAGGGTCTTCAGAAAGGCCCAGGACTATAGCAACTTCTCTAAAAGAGACAAGTGTCTGTTGAACTTCCTGAACCAAGTGGACCTTAAACTCCAAACAGAAAGTGACCTAGCTGCCTTCACAAGCCACTATTGACCACCTTATGTGCTCTCTACCAGCCTCCTCCACTTATTTATGAGAAAGTAATGGACTGTTTTCAATATGCTTCATTGCTGATGTTCTAAAATGTCTGAAATAAGTAACTAAATCCAGAGGTTGTGTAACTGCACCCTGTCTGGAAGGGAGACTTGCAAAATAATGTTAATGAAGGAGATTGAAAAGTGGTTGAAAAGTAAAAAAAGACTTGTGAGCAAGATTTGAGTGTAAAAATTCAAAGGTAAAATCAAAGAAAAAAAGAAATAATGAAAAGGAAAGTCATTTTTTTGAAAAAGTCATGAAAAAAACATCTGCAGCAAGAGGTTTAGAACACTATAGGAATTCAAGTTGAAAAAAAACATTTTAGTAAATTTTGTGATGAGTGCTATTTTTTGTTACTAATCATTTTAGAATGTTCCTGTAATTCTTATTTTACATTATTTATCAACATTCTAAAAAGCTACCTACCATCTGAAACTATGCTTAGAAAACAAAGAAATTCAACTGAAATAGAAAGCATTGAAGTTTTCTGGAAGGATTCTGGTTTTGCAACCAGTTCACTTCATCTTACTGTGTAATGGATTGTACAGCTAAAAGCTACAGTTATCTTCTGAGTGCTTTTTCTGTTTTAACGAGCACATTTTACTGTGATACTCTGTGCTTTTACATTCCATAGTCTGACTTCCAGCACATATAAACAGAGATACCCTGTCCTTGCACTGCTGCCATACATTAGCCACCGCATAGTAGTGGTGCTTACCTTCTGAACTTCACAGAAGCTTTAAAAATGTTATTGCCACACTGTTGGAGCCAGAGCAGAAGTGTCTGCATGTATTCTGAACCATAAGTATATTAGCGATGTCCACTCCAATTAGCATGAATTCTTGCAGATGTGGAGATCCATAAACACACATCTGAAACCTGGCCACTAAAATAAACCGCCTATCCCAAACAAGGGGCCTCTGCACAAACAGCACCGTGCTCACGACTTGAAGGTGAGAACTTACGCGATGTATATACAGGAAAGTAGCCGTTTTTATAATGGATGGTTTTCAAACGTGCTGTTGAGAAGATCAGCCCTACCAGGCTAGGCCCCATTCTGTTTTTCCTCCATGTTCTCAATCCATCATAAAGATCCTTTAGGCCTCTCAGCATTCCTTCATAAACAAGCACACAGGGGGGCTTGCGCATAGCTCTGTATGAAACATCTGAACACTGATCAAAGTTAAATCGCGTTTGTGTTTGCAGTTTGATAAACTGCATTTCAGGAATTTGGCTAATGGTAGCAGTATGTGAGGGCTGTATTATATTACACGGCTGAGAAAACAGAGGCGAGGGTTGCTTAGGGTGGTCAGCATGTTGCTGGGACAAAGGAGATTGACCACTGTTGTTTCTGGAGAGAGAGAGAGAGAGCGAGAGAGAGAGAGAGAAACAGATATAGGAGATGATTGTCAATGTGCTAGTAATACTTCAAGCATTAATCTTTTTCAGACAACAAACCACTTCAAGTCTAAGTCAAAATCCAAGTGAATTTCTTCATCACAGCCATGTACAAGTATACAGATGAAATGGCGAATTCAGGGTCCACAGTGTACACATACACATAGTCCATATAACAAATCCAGACTGCGCTAAGACATACAGGACAGTGCAATACAAAATGCGAGTAGGCAATATGCCAGAAAAACTAAACACCCTAATGACCGAACATGTCATGAGTACATGTGCAACACTGCAATTTATGAGCAAAATAATAGTATAAATAATAATAAAAAGTTACAACAATAAGGATTCTACTTATTGCAACCATGAGAATGTGCATTGTAGAAGTCAGTATGTTACTCAGTCTATGTGCAAATCAGTCCTTTGGATAAAGTAGCTTTCCATGAGTATAAGTTCTGTATAGCAGGTTTTGGGTGGGGTGGGTGGGGGTAGAGAGAGGATCCCAGCAGGCAGTGTTGTGTTGAGGAGCCTGACAGACTGGAGGGTAAGATCTGGCAGATCTGGCACTGATGCTGCAGTAGCTTCTCTTAGATGGCAGGAAAGCGAATGTGAGGGGTGAGTGGTGTCCCGCACAATGCTGAATTCATGGCGGACACTGCGTTTGCAGAATGTTTCTTCTAGTGAGGAGAGAGGCACCCCAGTAATGTACTTGCCATTCCAGATACTGATGCAGCTGGTCAGAAGAGTCTCAATGGTGCCATTGTAAAACGTGGCGAGAACTGGAGGGGGAAGGCTTAGTCATTTCAGTCGCCTCAGGAAGTGTATTCTCTTCTGGGCTTTCTGGTGGTGTTTGTCCACGTAAGTTCATCAGTTATGTACACACAGAGCAACTTGGTATTTATTACAATTTCCACTTCAGAGCCATTGATACTGAGTGGGGTGGACATTTTCCACATTTTTTTCTTTAGTCTTGTCAACATTAAGAGATGGATTGTTGTCTCTGCCCCAAGGGGACAGCCGTTCCACCTCTTCATCCCTTCTTATCAATCCCAGCACAGTCGTATCATTCATAAGCTTGATGATGTGGCTAGTAGCGTGTGTGGCTGCGCAGTTATGAGTCAGCAGAGTGACAAGAAGAAAACTGAGCAGCTACGGTGGAGCTCTGGTGCTCAGTGCGATGGAGTTGGTGGTGTTGCAGCCCATCCATGCTGTCTGGGGCCTTGCTGTCAGGAAATCTAAGATCCAGTTGCAAAGGGTGGAATTGAGGCCTAACCCACTCCGTTTCACAATCAGCTTGTGTAGTACGATTGTGTTGAAGGCTGAGCTAAAGGCTATCAATAGCATTCTGACATGTGTCTTTTTTATCCACATTACCCAGAGCAAAAATAGGAGTGTGAAATCAGTATCATCCAGAATCAGCCTTTGTGGCAATGGTTTTCATAAATATAGCTTTGGTGTTGTCTAAATTGGATGTCTGTAGTGGTGTTTAGTTCATTATATCTCACAGTAAGTCCCAAACCACATCACCCCCTGAACCGTATGGATTGAAAGCAGTACTGGAGATGTTTTGACCACTGACTTCTAGTGTTTGATAACAATGTTAAACCTATACCTCCAGTCCTGAACTAAAGAAGCAATACTCGAATTACAATTTCGTGTTGGCTAATCAACCTCATGTTGGGTAAGTGGGAAATTTCAACTTTTCCTCAAACAATTCCTTTAAAGCATACATGTATTTCTGATCTATTGAAATTATTGAATAATAAAAACACAGCGTTGAAAAGATCTAATCCTTCTGTATAGTATCAACACAAATCGAATACATCTGATGCAACTGTTGATTTTCTGGAAAGACTGATCAGCTGGTTTTTATATAGCACATTAAAGGAATACTTCAGTACATCGTGTATAATTGATAACCATTGACCTTTTATTAAAACAAAGGAAAGACAGGTGACCGGAACACGTCTTAAAATTGAAGCCAATTGGGAACTGCTGAAGCAACAGAGTCAGGTTCCTTTTCTACTCTTTACCTAAATACAGGAAAACTGCATAATTTCGCAGCCCCAATACCTATGATGCAGCTCAAGAAGAGTTTAACAATTAATTACATGGATGAGGTGTGTTGGATTAAGGAATTCTTAAAAAGGGGATGCCGGAATCTATTTCAGCTACTGAGTAGCATCTCCTGTGGTATTCAGAACATTCTCTGTATTTACACAGTAACAAGAATTGGTATTTAATGGTAATGTAAAATAATGTTTTCAAATGACTAAAGGCGTTTGTTTCTTGCAAGCAGTAAATTCATGTGAGTTGCCCTTTGCTGCATCATATTATTATTCATATTATTATGCCCTCCTATGCACTGTTAGAGCCAAACAAAATACTCAGCTTTTTATAAACAAGACCACTAATTAGTCCTTTCATAAGCGCTAATAATATACAATATTATTAATTAAAAGCAATACCTTTCCATCAGGCTTTTCATCTGTTTTGTAGGTGATATATGGTTAATCAGTTTCTGCTTTCAAAATGACATTCTAGATAAATTATACTAAATCAGCCCAGTTTAGAGCATCAAGTGTTGAGTGTGTTTTTGACTTACTAAACTGATTTAACTTTTAGTCCAGCCCATTTGACATTAGACATTAGTGCAGAGCATGTTAACTAGGATTTACCTAAACGTTTGACACCCTCACCCTACAGCCGTTTGGTCCCTACAGGCACATTCAAACGACACTGATTGCTGAGTAGCACTGGGTGATATTGATGAGATAAACAACTCTCAGCTCTGTTCATTCTTATCACTTACAGGATTTTCTTAGGAATATTAATGACTACAGTTTCCCACTTTTGATGTATTTGTTTGTCTGTCATGGTTATAAAAGAATTACCAAAGGTCTAATAGTGTGTATGAGCACAATTAACAACATTCAGAATGTGCAATTACTGCCATAATTGTTTGTATTAAATGCTGAAATGCCATTCAATTTGGAGAAGAATGGATTCTGACTAAAATCCAATGGTTAGGACGTAACTTGTCCCAAGTGTTAAAACAATGACATGTTCACAACTGTGGTTATCCCACTGATTCAGAATTCATCTAAGCTGCACTTCTCCGCTAGGTTAACTGAGTTTAGCAGCTTGAAAAAAAGGCTTTTCAAGGCGGAGTATTAATAGACATGCTACAGAATGCAGCAGCACACATTTTCATAATATATATATGGAGGGTTACTGAAATGTATGGTTTAATGCCTCTCCTGCTGTAACTGTTTTAACTGACTCAGATGCATTCCCTGGAGCAGAGGAAACTTAAATCAGTCGTCTCTGAGCAGAGGCAAACGTTCATTACTCAGTGAAATGGTCCCAGAATTTAAAAATATGGAGATATGGCTGGGCAGTGCTAAATGCTCTATCAGTATTCATTATATACCAAATGTTTTATCATCTTTAGCACTACTTGTTGTGCAACGTAACCACCACAGAATTATAGCAGTACCTTTTTCTTCACTAAACACGAAACACTCAGTTCTGAATTAGTAAGAAAAACAGGCATAACAAATGTATAAGACATTTACGTGAGGGTAACAGATGGTTAGTCAGCCTCACATAAAGGATTTGTACATATTATTATTACTATTATTGTTGTTGTTGTTGTTGTTGTTATTACTAATAATAATAATGACAAAAAGAACAAAAAGAACAATACTAATTATTACTATTGTTCTTACTATAATAATAATGATGATGATCATTATTATTATTATTAATAATAATAATATTTTTGTTATTGTTGCTGTTGTTATTGTTATTGTTATTATTATTATTATTATTATAAAACATACTAAAATCATCACATAAATGGTATTACAGATGATAAAGAAGAATGATTTCAATCTGATGTACGTCGCTCTGGATAAGAGCGTCTGCTAAATGCCGTAAACATATACGCAATAATAATAATAATAAAGCGGATGAGTAGTGACAATAAATACCAAAAATAAGAGAAGGAAAGAAAGAAAGGATTGCAAATGGTTGAGGCCTACAAGTATGATTTCCTAGGTATCAGTTAATTGAATTAACTGCTTTGTGAAATATTAAAACAAATTTCCAACTAACATTTAATTAAATGGCCCCCCTCCCACTCTTTGTCCAATTCCAGGTTTTCAGACTGTCTAGACAGGGTGAGACATATCCCTCCAGTTTATCTTGACTTCATGTTCTTTGTAATATTTCGGTAGTCAATGAACTTGCTGTTGCCAAACATCCTGGATCACCAAAGGTCAGAGGTTAGTTTACTATTATATATCAAGCTTGAGTCACTTACTGCTGCTAATGATTCACTGATTCTCGGGTAGAGTGGAATGGTCATCTACAAAAATCATTGATTGGGGTTTGTAAACAACTGATGGATGGAGACAGAGAGAGAGCTTGGCTTGAGTATTTACCACAATAATTGTTTAAACAACTCGGCAAATAGCAGTGGGGGGTTACATACAGAAGGGCTGGACCACAATGTGTGTGTGTGTGTGTGTGTGTGTGTGTGTGTGTGTATGCTGATCTATGCATGCTATAACGCTAATGGGAATAGTAAATGGAAGATATTGGCTAACAGATAAATGGCTGAAGAAGCACAATGCTAGATAGGGGGACAGTGTGATGGAAAGAGGGTTGAAAGAGGGTCAGGAGGGTTCACCACTGGGCACAATGAGGAAGTGGCAGGAGGGGCCAGGAAACAGAGTACACATCCTCAGACAGGAAAGCAGCCTTCTCTAGGAGGCATCCTGGAATCACATGCTTCATAGGACCCTTTCTGTACATCTTTTTCTGTATGATGAATGAATACATATTTATACACACATACATACACACACACACACACACGTGAATGTGTGTGTATGAACATGTATTCACATATATATGCATGTGTGTATTAGTATGTATGTGAATACACATATGTAAATACTATTATACCCTGAGTAATGGCTCGGCAGGGGCATCACAAATACCACAACACACCAGCACTGTACTTTTTCCTGTTGTAAATCAGGTCCTCATTAAGATCTGCTACACCCAAGGATAAGGAATCAGGTAAAGGCAGAGCTAAAATAACAAGCTAAAATTTACAGCCCTTTAACAAGCTCCACAGGATGAGATTTCAGCTAACCACAACAGTCTGCATTAAATCATTCCAAACAAAAACTCTCCTGCTGCCAGAGTTATATTTTCAAAAATACTGTGTAAGGCCTTCTGAGAAATGGGACCAAAAAGCTGCACAGGGAGAAAATACTTTTCACTAAATTATTATCTAAATGTCATGCTGCTTAAATGCCATAAATTTGCTCATGATTTAAGGGTGGTGGTTCGAATCCCAGCTGCTAGTGTCGCCACTGAGGTACCCTTGAGCAAGGTACTGTCCCCACACACTGCTCCCCTGGCACCCCTCATTGGTGGCAGCCCCTGCTTCACTTGGTGAATGGGTTAAACGCAAAGAAAGAATTTCACATTGTCCACACTGTGTGCTGTACTGTGCTGTGTTCACATGAGACTATAAGGGTTAATACAGTAAAAATGTAATTAGCTACTTTTATGTATGTTTACTGGTCTCACAATCTACTTTGTATTATCTGAAGAACTGTTGCCCAACAAGGGATACCACATGAACACCCTTCAGAATCAGATGCTGAGATTAAGTACATTGGTATTTTTGTTGCATAACAAAACAAAACAATTGCCGAAATGTAACATCAATGCTGTATTCATTAAAGTGTAAACAGTTATTTTAGGAATAAACAACTATCCCAGCTATGGTGATGAGGTAACTATTTAACAAACCCTAAACACAAATGTGGCACAATAACAATAGTTTGTTTGTTTGTTGTTTAAGTGAACTTCCTAAAGGTTTCCACACAGTGTGAACAATGTGAAATTCTTTCTCTGCATTTAACCCATTCACCAAGTGAAGCAGTGGGCAGCCACCAGTGTGGTGCCTGTGGAGCAGTGTGGGGACAATACCTTGTGTTAGGGTACCTCAGTGGTGCAACCGTCAGTCCTGGGATTCTTCTGATCTTTCTGGGATCAACCTTCTGATCGCAGGGGCAACTCCCTACTGCCAGGTCACTGGTTGACTCTAGAAAGATTAATTTAGTTCCCTTGAACTTAATGGTGTACATTGGTTCAGCGAGGAACAATGCCCATCATTATAAATGTTCAGCAGCCATGGATGGAACACACATTTGTGGGCTAAATATGGACACAAGGGGGCTGGTGATCAGTAAGAAAAGTACAGTGTTGAATAGTAATTTGTCTTTTTGAATACATATTCAGTCTTTGAAATATCACCATTTGGTTTCCTGCTGTAGCAGACTGTGCTGAACAAATGGTGCAGAACAGTTGTTAGGTAAAAACTGGTGGTAATTGTTTACCATAACTGTGTAATATTCTCTGGCTTTTGTGCTTTCAAAACTACCTCGGTTTGTACTTATGCAGTCCTTGTTTGCTGATTGTGTGGCCACAGTACTCAGTAAATTTGCTCTTACTCCAAACTCTGCTAATCTGATCAGAATCTTCTTAAGATTTATAAGGTGTTCCTTCTCATCAGCTGCAGTGACAATGGTATCATCAAGATAGCACTGTGCGCCAGGAATGCCCTGTATCCACTGTACTTTGCCATATTAATTTTGCACATGCAACACTGAATTGTACTGGAACAAACCACAATGCTTATTCCTTGTGAGATGCTTCTTGGACAACTCTTCTATTTGCATCTGAAGGTATACTTGTCCCAGAGTGATCTTGGAGAACTACTCACCACTTGCTAATGATATGAAGATGTCCTCTATGCGTGATGAAATGCACTGTTCTGCACACAATTCAGTGATCACTCTTACCTTGGAGTCACCACAGAAGCATATATGAACATTGCTTTTCACTATGGGCACTATGGGAATTACCCAGTCAGACCAATACACTTTGAAATGATACCATCGTTCTCCAACCATTTCTGCCAAAACTGTCCGTCTGTCAATCAAATCCAACCATTTTCAATTATGTTTTTGTCTGTTGGTTATTGTTTAAAAATGTCTTCATTTCTTTTACTCACGTCCCTGTTAGTGGCTAGCATTTATGCTCCTCTAATTCATTCTGTCCTTTTTTTGCTTTTCAGGCAAAAGTCCACTGTTCTCTCCTCATTGGTGAAAGGATTTAGACTGCGACAATGTTCCTTTGTGCTGAAAAAAACACATCTGCAATAGAGCGGCTGCATTTGGTCTGGGCCATCAGAAGGCCAAAAAACACTCTACACTCTCTTTGATGTCCAGCCAGGTCAGGCACAGCAGGGGTGGAAACGTTGTCTGGGGTAAGGGGGGAGGAGGGGAGTTGAGAACGTGCGAAGTCTCGCGTGGAAGGTCTCCGTCCTTCTCTGGTGGGTAAGGGGGTGTTTGCGCGAGTGCAGAGTCTCGGCCGTTGTTCGGTGGCGAAACAAATGATTTTGAAAAGTGGAGGGACCTGGAGCTCTATCACACCAGAGAACACAGTTCCACCGCTCCACATTGCTGGGAGGCTCCTCTCTAGCAGCCATTTGGCATTGGGCATTATGAACTTCAGTTCATGTGTGGCTGCTCCAGAACAGACCATTCTGCAATGCTTTTCTACAGAGATTATGCAAGTTTAAGTGCCCAGATGTCCACACTGGGTGCCTCTTAAAGTAGCTGAATTCTCTACTTAAAATAGGCATTTGGATACACTATATGGACAAGAGTATTGGGGGGCCTGGCCATTACACCAGCAGGGACTTTAATGACACTGCATTCAAATACATAGACTTTAATATGGAGCTGGTCCCCCCATGCAGCTATAACAGCTATATGTTTTTGTGGGAGTTTGTATAGAGCATTTATGAGTTTAGGCACTGATGTTGGGTGAGAAGGCCTGGGTCACAATCTCCGTTCCTGTTTATCCCAAAGGTGTTGGATGGGGTTGAGGTCAGGGCTCTGTGTGGGCCATTCAAATTCTTCCACACTGAACTTATCCAGCCATGTCTTTATGAAGCTTGCTTTGTGCACTGGGGCACAGTCATGCTGGAATAGCAAAGGGCTTTCCCAAATTTGTGTTCACAAAGTCGGAAGCATGGCTTTGTCCAAAATGTCTTGGAATACTGAAGCATTAAGATTGTCCTTCACCTGGAAGTAAGCAACCTAGCCCAAACCCTGAAAAACAGGTCTGTCCCAATACTTTTGGCCGTATTGTGTATGTGGAGACAAGAGCTAGGATTCAGCCACGAGTGCACAATTCCTTACTGGACATATGGTGTACTATCTGTGTGTGTAGAAGCCCTAATTCCATAACTCACACTATAGAGAATAGAGAGCAATTCAGGTCATGGTAGTTCAGACATCCATTATTCCAGCATTGGCTGCCCCCTGGTGTACAAATGGTAACTTCTGGACTTAGACATAATCCACTGTCGACGTAAAAATAAATTTGTCATATTTTAGTCAAATAAAATCGTATTTATTTAAACAGTACAGCCGTTGTTCTGCAAAAACTACTAAATTAAATTCCCTTACCACTAACTACATTTCAGCGGAACCATGATCACAGGTCCTCGTTTTCCAGCCGAAATGTTACACGGAAACATGCTGCAGTGTTGCAATGGGGCTTCAGATAGTTGACATTGTTTGGGTTTTGCTGGCTCTAGTGTTTCTAATAGCATTTTGTTTTGTTAAATTATCTTTAAAGTTTCCAAGGGATGTCGAGCAGGTTTTCCAGGATCTTATTCGATACGGAAAAACTAAGGAACAGCTCAAACGTTCCAGCATCTTGCGGTTTTTCGACATTCCCAAAAGGTGCTCATCATCTCCTTTCTTCATTTTCTATTCAGTGCAAAACTGTAGAGGATTTAACATTCGTGAACCGGAGTCGTGTTGATCGTGCTGCTAACGTTACCGAATAGCAGACTAAAATGAATATTAATTATCATCTTCACAGACACATTTAAAATATGATCCCTGTAATGACCTCTCCCCATAGGCAATGCACTCATTTTAGTCTTACACTCTTGTGATTTTATATATGCTATGTTCTTTTGTTGATTATGTTTATTATTTATTTTCTGTCTTCTTTTGCTCCCCCCCCCCCCAATTTTATAATCTGGTTTACGTGTCTGTAAAGTGGCCTTTAAATACAATTAAAAATAAAATAGTAAGTTAATTATAATAATAGTAGGCAATGCCCCGTGACAGGCCTGCTAGATTTGATTTTAC
Organism: Brachyalestes nurse; assembly: GCA_037974405.1. Lineage (NCBI taxonomy): Eukaryota > Metazoa > Chordata > Actinopteri > Characiformes > Alestidae > Brachyalestes > Brachyalestes nurse. The sequence continues at coordinate 12,050,113 of JBBPCY010000156.1, read as the reverse complement.
TGGAAGGCTGTTGACTGAGAGAGTCTTAAATAGTTCTGTTAAACCTGTTAAATTCTGTTAAATACCAGTCAGGAGATTTCTTGAATCAGGAGTGTTTTGCCAGAGAGTTTGCTTTTACCAACTTCCATATTCAAGTACACTATATGGACAAAAGTATTTGGACACACCTTGTTTTCAGGGTTTCTGCTCTTAATGCTTCAGCATAGCAAGATATTTTGGACAACGCCATGCTTCCAACTTTGTGGACACATTTTGGGGGAAGGCCCTGTTCTGTTCCAGTGTGACTGTGCCCAAGTGCACAAAGCAAGCTCCGTAAAGACATGGTTGGATGAGTTTTGGTGTGGAAGAACTTTACTGGCCCGCACAGAGCCCTGACTTTAACCCGATCCAAGACCTGGAACTGGAATGGCGATTGCGAGCCAAGCCTTCTCGTTCAACATAAGTTCCTGAAAGTGGAAGTTGTTAATGCTGCAAAGGAACAACAACTCTATATTAAACTCTATGTATTTGAATGTAAAGTAGCTGTTGGTGTAATGGTCAGGCGTCTCAATACTTTTGTCCATATAGTGTATGCAGAGAAGCTGAAACTCGTTCTCAAGAAAGAGAAAGTAGAAGTCAGAGAAACTTAAGTAATGTTTGGGATTGCAGCAGACCTTCTTAGTACATCCAGCATCTATGAAGTAAAAGTAGAAGGAAAAGTATTATAATTTCTTTAATTTTCTTCTGCCCCATGCAAAGGAGTTGGAGCCTCTACTCCATAATTCTTACTTTCTTACTGTTTTATTATTCATTTACAACACATTTTCCTCTGATCCTCCTGTAGATGGTTTTGGCATTTCTATGCCGTGTCTGTCGCCTGGAATGGACTTCTTCTTGTCCTCTCCATCCGTGCTATATTCTTCGATGAGATACTCCCTGAATTCTTGACAGACACACTTAGTTTCCTCAGTGGACATCCAAAAGCTGCTTGGACTGGTATGGGTGTTACTGGATATACTGATTGCTGCTCATGATATCTGCAATCAATAGACCTACCTCTAAAAGATTTTACCACCTTCTCTCTGTCAGTCAGTGTTTGTTTTTGTTTCAGAACCTCAGCTTACTGTCCTGGTGATGCAAGTGCTAGTGTGGCTTCATTCAATTAGACGCCTGCAGGAGTGCCTGTTTGTCAGCATTTTCTCAGACGGTGTGATCCATGTTGTTCAGTATGGATTTGGTTTGAGTTATTACGTTATCCTGGGATTGACTGTCCTGTGTGTGGATGTCTCACAACCTGCAGAGAGTGAGCATGGTACAACAAATTTTTAACATTTAACACAATGAAACCACATAATTATGTTACTAGTCACGTTCATTGCTGTAGAAACAAGCTAAATGTTTTCAGATAACTAGAAAGAGAGTATCTGGACTATTTAGTGCAACACCCTCCTGCTTTATTGTCCTAGACAAAGTAGGTTTATAGCTGATGTTTGTCTTTTGATTCAGCAGGTGTAGGATGCAGTGTTTTAAAAAACAATTTTGATACATTTTAAAGAAAAGCTTTATTGTTTCAGAAACCTTTGTTTTGCCCCCATTAGAATAAAATTCTGAATTGAATGTATAAGTATAGGTGCACAGACATTCAGCTTTCAATGAATGTAACTAGTGTAGTATATTAGATATTCTCAGACACCTAAAAAAGGTGGTTATTGTGGTAATAGTGTTTATCTTGTTTTTCTGTCAGGAGCCCCTGCTGACCAATTTCTGTCCCAGTTCACGTGGTACCATGCAGCAGGAATCCTGATGTTCATCTGGGCATCTTTGCTACAGCACCGCTCACTCTCGCAGCTGGCTGGCCTACGAACTAGCAGCTCTGGTGAGAAACAGTTCAACAAAAATCAAATTTACTTTCCACTTGTAGCCATATGTAGTCACTCAACAAAGAACAGTTTTCTGTTGTCTTTAGTTTAGAACTGCAGCTGTGAAAGCAAAGAGTGATCAAGATCATATGCTTTCTTTGCAAAAAGCTGAAATTAGTGTTGGTGCCAGTCTGTCCAGTTTGAAGTTCATAACTTGTTTGAAGGTTATGTGACAGTAAGGACTTTTTTAGTATTACCGGTGATCTCTTTTTCTGTGTGCAGGTAAGGTGGAGACTTTTGCCCACAGGATCCCACATGGGGGCTGGTTTGAACTGGTGTCCTGTCCTCACTACCTGGCTGAACTGCTGATCTATACCGCCCTGGCTGTGTGCTGCGGCTGCCGCTCTCTCACTTGGTGGATAGTGGTCCTCTATGTTCTCTGCTGTCACGCTCTGACTTCCCAGCTGAGCCACGAGTACTACAGAAGCACATTTAAAGCTTATCCACGTCAGCGCAAAGCCTTCATTCCTTTTCTGCTCTGATATACCATGGGATGTTTTTATATACTCTGGACATTTTATGATTAAGTGTGTAAAATGATCAAATAATGCTGTTCATGTCCATGTTTGGTCTTGGTAACAACCAACAGTGAGAAGGTTACAGGTTCAAATCGATGTTAAGCAGTTTGGCAGGGCTACCTGTGGTCCCCTCACAGATTCAGTGTTAGACATATTATGGTCCCATTTCAGCACTAACGTTGATGGTGAGCAAACGACTGAACCCCTTGTCTAGAGTTGCAACAACATTTGAGAGACATCTCTGTTTTGTAGAAATAAGCCTAAGAGCTAGCGCTGTTATTGGCGAAAGTCTCAGATTGATGAAAAACAAATCCAACCATCTCTTTACAAACGTTGCTTTGTGTACTGGGGCACAGTCATGCTGGAATAGAAAAGGTTCTTCCCGAAACAGCCCACAAAGTTGGAAGCATGGCGTTGTCCAGAATGTCTTGGTATGCTGAAGCATTAAGATTGCCCTTCACCATAAAGACATGGTTGGATGAGTTCGATGTGGAAGAACTTGACTGACCACAAGCCCGTCCAACACCTTTCAGATGATCCGGAGGATCATCTCGTCTAACATCAGTGTCTGACCTCATAAATGCTCTACAGAATGAACTGGCACAAATTTCCACAGAAAATGGAAGCTAAGCTGCAAAGGTGGACCAACTCCTTATTAAAGTCCAAGTATGCAATGTCATTAAAGTCCCTGTTGGTATAAATGGTCAGGCCTCCCAATACTTTTATCCATTTAGTGCAAGTAATGATATTTACAGGGTAAGACTACTACACATGAGATATTGCACATAGTAATAATGCAGAGTACATTTTTCGCTGGTGGTATGAATGTGGGCTAGAGTTCCAGATTTGCATGTGATTTGTGATGACGTGTATTTTTTCTGGCTTGTGATGATGTGGGTGATAAGATTGAATAAGGAAGGCTGTTATACAGGATAAATGTAGGATGTGCTACTATGAAGATTTCTAAAGGGCGTAGATTCCTGCTCCACTATCAGATTCTTTTGCTCCGTTTGTATTAAGTTTCTTTTCCTGTCTGCTTGCCTTGACCTTGCCTGATCTGTGGCCCAAGGTCTCACTAAATATATCCTCAGAGCTGACTAGCATGTAAATGCATGTAAATAGCATGTAAAGAAGTGGCACACCATTATTGTCAGTGTGGTGCGGGGACGAAAACAAGAGATGATTGTGGACTTCAGGAAATCAAGTCCAACTCACACCCCGCTCAACATCAATGGCTCTGCTGTGGAGATTGTTAAGAGCACCAAGTTCCTCGATGTGCACATAACTGAGGACCTTACATGACAAGAAACACCACTTCCCTAACAAAGAAAGCCCAGCAGAGACATCACTTCCTCAGGCGGCTGAAACAAACAAGTGTTCTGACCAGCTGCATCAGTACCTGGTAACATGTCTGACCGCAAGCATCTGCAGAGTGTAGTGAGGACAGCAAAGAACATTATTTGGGCTGCCTCTAGCCTCATTGGAAGAGACATGCCACACATGGACTGTAAGTAAGGCCTGCAACATTTGTGCAGGACCCCTCGGGCTGTCAGGCTCCTCAATACCATGCTGCCCCAGCAACCCCTCTCACTTCCCTCTCCACTCCTACAAACTGCTTACACTGACCATACACTCATACACAACCACTTTAAAAGTCACACATAAGCCTTAAAACACAAACCTGCTCATTATACTAGGTGATACTGCTATACTGTGTATACTGGTTAAAATGTCCATACTGTTCGTACTGCTTGCACAATTCTTAGAATGCACAAAAAGAATCCTTACTTAAGCTGCTATTTATGCTTGGTCATACTGTTATAATGTGTATACTTATGTTGTCAATATACTGGTCATATTGTTTATACTGTTTGCACAAGTCTTTGGGAATGCACAAACCTTAAGAATGTATACTCAGGCTGCTATTTTTCACTTGTCTCATGCCGTTTTATACTGTTACACTGTTTACATGTTCTATTCTGGTCATACTACTTACACATTCCTTCAACTGCTGCACATTTTTGTCTTACTTATATGCACAGTGAGCTGTCCACACACTCAGGACAGATCAAATCGCACCCTTACTTTATTTTATACTTCTTATTTCCACTGTTTTTATTTTGTTTACAATGTCTTATGTCTGTTAAAATATATGTACAATGTGGAACCTAAGCTTTGCCAATTCGCCTCTTATATACTTGTATATGACAATAAAGTTCACTTTGACTTTGACTAGAAAAGGGACTTCCTCAAAAACTAGGTCCACAAAGTTGTTCAGCATGTCGTTGTCCAAACTGTCGCCCAAATTCTTTAAACAGGTGTGTCCCAATACCTTTGGCCACGTAGTGTAAGTGTGGTTTAAATTGAGCCCCACTTTCCTAATTAAAGCTGCAGCGAGACCCAACTTAACCCAGTTTTGTACTGTGTAGTTGACTGACAGCTTCAGCAGCTAATCACTGACCTCTTCTTCATGACGTAATTCGCTAGGTACACGTTTTCGTCTAGACGGGCCAATCAGAGCGCTCCAGCCACCAGCACGTTCGTTCCTGCTACAACAGCGGTTCGATGTGTTGTTAACATGAACTCAGCTAGTTAGTTAGCTAGCTAGCTAGCTAGCAGTTTAGAGTAATTTGGAAAGTAGAAGTTAATTGCAAACGGTTTTTATGAGCTTGGTTTATCGTTACCCTTCTGTTGTGTTGATAAACTTTTAAAATGCCTCTCCGGGCCGGTACTCGGCATGCTGAGGGGAATTTGTTTTGCATCCTACTGGCCCTAATTCTGCTAATTCTGACCAGAGTCTCTGCTATTCAAGAAGAGGCCAAAGTCGGTGAGGAGCAACAGTCTGTTGAGGTAATACCAGCTGCTTAACGTCATAAATACACCTCAAGTGGGCAAACTATGCCAGGTCCAGCTTGGCTACGTGTTCAGGATCGTGGGCTTCCTGGCTAATGTTAACCTCCAGGCTAATGTCATGTTAACAATGTTAACAATCTCAGGCTAAACTTGGGCGACAGCGGTGTGTTTCAGGCTGGACCCGGTTTGTGAACTACTATCCAGCTTCAACCCAGTAGAACATGTCCTAGTGTCACATCTATAACCTCTCTTTCATATATCTTCTGTGGTTTAACTGATGAACTTTTTAAAAGAAGGAACTCTCAACTTACTCGAGCAGAACTAGAGCCACACACCACATGGTTAATGTTCACAATTTTCAGTCTTTCCTGCACACACAAGTACAAAGTTATGCCTGTCGATTGCTGAAATGTATTAACTTGTACACTACGTTGCGTAGTACAAATTACTACGTACAATTCATTTAGAAACGGACATTGTCACGTGAAAGGGTGACAGTGGCAGGAGAGAAACCAAGATATAAGTCACTTTCCTCTGGTCACACCTGGATAGTGAAATTCTGATAGAAGTTGACAGAAGCACTGCTGGTTGAGTCATACAACTTACCTGTAGTACTTTGAAACACAGGAGTGAACACATCCACGTGGCGTACTTATAGAAACCGTTCCACATACCTTGATCAGAACCAGTAAAGGAACTGATGATGTAAGCCACTTGTATTGTCATTGCCAAGCATACACAATTGTAGATATTAAATAGCTGTCAAATCTTTCCATCTACAGAAAGCTGCTACTGGCCAACCTGCAGGTCCAGTAGTGAGTCAAGATGAGCCAAGTAAAGCCAACCTGGGCTTTATACATGCGTTTGTGGCAGCCATTTCAGTCATCATTGTCTCTGAGCTGGGAGACAAAACTTTCTTCATTGCAGCCATCATGGCCATGCGCTATAACCGGCTCACTGTCTTGGCAGGAGCAATGCTGGCTCTGGGTCTCATGACCTGCCTGTCAGGTGAGTGTAAAGAGTTTTTTGTTTTTGCTTGATTGAAAGGAACTGTGAATTCTGTGTTTTGTTTCTTATAAAAAGAGTATTTAATTTATTTTAAAAAATTTATTGTTTAGAATTACATCAAAGTAATAAAAAGCGTGTTATGCAATAGACCCAAAGACACATTAACACGTGACTGTTTCAGTGTATATTCATACTAAATGTATGAGGAAGTACTATTCCACAAGTACTACTATGCTGGAATGGTTTAATATTAACTTTTGACCTGTGTTCTCCCATTAGTCCTGTTTGGATATGCCACAACTATTATCCCACGGATTTACACCTACTATGTTTCCACTGCGCTTTTTGCCATCTTCGGTGTGAGAATGCTAAGAGAGGGTTTGAGGATGAGCGCAGATGAAGGCCAAGAAGAGCTTGAGGAGGTACAGGCTGAAATTAAGAAGAAAGATGAGGAGGTAAGAACCATCTAAGGACTATCATTCATCCTGTGCAGCACTGCTCGTGCTCTATGCCAAATAGGGGTTACGGGTCCTGATTTTGACCCCGCTGCTGATCGTGAGAACTGGACGCAAATGACTAAATCAGCAAAACTGCAAACCATAAACAGGGAGGGGAACTGATAACTCAGAAAACCTGTACTTTAAATGTGTGTACTGAGCAAACCACACTAATGATTCAGATTATAGATAATTTGTGTTTACTTTAAATCTGAGGGGGGGGGGGTTTAAGCTGGGTGTGCTAATGTTTTCAAATGTAAGACAGTGGCATACTGTTAAACACCATACGAAATACCTTTGCTATGCCATTAAAACATAGTTTGTAAAGTGCAATTTGTGTAAGCTGTATGCTACAGGCCTCTTACGTTCTCAGAGCTTGACCTCAATAACAGCAGATGTCGTGTTCTAATTAAGATTGTGACACTACAGCAAAAGGATGCTGACATGCCTTCTACTTAGTGAATTCAGCCACTTTAATGTGCATGTTTTACTGACACAGGTATTAAATTACACAAACCCAGCTTGTGTAGTCTCCATTGAAAAGCATTGTCAGTAGAATGGGCCTGAGAACTCAGACTTACTGAAACAATGTTGATTAGAGATACTAAGCCAATGATGTGGGACACTGCACACATTACTGGCAGAAGTCAACCATTATTGCTCATAAACGGCTGAATGTTGCCCAAGAGCTTACAGTCAGCACTGGGCTGTGGAGGAGTGTGTTTTTTGGAGTGGTGGATCTTATGTCTTTGGGAGGAGCTGGAGTGCTGGAGCATCCGGTATCAGTATCGGACCTCACGAGAGCTCTTGTGTCTAAATGCAGTCAAATCATACCATGCAAGCATAGTAATTAGCCAATATCTAATGTAAAGTCTTCCAAGAGGAGTAAAAGCTGTCACTGCAGCAAAGATAGTGAGATATACATACATACATACATACATACATACATAGCAAAACAGCAAGTTCATTTATTCACTATATTCACAAAACCTGGTCTTAAGGGTTGTATATATTTCACCCATTTGGCTCAGGGTTTGACATTTTACCGAAGAGACATTTGGGGTTTTTTTTTGGTTTATTTAACATAAGTTACCAAAATGTTTGTTGAAATATTACAGATCTTGTTTAGCAGTTCTCATTCACTTCCATTTCCTATAGACATTTCAGAGAGGAAAAACTATTAAGCACAATGTTAAGATATATTTTAATTATATATGGTTATTTAAATATTTTTAGTTTCAGATTCTCAGTCACCTGCTAGGATGAGCCAGTGGCTGTTTAGTGTGAACACAACACCCTGAGAGCTTTGACCTGATGTGTATTAATTGGTCAAATAAGCTTTGAGACTCTACCAAAAATAACCCTAGTGAATCAACTGAAGATGTCCAGACTTTAGTTTTTTGTTTGCTTTAATATATAAACTCATTAAAAAAAAAATTTATATTAAAATTAGTTCCATGATGTTTTAACTTCTTTGTTTGATTAGTCACCCAAACTTTTGCCTACAAGTATACATAGAAGTACACATATAAATGTCAAGTAAATAAATCAACAAGCACATATAGTCTGTAGATCAATAAAACACTAGTTATTACATGTTGTTTTACATTTTTGACTCTCCTCTCTTGTGATCTCTTCACTTCCTGCAGCTCCAGCGCTATAAACAAGCCAATGGGGCGCCAGATGTGGAGACCGGGGCAGGAGCGGCTATGTTGCCTCAAAGGAAGTGGCACAGTTTGATCTCCCCCATCTTCATCCAGGCACTCACCCTCACCTTCCTTGCTGAGTGGGGCGACCGCTCTCAGCTTGCTACCATAGTCCTGGCTGCACGAGAGGTCAGATTACACATATATACACACACACACACACACACACACAACTGCCTGGACAATCTGGAGATATTTGTCTTGAGTGGATACAAATGTTTTGCTAAATTTTCAAAGTAATTATAATCACTCAAACTGCAGTATAATCAGACATCTGTTACCTTTAACTAGATAAGCCATGGCTTGGAGAGCACTGGAGTTTTTAAGACAAGAACCACTTCTGCCTGAAGGGTCCCTGAAGGGCATAGGACACTGAATTAAAACTGTCCAAAAATGCCTATTTGTGTGGGCAGTCAGTTTAAAAAGAAATTAAAAGCCAGATGAAAAAGTGTGAGAGAACACCAACCCAACCCAAAGATGTGTGTGTGTTCTGGCCGTAACATGTGATTTCATATTAGGCTGATCATGTGAGCCTTCACAGTTGTCGATAGGTGGTGCTATTGTGCAGTGGTTTCAACCTGTCCACACTGTCTAAAATTTGACTTCTAGATAGACTGTAAAGATGCTTTAAAATGAATGGTCAGAAATTTAAATGCATTTTCCTTACTCCCTACTCTACTTCTAAATGTGAAATGCTACTGGGGACGGTGTCTGAGTTTACTGAGTACAGGCTTGACTGACACTTTTTTTTTTTTTTTTTTACAGGATCCTTTTGGCGTGGCAGTGGGTGGGACTCTGGGTCACTGTCTATGCACAGGTCTGGCTGTAGTTGGTGGAAGGATGGTAGCTCAGAAGATATCAGTCAGAACTGGTAAGAGCCTGATAAATAACAAACGGTTTTCCCGAGTAAATGGTACACGTCAATTAATAGCCTAATGCTGTGTTTACCTCCACAGTTACAATCATCGGTGGGATCGTATTCCTTGCCTTTGCTTTCTCTGCCCTCTTCATCAAGCCAGATGCTGGATTCTAATTGGAGGAAAGCCTTTCTGGTGGGGTTCTGTAAATACCAGCTCAACTGTGCTCTACTCACAAAGAGGAACTGTACACAGAGACTAAGTGTGAATAGTGGAGTGTGTATGAGTGTGAGAATGCAGTGTTATTGCTCATGCCTAAAGACCCTGTCACAAGCTGTTTTTTTGTTGTTTTTTTTTTTTTGTTTTGAAGTTTAACAGAAAGTTGAGGTGGCAGTGTACCACATTATTCACTGATCTCAAGAAAGTGAGCGTTTGTGTATTCAGCTGTGTGTTTTCAGGGACTGCAAATTGATGTTTCGTCAACTTCTGTGACAGGTAACCCTTAATGGGTATCATCTGCTTTTCAGATCACTGCTTTTCTGTTCTCCAATCATCGTACTTGAACATACCCGGTAGTTACAGAGTATTCCAGCACTCATTTTTGAGTGCTGAACAACGCAGTAGGTTCAGTTAACAGGCTTAGTACGTGTCTCGTTTTGGTACCTACAAGCAGCAGATGTCCAGTTCCAAATGACCAATCATGCAGCCCTTCTTTTTTCTATTTCTTTTGATTCTACCAGTCATAACATTTGTCATCCCCAGAAAGCCCATTCAGTGGCCAGGTCTTAAAAGGCCAGTAGTGCTTTTTAGTAAATCCCATTTTATTTTTAATCAAGAGTGGGCTGACCCTTTGAAAAAACCTATACTGCCATGAAAATGAACAGGTGCCCTAGGGAAAGTAATTTGTCAACCCTGCAAACAATTTCTATTTATTCTTTTGTGCACTTTGATTTTTTTTCTCCTTTTTTTTAAGTTCATGTACTGTAGTACTGTCAGGGAAGATACTGACTGCTGGTTTGTTTTTCAAGGTGACTAGACTTCATTGTCAATATTTGACAGAACAAGCAGATTCACTATTATGTGGTGGGGAGGAGCTTATTGTGCAAAAACAGAACTTGTAAATACTCAATTAAAACCTGTCAGTCAAGCTTTTCGACTGTGGACTTGTCACCGTAATGGAACCTGAAAAGAAAAAAAATATATATGCACATATAAACATATGCTTTCCAAAAAATTAGAATATCATTAGAATTTACTTCCATAATTCCATTCAAAACGTTACACTTTTCAAAACGTTAAACATTCCTGTTTTTGTGGGTTTTATGAGCTGGAAGCCCAAATTATGTACAAATAAACAACTTGAAAGAACTTGAAATCGTTTAAGTTGTGGGCTCTGAATCTATAATCTGTTAAAGTGTAATGTTTTGAACGGAATTATGGAAATAAATCAACTTTTCCATGATATTCTAATTTTTTGGAAAGGGTCTGTATATGCACATACACAAAAATCATTATCAGAAGGGAAACTAGACAAGAATGTGAGTGCTAGAAAATGTACCTTTCAGGACTGCAGTCACCAAATCTGTCTTTGGAGATCAAACTTCTTGCTGAATCTAGTTCAACTATAGTATGATTGGATAGATCTGATGTATGTTAGAGGGTCATGAGAACTTAAGATATTTCTTAAAGATTAATGAATGTCAACTGGACTGGCTGACTCCCGCTGAATTTTCCTGAAGGTAAATTCTATGCGTCTGATTTTCAGGGAAAAAATGTGGCTTTTAACGCCGTATGGATTCAGTTTAAAAAGAAGCAAAACTGTTTACATGGTTCAGGCAAGTTTTAGTATTGCTTGACTCGCCAGTCTACATTCATCAGTGAAATTAACACAAAGAAATCAAAAGGTTTTTTTGTGTTTTTTTTTTAAATATGTTTATTTTCAAAATCGAGTAAGGGGAGCAAACGGCACCATTCGCTTAAAAAGCTTCCATTATGAATGTAAGAATAGCCTGGCTCATTAAATGAACCCAATGCAGCACACGCTCTGATATTACAGCACCTTTACAAAGCACACAGCTTATTTTACTTGGCGTCCATGAAAACCACATCATCCTGCAGTTCCATGGATCACTGGATTTCAGACCATGTTGTGAACCCTAACAAATTGCTAAAGTTGAAAACTAATCACAGGTGCGTTAAAAACTTCGGTTGCTCTTTTTTCCTTCCCTCTGTGTACTGAACAGATCAATTTCATGAGCCAAACAAGTGTTCTGCAAAGAACGTCACACATACGAAGGTTAAATGATAGCAAGAGAACACTGATAGACATTCAGAACTTCTAGTGCATACATTAGAACTACAGAACATTAAACATGAGTAACCAGCTCCTTTTCCATTGGGCTTTTTCAATAGGACTAAAATTTCTTTTAAGGAAAGAAAAAAATTAACAGGATTTTCAGCAAGTATTCTGATCATTCCTCCCAACTCTTTGGATACATTTTTCAAAAAATTTACTTCACACCATCTGACAATGTTGAAATTATGTTGAATGGCCAAAAGACCAAGTACATAAAGAGGGACACCTAGTGTGTGTGTGTGTG
>JBBPCY010000156.1:12008056-12018627 GCA_037974405.1 Brachyalestes nurse | reverse complement strand
ACACACACACACACACACACACACACACACACACACACACACACACACACACACACACACACACACACACACAAAAGAAGCAACAGAATGTGGTCAAGTGAAGTAGGCATGGCATGTGTCATCTCAACCATCTATACAGTATCCAGTGAAACAACAAAATGCTCCAGGACCATGGTGCAGTATAACACCCCAGGACTAGACGTGCAGACAGGACTACACAAGGGGCAAAAAGAAAGTGCAACACTTGGCACCCTGGAGATTATATTGTAGTGGTTAGAGAGAAATAATAACGCATCTTAAGAATAAAGGACACTGAGTAACTGAGTGAAGTTGTTCATTTGTTCATTGTTGTTCACAGGGGGTCCTCGAGTTATACCACAGATCTGTTCCTTCGACTAGTGCGTAAGTACGCGGGCTACGATGTAAGTCGAGTGGGAGTGAGCACTGTAAACTCGAAACGTCGTATGTTGAGACTGTTGTAGCTCAAGGACCCCCTGTATCTCAAAAAGTTACCTCTCAGAAGGCATTAATACGAAAAAAATAAAACAAAACAAATACGCCACATGATTACTGAGACATTGTTTTTATGACAGATTTACAACCTTTTTACAAATGTCTTAGAAGACATGAGTAGGTTTACTAATTGTTTTGAATTGTAAATAAAATGCCTATATTTGCATTGCAAATGCACGAGTTCCAGTCCCTACCACTGTAAAATTTTTCCTAGAATGAACCACTTCACATCAAACTAGTCTGACTGTGTTTATGAGACGGTGAAGTTCACGGAAAAAACAGGGAATTCCTGATTAATAAAGAAGTGAGACAGTGGCTACCTTTGTGTTTGCGAAGGAAGTCAATGCTCTTCTGTAGGATGGTTGACTTGTCCATCTTGCGGGTGTTGCCCGGCAACATGGTGCCCAGTTCCTTGATGAGCACATTGAACTGGTCTCGCCTCTTCTTCTCCGACTTGTTCCTGGAAACTCTGCAATAGTGGGCGCAAGACAAACACACTCATGAAATCAGACTCAACCACACAGACAGAAACAATGATTCATTCTAAGAACAAAGAAAGTTGGCATTCTCACTAATTAACTAATACTTCCTCTTAGATAATCATATACTGGAAAACATATTGTATTTACAGAGCAAAAAAAAAAAAAAATATTAGCATATTCCCCCTTACCACCTCCCCCAATTAAAATCATAGTGGGCATTTTGAAATCAAACAGCATAACTGTGCAAGATAATGACTCATTCCTAAACCACCAGTTGTGCGTCTAATGGAAGAAAATTTAGCAAAATGATATTTCCGCTTTGCCATCTTACCGTTTTGCTTTGTCCTTCTCATCTTCTTCCATCAACCCATCAAAGATACTGCTGTCATCCCTACCAAAATACAGTCACAAAACTTCTTAGAGGTTAAAATTATACACTTAAATGTCTAAACCACAACCATCCAAGTCTCTTGGTCCATAAAAGCTAGTTTCCTCTCTGACCTAAGAGTATGTCTTTCTACAACATTTATTATTCAGAGCTTTATTTCAGTACCCTTATAAAGAATGGCAGTTTAGAAACCAGCTTAACCACTTCAAGCAATGAAAAAGGGCATACATCATCTCCCCATATTCACACCCACTTGTCCTAGGCATGTAAGAAAATCTGTAATGCTATGAGACTCATTTTTTCAGATGTGGGTGTAATAAATACAGTGCCAGGCTGCATCTCTAAGATCAGGCCACAGGGGAGCGCTGTGAATTTCAGACTATATATTTAGCAGCAGCTTTTTGTTCTCTGGCTCAGCTGGTAATGCACTATGAGTCCAGCCACTTGGTCTCAGTTTATGCTCAGAAAACCTGAAAGCCTGAAAAGGCTCAAAACTAGAAGCATATTTACAAGGGCACTGTCACAAAAATCACAGATTTGGGGGGAAAATAGCCCTTTTGTTAACTTCCACATCATTTGTGGATGCAAAATGTGTTTAAAGTAAACAAAAGCAACATATACTTGTTGAGGGATTCACTGATATGGAATTTCGGGGCTGAAAACTAATATCACCTCACAGTGGCTGGTATTCCCGTAACTTGGAACAGGTTCCGACTTTTGCATGTTTAAACAAGTTCACAACATAACATGTAAAGTGCATTGAGTGTAAATATGTGGTTAATATAGATACAGATGTAGTTAATATAGTTCTACTTCTAGTTCAGATATGACTTAGTATAAAGCACTGTTTTTACCATTCCAATGTGTGTTCTCTTACTTTTATAGAAGTGGTGTATGTGTGCACACTCATTAATATGGTTGTGGCATTACAGCGTAACTGCAGGGTTGTGCGCCAAAATAAATAAATAAATAAAATAAATAAATAAAAAACACACACAAACACACCCTTAGCCCTTAAAGTGTGTCTAAATGTTTTTTTTTCCAGGAGGGCAAGCTCCCTGGAAGCGCCAAGACTCCAGAGCATACTTTGCCTTTTGCATCACTGTCCCTAAATAGCTATGCAGAAACTACAGCAGGAATGAACATGAGGGTGAGCCAAAGTGTCCTCGCCTCACCTCACCTGTGCTTGTCTGACAAGCATCAGTCAACCACAGGGTCACCTGAGTGCAATGTCGCATGAATCCCGTGACTGCACAGCCCTTCCAGATAACTGGCCTCGGGGCACATGTGTGTGCCTGAGCCAGATGAGCCGGAGTCATAGCATGTGTGTGGATGCGGAGACCGGTGAGAGTGCATTTTATGCTGGCGTTGAGTGCGCAAGTTCACATGCAGCTCTTTTACTGAAATAGGTTAGCATTTGTGTCAAAGCCTTGGGGAGAGTGTATGAATGAGTGGGTGAGCAAATGTGTGGGCTTGCTCTCGCTCGCTCTCTCTTTCTTTTTTTCTCTGGCATGAAAATGGCACTGGGCCTCTGAATGCCGCTAATGAGATCATAGAAGAACTCGAGTATTGACGCATACTAAGCTAAACGTAGTTTATGGCTTTTTGTTAAAAGAGGAAAAGCATTTCTTTCCAATCAGAACTCCAAAACTTTGAAGACAAGTATCCAAAAAGCACACCTTTGCTAGACAGGAGCAAGCAATTGTGCAGCTTCTTTGTGAGGAGAAACTAACAAGCCGGTGGTAATGATTGTCGTGACAAGCCTGCATGTCTATTAGTGTGCATTTGAATTTGGTGACAGCTACCACTGACGTCAGCCGCTTGGGTCAGCAACCGAGAAGAGGACATTTATATCTACACTCGGAAACTGGAGCCCATCTGGTCAGAAAGGTTTGAAGGGTGTGAGTGCACATGCATCAGTGTGACATGAAAGAGATTACGCACTGTATTATCAGCATCAAAAACTCCGCCACCTTATAAAACGAGCTAAACGTTGACAGCTGCATTGCAAAAAGATGACAATATAATTAGGGGATGCAAATGTGAAACTGTAAATTAGCATTCTCCATCAAAACACACATGGGAAAAAAATGATAATCTAAGAAAAACCTGTCAAATTACATAAATATTGTGAGGAGAGTTCTCCAGACTCAGCAAATAGGGGGGCTAAAATTAGCATAGTATTTACAGCAGATCCGAGATGAGATGACAATGTTTAGGTGTGTGTATTGTGTGTGTTCACAGTAAAGAGCTTTACTGGCGCAAGACCACTTCTAAAAGTCATGCATTTATCAGAGAGAAACTGAGAGAGACCAAATGAAATGATTAAGCATACACGGCATACTTCGCAAGCTAACAATTTAAATAAATATGTAGTTTAGCTGGCATCCACATGCAATCTCCATTTGCGGTTAAAAGAATAGTTCTGTAATTAATAATAACGTTGCATTTAATTAATGAATACACACTATCAAAGATTAGCATTGTTCAAATGGCTGTTAGCTTCTATTCGTTTTGTTAGCTTCTATTTTAACTGTTAGCTTCTATTTTAACTGTTAGCTTCTATTTTAACTGTTAGCTTCTATTCATTTTTGGCACACTTGGCATGTATGGCTGGACTAGCTATTTTTAATGATCAGAGTAATTCCAATACCTTTTACAGTGCATATTTGGGTGTAATTACTCATTCCATTACTCATTAGCATTAGGCTGAGAAAAGAGATGTTACTCAAGCTTATTGTTTCCTAACCTTGGCCCTGGAGTGACAGTGCCCTGCATATTTTTCCCTGCTCCAACACATCCCCTTTACCTCAGGAAGGGCTTCCTGAAAAGCTGATCCAGGTAAAAGGTGGGCAACACGAGAATAGATGCAAATATAAGTAATTACATACGTATGTCTATCATCAGTATCAGAACAAATGCATTAAATGCAATGGATATCAACTTATGTCATAACCTTATTTTTTCCTGATAATGTGATTTTGTCCATTTACTTCTTAAATACTTAATTTTTTTACATTTGATGAGTACCTTTCATAGCCTTTTGTTTTAAACACTCACTCATTTTTACACATACTTTTGAGCTTAACTTCTCAATGCGATTACTTACCACCTGCTCTACATTGGGTAGGTGACAACAGCTCAGAGGGATATACATAAACATGCTATTAATCAGTGTCAGATTTATTACTGGATTTACAATGCAAAGTTTCTTACAGCGTCATGAAATTAGCTTCTACTTCCCTTTAATATCTCTATGCCAAAAGCTAGTAACGTGTTTTGATACGGCTGCTGTTGATAACATTCAGCACTGCGGAGCTGTATTGTGCTTTACTAGCAGCACAAATGTCGCCCTGCAATAACACCTCTTACAGTAAATACAGTGAACGTACACAGTAATTTCATTAACCTCACCCATTATCGCTGACACACACACACACCAACACACGGCACGGCAGCTGAGGTTGGCTAATAATTAACCCTAATGGTGTTTGTGCCACTGTAAGGGGTGATGGAGGGGACAGCGAGCCAATAGAATGATAATAAAAGCATGTATTTGTTTTGTTCTAGTTCCCTGCACGCCCGCCAATGCGGCACGGTTTGTCAATAACACGATAAAGAGCTCACGTGAGCCTTCAAAGTCCGCACTTCAAACAACAAACATAAGACGGCTCTGAAGAGCCACTCCATCCTACGCAGCCATTCAGTCTCTTCAGTGAACTCGTGAGTGGCATTTTGGCCTGACTGACAACATCTTGTGGCTGCTAAAAATAGTAATGAGGTCTGAAAAGGGCTTGTCTGGTTACTAGGGGTGCACCAGTGCCACTCAAGGTCATTACTGATACAAAGTTATTTATTTACAGCCTATAGGAGCATATGAGCAAAAGATTTTGTATATCATAAAAGGTTCCTGTAGTTTAAATATATTGGTGGAAAATAAATCATAGTAACTGGTCATATCCAATATAAAGCCATGGATTAAAAAAAAAAATCAATAAATAACATTCAATTTTAGTCATGTTGAGAGTCAATCAATTGAAACTTAAAAAAAACTTCCAAAAACTTCCATAATAGTTCTTCTATTATACAATGATTATAACAGAAGCACTATAATGGATATTACATAAAGCAGGCATTTCTTTTTAGCAGTTTATGAAACTGCATTTCATCTCTCCTGAGTGATGATTTTAAATAATACTGACACAAAGTCCTAATAGAAGAGTCTGTTCTCTTCACAGCCATCTTGGCAACGCCCCCGGGAGCTTCCAGTCATACGAGAACAGGCTCCCATCTCTTAGAATGGGGAAAACCCACAAATCCCAAACTAAAAGTCACAAGACATGACATCTTTCCAGGTTACTTTGCCTACAGCATAACTCTAGCGGGTTCTCTTCTCTCTTTACTTTGCTGTGTTCGCCAAGTTAAACACACAGATATTTACTAGACTGAGAGTCTTAGGAAAGCATGGGGCATGCATTTTTCTTTTCATTGTCTATTCGCTTGCTTTAGTTGTATTCTTTCTTTTTTTATTTTAGCCCCTGACGTTAGTGAAACGCAGGTAAGAGTCTTCTATGACCCGCACCTGCCCAACTCATAATGGATGCCAACTCGCTCCGCAAAAATATTTGCTAATCAACGACCCAAACCCAACCCCCAACTTATTTATAACTCTGTCGCAACACTGCTCTGTCGCTTTCTGAACCGAGCTGACCTCAACCTGCCCGACCCGTGGATTATAGGTTGACCCATAGATCACTAATAGAGCACAATTAACATTATTTAAATAAACAATGCAGTACAGCTAACACTAAGCACGACCATGAAATCATTCTGGTTCTAAATGATGGATCAGAGGCATCATTATCATAAATATATGAAGATGTTTTACACATCAAAACAGCATGGTTACCTATAACAAAAGCATAAGGCAAACATTAAATGCTAAACAAGTGATGAGAAGTGAATGCATGAGACATGTTAGCATAACCTTAGAGTGAGTTGACACCGACCTTTATGAGTCATTAGCTAATACAGCAGGTCTGACCAGTCCTTTTGCTCCTGCATGTCCACTCACGCACAAAGGGTTAAAAAGGCAAGCAAAACAAAGCCAAGGCACGACAACAAAGCTATTACAACAGAGAGCATGTGCCAACCAGCTCAGGCTGCTGAAAACAACCTGCTATCTATGCTTATCTTGTGTGTCAATATTATGTGGCATCAGACAATTCATAACGTTGTGAATGGAACCTGCAGTGTTATTGTTTTGCATGTGTAAGTTCTACAAGGCAGGGGCATGGGCAACAGCAGCTCTGCTGATACTGTATCCCACAAGAGTAAACGAAAGGAACTGATAAGAAAAATAAGCACTGTTGCCTACATTCGTCAGTTACTCAGGAAAACCTGCACATCCGAGTTGCTATAAAAAAAAGGTGAATTGTAACCAAAAGTGAACCGCACCAAAATAAAATGCTGAATTTGGATATAGAAAAATCACTGCTGACAGTGAGAGAGACACAGCCTCTTTAAAATTATATTTCTAATTTGCCTATTTGTTTCACTGTTACTCTTTCAACTTGGTAAAAAGAAAGAGGAGAAAATGAGCAGTCAAGTAGAAGAAAAGTACACAAACTTCAGTTCTAATATTAAAATGAAGGTTATCAAAGTAATTTTTAAAATTCAATTCAAGGCTTATAACATTTTTAGGACCCTCCCTGCCATAGCTCCATTAACTGTGTTCTGTTGCAGGGCTTCTATCCCTTCATCATTTATTTTTGTACACTGCTCTGGAGAAGCTTAATAAACAGGATGACTCTTTTCAGCCAGTCTTTTATGTGATTAGTCTAGAATCAAATATCACAAATAAAAGGGCAACTGGTTATAACATTTTACATTAAAAATATATATATATATGAATCATCACTGACTGACTTAATTTGCATGATCCCACTTATGTGGACTTACTGTCCCCTGAGAGCCTGAACACGCGCATGCATTGCCTTTTCATGTAGTGTCTATATCTGCTGAATTCCTTTTGCAGGCTTTTAAAAATAAGACGATTACTCAATGAATCATCAAAAATACAGATTACATGATTACCAACACAATGAAGAGTGATAGCATTGCTAACCTGTCCTACTAACTAACTTCCTTAAGGCATCATTTGCAGTTTCTTCCGCAGTGAAAACCTGCAGGAGAGGTAAATGGAGCAAAGTAGGGCTCTGCTGCTCTAGGCGTTAATCCTGGGATTAGCCATAGAAATTCCATACTGGAGACATACAAAGGCTCGTCCAAATGTCACTCAACTGCCTCGACCAGTTAGATAGTTCACGCCCCACAGGGACCACCCAGGATGGGTATGTTCTGCGCCGGTTCCACAGTTACCATGGTAACTGAGCTGAGGCGTAGGTTAAAGAGAAGGACAGTTGTCAAGGGTTGCAGGCACAAAGAAGGTTAAACGTGGCTGCTCTCGCTGATGTGTAAAGCCTTCCTGGAGACGGACAAGCAGCTTAACAATGGTTGTGGCTAGCCACAGTAGCAGAACAAGATGACCATTTTTAGTTATGAAGAAAAGAAAGCATGTTTTTGGAGGCGGCTGGTTTTTAGCTAACTACATTTTGGATGCCAAACACACTAAGCTGATTGCTGAGTCACTCTCCTTTGTTCTCAGAGTAGACCGTGGGAGTGCAAAGGACTCACCGGTCTATACTGGAGGTCATTTTGTAGCGTGTTCAGGGCTGCAGTGGGAGAGAGAGGAGCTTCAAGCGTGAGGTAGACATTTGTACATAAACCTGCACAAGAGAGAAATAAGCAAAAGAGAAATTACTCAGGCCATGTGACCACGGCGCCACATCATTTCATACGTTTCGTTTCAAAACCAAACCAACCTCCAGTGTTGCCTGCTCAAAGAGAGGATGAGGTGCTTGAAGAGAGGATGATCACGTCGATCAGCTTGGTGGGGAGAAGATGTGTCTGTGCGTTTCTAGAGTTTAGCTGGAGGCGTTTCGGAGGAGGTCCGTAGGTCAAAGGTTAAAACTGGACTGTGCGTCCCTGTGGCATGCGCGTGTTTTCCGGCGAGCGTGAACACGCGGGTACCGCATCTCAGCAATAGCCCCTCCTAAGACACAAAGAGAATAAACACACTGCATTTCAGACATTTTACTCTACGAATGTTCACGTTGAAATTCACAATGTCTTCTTTCTCTCACACACACACACACACACACACACAAACACACAAACACACAAACACACAAACACACAAACACACAAACACACAGCCTGCTTTATAGCAAGAGTATAGCAAAAACTTACTTATGTCATGACTTCAGAAAGGTTGCTCTGTGATGTAAAATATCAGATCAGCATCATCAATCTGTACTAAAGAAACAAGAGAAAACAATAATATAAGAAATAGTACAAGACAGTATTACTGCTATTACAACGTGGTCATTATACTATAATATTCCATAGTAAACATTAACTGTTGCAATATTAAGTACCTTATTACAATGGGTTTTAAAACAACGCACTAAATAAACAGTCCTTTGAACGTGGCGAATAACTGAGCCCCCAGCCATGTGTGTCTAATTGAAAATGTGCCACTTAGTTGGAGCACTTTCTTCAAAAGACTCACTCTATGACCCAGTAACCTTTCGGGGAGCTTTTGCCTTCCCTTAAAAACATTTCTAAATCGAACACGTCTCACACTGACCTAGGACAATCTGTGGCATAACAGTCATGTGACTAACAAGTAAAATGTGACTTACTAGTCTGACCGTGTGATCAAAGTAAAGAAAGAATATTTCAGTAATGCTGCACATTGTGCTGAATACATTTTTGACATTCAGTTATAACAGCAGTAAGACTCTTTTGGACTGACATAAGTGACATTAGATATGTATCGCCCATTCTTGGTGCAGTTCTTCCTTCTTTAAATTTTTAGGAGAAGCCAAATAAGTAACACTGCAATTTCACTTAATGACAGTCATTAGTGAGGCTACTGAAGTATTCTAAGAAGTCTCCGTTTCTGTTTCCAGTATATAAAAAAAAATCAGGACAACGCTGGATTTTTTGATAGTATAAAGTATACTATAATCTTCGAAAGGCAATACATATACACCGATTAGCTGTAACACTAAATATACCGCCCTAATATCATGTAGGTCCCACCCGCAATGTCAAAAAAGGCCTGATGCATCGAGGCACAGACCTCTTTAAGGTATGCTGTGGTACCTGCCCCAAGATGTTATCAGCAGATCTGGCTCTGTAAGTACTGTAAGTTTTGAGGTGGCAGCTTCATGCATTAGACTAGTTTGTCCATCACGTCCCACAGATGCTTGATCGGATTGAGGTCTGAGGAATTGGGAAGCCATGTCAACATCCTGAACACTGTCATGTTCCTCAAACCATTCCTGGACCATTTTTGCTGTGTGGCAGGTAAAAGTACCTTTGTAATAATCATCGCAGTGTCCGAATCAGTACAGATTCTGTACATAATTTAATTGTTTTGTGACATTTAGATACTTTTGAACAGCCCTATACAAGGTTTTATTTGAGGCAGTTCAAGTTTCTGTACATCTGTTGTTTATGCTGTCGCACTGCTTTGCAAAAACACAAATTTTGCAAAAGGATACTTTGCAATCCTGTGTTTTGAAATCAAGTAATATCCTCTGAGTCAAACCAATTCTCATAGTGTAAGCTTGTAGTATCAAGACAGTAATGCAGAAAAAACAAATCTAATCAAATCTTTATATCATATGAACATCATATTTCATTTAAAAATGATCATGTTTAAGATTCATGCACAGAGTAACCAGACATTAGAGATGTAACCAAACTCAAAACATGGTTTGAGGATTCTATGATTCTTATATAACCTGGTTCTTGATTTTCAAACTGCCTTATTTTCCCAGCCCTAGTTAAAGGTGTTCAAGCCACGAGTTAAGCCACAATCAAGGTTAAATGTGTTTGGGTCATGGTAAAAGATTCAAAGCAGACACATTCCGAACAATGTTGCACCTCTACCAGATACTCATTAGAGTTCCGCATTTAATTTTGCTGCTGAACACAGACTAGATGCAAAACTTTTTTTTCCCCATTTGGCAAAATGTTTTTTTTCTGTTTGGTACATGTATGAATGTGTGTGTGTGTGTGTGTGTGTGTGTGTGTGTGTGTGTGTGTGTGTGTGT
>JBBPCY010000156.1:11987095-12003979 GCA_037974405.1 Brachyalestes nurse | reverse complement strand
AGAGAGAGAGAGAGAGGGAGAGAGAGGGAGAGAGAGAGAGAGAGAGAGAGAGAGAGAGAGAGAGAGAGAGAGAGAGAAGGGGAAGTGAGGCAGCCATTGTGTTTCCTGTAGAGCGGCAGTTGCAGTGGTTTTGTAACTGTGATGTCACTGTACGCTTCACTGACCTGCTGACCCAATGACCTACTTTCCTTCCTCTGCCTCTCCCTCTCTCGCTCACTGCGACTTAATCACCGCTCAACAGGCTGCCGCAGCCACAGCCAATGCCACTGCAGTCTGAGAACCACGCATTCTCCACAGCCAGGAGGCTGAGCAGTTCGCCAGAAATGACAAATTACAAATTTTAGATGCAGAAGAGAAGCATTTTTACTTTTTTTCCCCCGCACCCTATCACATTCTGATCTTGAATATTTTCACCAGAAGTGAAGTGAGTAGGAGGGAAGAACCAAGCAGGAAGAGAATAAAAAAAAAACCTCACTTGCCACATCTGAGGTTGAACGAGCTCTGCCAGGCTAATTTCTCAGACTTTGTTCTTAACTCATATGTACACACCCTTTGATTCCTACAGAGGAATAAGGGAATCCTCTCCCAGCCAAACACACACATAAGAGCTCAGAAAACACCACATTACCTTACTGCTAATAGAACAATGATTTTAAAGCCAAATACACCACCCCGAATGAACCCGAGAGAAGCAGCACATGTCTCCAACACAAAACACACACACTCAGACTCGGGCACACACTGCTGTACTCTCTCTATTGTAGGATCAGCTACTGCAGACAATAATACTAACATGCTTTTAGTAAAAGAATGGAAAACTTGTTGACTCAAAACAGTAAGAGTAAATGGCCAGGCGCTGAAGGTGTGCTTTGAGTAAGCAGTCTTCGGTATTCGATTTTTCTTTTCTGTTCAGCCTTTAAAAATGACTGTCCATGGCAATCAACCGTATGATACAGAGGCGGCAGATGGAGAAAACCTCTGAAAAATAATTCTTTTAGTCCTTTAGTTATCTCCGTTTCTTCCTCGCTCTCTCAGATCAAACTCTAGACAGCTTTGAGTTTCTAATGAATTCATGCAAAATGCCCACACATTCTGCACTTTATCTGTTTTTTTTTTTCCTTCTGTCATGCAGATCCAGTCTCTACAAGCACTCTGCAGGGTGTGTTTGTGTGTATGTGCGTGTTTTCTCAGATGTAGGTCAGTGAAGCTCTGAGGATGTGAGTCACTCCAGCGTGGATGCTTGGTGTTGCTCTGCACGCACAGAGAAACCGGCATGACAACGGTGCCCATCGGCTATGCCATAGCAACCGCTCTCACCAGCCGGGGTAAAAATAGACACTGGATTCCTCCACTGCAGAGATTCCCTTCTGCTCGCTCGCTCTCGCTTTCTCTCGCTTTCTCTCTCGCCCTCCCACTGAAACACGGCTTCAATCAGTCAGGTACTGCTCCTCAATCTCTCACCGTGGAGATGCCTGGGTTTCCTCCACAGAGTCACGTCCAGGAACGACCCTCACTGGGTGCACATCACGAATAACCTTTGCTCCCTGATAACTGTTTGTTATTACAGGTTGTTAAACAGTTGCTCTTTTCTGAGTAACAGCAGCTGTAACGCCACTTCAGTTCAGTTCAGTATGACTAAACACTGAAAACATTAAACCTCACCATGAATCAGAGGCGATGGGGCATTTTTCTGAAGCCTCCTGACTTCAACAGTGCAATAAATGTAACTTCAGTTTGAAAAATGATAGCCAAACGGAACCACACACTTTAAAGATGTCCAGCTGTATTCACTTCTGTATTGTGACCGTGGCACTGAATGACCTGGCCCTGTGACTAATTCTGTTTCAGTGACATTCATTTTTGATGGAGTCAGCCATGATTCAGAAAGAAATAAAAACAGCTGGCCTGGAGTCTGATGCTAGGTGAAAAAGGCAAACGCACACACGCACACGCACGCGCACACAGCTGGCTAAAAAGGAGAGTCTGAGATGTAATGGTAAGAATGAAGAAGCAGAAGAATAAAAGACACATCACCACTCCCAATGACATGACCTGTTCTGCCAAGAGTCTTCCGTTTAGTCTTCATTAAGAGCTTAACGCTGTTTACTTACACACCCAGTCTAACACTGAAGGAATATGTTTCTCTGGAAGAGACAGACAATGGGACCTCATTGCTCAGATTCTGCTCATCCATTACCACCACTAATCACCAATTAGCACCACTGGACACACAGACATTTTCTGTGGTTCACAAACAAATTGGAAATGACAAAGTGCTCCAGCAGTACAGCTGACACCAAACACCAAAATACACTGACAAGACAGAGAAGTAAAACTCGAGCAAAAACGGAATCAAAATAAGATAATATGCTGACATCTGGCACTTCCAGCTGTTCTCTTGGTTGTACAAGGATTATATGAATATACACTAGTACACTGTGTTGCTAAAACACCATTTTTAAATACATTTCAATATGACTGACAACAATACCTCCCATTTTTTAAAACAAATTATCACATGCATACCAATAAACAACATTCCAATCTCTGGAATGTCTGTCACAACTGTCTAGGCAGAAAAATTGTATTGTCTCCCACTGCAAGTTAGCATTAACATAATATTGGAAATCCCATAGAGCGGTTAGAACAGCATTACGCTAGCAGTTATAAATGAATGAACACAGGCTATGTAGCAGTTTCTGCATTAAATGATACGTGTGGCAGGCATAGACTCAAATTTATGACCTCACCTGGCTATCACTGAAAACCCGATCCATTGGATTAAACCAATGAACAGGCCTTTTCTGGGTGTGTGAAAGCAGGAGAACACTCAATTACGCAAGACAGGGCTACTCTAAAATAATACCGGCACACTTGTCGATTGGGCGGACGCCACACGGCACAGCCTGACTGCACCGCCGTTTCCATGGCGACCAGTCGGACGGCAGCCATGGCCGACATTTAAAACCAGAAGCCGTCTAGATTTCTCTCACACGCACTGGCAGGAGAACACACACACACACTCAACCACGGCCACAGCCCGCAGGTTGTCATCACGTGAAGCCAGAACACATATACTGATTCATCAACGCTCTGCCATCCCTCAGCAAATGCAAATATATTACAGACAAGCGACGACCAAATAAAAGAACAATAGGCATTTTCTGTCCTGGATGCAGAAACTCTGCTCTTTTGCCCTTACATGTAGACAGACAAACAGACAGACAGACACACACACCTTTAATCCTGGAGTGAGACGGCGGAAGGCTGAGCTCACTTGGCGAGATGCAAATGGTAAACAACTCTAATGAGCGTTAATATCACACAGGGAAAGAGAGCACGGGAGAGAGAGAAGTGGGGCAGCCATTGAGGGAGGTTTATATTCAGTGACTGTATTCCAGAAAAAGAATACTGTAGTTTAAACCTGCAACACATTAACTAGATGCCAAGTCATTCTTTTTCCACCCAATCTTGGGTCAACCGAGGTAATCAGATAGATCTGAGAATCTTCACTGCTCTCCGAGCAACTGATTAAAAACAGCACACGCAAATATTGCGTTACTGAGCACCATTTTAAAGGACAGACTTTCACATTGAGTGAAGCATCCAGGCTGCTTGCCAAGCATTTCTCCAGAGCAACACCAGTGACTACACACTTATCAGTCTGCCCATCACTTCACTGGCAACTAGTAAATTCTCTAAACATCATTTGCTTTCCTCTAGAGGACTCTGTGCCACCCAGTCATCCCTAGTCCAGACTTTCTCAGAGTTGGAGCCCCTCTGTGGCCGCACGCCTCAACGCCTGGAGCTCACAAAAGCTCCCTTTGTTTGGATGCGTGCTTCCAGCAGCCAGCAGACAGGAAAACGTCTGAGCGGATCTGCTTTCCACTGGCAGGCCCTCACGGCACAGCTGGCAGGACCCCGCGCTGGAGCTACTGCAGCCTCTGGCCCCGGCTTGGAGCCAAATGCCAACACCTCAGCCAAGTGGGTCAACAGGGATCTGCTCCAGAGGGGCACCGGGCAGGAGAGGAGAGGAGGTAGGGGAGAAAAGACTGTTATGGGCAGAGGACGACAAATTACTTATTAATCTATCTGACCTCTTATTCCACTTATCTTTAGATCTTCTGCTTTCAAATATCAGGACAATACACAAAAAACCCAGAAATGTACAGCAAAACTATTTATCTACATTGTTTAGGGCTCGAGGAAGTTCAAAAAACAAACAAAAAAAGTCCAGGGTCACAAACTCCCCAACCATCAGAGAACCGAGACCCTCCAGTTGAGAAGACTGAAACCTTTCTGATACATCAATAATGTTGGTTATAGATGCATCAATGCTTTGTTTAACAACAAAAGCTCTCTATAATCAACCAGTCAATAAAACTACCTACTGTTCACTGCAGAAAGAGCTGGGAAATCTAATGAGATGAGAAATTGTATTCCCTTTTTCAAATATAATCATTCAGATTGGTAAGTAAACAGTTCTGAAGCTCAAAAACAATCTGTTCAGTCCCTGGTCCATACAGCCCATATATGGAAACTCAGCAGCAAAAACAGCCCATCTTCTAGTTCCATATCTGTATTTGTTCAGGGTTATGGCTGTTGAGGGCAAGGTCCAGCTATAGACAGTAACTAATTATGCGTGTCTTAGTTACTGTACGTAAGTCTTTATGTTCCTTTAGTCACTGACGCTGCTGACTGAAAAAACAACAGTACAGCATTATAATGAACCATTTTTTTTCTACTTTAAGAGGCATCTTAAAAGGAACGTGTTTATACTCAAGTAAAACTGAAGCACAGTGCAATATGTCTGCTTGAGCATAGTTTTCTAGGGAGGAATTTGAGTTGGCCCGAGGAGAAGAAGAAACCATGAGGTGATTAATAAGGTTAGACACCTGCAGAGGCAAATTGTCATCAGTTGACTACTCAAAAATTAGGTGCTATGAAACAGAGTTTGTACACTGTGGAACACAGCTATGTAATTAGTTTTACCACCAGTGTTACGTGTTTAAAACGCCAACAAAGTCAACTAGAACTACAAAGTGAAATTTTTTCCAAATAAGATGTGTGTGATCTATGGCATGGATTTCACCATAAACACAAAAAAAAAATAAAAAATCAGCATGCATAATTCTGCATGCATATATTAATCTATTAACCAATTGCTGGGGTCTTGGCTAAGTAGCTTCTTAAAGACTAAATACATAGTTTGTGTAGCTGCAAATACTTGCTACTGTGAGGTATCAACTGCATCTGTTAGTTCTGTCTGGTATGCCAACTTGCAAACAGGTTAACAGCTCCAACAGGTAATCGTTTGTCAGACACTCCTTAAAAAGACCAAAAAGATACTTTTTAAAAAGGAGATCCAGATTCCGATTTCTTCACATAGCAGATGGCCCATTTTCTGGCAGATTTTTATATCCTTTTTATAAAGGCAAAGACCACACCGTGTGACCTTAATACAAACACAAACACACTTCCAGTACTTTCTGTTGGCCAAAGTCACAACATGAGTAACACTGTTTGCTCTGTAAAAGGCCAAATTGGCATTAAAAAAAATCAGATTCAATTTTAGGTAACATGATTTAAATAAAGTAGTCTATTAAAAGTTAGAGGCAACATAATTAGTTTACTAGTGCAGGCGCATTCTAATACAGCAGATTATTTGCCTAATGTTGTTTACTTCACTGAATCATAACACAGACCAACCAAAAACAAAACAATAAATTGGCCAAATGCGTGTGTTTTGAGCAAAATCTGCTGATTCTAATTTTGCAAACCTACTATATTTTACCATACCTTCATATATTACAACCATTTTTATAAATATCAAGGCAGTGCGATTCATTGTAGTACAGACCTTAAAAAACATGTTCAGATTTGTTTTTTAAATATGTATTTATGCTAAACGTCTTCAAGTATCAGGATACCTTTAACAGTGTATGCAGACCACCACACGCATCTCACTACGTACTGTCAAAGGCAAACTTGTTTGTTTAAGAAAAAATAACAACGCAGTGACTTGCAGTAGTGTGGGTGTGAGAGAAATGAGGGTAGAATGGGAGTCCACATGAGCCGCTCCCAGTCTAAAGGCTATAAGTATGTACACAGGTCAAACAAACAAGTCATTTCCTCTCTGATTCAACACCTCAATACGAACACAAACACAAATGGGTCTCAGCTAAGCATCTGCACACAGCCACGAGCAACCAACAGAATTATCTGGAAAACAGCCCAGCGCAACACATTTCTCCCAAAAGGCAATTATAACCTCATTGGTTCAAAATCAGCCAGAGACCATTCATCAAGACTATTTCACATCTAGCATCGGTGCAAGATTCACACCTGCAAAACTGCAAAACATCTGCTCTATGGGTGCTTGAATGCTTGAAAGCCAACACAAAAAAACTAAATGTCCATTATTGTTCTCCATCATGCTCCAGCTGAAATAGTGCAATCAAATATTCCACCAATCCAGATCAAACTTCTCTAAAACTCGTGTCCCGATTTCCCGAATCAACTCGCACATCAAAGGAGGCACGAATGAATAAAGAACAAGTCGGAGAATATCTGATGACTTGGAACGAGACTTCGGCACCAATTAAACTTCTCCGGTGCTTGCACAAAGAGAAAGAGAAGGAAGGGGGAAAAAAAAGCAGCATCGTAACTTGGAAAGCCATATCCAGAAACCATTTCAAATAGGACTTCCGAATTCATAACCATATAAAGTAGTATTTTTAGCTTAACGGATTACAACAGCTCAAGGTTTGAGTAAAAAGCTGAATTACAAAGCCGAAAAAAACCTGGAAGGTACAGTCTGCTCAGAAGCACAGTTTCAATGGCACTGGAATTCATTTAAGGAAACTCTACTGGAAGCAGGACTTTAGCTCCCATGACTGGAAAGAGTTTATTATATGAGTACCGGGGCATAAAAACACGTTCCAGAAGGTGGCAAAGCATGATCAGGGCACTATCAAATGCGACTGAGCAGAACTAATTTAAAGCATAACACTTGGTTTATTGTACTGACAACAAACACTTGAAAGCGCATGTTCATTCAAACAAGAACCTCCATGGACAGTCTGTCTACAGGAAAACAAGATTGACAGGTTTCCTCATTACACTGGCACCCCTTGGAGTACCTGTAGTATTATCATTCAACAGAATTTGCATAAAGCTGTCACGCCACTCACACTGCAAAGCCAAGATGTAAGTTAACCCTCTATTTTAACACTTTTTTTTTAACACTCACTGACCTCGCCACACACCACGGAAGTACTGTGCAAAAACTCAAGAGACCTGCAGCTATTTCATTTCTAGCAAAACAGACGTGAAGTACAAGTAATTCATTTTCCCGCAAATAGGATTAAAAAACTAAATAATTCTGAACATTGAAAAAAAATATGTCCACCCTTTGCCTTTATTACAGCTTCCATTCTTTTCAGAATTCTTGCTTCTCACAATCAAAGCAAACCCAAGTTACAAATTTACAGTCAGTCCTTAAACCTCCTCATGTCCGGTTTGTGTTGCAGAGCAATTTTCGTCTTTCTGTTTATTTTCTTTCTCAGTAACGGATTCTTGACAGCTTAACATCCTTTCAGACCCAAAGTGTTCGTCTGACAGTGGAAGCAGACAGTACCACAGGTGGATGTTTTCATATCTGAAGCAAAAGCAAAGCTTGACTGTCTCCTGTCTCTCGGAGATGAAAGTGATGTTTATCTGATAGAGTTTTTGTGGTTTGGCAGGTCTTGCACTACTTTTAAACTCTAGTTTCGGAAACACCTACTTTTTTCTCCCCTTCCTACTGTTATCTCCTCTAAATATCTCCTTCAGCCATTTTAGACCCAGGAAAAAAACTGTACATGGCAGACTGTTTTGGTTGTAATTTAAAGAAATGACTAACTATTGCACAGCACGATGTTGTTTTTCAATACAGATGCCCTTGGCCAGGGTCAGGCCAGCTAATTAGATAACTAAGCGTCCTTTCAAAGGCATACCTATTTTTGAGAAGAGCAGGTGTAATGTATATAATGAAATTACATGTGAATCAGACCTGTGCCTGGTTTAAGCATAAGGATCAAATGAGAACCAGAGCACACCATTCCTCTGTTTTTATAACTCCTAGCTCTGTAGATTTTTGATCTACAGACGGAATAGTTTGATATGTAATTTAAGTCTGAACATAGTGAGTGAAGCTTTAGTTCTGAAACAATACATACATTAAAAGTAGTTTATTTACTTAGAAACTGTTTTGTCCCTTATCTTTTTCATGTTTGAAATAGGAACTGCGTCAGATCCCACTGATTTCTGGCCCAGTTCTTTGACGGAGCTATTGCTCTTCCCAGGCTTTATCTAAGATACTTCATTGGAGCCAACACACTAACGAAGTGGCCCATAAGATGGCGGCGGGGAAATGGAAGGCGCATGAAAGCATGTTAAAAACGCCACTGAAATGGAGTGCCAGTCTGTCAGCAAAGCTGTCCAATTCTGGCGCAGTGAGAATTTCTGCTGCAAAGATGTCTAACATTGTTAAATGGAAGTGAGGTTTCACTAAAATAGGCCATTTATGCATAGTCATACTAACTCTCCTGTTCCCCTTCTTTCACTAGTAGGTCATCTTCAGTTTTCCTCCCACTGAGAGAAAAAGGGGGTGGTGGGGATCTGCGGTGGTGCAAATCCCAGACAGTGAGATCACTGGAAATAGCGGGAGGAAAGAGAAGTGCAATAGCTACGTGTGAGAGTGTGTGTGTGTGTGTTCACACCAGGGAAGTCCAGATTGCAGTCAGTCAAAGTTCTTAAGCTCAATTCAGTTCTGCAGCCTTCAGCCACATGCAAATTTTACTTGGAATATATATGAGGCAGAGAGAGAGAAAAAAAAATAGACATTAAAAAAACAACACACCACACACCAGACCTCACACTAAGAATGAACACCCACCAACAGAAGAAATGCAGACTGGAGGAAATCGAAACCAGTTGGTATAAGCCAGCTGTAAAAACCAGAGCCAAACAATACCAAAACCAAGCCAGACGCAAAAACCAACACTTAAATATAAAAAGAACCAGGCCATGTAGTGAAGTCTCATCATTATTTCTTCATGTTGAAATCAAAAAATTATTTGGACAAATTATGAAGTTTAACTATTATTGTCAGAGTCATTCTACGGATCTACGAGGTCCCAAGGAAAATCCCAGATACTAGTTTGTGGATGTGAAACTTTTTTTTTTTTAAATTATATTCCTTTAGAAAAACTTGCAGCACTCCAGTCCTCATTCACCAATCAGCCATGACATTAAACTCACCTGCTTAATATTGTATAGCTCCCACCAAAACAGCTCTGACCTGTTAAAGAACGGACCCTGCAAGTGTGCTGTGGTATCAGACGCTAAGTTGTTAGCAGTGGATCCTTAAAGGTGAGGCTTCCATGGATCAGACCAGTTTGTCCACATCCCAGAGATTCTTTGGAGACCACCTTGAACTTGTCATGTTCCTCAAACCAAGCAATTTTTGCAGAGTGGCAGAGAACATAATCCTGTTGAAAGAGGCCACTGCCATTTAGGACTACCGCTGGCATTAAGTGGTGTACTTATTCTACAACAACGTTTTGGTGTTGCCGGGTTACTCGTCGTTGTTCCTTGGACCACTTCTGGTAGGTACTAACAGCTGCACACTGGGAACAGATCCCACAACCTGTCGTTTGGGAAGTTTTTCTGACCCAGTCATCTAGCCATCACAGTTTGGCACTCAAATTCACTCCAACCCATATGCTTGCTCATTTTTACTGCTTCTGCCACATCAACTTCTAGAACTGTTTATCTCCTGCCTAATACATCCCATCTCTTAACAGGTAATTAGATGATCGGGTTTATTCACTTCACCAATCAGTGGGTTTAATTTTGTGGCTGATCGGTGTGCACTAATCAATTCAACCTTAGCTGTGAGACTCAAAAAGAGACCAAAAGCAAAGCGGCTTCAGAACCAGATCTCAAAAGACCATTTAACTAACATTAATACAAGCACCATCAATATTTTAAGGCAAAGCAACATCAAGAACTTCTTGCCTAATTAGAGCAATTAATTCTCCATATAGAACTCTTACCTTGGTTCAGTGTGAGAAATTGGAAAAAGACTGCCCCAGATTTTTTATTGACTTGCGCGCCTCCAAACAGGGACAACAGCTCCAGTAGTCAGTCTAAGGAGGCAGAGGAATAAATGTTCAAAATAAGTATGTAGTTTCAGTTGAAGGTTAAGAAATGCTCTGCTGAAAACAGTGTTTCAATACGGCATTTTTCTGTACGATTACTGCACAATTTCCAATCACACGCACGCTGTTACACACCGGGTAAAAATAAAAATAAAGTTTTTGAAATTTTACAAAGCTGCAATTGCACATGACATTACTTTCCCAGTGGTCTGACTTAGTGGCAACACATGGCTGCTCCTTGTAGGAGAAACCACAAAACCAGGAGTAAAACAAATGATTATGTACTTAAATTAAAAGCAAATGGACTTGACAGTGATCCTCACAAGCTACCAAAGAGCATACGGTCCATGGACAATGACTTATGACCATGGTCAGGTTTCCTGACATTTACATGTACCTGATTTAGATACCAGGGAAATACACAAAGCATTCAAAAGCCTTGACACTTGGTCGTATTTCAAGGGGGGCTTTGTTGCCGAAATGAGGATGACCTCAAAGAATATTCTGTGAATAGGTTATTACAACTGATCTCATTTTATTACATCTTTTTTTTTGGAAAACAACAAGCGTAACCAACAAAGCAGACCTAGCTAGCTTGGTGGTCAAGATCTGCAGGTAACAAGGAACCACAGAATGAAAGAGCATCAACTGAAATCTTGAACAGCTGCAGAGAAGACAGGGACAGTTTTGACAGTCTTGTACACGTATGGCAGGACTTGGCGAGACATGTTCTCATGCAGTAGCCCTGATGTTTGCAGTTTTGTCCGAAGTGAGGAAGCCCAATGACACGCCGTGTACTTCGGCCAACGCGATCACATAAAATCTGCTGCTCTTCTTTTTTTGTGTATTTGTGAGCATTCAAGATGAATGGCAAAACTGCCACAGTGACTCATCTACTGTAACGTCACATGCAAACTCTCTATTGCCTAGAAAACACTCTTGTAACTCTGCTGACAGGGGAAAATAACTAACCAGCAATTATAAACTCTTGCTCTCATTTCTTCAAAAAAAAAACAAGCAAAAAAAAAAAAAACAAAAAAAAAAATCAGGAAAGGTGATCACCCCTTATCCAGGCATTTGCATACAGAGAAGAGCTGAATTAGCTTTCAGAATCTCTAATACCGAACAGCACAAAGCATTATAAAATGATACTGCAGGTGATTCAGACACGGACATGACATAGCCTAAATAGCTGCTAATTTCCAGTCTGTTTGAAACCTCATCTTCCTTTCAGAGCAGGCGCTGCAAGACACATTTGCATTTGCATCATACAGACGCAAGCAATCAAATCTGAACAGCCTTGTACAGGTACGCCAGTGAAACCTTTATAACATTACACATTATTGCACAAGCAGATTGTTTAAAATTAACTTTTGCTTTCTTAATCTTGGGCACCCTGCTCCTGACTTCTGGCCTCAGTTCCACGTCAGTTTACACACAAACAGAAATAACACAGACTGCTAGCAAGCCTAAGCAAATGTCTTATAGGACATTAACAAACTTCATAGAGGTCACATAACCCATGCATTCTTACTACAGGTCTGCTCATAGTTAGAAAATAAATCAAACTAAAGAGAATCAGAAAACCAAAATCTGACATTGAAAAACAAACCTAACTAAACAGCGAATAGTTTCAGCTAAAATCAGGGATGCAAACTCATCGGGGGGGGGGGTCAACCCCCAAGGAAGGTCCGGATGCCTGAAAATTCCTTAAATGTCAGCCTTAAAATGCACATTTGCAGTCAATTTTAGCACAATGAATAAAAAAATTACAGTTGTGTAATTTGTCTGAAATCTTTCAACATTAAAGTTTTAAAACAATGACAAACCAAAAAAAAAAAAACACATCTTATGATTTTGTTTGGGGACAGAGGTCAAAGCCATTATTACTGCTAGGTCTATTACTGTTATTGTTGCTAAATACCCACATTAAAACAAGACAACAGTCTAGCCTACATCTATTCTGTCCATTTTAATGAATTAACATGCAATATAGATAATGTTACTTTCTCTGGAAGAAAAAGCACATTCTTTTAAAGTCAAAACACAGGTTTTTAAATGCAGAGGATTACACTATGTGAGTCAACATTACCATGCAGGACTCAAGTTGCTAAAATGAGCTTGTAAGGAAGATGTGAATTTCTGAAAGGATGCGTGTTGAGTCACAAAGAAGTCGGTTTGTTCTGTTTTAAATTGATGCGAAGCACACCATTCTGAATAGTATGTGGAAAAAGTACATAACCATTAGAAATGCATTCAGTAATGCAGTAAGTAGAGCACAGATGTGTGTAGTTTGGGATACAGTTGAGGGCTTGCAAGCAAAGTGTGCGCTACATACGGCTATGTGACATATTTAGTTATAGCCAAGGATAAGTAACAATCAAGGATGGTGTAGAATCTGATGGAAAGAGACATGGAAGAGGGAGGGCTGCAGAGACTGCTAGCGTAATGCTAGCTGAGTACTTCATTTTGTGGCCCTCACTGACAGGTCTTCTGCAATTTATTTTTTGTAGGCATGAATAAAAAAAGCCATTGTATCCACTTTGGTGTGTTTGTGGACTACACTTGAGGTTGATGACTGACCAAAACAGGCTGCAGGAACTGCAGTAAGCTGAAATATATTATTGATAGCAAAAGGAACATGCAGTGCTCATACTGGCATGCACAGCATAAATAATTTCATTTTGTTCATAACAAACATGGTGCCCACGATGGCACAGTGGGTAGCACTGTTGCCTCACACCTTCAGGGTTGGGTGTTTGAATCTGGGTCCTGGCCTTGTGTGTGTGTGTGTGTGTGTGAGAAAGAGTTTGGATGTTCTCGTCATGGTGGCGTTGGTTTCCTCCGGGGGCTCCGGTTTCTCCCACAGTCCAAAGACGTGTGTCAGGTGAATTGGGGATTCTAAATTGGCCGTACGTGAGTGTGAGTGAATGGCTGGCGCCCCGCTGCCCCCGAGATAGGCGCCAGGTTCCTACAACCCTAGAAAAGCTTAAGTAGTTGCGAAAAATGAATGAATGAACGTAAACATGACATAAATAAATTGTGATGCCATTTCATCACAACTGACTGGTTCACTTCACAAGCTAGCTGAATTACCTCATCACAAATGTGAAGTGAAAGTGACCATTCTGTCATACATAAACACCCCACAACACACAGTGTGAACAGCACAAAATTATTCTTCCGCATTTAACCCATCCACTCAGTGAAGCAGCGGGCAGCCAGGAACACAGTGCCCGGGGAGCAGTGTGTGGGGACGGTACCTCACTCAGGGTACCTCAGAGGTGCTTAGCAGTCTTGTGAATCGAACGCCCTAACCACTAGGCCACCAGCTGCCCCATTTGTTAACCAAACCTGCCTGCTGTTTTCTCAACCACACTTCGAGTGAAATTACCCAGCATGAAGCAAGGCGTTTTGCTGTGTGAAAGCTCAGAAGGCTGACAGACCTCCACAGTGCTGTCTCTGCCCTCTATCACGTTTAACTGACACAAAACAAACCAACGTTGCCCACTGTGTCTGCACGCCTGCATCCGGGACTTTGGTTGATGCTAGACAGTCTAAGCTTTTCTAAGCTTTACAGTTGATGATAATTAAATAATAATTAAATTCAATGATAGTTAAAACCTGAAACAGAAATGCTACTCATTGGGAATTTCACTGTAGTTTACCATGAACTAATAACCATTTTGTCCTGAAAACCAGGGATTTACTCATGCCTCAGAATGTTCTCTGTATGTCCTCACAGACCTAAAGCGACCAAATGCCCATCCCCAAATCCAAAAACTCATCGGATATTCACAAATCACAAAAGTTAAATATTCTGGTTTTAAAATTGGTGATTTGCACCAAGAGTAACACGTCTGCAACCCTGTACAGTTGTAAGGGGTTAATTACACAAAACATTGTTTTATGTGATGCTTAAAAAAGCAAGAGAGTGGTTGAAACCGTGCCCTACATTACATGTTACTGCTTTCAGATTATGTTTATTTGAGAACATTATAAAAGTGCAATAATTGAAACAAAAAATTCTAATGCTTTAGCCACAAGCCAATGTGTCGCCATGATACAGCAATACAGTAAGCCGCAGTTCTGTTTAATACAATGTGTAGCAATAACAATCCTAGTTGAAGACATTATTTATATTAACATGCTCTAAAAGAAGGCCACACACACATATTTCCAGTTATTTGATTGACTACTTACTACTTTAGTAACTGAAAATATTTCTGGAAAAAACTGAAATAATTCATTTAAGATTTAACTATAACATAAGCAAACTAAATCACTTCAACCTAACAGCTAACCAGAATTTCTTTTAAATAATTCCCACCAAAGGTCTAAATACTTCTGGAGTTTTGCAACTGTTCCACTGAATAACCTCATTTGGGCTTCTCTGTGTTATAATAATAATGATTATTATATTATTATTATTATAAATGTCTTATGTATGGAGCACTTTACAAACATGCAGTAGCACAATGTGGTGCCATACTTAAAAAAACACAACTGAAACAGTAACACCCAGTTTTCAGCATGTTATCCTGAACTGAAGGTCAATAACAGACTAGGCATCAAATGATGTATTGTGTTTGCGCTGTGTGTGTCAGCGTGTTTACGAGTGGAGTTTGAGAACTGTTCTGGTTCCGCCCACCAGCTTCTCCCAGAGGTTCTGAATAGAGATGAAATCAGAACTAAAACATCTGGGTCATCCCCAGCACTGGACCGCACTACGGCTGCAAAGAGCCACCATTATTAATGCAAAAATAACAAAAGCATCAATTAGTATTTTTTTTAACACTTTTCTAAGAAAGACAACATTTTGACCAAATGACTATTCTAATGGAAGATACGGTTTGTTAACAAAAAAAAAAAAACCCAACCTTGAACATGTTCTACAATGGCAGAGTAACGTTTCAGAACAGCATCTGAGCTTTTTAACTTTATTTTTCATTCCAGTTTACCTGCACTGGTGTCAAACAAACCTCATCTTAGCAATATTAACAGATGAAAACTTAACCACAGCATCATTTGCTGAGGGCTTTATCTTGTCGTGGAAGAGCATTTTAAAATTGTAAAAGCTCACTCTTTGAAATGTGCTAATTCAGTGAGATCCACGTCTCCTTGTTTGAATGTTAACTTACAGTATAACATAGTACTTCTCGCCACTTCATTTTTTAGAAATACATTTGTAAAACGAAAAACAGGAATATCTTTGTTTAAAATTAACTACAAAATAAGCAAATGAACACACAAAAATCATGGTTAAAATGTGAACAGAAGTGTTGGACATTGATTATTTAGATACTCATTCCAAAAGAATGATATCTACTGAAGTTGTGAAAAGATCTCTCTTGAAATAAGCATAAGCCTAAAGGCGTTTGAATAAAAATGCTTTTTGAAGTTAATATTCTAAATGTTGACACCAAGATCATCTTTTTAACTGTAAAAGTACATCAGTTTATTGTCTCCTTGAATATTAATAATTGGTATCAGCCCTGAGGGAGGGTGAAATATATGAAATCGGTTGACACCCTACAGTTTAGACTGACAGTCGTCTACTCAACATGGAGACAGAGACGAAGAGAAGGGCGGAGAACTATTCGGGTTGACTGATTCCTATAATAAGGGCGGCTATATATCTATATAATTATAGTGGTGGGTAATGTTTGCTGGTTCTGTGTATGTTGTCAGTTGGGAGCTACAACATATCAGGAGTTACAAAATATGATAGCTATACAGTCAACATTGCCACTTTATTTCAACAGCTGATTACAACGAATAAAAAACATTCATCCCACTTATTTATGATTTCATGATCATGTACATTCAGAAACAGCTTTTCCAGCGCATCCGTCTCCTGGCGTGTTTGGGACGTCCGTAATGCTGTGTAAATCTAACTGATCAAATAAGAAACTGGAATATTTGTGATAAAAAATTTAATATTCAACTATTGCCATCAGCTTATTCAGAAGAAAGTACACATTTAAAGATTCCAATGAGCTGGCAGTGAATTTTATTCTATGTTTGTTCTATGAGTCTATGTTTTTGCACACAGTGTCGTGGAACTGCCTAAACCACAAACGAAACATTTGAAACATGGCAGAGAAAACTACACACTAATACCACGCAGAGAGCACAGCAACGACAGTGAGAGTTACGAGAAAAACCCCTACTCTTTACAGCTAGTACCAATCAAAACTAATTTTACTGTATCAGCTGCAAACTATGCAAACCCGATTTTGCGTGGCACCACAGTAACAAGAGACAATGAAATGAAATGAGCCTGGGATGAAGAGGAGTTCAAGGTCAGTTCCTACAGAATCTTAATTTAAAAAGTTCAGATTCATGACATGCTGCGTTTTGAAGTGAGAAATCATTCATCTCACCGGAGGTAGTTCTTCTCGTTTATCTAATAAGCGGTCCGGCTTGCGTGGTCTACTGAGTTAAATTTACTTCAATATTGCATGACGTGTGTGTTTAACTAGCTGGTTAGCGTCAGCTAATGTCTTGTAGAAGGATACAGAGAGTGTCTGTCTTCCTATCTATCTACGAGAGAGAGACACAGAGAGAGAGAGAGAGAGAGAGAGAGAGAGAGAGAGAGGAGAGAGAGAGAGGAGAGAGAGAGAGAAAGGAGAGAGAGGGAGAGAGAGACAGAGAGAGAGAGAGAGAGACAGAGAGA
>JBBPCY010000156.1:11962089-11972637 GCA_037974405.1 Brachyalestes nurse | reverse complement strand
CAAGCCAGGAACGCGAGATTCGACCATTTTGATTGGCTAATAGGTTTGTCACTCAAATGTCAGAGGCGGGGGAAAAAACCTCAGACTCCTGAGGTTAGGTTATTGCGGGAGTTAAAACCTCAATATCGATGCGATAAAGGTTAATTGTGCAGCCCTAGTTCAAATCCCAACACAGTTAGTGTCATCACTGAGGTACCCTTGAGCAAGGTACCGTCCCCACACACTGCTCCCAGTACTTGTCAAGATATTCATGTCCGAACATGGCTTTCCAGATGAGGCATTCTGAAAAAACATAGGAATAGAAAGTATTTTACTATTTTGGGACCTATTCATGATATAAACAAGGTATGAACAAAATCTGAGATGGTGTTGCAACAACCTTATTGGACCTGACACGGAATGGCCCTGGTATATAATGATTTAGTACAGTTAACACTGTGTTCTAGCCCCTGTGCAAAACATAAAAAGCAAACTCTGGACAGTATATCTTGGCTGATGGAATACATTTGGGCAAATGCAAACTGTGTAAATTTGATCTCACACTGAACTATTCCTTTAAATATGTCAGAGGGAAGGAGGGTGGAAACCTCTCCCTGACATCCCCCCTTCTGACGCACACTGACAGGGCGTAATTAACCTTATCAATATGGCAAGTAACTGACATTATTTCATTTCTGGATCACAGTGAACTTGAAAAGATCGATGATCAGGAAGCAGCTGTACATACTGCAGCTGTTTTGCCAGCCAGGTCAGGCTTGGCCCGTGCAATTAACGCTGTGTTTTGTGGGCTTTCTAAAGCCAGCTCCTCACTGGGAGAACGAACGCTGGTATTTCAAGGTAGTAATTAGCGGCAATGTTTTCCTTCAGAGGGAAGAGGGGTTAGCAGGCATTATGGTCCACAGAGAACACTTGATCTAAGCACTGGCTTACATGAAGAACGCCTGTAAAAAATTGCAATATGTCTTGATCTCACACTAATACTGCCTGACTGACAGACACTGACAGTTTAAACAGAATACTAGAAAAACTGCATAGGGGAAAAAGGGATTTATTGATTTTATACTACACACTGCTTTTTATTCTACATGGCTGAATTCCAAATGACCTCCTACGTCCTTTGATTATGCACTGTTTGGATGCTGGAACTAGTATATTATTCTAAACGCAGAAGATAATAAAGTAGGGAGCCATTTGAGATTCAGCTTTTGTTCCCACCCCAATCAGCCAACATTTCCACCAAGCCCAGTCCCAAAGAGCAGCCTAAGCCCCGCAGTCCTCCTTAAGGTCCACATCTTCATGAGCTCATTTGAGTTAATCTATAGTGGCTCAATGACAAGTTTAATTAATAGACTTTTAATAAATAGCATTTTTATTCATATGCGAACGTGCTCTGGCCCGCTTTGTTGGTTTGTCAGTGTATCTCAAGGAATCAAGGAAGGTATAGGCTGCTGCTGAGTCCACATCTACACGGTTCTTGAAAAAGACAATAGTAGGAGTACATAGAGATCACATTTGGAGCCAAGACTAGCTGTTTTATTGCTAGCAAAAAAAAGTAAAAAATGATGCCCTTGTAGTTGCTCATGGTTGGACCCGAGTCTTGGTTAACTAACTACATCTGGGCTATGAGGAAAATTATGTACATTTATTATTCACCATGCCTTCTTTAAAAGATGTTGGAGGAGAGTTTATTCTTCCAAAATTTGGAAAATTAGTCTCTAATATGATGATGCAACGGGCCCGTTTTTGTATTACAACAACCATAGAGCTATAGAGTGAGACAATTTTGAGTAATGGTGAGAAAAAAATACTCCTAAAGCAACGACAGACAAACCGTCATAATAACATCTGTAAATGCTTCATGGTCAGTCATTATATGGCAACAACTTGCACTGCTTTTCAGTCAAGCTTCCTCTCCTTTTAATGTAATCAGCAGAGTCCTCTCATTGTCAACAATGGCCACAAGCACACACACACTAATTATAAAGAGCTCATATCAGACTGCGTAATTTTGAGCTCAGATGTAATTTTATGCTCCACTAATTGCTTATCATCTTTCGCTGCCAAATTCACAGTGCTGGAGCGGTGGTTGGGTGGCATTTTCATTTTCATTTCCAGCTGTAAAAAGTCATATATTCAAACATCCTTCATCTTGAGATTCGTCCTAAATTTTACTCTCATATCAAATCACATAGCAAAACTGTTTTTTTTTCCGCTTCGTTTGAACATGCTTGAATTACCATAGTTAAGGAGAATATGGATATATGCTGAGTCAGTGAAGACCTTTTACTAAGCCAGAATGATGAAGCAAGAGCCAGAGACAGAGACAGAGTTGTGCAGGTATGGAGGGATGTCCAGGAAACAGGAAAGTGACACACAGTGACGTGTCAAATTAGGGAATTAACGACACATTCATCGCTCGTTCCTGCGCACGTTCTTCATCTGTTCTCATTTCTGGATACATGCACAAACACAAATGACCCACATCAATAATTGGAGGGGAATTAAATAAAACTTTATC
Source organism: Brachyalestes nurse (assembly GCA_037974405.1). NCBI lineage: Eukaryota > Metazoa > Chordata > Actinopteri > Characiformes > Alestidae > Brachyalestes > Brachyalestes nurse. The sequence continues at coordinate 11,970,119 of JBBPCY010000156.1, read as the reverse complement.
TAAAGTTGTACTTTTTTATCTATGTGACACCTGTACCTGTACTTGATCCTGTACTATATGCTTCCAAAATACTTTCATTTCATTTTAAACTCTGCTTAATACATTACCCTTTGAAAAATGTTAACGGTAAACCTGTATACGTGCTGTACAGTTTACACTAAACTGCTGTCTCTCGCAGTGCTAGAATGTAAAATATCGATGTTACCCCTATATAGACTGTACTGTAATTCATGCAAGCGCATTTTCTTTGGTAGGTGCTGTTTTCTTTGGTATCAGCAGTGTAAATGCAGTAATAATTTAATTTACAGTCATAAAAACACAGGGCTTTAAGAAGAACAAAACGAAAAACACAAGAACACTCAGCGAAAACTGTTCTGGGGAAACTGCTATGATGCGGGAATGCTGGGCTGCAGCTCCCACAGATGTGTCACAGGGCAGCAGCCAATCAGCAGCAAAGAGAAAAGAATAACGTTTTCGGATTGGCTACTTTCAAACCTCCTGCCTCTGAGTACAAGAGTATGTACCAAAACATTTATACAGTTAGATCTTATATGGAAATTTTATATGCAATTTGTTAATATTTATGTTACAAAATTAAGAAATTATGTTTTTCTTAATAATTTGAAAAATTATATATTGCCACGAAAAAGCAAAAAAAAAATGCGGAGGATATCTGTGGCTTCCGCAAATTTGCGGGGGTTTCCGCGAACAATTATTTGTTAGGTTATAAGAAAAAAATCAGCGAGTGAACAGTTGGGGTTTATTGTATACGGTTATGGTAATAAGCTAGCTACAAGCTATCACCATCATCTTGCCATTTTCACAGTTGAAAGTGACACCTTGTATTCATACTGACATTACAAAGTTATCTACAGAACTATTTTTGTATACAGACTTTACTGCAGTCACTGAAATGCAAGACGTGCATTTAAGAATTCAAGTCATAATTGATGTTGCAGATAAAACAATCTTTCCAACTGATATCACAGGCACAGCTAGACTGATAAATAATATATATAAAGCCATTCTTTGCCAAGAACCAAATATAGAAAATGCATAGTCTTAACCATTTTAGTCATAGCACTAAAAGGAATATTTCTGATCTATAGATTATGGCACCTAAAAATTTCAGTAAAATGATGACGATGCCTTCTTCTAAAAGTGATGTTTATTTAGGTAACATATTGAGGTTTATCAGTTAATGGGTCCAAAACAATGCTGCCAGGTGAATGTATTACTTCTCTGGTGAAATAATAACCAATAATAATAACTGCAACAACTTAGTAGAAAAGTGCCAAATCAAAAAATTACTTATGTATTAATATAATTCAGCAGCAGAACTTCTTATTATATTCAGCACCAATCTGCTAATGAAGTAAAGTTTTTAAGCTCTGCCCTTATCTTTTGATAATAAATAAGTAGGTCTCCAAAGTCAGAGATGTGACCAATTGCGGAAGAGTACGTAACTTGATTGCTGTCAAAAAGGAAGTAGTAAATGCATACTAACTGACAAATATACTGGTCAAGCAAAATTATTATTACAATTAAAAATACACAGAAGAGTACAACTACATTAAATTTTAAGTGATGTATCCTAACTGTATTACAATAAAAAAGCTTTTCAGTTGTGAATCCTAATTACAGCAGTATTACAATTAAGACCAGTCTTATTTCATAACGAGGAAACTGGCTCGGTGTTCACACTAAGGGCTTGATAGACTGACTGATAAATCCACTAGATGGGGCTATGGGTAGCAGTCACTTAGTCAAGAACAGTGGCAGGAAAAACAGCAGTGTGTGCCCAGGAGAATGGCTCATTAAACCTGAAATACGAAAAAACTGCACAAGACTGACCTAATTCCATTGCAAGCTGTGTAAAACTAAGCTTAAACGTCTTCCCTAAACCAAGAACTGCCTGCTCTAACAGGAAATTGCTGCAACCAACCAATTACAGATCAGTAGTGACAAAGGCACATGCTATGCTCTTTCCTTCGTGGGAATGACATGCTAACAATTATCATTTAGACTGAAACATAATGATTTGTATCACATGGGACAAAAGCGCTGCGCAGAAGAGTGGAAACAGAAGAGTGGAATCTGTGATAAAATGGAACATTCTGAAACATACAGTGATTTTAGCATACAATTTACATCAAATAGTCTGTGTAATTTATTGCCAATCCTTTTGATCTTTCATAAAAAATGTAAACAATTTTGGCATAATTAGAGAAAGTATTTCATGGTGATATTTCCATTTTGCTGTCACACACTGTACTTCAAATAAAGGTCAGATTTGTTCAAATGTTCGAATAAAAGATCAGAAGCATAAGCAATAAATAATTTTCCTGTCTGCATTGCTAATTCTTACTAGAGCGCCAACATTTTTTAACAACATCCAGTCAACTCTATTAAAATAGACAACTTGACTAATACAATTCAGTGGTCATGCATCCTCTCGTACATTTCTTCATTTGTTCATTCATTTTCTGTAAGCGCTTAGTAACCTATCCCGGGTACTCACCCCCTTGTACATGTGAGTTGATTTTTGTTTTGCTAAGCCTAATTGTTGTGGCTTACATCAACAAATCTTCTTTATTTATGATCCATAAAAACATATGACTATATTTTCTTTTAAACTCAATAATCACAAACCTTATGCTGATGATGTGACCTGATGCAGCTATGTTTAAAGTATCTCCAAGCTTAATTATTTGTTTTGAGGCGGTCTACAGCAGGACTGTCACACCAGCAAGCACATACTTTGCAATTGAAACAGCACTCAGCTTGGTGCCATCACAGGTAATAGTGCCTCTGGGTTTGGAAGAGGAGGTAACAATAGCAGTTATTTCCCAACAGAAGTGTGCTTATGGAAGAGGTCATGTTTGTTTTAGAGTGGGCTATTGATGAAGCAATCATCTGAGGGGCAATATGGAGGCAACCCAGAAAAAATATACTTCAGAAAAAATATAAACTCCAAAAGTGTGAGGTCCTATTATCTTGAAGATTTTCTACATTTAGTTTGCTCAGGTGGAAAGGACAAAATTTATCTGATGATCAACAAGGACAAAAATGACTCCATGTCCAGCTTGTAAGTTTAACTTTGTATAAGTTACTGTATGTAAGGGGTAAAGGGAACTGTAGTGGGACATGGTGAGCTTTAATATCTCTTAAAATTCTGCAATCTGGTTGATATTTCCTAAAACAGAGGTCCCCAACCGCCAAGTCACTGCCCAGTATCAGTCCCTGAGTCATTTGGTACCTGTCTGGGAAAAAAAAAAAAAAATTTAATTGATTATCAAAGTCTGAAAAATCTTTTCTTTTGAAAAAAAAACGCTCGTCTCGGTCACGTGATACGGTCCATCAAACATTTAGCCCACAAGCCGGCAAAAATGAGTTACAAACAAATGTTAAAAACAAATGTCTTTGGGGAGCTTCTTCGTATTTTAACACACTTTGTTTTTAGTTGTATCTATACCGGTCCGTGAAAATATTGTTTTACGTGAAACTGGACGGGTCACAAAAAAGGTTGTCCTAAAACATTGTGCTTAACCAAGACATGCATTAATTCCCAGAGGAAAGTATGCCACAAAATCATTTAGCATTTAATGTGTTATGATACTACATGTAGTTTAATATATTCCCATTCATTTTAGCAGATTTTTAGCTTGTGGAATGGATGATGAATTTCTGCACTTTTAAAAATTTCTCCAAACATTCCCAATTGGGCTCAAATCAGGACTGGGTCACTGTAGGACAGTTGTCTTTTTGTTTTTGACCCACTCCAGTGTTGTTTGGGCATTGTGCTGCTGAAAGCCCCTGTATTTTGCTCCATTCAAGGTGCCCAGTCTTCTTACAGAATGATACCGTCACCCCCATACTCCAAGGTAGAGACTTCAGAAACTTATTTCTTAAGGCATTGGCAATGGGGCTATTTCCAGTTCACTTCCTTATACATGTACTGAGAGAGCTCTGAGTGGGTTACATTTACTCAGTTACATGGAAAATGTATGATATTGTATAGATTTGTTTCTGATTATTATATGTTATATCATTACATTTTAGTCTGTAACATTGTCATTAGTTCCCTTTTCTAGTTTAGTTTAATATTTTTTATGTTAATGAAATTGTGTGTGCTGCGTTATGAATGATCACACCTCTCACCATTGAGGTTTTTCAGTACAGCATCAAAAAAAAGAGACGAGAGCTTTCTAGTTGGATACAAACTGTGCAGTGTCCTATTCTACAAGGTGGGCCCGACAGGTTAGCTACCCCTAATAAAGTGAATAATAAGTGAACACAGTGTTCAAAACCTACAGCAGCTTTGCTATGTCTGAAAATGATCCAACATTGAAATAATATCTGGTCCTGACCACCGACAAATGGGTCAAAGCAGGCTAACAATGATGGACATGCATAATTTTGAGTGACATATGTACTGGGACACATTGAAATAATTGTACTCAACATAAATATAAATGTTAAATACGTTTTAAATATATTTTTTCTAAATACAGACAGAAGCCACTGATGTAAGGCAAAGTCTGACTTTAACAGAAAGATTAATTTGTTATAAAGGTATACAGTATTTGAGGCATGTTTGCACTGTCCAGATGGCCTGGCACATGGACTACAGTTTAGAGTCAAAGAAAAAACTGCGTCTGTAATGTCTGCTGAGACGAAAAAAGTCAAAACAGGCACTAGAGCAGATAGGAAGCTTTGTGAACTAAAGAGCACATAGACATAGTCACGTGCACTAATTGCAGTAGCAGATGGGCTCTCTGTTGTTGAGGGTCTGTTTTGCAGGTCACAGGAGGGTGGGTGCTCATCTTTGATTTTAAATTGAAATAGCACAGCTATAAAGGATGGTGAATATGTCTACGCAGGATGGACGGAAAGAGAAATTGCCCTTATAGTGCATTATTCAGGCCCATCTCGGAGGCACAGCTCAGTACAAATGACCAAATGAATAGCCACTGAATACATTACAGCATACGACACTCTCAATACAGCCAGTCAGTTAAATTATTCACCAATTAAGTAAGCTAACAAGCTAAGGCAGACAGCACATACACTTTTCTAACAAAAGAAATGCTTTCATAATCTATAACACAAAGCTAATGACAAAATATTAGCCTATTCCTAGGCCTAATTACAAGAATTATCTCAGCAAAAGGCCACGGGCCATGCCAAGACTAATACCCACATGAAGAAAGGAAAATAAACAAACTATCTACTGTTATCTACTTACAAAACCACCTCAGCACAATGCCACTGACAGTACTTTAAGAGTGCAATAGGCCAGCTTACCTAAGGCAAGCAGATTCTTCATAATGGTAAAGCACTGTATATTTATCTGGTATGTGTGGATGTTGCTATCACATATCAGTTTCAAACCTACATTGTTAACAGATTCTCGGGATTTCATTCAAGTCCAAACAGAGGTAGAGTTTACAATATAATTGCAAATGGCGCCTCTTGGTGGCAAAGAGAATTACTGCAGGTATTGATTATTTTCGTCCGGTTTCAATGATTTATAGCACTTTCCATTTAAATACATAGACTTTAATACGGAGTTGGTCCCCCTTTTGCAGGCATGTCAACTTCCACTCTTCTTGGAAGGCTTTCTACAAGAATTTTTGGAGTTTCTGTGGGAATTTGTGCCTGTTCATTCTGTAGAGCATTCACGAGGCCCTGATGTTGGATGAGAAGGCCTGGCTCACAGTCTCCGTTCCAGTTCATCCCAGAGGTGTTGGATGGGATTGAGGTCAGGGCTCTGTGTGGGCCAGTTCTTCCACACCGAACTCATCCAACCATGTCTTTATGGAGATTGATTTATGCATTGGGGTACAGTCATGCTGAATCAGAAAAGGTTCTTCCCCAAACTTTGTCCACAAAGTTGGAAGTTCTCCAAAATGTATATATATTTTTATATTAAAACACCTTAAAAGTCAGTTGCATTTTATGCATAACAAACCAGAAAGTAATGACAGAAGTAAAAGCTATCTTTTGAATCCTCAGACAGAAATCACCACTTCAGAAGTTAAATGAGGACATATACATATACATCAATGTTTATTTATATATACACTTGTAGTGCACTGAGTCACCACTAGCTGTGTGTAGAGGAGAGGTGTTGCTGAAATGAAAGGTCACCATCACACTCTTTAGTCTTTGTCTTTTATCAGACTGCCACATCTACCCATCGTCTCCAAAGGCCACAGTGGACCATTATGACCCTCAGCTGTCACAGAAACACAGCTGGGTCCTTCTATATGTCACTGTTTTTAGTTCTGTGTTTTGATGAAACTGAGGTGTAAAATAAGTTGGTAGAAAATAACTTTGCTTCAGAAACTTCAGAAGCTAAATATTTCACTGCTGACAGTGCTGCAGCAGATACGTAGTAAATTATATGTATGGGTTGCATACATAAGGTATTAACTGGGCGAATAGACATTATAGATTCATATATTTTCATAAAAATAACATAATTCATTGAAAACTAAAATCCAACATAAGCAATAAATATGTTTATTCCAGCAAAAGTTACAGCATTATTTGCATGTAGAACTGCTTGAACTGCTCTCATTGTGAGATGCTACAACACTGGGAGACACTAAGGATACATTTAGACAGGGACTTTTACCTTCCTCTCATGTGGGAATAGCTTTAGTGAACTACTGCACTTTATAAAGCTCTATTTGTCCCAATTTTTCATTCACTGAGGTCCTATCCGTTTGATCTAACACTTCCTATCACTGCTCAATTGGCCCATAGGCAAAGATAAATACACTTGTAGTCTTGGACATATATTTGGAAGCGGTTTCCAATCCTAAAGAAGAATTTCTCAGATTTTTCTAAATTCCTCCATAATTCATCAATTACCATGTAAAAAGAGCATCATGCCTGATGGGAAATGCTGCATATTCTGAAGTGAACAGTGCAAAGAATTTACAAAAATTCTCATATTAATGTCCGAGGCGAGATGTCCATTGTAGCAGGCATGCTAACTGTCTCGAAGCTTTTTTGACAGATGTAATGGGTTAATCTTTGTCATGGGTGACTTTACTATGCCAAATGTGAATCTAATACTTGTAAATTACTTTTTCAAGGTAAACTGCTTCTGACAGAGGAGGCTAGTCCTGGCATGGCACCACCCCTGTGCTATTGAAGGAACTGACCAATACTGACCAGAGAGTTTCACTCCAGACCACCATTCCTTTATTCAAAGAATTTCACATATTTTTCTACATTTTTCCATGATTCAGTCGTTAACATGAAAACGCTGTTATTTCAATGGATAAGAAATGATGCTTTTTAGAGAAACCTACCTTTTATTATCTAAAACGGCCAGCAGATCAGAAACACGAAAAAGTGTTATATAAATAAAGTTTAATTGAACTGAACTGAAACAGATTTTTAAAACCTGTTTTAGGCCAAACCTTTAACTTAAAACTATTGTAAAACAATATCTTAAACATCAGGGAGCACACTCATAACATGTAACAACTTTGTGAAATAATGTTCTGCTTTTAGAGGCATTAAACTGTTCAGAGATACACCTGAACATTACTCCACCAGGGACATTGGTGCCAGTGGCATTTTCTATAAGACTACAGGTGAAACAATGTTTCACCAAGAAAAATAATACAAAAAAACTTCATAACTATCATTTTTTTTATTGGTGTGAAAAAAAAATGCTCATAAAAATAAGGTTGCTCTCCTAATTTCAGCTCCTCAATAGCGTTACAGTTGTATACGGATCTGGTCAAAAACGTGAAACAGCGCCACCCCCAACGGCGGTGAAACCGAGAATTTCAGTGAAACATGTTTCAGAGGCGCCTCATTCAACTCAATGTAAATCTTCTCTGACCCCGGCGGCTCGTGGTTTTTTCAGGTTTCAGTGCACAGAAGAAAGGGCATTAGCTTGTTAGCTTGACCGCTTGCTAACAAGCCCCACCACCACCCAGCCAAGCTGGGCACTGGTGAAATCCTTGGGAAAAAATCCCTGCTGGTATGACAGAGTGATTAAC
>JBBPCY010000156.1:11947774-11961989 GCA_037974405.1 Brachyalestes nurse | reverse complement strand
ATTTTGTAGTGATTTAACACTAACTATGAGGAGATTGAGGGAAGAGCAGGAGAGAGAAGATACATCAGAATGTGAGGTAGGTACTTAGGGCAAGAAAATCAAGCTGCCTAGGGTTCGGTGAGGTGCTGAGTTTGTTTTGTGGCGCACACCGGGGATGAAGGGTGGTTTGTTTCACCAAAAATATTGACCAGGAGCCGCCACTGATTGGTGCCACTGGATTCAAAAACAGGGACTTTAATATGAAGCTGGTCCCACTTTGCAGCTATAACCGCTTGTCTTTATAAATCTTGCTTTGTGCACTGGGGCACAGATATGCTGAAATAGAAATGGCTTTTCCCAAACTGTTTCGGCAGAGTTGGTAGCCTGACAAATGTCTTATACTGAAGCAATAAGACTGTCCTTTACTGGAAGTAAGGGGCCACTTGATTTCAACAATTAAAATGGGTGTCCCAATACTTTTGTCCATATAGTGTATAAAACACTATGAATTACTTTCTAAATAATTGGTTATGCAGACAGTGGCCTCTTACATCATTCGTTGTTTCACATATATTACGTCTGTATACTAAAACTAGATCATTTTGTCTCCGAAGCGGTGACAAGCGGTTTTATCCTCCGTGTTTTCATTGTCACTATAGCAGCCGGTCTCCGTGAGTGACTGAATTTCATTCCGAGCCGCCAGGGGGCGGAGGATCCTGTCCTCCTGCAGGAGGATCTTCAGGCGGAAGCCAGACTGTTGTGGTCCCGTTGTGTGTTTTTGGGCTGTGGCTGTGAAATGGACAGCGTTTTCAGAGTCATTTGATGCACAGATGTGGATTTGACCGCCTGTTAAAGAAGTAGTGTTTGTAATTCACTATCTTCTTTGCTGTGTTGGTCTGTTTTAAGGTAAGGCTTTGTCATTTTGTTTAAAACAGGTTTCGTCCAAACGGCCTCTCCCATGTCCTCTGTGGAGAGTAACGTTAGCTTCGATGTTAAACGTTAACCAGGCAGTTTTTATTATAGGTGGAGAAATTGAAGATTCTGGAGAGAACAATGCAGAAAATTCTAATGTCTACACATAAAAGCAGGTGTTCATTGTAGCAGGCAGGCTAGCAGGCTCACAGCCTATTTGACAGATGACATAAGCACCTGTGATGTGACCATTTTCTGCAAAATGTGAATTTAGAAATTATTTTTAAAGGCATTTAAAATGCTGCTGTCAGAGTTCTAACCAAAACCGAGAACAGAGATCACATCACTCCAATTATCAGGTTTTTGCAGTCATCTCAGTTCAGTACTGAACTGTTTTCAAAGCTTTACTCATCATGTACAAGTCACTCAGTGGTTTTGGGCCCTAAATACATCTTTAATATGTTTGATGTACACTCCTGGTAGGTCTTCTAGATCTGCAGGAGCTGAGGAGTGGTGAAAAGAGCTGAAACTACACATGGTAAAATGTTAGTTACTTTGCAGCTCACTGCTGGAACAAACTGCCCATCAGTATCAGAACTGCACCAACTGAAGCTTTTAAAAGCTGCTAAAAACTGCACTTTTCTCCTCCTCCTTCTTTATTCTATTCTTGTAAAGCACATTGAATATGTGCACTTGTATTGCACTTTTAATTTTCTTTTATTTATTTTCTGTGTTTTTTTAGTTCTTTTTATTCTATTCCTGTAAAGAACATTGACTTTTTGTGTATGATAATGTGCTATATAAATAAGCTTGACTTGAAGACTGAACTGAAGTATTCACCAGAGTTTGGTTTTAGACCACCAGTTCTGTTCAGTTTTGGGTTATTTGCACCTGAGAGACTTGTGTAGATCATAAATAAGTCTTCGATGTATTATCTAGTCAGGTAGTTCAGATGTTTCTGTTGCAGTGTACACTATACGGACAAAAGTATTGGGACGCCTGAGCATTACACCAACAGGAACGTTAATGAAATTGCATTCATACATAGACTTACATAGACTTTAATATTGAGTTAGTCCCCCCATTGCAGTTATAACAGCTTCCACTCTTCCTGGAAGGCTTTCCACAAGATTTTGGAGTGTTTCTTTTGGAATTTGTGCCCATTCATTCTGTAGAGCATTTATGAGGGCAGGCACTGATATTGGACGAGAAGACCTGGCTCACAATATCCCTTCCAGTTCATCCCAAAGGTTGGATGGGGTTGAGGACATGGCTCTATGTGGGCCTGTCAAGTTCTTCCACACCGAAGATAGTATCATCGTTGAATGTATGCAAGAGAGTGGGAAATAAAAGACTTGCCAGTAATCTCTTTTCCTTTCATGCCAGATTTATGCTTCATGTTAATGGTGTCTAACCTGACTTCACTGTTTTTAGGAGCCAGGATGACTGCCATAAAGCACGCTCTCCAAAGGGACATTTTTACTCCCAACGATGAGCGTCTGCTCAGCATTGTCAATGTCTGCAAGGCAGGGAAGAAAAAGAAGAATTGTTTCCTGTGTGCCACAGGTAGCTAATGAAATATAGCTTGACATCAGTTAGTAAAACTGATCCAAAGTCAGATTCTAATATGATGTACTCAAGCTTGGACACTGACTGCTAAAATACAGCTAAAGCATAGAAAAGGTGTAAATTTGAGCTAAACCAATTTCGTTTTTTGTTTAGTGACAACGGAGCGTCCTGTGCAGGTCAAGGTGGTGAAAGTGAAGAAGTCAGACAAAGGAGACTTCTACAAGAGACAGATGGCCTGGGAGCTTCGTGACCTGACCGAGGTTGATGCCAAAGATGCTAACAAGGTGAGAGAGCATGTGTAAGGTCAGTCAAGTTTGTTGACAGCTCATTGAAGTTAATTAACTCCAGTGACCTCAGTATTAATGGACCTCTTCTAGTGGGTCAAGGAAAATTCTGCTGCCCCAATTTAGTCTACTGAATGTGTTTGTATATATCCCTATTTTTCATTCTTTTGTTATTGCTATTTTCCATAAATGTTTTAGAGCTGGAAGGCATGCATAACTATAAGACCACATGATTTTAAGGATTCAAATTGCAGCCTTGCAAGTGTCAGTAGCATTCTGTATACTGTTTTACATGTTCTCTGTACTCTTTCATGCCATGTCATCTTCTTTCTTCTTTTCAATGTGTAGGAGAACCCGGAGTTTGACCTGCACTTTGAGAAGGTGTATCGCTGGGTGGCCAGCAGCACAGCTGAGAAGAACTCCTTCATTTCCTGCATTTGGAAGCTGAACCAGCGCTACCTGAGGAAGAAAGTGGAGTTTGTAAACGTCAGTGCCCAGCTGCTTGAAGGTACAATTTACTACTGCCTCTGATGGAGCAGTGGAGTAAAGGCATGTGCATTTTGTTTCACTGATGATGTAACTACCGGTACGGCATGTACTGTAGTAATAATATTGGCTTGTGTTCTTATGATAGGATCTTATAGTGTGACATAGTTGCATGTAGTGCAAATTATTATAAACATTGTCAGCTAGGTACTGATATTAAACCTGATTAAACATTCTATCTCTCTCTCCCTCTCTCACTTACTTGCTCTCTTGCTCTCTCCACTATCACTTTTTCACTGAGTGGCATAATAATAATTTATAACCTTTCTTCTGTACTCTTCTCTCTAAATCTCTCATTGGTCAGAGCTTCCTAAAGCTGAAGGTTGGTACTGTACCTGATTTCCTGTCATTTCTTTATTCCCATTCATGTTTTCATTTTCCTTTTCCTTTCCCCTCTTTTGGTTCCAGTCCCAATTCTAACAGATTTCATGTCAGTCTGAATTCATCTTCATATGTACATAATTGTTTATTCCTATCAGTTCACATTGTTGGGCTGCACATTGATTAATGGTCGTATTAAAATTACTGTCTTGTTTGTATAAATTCTGCAGAACTTACACTATAACATCTTGTGCATAAAAAAAACAAGCAACCATTTCTCTAATTCGTAACCACTGAAATCAGTGCACATGTTGTGCAGATTGCATCTCTCCTGATCTGTGTTCATATCAGTTGCCTTTCTTCAAATTAAGCATACTTAATAGCTAGTAGCTACCCATATTTAGAAAGCAGTTTATTTATGTATATAAGAATAAAACAGTTATTATGCAAACACTGCAAGATATAAAATATAAGACTCAGCTGATGAACAATTAAAATATTAACTGTTTAAATGAATTTGATGTAAAAGAATTCCAAGAATCATGGTTTCACTATTGACGCAAAAAAATCCATTTAATCAAGAATTGTGCAGCCTTGACAGACTGTGCATGTGTTTTTTGTGCGCATTCATATTCATACGTTTTGTGTGCTGAAGTGAATGTGTGAAGAGAATGGATGTGTGCGTAAATGCTCCTCAGCAAATTTACTGCAATTAGTTGTTAGAAAGCTATATAATAGGTAGATGCCAGAACATTTCTCAATGAAGATATGCGTTCATCTTTTACAGGGTTTCAAAAAGTATGTTTGTGTGTAAGTATGTTTGTCTAAGTGTTTTTACTGCCTTATTTCACATTAGTGATGAAACTCCTAGACTCCAGTGCTGTGTAAAACTTCACAGCAAGAAAACATCAGTTGACTATTGGCTTCATTCTCCCCTGCAACGCCAGCTAGCCAGCACAGGTATCTGTTAGCAGACCCCACAGAATTGGCAGTCAGCGCCCTCTGCCGAGTGTCATGATGTCCAGTGACATTGTGTTTGGAGCAGTGGCTGGCATCATGTGACTCAAAGCATATGCTCACCTTCACCCTCCCATTGTTCATGTAGTGGGGGAATTAGAGATAACAAATTTTGCAGCATGATAGGACACGTTATCTTGCTTAAAAGGGGGTCACTGCCATCAGGGAATATCATTTCTGTGATCAGGTGGACCTGGACTACAGCAATGTTTGGGTTAGGTGGCACATGTCTAATTAACGTCCACATGAATGCCTGGATCCAGGATTTCCTAGCAGAACTTTGCCCAGAGCATCACATTCTTTCAACCAGCTTGTCTTCTTCCCACATTTGATAAGGGTGCCGAGCACTGTTTTCCAAGGGTCTGTGACATCCTTGAAAGTTTGTGAATTTGAGAGGAAGAAAATCATGGCTGTGCAATAATGGAAATTAAAGTTGTTTTGGTAAATAGGCCATGATCTGTGACTACATGTTTGTCTACCACTGCTTGTACATTCTGATCTGTACCAGCTTGAGAAAGTATGATGGTCATATATGCCCATAATTTGAGGACGTTGGCCTAGACAGTTCATTTTGAAATGATGTTTAAGGTATGGAAACCCTTAGCATCACATCTGCACGTAAATGGCGTACACCTATCCTTAAACTAAGTGACCTTCCATTTCTTGAAGGTCTAGTTTCGAGGTGACCCCATTGTAGACACTTTTGACGGTGAGCACTCTGATTGATTTGCAGCTATACACCCTCATGCTCAGCAGGGCAAATGTGTGTTGACACATTCCTCTGTTAACCAGCGTTAAACATGTAGGTAACTTTTGCCACAGTATCCCTTTTAGTTTATATATAATACACATATATAATACATATATAAATACTCTTAAGTATGTAATATAAATGTAATTTTAAAAATTGTGCATATATAAAAACTAAATTTAAGCTTCAAACTAGAAGTAAAATGTGCAATTTAGTACAAGAGTTATAACATCCAGAAATTTTGCAAATGTTACATCAGCAGTGAAGTGGAAAACATTAATAGAGTACTGGCATGTAATTAGGTGTGCATTATATGTGCAACAGTATATACATATTAATCTATAAAAATACAGTAACCGGGACAACTACTAGTACAAATGTAAAGTAAGTGCAAAGTATGTGTGTCTGGAGTGTGTTGAGGAGTCTGATGGCTTATAGGAAAACTCACAGTCTGGGCTTTAATGCTGCCATAGCATCTGCCAGATGGGAGCAGTGTGGAGAGTTCATGTGGGGGTGTGAGGAATCACATGCAATGCAGGAAGAATTTCTGATGCAGAGCTTATGCATGGTGTCTTATAGAGAGAGGAGAGACTGGCACTGCTGTACCAAACAGAGATACAGCTGGTCAGGACACTCTCTATTGTGCTCGTGTAGAACACTGTGAGAATGGGTGAGGGAGGTTTGCCTTTTGGTGCCCATTCCGTATGAATGCTCTTTTTGGCTCTTAAGCGCAAAACGTTTAAAAAACCCCTGATGTTTAGAAATGCATTAAAAGATGACATGTATTCTATGTATTATTATGTATTATAAGTTATCAGGCATGATCATAAGCTAGACACAGTTGCAACACTGCTGTACTGTAATTTTCCTGCCCCATTTTATCTTTAGATTAAAAGTACACTTTAAAAAAAAATGGGTTTGAGAACTGCACTATTCCTTTGGTAGATAGATAGATGAACATGGTCATCACTGAGCCTTTGTTGATTCCAAAATGTCTTTTCAAAAGTGATATTTCATATCACATACGTTTTTCATATATTTTTTGTGTATTCCCCCACCCCATGATTTATTTGTGTGTGTGTGTGTTGTGAAAGACTAATTTAGATATCCCACTGCATTTCGAATTCAAACTCACTCATTCTTCCTCAGAGTCGGTACCCAGTGGCGAGAGCCAGAGCGTTGCCGGGGGTGATGAGGATACTCTGGATGACTACCAGGAGCTGAATGCTCGAGAAGAGCAGGACATTGAGAACATGATGGAAGTGTGCGAATATGCCATCTCCAACGCTGAGGCCTTTGCTGAGAAACTCTCCCGGGAGCTGCAGGTCCTGGATGGGGTGGGTGCTCAGACAATCCAGACACTTTGAGCTGGAGCCTGTTATAAAGGAGTGATTAAGGCTGTGTTATTAAGACCAAATTCTTGTCCTCCAGGCGAATATCCAGTCAATCATGGCATCGGAGAAGCAGGTAAACATCCTGATGCAGCTGCTGGATGAAGCACTGACTGAAGTGGACACCATTGAGGCCAAACTACTGAGTTACGAAGAGATGCTCCAGAGCGTCAAAGAGCAGATGGACCAGATCTCGCAGAGCAACCGCCTCATTCAGATTAGCAGCACCAACAATGGCAAACTGCTGGACGAGATCCAGTTCCTGGTGGTGAGGAGCATTGAGAAGCCTCCTGTTTAGAACAAAATGAGGGTCTTTAATCAAACCATTGATATTATGGTTTAGTGAATGCGAGACACAAAATTAAAGACACTGCAGAGCTTACCATCATTACTGAGAACAAAATGATCACAAATTTAGGTTCTTTCATCATCTAGCTGTAGCCACATTAGTCAAAACTAAAAATGCACATTTCGGGTGGCTGATCAAACATGGTTGTGAAAAGCATTATTTGGATTAAGGTGAAAATTAGATTTTGTCTTCTTTTCTTTTTTTCCAAGTGTTCTTTTAACTGCCTGGGTCTGTCTTATATGTCTCTTTTCATGCCTGTCTACAGAACTACATGGATCTGTCTAAAGGGCATATCCGAGCTCTGCAAGAGGGAGACCTGTCCTCCCCTAAAGGCATAGAGGCTTGCATCAACGCTTCAGAAGCTCTGCTACAGTGCATGAATGTAGCACTCCGCCCAGGTGTGTGAGGCTTTAAACTTCTGCAGTCCAATTCACAGAAATAAGTTTTACTGAATTCACAGAAATATGTTTTACAGATTTGTAACACTATGTGCAAGGTTATGTTGACATATTGAAACTGTGTTTGTACATGTATATTGAAATGGACTAGCTGGATGTCTGAAACCAGGGTTCAGAGTTCTAAGACTCCCCTTAATTGCTGTTAAAGCTGACTGATGCTTAATGTTGTTCAGAGAAAATCATTTGATGGCGCTGAAGTAGACTGTATGTGCATATGTGTGTGTTAGGCCATGATAAGCTGATGGCTGTGAAGCAACAGCAGCATCTGTTTGCTGAGCTCAGAGATGTATTTGCCCGACGCCTCACCAATCACCTCAACAATGTGTTTGTGCACCAGGTAACTTACACAAATGCATGGATGTGCTTACTTGTTATCTATGTGGTTGTTATAAAATTCATCTCAAAGGGTACATATTTCCACTAGTTTTTTCTTGTTTAGCCACTATTTCTTTATTTTTCTTTTCCTGTACTTTGAGGGTGCTCATAATTATGCTGTAATCTGGTCCTGTTCTGGCTGGCCTACTTTGTTTAGTGATTGGTCTTCTTCTATTCTGATTTTTCTGTTCTGTGATCTGTCTGCTCTTGTTCTGATTGGTCACCTGTCCTGTCCTGTCTCTTTGTGCCACCTCGCTTCACTCTTCTCTCTCTGTCAGTTCAACCACTTCAGTCACTTCAAAATGACCATCCCTCAATTCTATAGGTCGTCCTGTCTGTCACTCCCTGTGAGTACTCCCTCCCTAGCACCCCTCTTTGACCCAGCCATGCTAGTCAGACATGTGTCTTTCACTTACTTCACTAACAGTCTTCAACCATTGAATGCCCACGTTTCCACGGAAGCATGCCTATCCTGCGTTCTTCATCTTAGGGTCCCTAGGAGCCCATGAACTTGTGCCACCAGCAGACTCTGCCTGAAGTTAACTTTCAATCTCGCCCCCTTGTGGTGTGGTAGGAGAGTGCACTGTTTTGTTCAGCGAGAACTGTGTTTAAATGCCTCCTGGCAATGCTGAAAAGAGATATTAAGATTATAAAAATATTGGTCTGCATGCTATAACAGTAGCTATTTCATACTAAATATGACAGTCATCAAGGTAAGAAGTGCTGGCTGGAGAAACTTGGAAAGCACGCTGTTGGATTGAAGAAAGAGAAGCACGTGTACAAGCCTTTTGAATAGAGCTTTAAGTGCCTTACAAGGCTGAAAGGCTGACTGTAAGTGAATGTAAGTTTAGACGTACTTCTGCTTGGGCTTTAGCCTGTTTGAATATCATCATAACAGCATCCTTGTGAGTCTGTGTGATTCATTGACCTGCTTATTTCTTACAGTGGTGACTTTGAGTACTGTGTGAGGGCTTGTGCTTAATCTTCATGGCGTATTTGTCACTTTGTATAGTGAATTTGCATTATTTTTTACTGTGTGCGCTTGTGTGTGTGTGTATGTGTAGGGTCATGATCAGAGCTCTACACTATCTCAGCACACGGCTGAACTGACCCTGCCCAAGCACAGCCCGCTGCACAGAGATCTGCTCAGATATGCCAAGCTGATGGAGTGGCTAAAGAACACGCAGAGAGAAAAGTATGAAGGCCTGTCCAGGGTGAGCACTCTTCCATGACCATTTACCAGAGCTACTAGAAAAGCCGTCATCATTTCTGTTCCTTGAGGGCGGGTGTTTATAAATGTTTGTTGATTCCCATGCTCAGACACATCTGTTAATAATTAAAAGTTGAGTCAAGAATGCTTAAGCCTAAAAATCGGCAAACAGCACTGCTTTCCAGGACTGGCATTCGTGACCCCTGCAATAGGATATTCATTGTTAAAAGTTATCTGCCATATTACAATGTGAATGAATTCTTAAAGTATTCCTAGAGTTTAACAAGAACCAGCGTACCAAGCACTGAAAAATTTGTTTCCCCCTTTCAGACCTATGTTGACTACATGACTAGATTATACGAGAGGGAAATCAAAGACTTCTTCGAAGTTGCAAAAATCAAAATGGCAGGAACCACAAAGGACGGAAAGGGAAAGTTTGGTAAGACCCTCTTCTGTGATAAGTGGGATGCCTTTGTCTGTATGTGTGAAATTGAGAGTTTTTGTGGTGAATTTTGTGGAATTTACTTTGTTCACTGTTTGTCTTCTGTTTGCAGTGTGTTTTTAGTAGCATGCTGTTAAGTTCCATTTGTCTGACTGTTTTTTTGCAGTAATGTGTCATTCATTGCTTGTTCTAATGTTGCTCTTAATGACACAGTTTAGAGTGCTGGTGTCAAAAGCATTAGTGTCATACTAGACAGACTAACTGAATTGGAAATGACTCTTTACTGAGTGCATAGATAGTGCACTGTTACTCTAAAAGGGCAAATTTTAAAAATTCAGTCATCTCTGGTGATTGCCCTGATATTTGCGTAATAGAGTATTATGTCTTTAACCTCACCTGATCTGTTGTCATGATCGTGTCTTGATATGTGCTAAGTGGGCTCCCAGGCTGTTCCTTAGAGGAATAGATTGGCAAAACATCAGAGTTGTACATTTTTCAACTTACCCTAATCTAGTTGATTAGCCAAGACACTAGATTCAAGCTAAGATGCTGATATTGCTAAAACACAATGCTAAAAGTCAAATATTTTCTGTAAATACATACAAACTTGCTCTCAGCTTGCTCAAACCACATCATTAAGGTGGTTCAGACTTGTCGATGTGGTGTAAGACATACCATGACTTACTGTGAGACATCAGGGTCTGTATTCACAAAAGGCACCAGAAGTAGGAGTGCAGATATAGAACTGTTCTATGTGGCAATCTAGTGCTTCTTAATGACATTAACTGCATGGTTCTAAATTAAAGGAGAAAAATGTGGAAATCAAATATGTTGTGGCTGATCAACTACATCTGGAAAAATCATGTAAATTACATTTTTTGCCATACTATTCTTTTAAGAATTATCAAAACCAGAGGGTATGACCCAGGCAGCAATCCGAAGTGACATGAATACGTGGCTGGAAATCAGAGAGAGCACCCTGCTGCTTTCTGGGTGTGAAGGATGGATTAGTTCCTCCTGGTTATGAGCATATGCCTGCTTCTCCAAGTAGCACTCAGCAGCTCTATGGAGTGGCATGAGCAGCACTTCAGAAAGATGCAACATCTGGCTTCTCAGAGTCTCTGAGGAGACTTGTGTTTATTATGCTTATGTTTTTAACCTTAGTGTGTCTTTTAGTAGAAGTTTGAGTAGCAGCACATTTCGAATGAAGCCCCTAACGAATGAATGATGGTTTGGTGGTGCGTTTGGTATGAGTAATATGTGCTTGGTTGCACTAAACTGTATGCAGCCACAAGACACACTTGGAATCCTTTCTCCGCACAATGACTTTAATGTAATATTGGCTTCCCTTAATAATACACTCCCATTCCAAACCGCACCATCCGAAGTCTAGCATTTCCACTATCCCAGAGTTTGCTTTCTTGTGTGGAGAAACAAAATCCGAATGCATTTTGTTTTTGAGCGGCCACTGAGCCAGCAAACCCAAACTCAGGCACTGCAGTGCATGTCAGTATGTGACCTCTAACCCCTAACCCCGAGCCCCCCTGCATGTTGTGAGCCTAACGTGTCTCTGTCTCTGATGCCTGCCTTTCTAACTGGCCTGCAGCCACGCTTCCTCGGAAAGAGAGCGCTCTCAAACAGGAGACAGAAAGTAAGTACCACCGCCTCACGCAGCGCACAATGCCACAATACCTCACTTCTTCTCAGTGGAAAGCACTGAATCTTACATTATAGTACAACACTGTTTCTGACTGTAAGATTTAACGCGTACCCAGAACTCTAATCACACATCACAAGCCCGTTTTTCTTTTTTATTCACTAAGCTAAAAAAAAAAAACTTGTACTGATTTGCAGCCTAATTCGCCACACACACAAACACACATACAGGTTCATATCCACCATATCCAGGTATCAGCCAGCAGATCGTCTTTGTCACACATGCTGCTTTTGTGTTTCACTAGACATTTGTATGTGCCAATCCACACAAAATAGTTGGATGATCAGACTAACCCCAGATGTGTCTTGTTTGTCAACAGCTTTTTGGAGTTGTGTGTGTGTGTGTGTTTTAAGCTGGCTACCAAAAACATCTCAGAATTCCTAACTGATGATGTTGAGTGAAATGAACTGTCAATATGCTATGACTGTTTTTGTAATATAAATTAACATCTTTCACAGAACATCACTTTTAGTCCTCAGGGACTAACAGATGGTCCACATTTCTTTCTTATATATTATTTATTATTTTGACCATCTGGTCCCTGAGGACAAAACTTAAAACAGAAGAATAAAAACTGATATGTAAATGTGACATGGTGAATGGGTGAATACTACCTTTTAATGGAAGTAGAACATTTAGGGTGATGCAGCAAGCCTTGGTTTGGGTAGTAGGCCTCTAACTTGAGTGGCAGTGTCAGTCTCACAAGTTTTCTCTTTCCAACTTGCTGCTGCCACAGGCCTGCATGGTAGCTCTGGGAAACTGACTGGTTCCACATCCAGTCTCAACAAGCTGGCGGTCACCAGCTCCAACAGCCGCCGCTCACAGTCATCCTCTCTGCTGGACATGGGGAACATGTCTGCCTCCGACCTAGATGTGGCAGACAGGACCAAGTTTGACAAGGTAAAGCTTAATTATCAGACAGAAATACAGTATAGGTCTTGTTAAAAAGAGTCACAGTCATAGGATAACTGCAATGTGTTTTTCTGACCATGAAGGTTTTTTATTTAGAACAGGGTGTGTTTATATACTTTTTCTGTCTGTAGATCTTTGAGCAAGTCCTCAGTGAGTTAGAGCCCCTGTGTCTTGCTGAGCAGGACTTCATCAGCAAGTTCTTTAAGCTGCAGCAGCAGCCAACACTTGCTCAGGTTTGTGTGCCCTTACTTTTGAAAGGCGAGGTTTGAACTGCTTACATGTTTGAAACAAATATTGTGGGTCCTTTTTAGGGAGAGAACACGGATGATACTGATGGCACATTCCACTCCAGATTAGTCAGCGAGCACAGACACTCTCTATCATCAGAGTGAGTGACAAGAATTCGTCTCTCCCACACACGCGCACACACAAATACAAAATTCTTCATCATGGGACAGCTAGTCACTGCTTTTTTTTTTTTAGCTTTTTGTCAAAGTATGCTTTGTAGAAACAATAGAAGTAGGGCTGCAAATAACCCATTAGAAATGTTGGCATTAGAAAGAGATTATGGAAAAATAGTATCCATGAGGGGAAGGTGAAAAACAACTGCTAAATATAAAAATTAATCTGCTAAATATAAAAATTAATTTGCCAAAATACACCTAGATGACCTCAAGCCTTTCAGAATAATGTTGACTAAATGATTGAAAGTGGAACCTTTTGGAAGACATCTGGTATTAAACAAACAGCATTCCACAATAAGAACTCATACAAAAAGTCAAACATGGTGGTAGTGTGACTGTTTGGGAGATTTGGCCAATTTAACAGAATTATGAATTCTCTCTACCATGAATGCTATCTAGTTAAAAAATCCTGCACAAGACTGTCCAGTCAATCAGTTGCTGATCTGGTGTTATGCAGCAACAAAGCAGCCTAAAGCCCAAGAGCAGCTCCACTCCAGTGTTCCTCTCTCGAAGTTCTATCCCTTTAATCTCTGTGATGATAGTAGCTTTATATCCTTTTTGTGTAGTGTACTGCATCCTGACGTTATGTAGTATATTAACCTTACAGAGTATATAATTTTTGAGAACTACTGTCAGTTTTTTAAACTCCACATTGAAAATTCTTCAAAATAGCCTTGTTGATGTTGCCGACTGATTGTTGCAGCCCTAAATAGTAGCCGCCCTTCAGAGCTCTACGTCGTTCTCCAGTCACATATTTGCATCTCTTGATCGTATTAACTGTTATTTTTTTTAATATAAATCTCTTACTGTTTGTTAATCTCCTTTCATCTCTTTTAGGAAAGACATGGTCCGGCAAATGATGAATAAGATCTTTCAGAGCATCGAGACAGAGCTGAACAGTCTTATAGCGCTGGGTGACAAGATTGACAGCTTCAACTCGCTCTACATGCTGGTGAAGATGAGCCACCACGTGTGGACTGCAGAGAATGTGGACCCTGCCTCCTATCTCAGCACCACCCTTGGAAATGTGCTTGTTACTGTCAAGAGGAACTTCGACAAGTGCATAGTGAGTGTGGATAGTCAGAACATCCACTAATTTTCCACACTTCATTGTTACTTATATTGCGGCAGGGATTGTTTAATATTGTGCTAAATAATGGCACGCGTGCAAAGATGCCACACGTGTTCTAGTTTTGAAGACTGATTTGTCATTTGTGTTTCACAATCTCAGTCTGGTCAGATCAAGCAGATGGAGGAGGTTAAGATCTCTAAAAAGAGTAAGGTGGGGATCTTGCCCTTCGTTACTGGTTTTGAGGAGTTTGCCGAACTGGCTGAGACCATTTTCCGTAATGCAGAACGCCGGGGAGACCTAGATAAGGCATATGTCAAACTCATCAGAGCTGTCTTCTCAAACGGTAAGACACCAGGCTAATCAGAAGTTTTATATTGTGTGTGTGTGTGTGTGTGTGTGTGTGTGTGTGTGTGTGTGTGTGTGTGTGTGTGTGTGTGTGTGTGTGT
>JBBPCY010000156.1:11936715-11947674 GCA_037974405.1 Brachyalestes nurse | reverse complement strand
GTGTGTGTGTGTGTGTGTGTGTGTGTGTGTGTGTGTGTGTGTGTGTGTGTGTGTGTGTGTGTGTGTGTGTGTGTAGTCAGCTTTAAGTGGCTGATGGTGAACAGTGGCTGATGGTTTTAAGTGGCTGATGGTGAACAGTAGTCAGTCAAAGCATGTTGAACTGTGTGACGTTAGTTCAGTTAGAAAAAGTTTTGGCTGCTTTCATGTGTCAGAATTGTAACTGGTGACTGTCTGTCTGTTTGGATGGGAGCAGTGGAGAAAGTGGCCAACGAGAGTCAGAAGACTCCGCGTGATGTGGTGATGATGGAGAATTTCCACCATATCTTCTCCACTCTGTCGCGCCTCAAGATCTCCTGCCTGGAGGCAGAGAGAAAGGAGGCCAAGCACAAATACACAGACCATCTGCAGTCTTATGTCATCAACTCATTGGGACAGCCTCTAGAAAAACTCAATGTAAGCAGCCCTTGGTGTGATCTCAGCAGCATTACAAGAATACACCTCTCAGAAACCAAATAAATTCCTGTTAATGAATATCATTTGGTGGAGTATAGTCTATACGACTTTTTAAACATACTTTTGTAATTATCACAGATGCACTCAAATCTTATGGCCAGCGTAAGAAATGGATAACTACAAGTGCTTCTGAGTATTTTTAGCTTAGCCTCTAGCCTTGATGGTCATACAGCTTCCTAACATTTTCCATCAACCAGTTTCTTTCTCCAACCATTCCTTCACTTCACAAGCTGTATAGAATCTCTTCTAGTTGTGGTGAAATAGCCAATCATGTTTTTAATTTTCATTCTTTAATTATCAGTAAGAGATGGATTACTTTATATTCATATCCTTTCATCTGAGCAGTTATTTTGACTAATAAGATTAAATTAGGCTTAATCACCTGTACTGGATTTCATTCATTATCTTTAGAGGTTTGACATTTTACAAAACAGTCCATCAAATCAGCCAAAGCAGTTCACAACACAAAATGAAGATTGTTTTAAACATAATGATTGGGGTGCTTGAATAAAAGTAATGCACTTTTTTCCCATTGTTCTCCATTTTTGTGTTTTGTAGCACTTCTTCGAGGGGGTTGAAGCGCGAGTGGCTCAGGGTGTGCGTGAAGAGGAGGTGAGCTACCAGCTGGCCTTCAGCAAACAGGAGCTGAGGAAGGTAATTAAAGAATACCCTGGGAAAGAGGTGAAGAAAGGTCTGGACAACCTGTACAAGAAAGTCGACAAGCACCTATGTGAGGAAGAGAGTCTTTTACAGGTAAGAAACAGTTTAACATTAACTATTTATTAAGCCTTTCCTCGGCTAAAGTGGATGCAGGAAAATGCACAAAAATGTTCAGAGAAAAGGGCCAACAGGGACCATGGTTGGGAACGGTCATAATTCTGTAACTGTCATAATTCTGACCTGTGATGGTCCTATTGTAGAATCATTTTCAAACGATCAAATTTATAGTACGTAGGGAAAACCAAATGTTCCTTTTGCAATCTGACTGTGTCTAGACTCAAGCATGTCAGCATCTCATTAAGTATGTGAATAAATAGTGATGGTAATTCCTGCTGTCCACTAGGTGGTGTGGCACTCCATGCAGGATGAGTTCATCCGGCAGTATAAGCACTTTGAAGGGCTGATAAACCGCTGCTATCCTGGCTCAGGCATTACCATGGACTTTACCATTAAGGACATGCTGGAGTACTTCTCCAGTATCGCTCAGTCCCACTAGAACCCGGGAAAACAGAGGATATGTGTCTGGGTCACAGACAGTAAGTAGAGGTGTGTATGCAAGGGAAAGAAAGAGCAAGAGGCTGCGTGTTTGTCACAGTTAAAAGGTTATGCAACTGTTTGTATGCGAATATTAAAAGTGATCATTCTCATATATGGAATCAACTTTTTTGGATACTGATGTGGTTCAGAAAGCTTTGTTCAAGTAACACTAGAGTCTAGCTTCCCCCACAGTGAATTTACAGCAAAATACGCTGAGATTATTATTGGAAATTGTGTCCAAAATAATTATTAAAGGGTTTTGTCTTACTACAGCATCATAACACTACTTGAAAAGTACCCTGTAGTTAATTTCATGTTACAGTTACTGAACTTATTAATCGTTTTGCAGTGCCACTCACACTTTAAACTGCTCTCACTCTCAAAAGATGTTTATCGGAATCTTCTGCCATTTGCACTTGTTACAATGCCAAATGTAAAATAAAAAGCTTCATGTCCTCCTTGTTTTGTCAGCTTTTTTGGGTTTGGAGTATGGAACAATTTGACTTTTTCTGTTCATTTGAGTTTATTTTGAAAGGCGGAGAATCTGCTCGTTTTAAAAAAAAACATTTTGAGGGATTTTTCAGAACTAAGTAAATCAGGTGCAAAAGCCATTGGATGATCTATCAATGTGTGGTCCTGCTTCCTTGGAGACTAGACTTTCTATTCGATAAGATAACCCTTTATCTTTTAAATTCCCACAGGTGGGAAATTTCTCTTGTTACAGCAGCCTTGTTACAGTGGTTTTCATCTACATACACAAACATATTTGTTTTAATAATATTTGAATGTGTGTGTATGTATGTATGTGCACAGCGGATATAAGTGTGTATGCACACAGTGGGGTATTCCCAGGTGCCTGGTGCATTATTCAGAAGAAACCGTAATAATGTGCCAGAAATATTGCACATGGGAGAACAGGCAAATGCAGGTCAGAAGCCAGAAGCTGTATTACTGAAGGATTTTACTGCCTTACCACAACGCCCCTAAAATCTCCTTTCTCCGCCCCCCGTTTGGACCGACTACAACTCCCATCATGCACGGCTCCCCAATACTTTTTTGGAAGAGCTGAAAAGTTGTGCGGACTGGAGAGGGACCGTGTTCGCCGTTATCTCACCACGGCCGTGTCTCGGAGAGAATAAAGACCGGATAACTCAACCGCAGACACACAGAGTGTCCTGAGGACGGGGGACGGGGTCGGGTTGGCCATGCCGCCGCGGAAGCCGGAGAGCGGGTCGAGGCGGGTCAGCGTGTCCCGGAGCCGTTCGGTGCTGAGCCCCGGTCGGAGCTCGGCCGTGCTGCCCTCCGTGCTCACTTTCGCCGTGATCGTGGCGTCCGGCGGCCTGCTGCTGCTCATCGAGAAGGGCATGCTGAACGGAGTGGACACCCCTCCACCACTCGCCAACGGCAAGAAGCCGGACTTCTTCTCCAGCAGGCAGCAGCAGGAGCCCTCTGCGGACGTGGAATCGCAGGTAATCCGAGCTTAACCCCCCCTCTCCCCCTTTACCCCCCTCGTCCTCCTCCTCCTTCGGACCCCGGGCTGTTCTCCAGCTCCACACACGAGCAGACTCTCCTCGCTGCACTTTCTTACTACAGCATCGCTTTTCACATTATATCGTTTTAAATGATAATCACAATCTGACCTCCAGCTATCTCTCAGAATGTCGTCATTTTTGGCACCTTCACTCTTCTCCTTACTGAGATGTCTTTGTATTAGTGTTTTGTCTTCACTTTTTGAAAGATCTTTTAAAACGCAGGGGTTTAGCATGTAACTTAAGTCTTTGTTACTAGGGCTAATTAAATGAACAGCATTACACAGTGAAAGGTAAAGTCTCATTATTTTAAAGATTCTTACAGCAGAAAGATTCTTAAAGTAAATAAAAAGGTTCTTACAGTAGTTGAAGATAAAGATTCTTGCAGTAAGTTAGATTCTTACAGCAGATAAAGATTCTTACAGTAAATAAAAAGGGTCTTACAGTAGATAGTCTTACAAGATTCTTAAAGATCGTAATGCTATTTTACAGCAATACCAGATGTGACAGCATAGGTTTTTCCTTTTTTAACATAATTTTTAAAAATCTCTTTAAAATGTGCTTCATTGTATGTTAGTCAAGTCCTGTGTCTGCAGCCATCTCTGAAAATATGAAGGGCTGGGATCACGCAGAGTGGTGTTTCCAGCTCCATCTGTTCTGCATAGTTTCATATTTTTCTGGCTCTTGAACACCAGATTCAGTTCAAGTGCAGAAAAAGCTTGATTCAGAGCAGAACAGGTGAACTGCAGGTGTTGGGATAAGCTAGTTTATAGAAAAGCCTGAAAGGTGATTCCAGCTAGTTATCATTATTGTGAAGTTACATAGTTACGCACTTGTCTGAGTATATTGTAAAATGAATTGACTTGAAGTGTATGTTTTCAGTGAATCAGCAAGGTAAATACACTATGTGGACAAAAGTATTGGGACACCTGACCATTACACCCACAGAAACGTAAATATGGAGTTGGTCCCACATTTGCTGCTAGAACTGCTTCCACTATTCTTGTAAGGCTTTCCACAAGATTTTGGAGTTTCTGTGGGAATTTCTGCCCATTCATTTTGGAGAGCATTTACGAGGTCAGGCACTGATATTTGGACAAAAAGGCCTGGCTCACAATCTCTGTTTCCAGTTCATCACAAAGGTGTTGGATGGGGTTGAGGTCTGGGCTCTGTGTGAGGGCCAAACCGAACTCATCTAATCATGTCTTCATGGAGCTGCTTTGTGCACTGGGGCAAAGTCATGCTGGAATAGAAAAGGTTCTTCCCCAAACTGTGTCCACAACATTTGAAGCATGGCGTTGTCCAAATTGTCTTGGTATGCTGAAGCATTAAAATTGTCCTGCACTGGAAGTAAGGGGCCTAGTCTAAACCCTGAAAAACAGGTGTGTCCCAGTACTTTTGCATGCATAATGTAGTTTGCAATTAGAACAATAAACAGAGATAAACAGGGTCAGGAAGTGAAAATTCTCCACAGGGGAAGCCACTCCAAGCACTTTTATGATCGTGATAAGCATTCCAGTTCTTTTAGAGCTCACACTTTCGACTTCCAAATACCTCCGTATTCAGCAGCCTTACCACTTTTTTTTTTTTTCCAAATTAAATATGTAATGTACTTACAAAAATTGCATTCCTATTAAAATGTTTTAATGACAATACAATTTCATTTTACAAAACATAAGATTTGCTAGTCCTACATGTCATTTTATGGCCTGCTAGAGGCTGAAATGTCTACAGTGTCTTTCGTATGTGTTTTGGAAAGGACAGCCTCTGGGTCTGCCAGTGGAATGCTGAGTGTAAATATTTCTTTCTTTTGTTTATGCAGTTTTTGGTCTTTCATCCCCTTTCTCCGCAGAAACAGAAGCTTTCACCCGCATTTCTGCATCATTTCATAACATGTTCAACATTGTTGAGCAGGTCAGAAAAAATGACTGTGTTGTGAAACTAGAGCCAGAAAGTGTGAGAGTGAGACGCATGATGTGAAAGTGCTGGACTGGGGTGTTGATTGGTGCTGAGACCCACATTTTGCACTCCCAAATAACTCTGCATTCAGTATCCGTACCAGTTTTTTCCCCCAAATTACAGAAGTAATGACCATTAAACACTGGTATACATTTTAATTACAATGTAATTTCATTTTAAGTGTGTGTGTGTGTGTATATATATATATATAAAAAATGAAACTACATCACAATTAAAATGTAATTAAAAATTATTTTAATGGCATTTGTGTCTGTATGTGTATATATATATTAACACCTAACTACTTTTGCTGTTTGGCTGTATTGCAGACATGCAAAATGCTGAGACATAGTTGTGTTAAAATGTCTCAAGTGCAGCTCTATTAAATGAAATTTGCACTGCATGTGATGAGTTAAAAATAACAAATCGGAGCCAAAAGGAAGCTCAAAAGATGAACAAAATGCAGGCAAATAAGCCGGTCATCAGCAGAGGCAAACTCACACAACAAACAACAGGTTTGAGGATGATTTTCAGATACAGCACAACCAACAGTGATTTTTTTTCGTCTCCTTTTAATGCAAATCGACACTTTTATGGCTTTTTTTGCCACATACTATTATTTGTCTGGATTCTCCACTTTCCAGTGGTTTTTCATTGCCTGTACTGTAACCGTTAGGTGGCCTCACTCTGCAACGACATATAGGGGGATAACTTATAGGGGCTTTTAATGCTTTTCATTAATTTTTTAGTTGTCTTTCTCACTGATTTAATAACTGGGAAGCGTTCTGCTTGACTGGGGCTAGACAAGGAAGTTTACTTAACATGTAATTTCAGACGGATGTGAATTAATGTGTCATTCAGTCAAATCCAGAAAAGTAAAGTGGCCTCTTAACATGTACACACACACTACAGTACAGCACACAGTGTGAACAATGTGAAATTCTTTCTCTGCATTTAACCCTCATCCTTTGGGGAGCAGTGTGTGGGGACCATACCTTGATCAGGAGTACCTCAGTGGTGCCACTGGGAGTCTTGGGATTCAAACCCCATGAAGTTCTGATTGGAGGGCCAACTCCCAAACCACTAGGCCACCAGCTGCCTTAACGGAAAAATTTGTTCAGTTTTTTTGTAGGCAGGGAAGGTGAAGAAACAGGAGGAGAGCCCAGAGAGGAAGCCCACCTTTATCTGGCTGCTACTTCAGGTCTTAGAAGTACCTAGAACTTATAGGGACTATTTTATAGTTGAGCGAAAAGGTAAACTGAGCTGTATGGAATCCCACCCTGAGCTCTTGTAAAAAGGTTGAACCTGAAAAAGCTGCCGCACACTCATTTTTCCAGTGATGGGCTCACTTGTAAGAGGCTGCTTCACTTACTTGAAACTCAAAATCCCACGCATTTAATGACAGTTGTGTCTTTGTGCTGTGCTGTAGCCCAGGCTTTCTGCTTTATAATGACTGGTTTATGCAGTATGTCAGTGATGTGCATTCACTGCATGTTTGCCTTTCTGGGTCATCTTCTGTTAGTGGAGTAAACACTGAAAGTTTGTGGATGTTTGTGGAGCAGACTCCCACAGGTACACAGCCCTGACTTCAGAGGGCTTAGTAAACTGTTGTACCGTTCATGTTGTTTCTTCTGCTCCTCAGAGTGTAGCCCATTCATAAACTGCAGCACTCATTTGGGGGACGGTCCTGCCTTTTTCCTTGAAAACATGCTTTCCACTTTTCAGCACTACAAAATAGTATTTACTTCTGAGGAAATGCACACTTCTAAAATAAGATACTGTGCAATTACCAGAGGAACCTGGTAAACACACCAGCTGTGCAAATTCAGAGTCAGGACATCAATGCACAAACACGACAAATTGCAGAGGCAACATCTAAACTATTATAGACCTAAAACGGTCTTTACCATAAAGGTATTTGCTTTAACTCCTTTTCCAGCTGTGCCAGCCTCTGTGTTCCTACAGCTACGCTAAAGTAGTTCCAGATGAGTGTGCACGATATGGACAAAAGTACTGGGACACCTGAACGTTACACCAACAGGTACTTTAATGACACTGCATTGAAATATATAGACTTTAATATGGAGTTGCCCCCCCACCCTTTGCAGCTATAACAGCTTCCACTCTGCTTGGTAGATTTTGTGAGTTTCTGTGAGAATTTGTGTCTGTTTGTTCTTTAGAGTATTTATGAGGTCAGTCACTGATGTTGGATGAGAAGGCCTGGCTCACAATCTCTGTTCCAGTTCATACCAAAGGTGTTGGATGGGGTTGAGGTCAGGGCTCTGTGTGCCCAGTAAAGTTCTTCCACACCTCATTCAGCCATGTATGGAGCTTGCTTTGTGCACTAGGGCACGGTCCTGCTGGAATAGAAAAGGATCTTCCCCAAACTGTGTCCACAAAGTTAGAAGCATGTCGTTGTCCAAAATGTCTTTGTATGCTGAAGCATTAAGATTGTCCATCTCTGGAAGTAAGGGGGCTAGCACAAACCCTGAAAAACATTGTGTGTGTCCTGCTCCCGAGCCTATGTGAGGTCATTTTTGTGTTGGCTCTTTAAAAGCATATATTTATTTTAGAAAAGCATCATTGTAAATATAAAAAGTTACTTTAAATACTGCACAGCACGTTATTATGCATTTGAGAAAACTTGAATTGCACATATATTATGTAGGCATGAATGTTGTGCGCATTTATTTAAGATGTGTCATTTGTAGGGTGGGGGGATTTGCCAAAAACACTTCCTCCATATTCTTTTAAAGATGACCTGTAAGGGCCTGAAATGTCTACAGCATATTTCATAGGTGTGTTGGAAAGGACAGCCTCTGGGTCTGCCAGTGGAATGCTGAGTGTAAATATTTCTTTATTTTGTTTATGCAGTTTTTGGTCTTTCAGAAACAGAAGCTTTCACCCGCATTTCTGCATCATTTCCTAACATGTTCAACATTGTTGAGCAGGTCAAGAAAACTGACTGTGTTGTGAAACTAGAGCCAGAAAGTGTGAGGAGTGAGATGCATGACATGAAAGTGCTGGACTGGGGTGTTGATTGATGCTGGAATGATGTTCAAACTGTGTAACTGCATCAGAATGAATGGATTGCTTGGTCTCTATGATAGATTTGGGCATTGTTACGTCACAGTGTTTCATTGTCATGCAGTAATATTCGTGTTTTTATGCCACCAACCTACACATCTATACTACAAATGAAAATGCGGGTTTCCAGCACTGTTTGTACTCCATAGGTGGGCATAACTGTTGCAGATGGAGTGGGTCTCTTTAAGTTCATAACAAGGCTGCTAATATCATTAATTCATGCATTAAAATATATGCATCAAAGGTGAGTATGTGCTGGATTACTACCACAGTTTGCTATGGTAATCATGGGCATGGTGTTGAACAGTGTCAGCTTTGACATGTTGACACCTTTTGCTGTCTCAGTAAATGCTGTAATATTTGCTTCAACCCAACTGATGATTTAAACATATGAAAGCTAACTGAAAGTTTGCTGTGGCTGCCTTTAAAGGTGAGCTATTATACCTCCTTTTAGACAGATTATAGTATGTCTATGGGCTACAAAACATGTTTATGAAGTTCTTTGTACAAAATCACTCTCACAAAGAGATCTCATCAGTTCTGTTCTTGACCGTTTCAGTCACTTTCAAAATGAGCTGATTAAGGGCTCTGTCACTTTTATGCAAATAAGATGTTGCTGGCCACGCCCCACCCATCCCATGCTTATGCTGCTTGTTTACCACACGTGAAAATTTCAGAAAACAGAGGCGCTATCCAGCCCTATATGTGGACCCCGAGTCGGACCCAGAGCGAGATAAACACAACACTTCATGTGACTCGCCTTTGCCAGCAGAACAGCAGACAAAAATGGCGGATCTTCAACTGATCTAATGGGTGGGGGCTCGACAGGTGAGGGGTGGTTCTATGCAAATTTCCTCATCGTGAGGTTAGGATAAGGGAGCATATGGGATAAGGGAGCATATGACATAGGATAAGGGAGCATATGATATCCTGACACCAAACTCTTTCAATTGACTTTTTTTTTTTTTCGGTTGGAGTGTAAATACTGTTATGTACTCATTTTGACAGCCACGTCCACTAATGAGACTGGAAAACAGGAGTGTGATGGAGAGAGGGTGGGATTCTGATGAAGCAGAGTGGATCAGTGATGGGCAAGGAGAAAAACAACTACAAGATATCATTTGGGCTGGATAGCCTTTGAAGCAAGTATGGTTTGTGTAGCAGCCTGAACTAATTTTCCGCACATAGATTTAACGTGAACATGTTTCACAGCCTTTGTAGTTCTGCCAGAATAACTAAAAGGATTTATTCTAGCTGGTGGTGAAAAGAGCTGAAACTACACGTGGTGAAATGGTGTTTAGTCACTATGCAGCTCACTGCTAGAACAAACTGCACATCAGTATCAAATCTGCACCAACTGTAGCTTTAAAAAGCTGCTAAAACTGCACCATTCTCCTCCACCTTCATTTAAAGATCAGCACTTCTATTGCCTCTTCAAATTTCTTCTATGTATTCTTTAATTCCTCCATTATTCTATTTGATTCTATTTTATTTTAAATTCTACTTCTGTAAAGCACATTGAGAGGCCTTTTGTGTATGATAATGTGCTTTATAAATAAACTTGAACAAGAAACCCAGGAATGTTTAAGCAGGCAGTGGTCCCCCAAGGAAACAGTAAACTGTTTATTTAATAAACAGACGGTCGTGTCATTTGTCTTCAACATGTTTTCTATCACCATGTCCATGTTGTAAAAAAATAAGGCGTTTCTAATAGAAAACAATTGAGATGAGTAAGTTGTGGGTTCATTTACAGCCCTTAGCCAGTTGTCAGTTAAACACGTCCCTGCATGTCACTAACTGGAGACGAACCAAGCAAAGCAGGACTGCCAAGTCTCATGCTTAAAGCGTGAGAGTCACACAGTTAATCCTGACCTCACCACACTTGCCTTTTCTTACAGTAACTTTTTGGGTTTGCTTGCTCCGATACTCCCCAAACAGCAGCGCGTTCAACTGCAAATCATTGTGATGTGCACTTCAGTGAAAGAGCCAATCTCAATGGAGCAGCACTTCATATCCCCCCACCCCCATCCTGACATCTCACCACATGCTGTACACCACAAGACACACCCTCCCCCCACCCCCACCACACCCTAGCCAGAACAAGTCTCAGAGGTTGTCAGGCCTGGAATCTGGAGAAGATTAAAATGCTTTGGAAACATTTATGAAAATTGACTAGTACTGTTTACTGTAAAACTGTTTGTCTTTTCTCAGACTTTGTTAAAGATGACTGATTACCCAAATTGCAGTTCTGAAGATTGAACATTTCCAGTGTTTTAAACTTAGGGAAGAAATGAGCTGAAGCTGGACAATGAGTGAATGTTTACATTCTTACATTTTGCCTACTTGAACACTACCTGCACACTGCAATACTTCCAAAATAGCTACATTTGCACAATGATTTATTTACAATGAAGGTACTCTCTTCAGTACATTTGCACTGTTTTTCTTCTCTCGTCTTTAGTCAAGTGTATTATAACTGTACTGTATACTGTACACAACATTGTAGTGTGGCCATAATTATATATGTTTAATTGCGGCGATAATTATATATTCTTTTAATTACTGTAGAACTGTATAACTATATATGTGTGTGTAAAAAAAAAAAAAAATATAT